>CM021697.1:137198438-137351688 GCA_011074415.1 Stictonetta naevosa | reverse complement strand
CTTTCCTTTCCTTTCCTTTCCTTTCCTTTCCTTTCCTTTCCTTTCCTTTTCTCTTTTTTTCATTTTCAAAAGTAATTTATTTATTTATTTATTTTTCACTGAGATTTCATCTTTTTCCTGTGTTTCCATGCATGGGTTTATTATCTATCACCAGCTGCTCAAGGAAAAAAGCAACAACAACAAAAACCCAGATTCCTTGATTCACAACTTCACAGGGACATGGGGAATAATTGTGTCTTCAGGTTCTTATGTCTTCAGATGTCATTTATTGGTAGTTCTCAAATCCTTCAGCCAGATCAACAGTTTCACTGGTACTTCACTAATTACTACTGACCAAATATCCTGTCCTACTTAACTGAATTATTTTGTGATTTAGGATATTCAAGAGTGAGTTAAAAACTGCAATCCTGATTTTGTTAGTTTTACAAATATTTGCATTTTTTTGTTTGTTTTGTTTTGCTTTTCTGAGAGTAGTGATTTTTACTTTAACATTAAAAGAATGAATTAAAACTGTATAAATCAAACTCCAAAATAATGTCCATACATTTTTTAAGGTTTACAAATGATTTTATTTATTTATTTATTTATTTATTTATTGGATTCTCAGCAAGACAAGTAACAAAGCAGAAGACACTGGCAAAGTTTTCACTGAGCTCTGAGCTCTGTGGAAGGTGCTGGAGAGATGACATCATTCAAAATTTGGAGAAAAGATATTTTAGAGAAAAAAAAAAAAGACACTACCTATCTGTCCAGATAGTCACTCTTAAAAACTCAGTCAGCTCCTAGCTCACATAACTTTCATATAAGAATACATATTTCAAATAGATGTTTCTGAACTTCTGTCCTCTTTCATGGTATTCACATGTTTCGTGGGAAAGACTAAGGTCTACCAAGGTGTGTACTAGTATTTTCACTTATCTTTCAGATTTGGAGGCTCTTTGAGCTTGGATATTTTAAAATTGAAGCATAGTTCCAAAAAATATATATAATAATAATAAAAATAATAAAAGAATATTAAAGCAAACTGTCTTCCAAAGCCCTCAAAGTTTTCAGATGTAAGTCTGCTTCCATTTTCCAGATCTCCTTAGTTTCTCTGGTAAAACTTATTTTGTACTGAAAAGGCCAGAATGGCAACTATATGCAAACTCTAGAGAAAGAAGCAATGCTGTTAGAAAGTTATTTAATGGCACGCTTCTGCCTACTGTCATGATACCTGCAACTGATTCACCAAGCAGTGACTCATATTTCCTCCTGAGAAGTTATATTTATGAGCTTCACTGTGGCTTTATCTCTTTGAAGCATTCCATGGAGTGCTGTTCCTTCAGCACGGTTTCTTCAGAGTCTCAGTGAGAGAGAAATTTGAGAGCATCAGTGAAACTTCATTTCACTTTTTCCACATGGCATCTCCTCTTCATCCTATTAGAGATCCTAGGGCACTTTAAGGATTTGGTATTATAGTCCAGATTTTCCCAAAGTCTGGTAGTTGAAGGTTGAAGGTCTAGAATTTGAATGTCTGTGGCCTATTTGACATCTATATTCTGAACATTACTACTATATGGAGCCCATTTGGAGCTATATAATCTGCATAGTGCATATAAACTGAGCTGTGCAGACATAAAGTCCAGTACTTTTGGGAAACATTTTTCTAACTGAACTATATAGTCACCCTCCTCATAGGTAGTAGTTTTAGACGGGTTAGGAGAGACTTGATGGACCTGCTGAGCATGGGCTGTATGTACACTGCATATTAGATGTTTTGAAAGCCCACACAGGGCAGTTAGATGGGGAGTTCCCAAGGGATTAGGTAATTACCCAAAGGGCTGGGTTGGCTGGTCATGAGTTCTACATGCAAGGACTTCTTGCTAAGCAAATGCTAGCTGCCCTTTTAGGGGTCCAGGTTTCAGGGCCTTCCTCCCAGGCACCAGGTGCTGGCAGATGGGCTGCTGTGCAGTGGTGGAAACTGAAGGGAGGGGCATGACTTTTAGTGGAATCCAAGTGGCAGAAGTGAGGCAGTAACACAGTGTGCCTGGAGTACTCTGAAAGGAGGCCAGTCCTAGTGATGCTTACATGGGACAACATAGGGTAAATCACACTGGCTACTGAAAGTTATAGAATTGGCAAGATAATTATCCAAAATGACTGTAAACATTATATATTTCATGGGAGAATCTTTTATCATGAGCCCTGCTAAAACTGTCTGGTCCCTGCCCACATGTTGAATAGATACCCTGGCAGAAATACCCTCAAAATATGCATAGTCTCTAACGAATATGGTTATAGGATTTGAATCCAAACCAATAAATATTGAAAAAATAACAATAAACCTGGCTTGACATTAGAAAATCAGAAGATATGCTTTTAAATACACTAAAAATGTGCACCATGCAGGATGGTGTAAACAATGGCTGAATTTTTTGAGTTTGCCATATTAATTCAGACAAAATACCTCAGGCACATGCTCATCCCCTTGAGGTCGTCAGGGACAGTAATGACCATCGTCCCAGGGCCAGACCCAGCTCTGCGGGAAAACAGGAAAATACAGCTTCAAGGAAAGCTGGTGTGTGAAGGAGCAAATGTAAAGATACTGAAAAACAATTTAACCACATGCACTACTACCCAATAAATTCAAAGTGCATAAAATGTTTATTGTAAGGTTGTTGAATGTGTATGAAATCCAAATTTGTCAGCTTATTTAATATAAACTTTTCTAATGAGAAAAAGGAAAAAGCCCACTATATGTGATTTATTTTATTTTATTTTTATTTTTTAATAACGTTATTTGAACTTCCTTAATGGCTTGATTTATACCAGTACAAATTTATCTAATCTGTGTGGTTTTTGTGAGTGGTATGAACTGACTGTTGGAATCAGCATGAGATATAGGCAATAAATGAGACTACCACAAATATAAAGAAGAAAATCTGAGGCAATAAATAGTGGTGCCATTCATTGTGCTAGATACTCTTTTAGGCTTCTTTGTGAAAAGGTACCTAAATTGTTTTTATTCGATCAGATAAGAAAAAAAAAAAAGTCAGATGAAGTAGAAAAGACCTAGGGCAGCACCTCAGTATTGTATTTGAGCTTCTTTCCTAGTGGATTTTCTGAAATTCAAGCTAGTCGACTTCAGGTTATGTTATGTTTTCCTTCTTACACATACCATACGCAATTTTTCTTTCTCCAGAGGACAACTGAGTTGTCAGCAGAGAGTATGACTTCTGCTTGCACCACAATATTTTAGCAGAGGTTAAAACAGCTTGAATAAAACAAAGGATCTGGAAGCAGTTTTATATAAGGAAAAAAAAATCTGTGGCTTTTCTTTCTGAAGTTTATATATTTCTGCCCTCAAATGGTGTTTTTAGGGAGTGTACTGACAGAATCTGCAACCTTTTTGCTATTTATTATGGTCTCTGTGGCAAGCCAGGCCAGCCCAGCAGACTTAGCTGGGGAAACAGCATGCTGCAGCAACTTCCTAAAGACAGTTCAGAATAGTATAAAAATATATGAACCACAATATATGAACCACAATTAGGTCAAGACTTACTGTGCTTACTTTGAGCCTTGCTACACATTGATCACTCTACTGCATTTTCCTTTGGATGTAGCAGATCCTAGCTAAGAAAGGACAGGAGAAGGTGAAGAAGGTTTCTGATCATTAAAGGAGCAGCCTTCCAGTTAGAAGAGAAGAACTGAAATAGCTTTATGGTAAAACTCAATATTTAGCTGACCGTATTTTTATGACAAGAGTAATACTGGAGCCTATTACTCAAGATTGTGATTAAGGTCTCCAGTGCTGACTTTGTTGGTACCTATAAATGAGGGTTGAAGAGGCTTGGTTAAGTAAGCTTGTCCCACATACTGCTAGTGATTTTAACTAATACAGTATGTTAGTTTTCTTGACCATCTGCAGGGTACAGGAAGAAGCATTTTTTTTCCTTTTTTTTTTTTTTTTGGTTTTGTTTTTACAGCAAGCAAACAAACAAACAAAAACCCAAAGACAAAACAAACACAAACAAACAAGAATGCACCAACCTCCAGATATATAACTTAGTTTTAGGGAAGAACAGGGGGAATATGGTGTTGAACTTTCTTTGGAGGATTGAAACCAGCCACATCTCGCCAAGGAATATTGCAGGGGTATCTGCTCTTAGTGATAGTAAGAAATCTGTCTTGTGACCAGTGGTGTGTCTTGTTAATACATTCAGAATTAAACCAATTGTGTAATTGGATATAGGAAGGATCCCAGACTCCACACACAGACATACACCCCTTATACAAACAAGGAACTTGATTTATGTTCCTTTTTTTTGACCTTCTCTAATGTGGTGTATGGTCCACTTCCCAGGATCAACTGTCCATTTTTACTCAAAAAAAAAATACTCAAAATTTTCCTGTTTTAAGTCCTTTCTTCTTGCAAGATGTTTTTATTTATTTATTTTATTTATTTATTTTTGAGGGATTACGGTCATTCTGGTAAACGGTTGAAGAATGTTACAAAGGTGTCAGGAGAAGGCTTGGTGATCAGGTTAGTCCAGTTGGTCCTTTACTGTGATACAGCATCGCAAACTTCACAGAGTTAGGACTGTCATTAGTGGACAGTTTAAGAATCACCCAGAAGATATTAAAAGGTCATGAACTTTAAAACATTCCCACTTTTGGATGTCGCTCCTGAATGAACACTGTTTCAGATACTATATTTAACCAGATACTCATCTTTGTTTAAAATACAGACTTTACTATGGTCAGCTATGGCTTTCCTATGACTGATCATCTGAAATCTGTAGTTTGAATTATGCTATAATTCAAAAGCCAGAACTAAAAAAATTTGGTCAACCATTTTCTCAGTAAGGTTATCACAGCAGTGCTTCATAGTCTGGACTAGCATCCTGCTCATTCTTGGAAGGACTGTAACTTCAGTGCCTTCTGATTAAAATGCTCAGCACCCAGTTCCCCAGTGTTCTGTGTAGACTGCTCTGCATGTGTTAAAACAGCTCTGCACTGGTAACCACTACAGGACATGGCCCAGAGAACACATAAAACATATATGGATTTACTTGTTAAAAGACTAGAAAAGGATAGGGAGAAGGTTATTTTATACCAGCTCTAGCCAGCATGTGCTGGATTAAGATAGCCAGAGATGCAAAGAGGCCAGATATATTAGTTATGCATCTTTTCCATGTCCGTGGTCCCTGTCTGAGGTATAAAGAAGGACATTAATGCAGCTCACTGGTGTTTCTGCACCTTCTGGGAATTTGTCCATACAGGTGTAATCCCAGGGGTCTTTTTAAAGCAGCTTTAAATTTGCTTCATGATTTTGAGAGAGGCTCAGAATCTGTGCCTCTGACCATTGGCTTCAAGGAGTATAAAATTTATTATCCCTCGGCTGGGTTTTGGCCAGTGTTTGTCTTATGGATAAATAAATTTTAGTATTTACCTCCTAAAGCAAATGTTTAAAGAATATTTTATTTTCTTGAGTGTGGCAAATAAATACGCACAGCAAGAAAAACTCCACATGACCCTTTTCTTCAGTTTGTGTAGCAAAATAAATCTAAATGAGAACTGCAGCTTTAATGTATACTTATAAAATCTTTCATTTTTTTTTTATATAATTATTTGCAGAATTATGTTGCCATGGCAACTTTTACACACAGTGAGATAAATCCTTATATATACAGTAGTCACGACTCCAAGCACTATCACATGCAGATAAGTCTGCATGGACATTTCAGGGTTTGCCAAGTTTTTCTAAAGTAGTTATTGACATTAAAATAGCTTCCTTCTGCTAAATTAGAGTGAAGAAGTTGTTTCTAGCCTAATTTCCTTAAGAAACAAGACTTGGGCAATCATCTTCACCGTCCATCTGGCTGCTTGTTCCCTCCTAATATCTTTCAAATCTGCTGGCATAATTTCAATTAACTTTCACTAAGATTTTTCAGACAGTTCAGTCTGAGACACTTCATGGAAAGTGATTGTATGACGAAGTGAGAGCCCTAAAATAATGAGACACAGAGGGAAATGTTCCACCATGAGCTTGAAAATGATGAGCTCTTATTGGCCTGTTCATACATCATAAAACTGGTCATGGCATGCACTAATTCTTCTACAGTTAAGGGGAAAATGAAGTAGAAGAGGTTGAGATGTGCGTGGATGGAGGGATGATGACTTCTGGTGGAAACTGGAGATGTTGCAGGCAGGACATATGAAAGTCCTTGTTGTGGTAATGGAAGTAAGGGCTTGCAGGACGTGAGTTGATATGATACAAACGTTTCAATGATTCTGCTGTTAGTGATCAAAGGCTTCCAACTTCTGAAGCCTAGAGCAAGTTCTAGTTTGGGGATGTAGTGTTTTGCAAAAAGTGAGCCACTCCAGGCTTCTTGACTCCTTCAGCCTGGCTCTTTGGAGCAGAGACTTACAAGTGTAAGGAATTACACTACATGTGCAGCTGTCCAGGCTGACAGTAGACATCCCAACCTGGTGCTTTGGTTCCCATGATGCAAGGCAGACTCTTTCCTTGGACAACCTGGGATGAAACAGATTTTGACCCATGGACTGAAAGTGACCAGGGTCTATCTAGTAACTTTCACAGCTCCTCACCATTACAGAGAGGTAGCAAAGGCTGCCAGAGTCCCACGGGGTTCCTCAAAAGCTCTCAGATTATGAAGATCATGCTTCATATTTGGTAACACAATATAATTTCACTTGAAAGCACAATATCATCTCAGATGTGAGAATGTTTGACAATTTCTGCTGACCAAGAAATATAGTGTAGGCATACATGGATAACATAAGTTGCTCCAAAGTGGCAGGGTGGAGAGAAAGAGATATATTTTCTTAACTTTTAATGCTCACCAATTCCAATCACAACATTCCAAAATAAATGAAATATAAGGTCAGTACTGTGTACCATAGTGCCCACAAGTATTCTGTGCTTTCCGTGTATATACACTTAACCAACTTCATTACTGAAGGTTTTACCTGTCTTTCGTCAATGACATGGATTCAGCATCTTTAAAAGTAATTCCAGATGTAGGTGCCTGAATATAAAAGGCAAACTTTTTGTTTTAACTTAATTATAGTCAGTACAGAACACGTCAGAAGCCTTAGAGCAAATCAGAGAACTGGAAAATAACTGCAGAGTAGTGTTTTTCTTTTCAGACAGAAACTTTAATAGGATTCTTTTTTTGAATTAGCTAAGAAACAAGAAGCCATTCTTTTTACCCTGAATCTAAGTAAAGCTATCAGTTCATAATGCTTACAAAGAGATTACAAAGAGATAAAATACTAATAAGAAGTATAAGGTATTTTAACACTTTCAGGAAATTGTTCTCAGAAACTCCTGTTCAGATTGTATGGAAAGTAATTTGTACTGTCAGGAGACAGGGTAAAAGGTAAGCTCTGCCTTAATAGCTGAATTCAGTGTGCTTTTTTTTTTTTTTTTTTTTTTTTTCTGTAGGTATAGATTTGACCAAGAGAGGTAAAAGAGTGATAGAGAAAGAACCCCAAAATCACACACCAAATGATAATGGAGGAAAGCAGATTTTGTATTTTATTTTATTTATGATTATTATTAATTTAATTTAATTTTATTTATTTTATTTTATTTATTTCCATCTTAACCTACCCTCTCTACTCTTTAAATTCTGCCTTACCTCACATTCATGTTTCAGCTCTCTCTTCATCTCTAAAAGAATCTTGGCAGTCAAGGATGAGACATTCACACACTGTGTGATTTTTTTCAATAAAATAAACTCCAGAAATTCTCAAAATTAAAACGGATTTAAATAAAACATTTTCCAAGAGTACAAACTAATCAAAACAGACAAACAACAATGTGAGAGATTTGTAGGCAATGCAGAAATAGCCAATGAAACCAACCAGTCAAAGCTGCCAAGAAGCCAGATGCTGTGAGAGGAAGAGCATTTTTTCATAGCTTTCAGTCAGTGCCATGTGATTTCCAGCTGAGAAAAGAAAGAAGACACTCTGACAATATTTACTGGTTAAAACTGGTGACATCATAAGTGTTCAACTTCCCAATAATTTTATTTAAGGTTTAATGGTAATGTAAGAACAATTAAAAATTCTTCTGATGCCTGGGCTTGATTTTGGTGGCCTCATCCTCATTCATTTATGTTACCAACCAGCATACATATGATCATAATTCATTATTTAGGCCCTCTTTGATCAAGAGAGAGCGAGGACTGAAATAGAAAGGATTTTGGACATTAGGCTATAGGTACTCAAGCAAGTTTTCCCTTGTAGTTCTTCCACAGTTTGTCGGCACTATGCCTGGCTTCAGCTAGTATTGATAATAGTTCATTTTCATAAGTGTTGCCTTCACTTACAGCTTTGTCCAAAATAAAACAATGTACATAATCAGTTGGTGGAAAGCATCTTATCTGTGAATATTTTAATTCCTCTCTATATACAACATGTGAATGGGCAAATAGAATTATATTTTGGCTTGAGATTTGTGCAAAATATTTGCAACAATATACAAGAGTATACAAGGTGATTTTTTTTATTATTATTATTTTTTAATAGCTATAATTAAAATCACGGTGTCTGGTTTCATGCATCTGTATTTCTTGTGCCACTGAGAATGCCACAGAACTTAATGGAAGCAAACAACAAAGGAAGAAAAGAGGAAAGAAGCTGGAACTATTTGCCTATTCTTACAAACATGATACCTCATTATATTTGTTTGCCACATAATGGACTTGCCTTCTTAGAAACATTTCTGAGGAGTATCCTGAGGATTCTAAGACAGAGAACACCACTTTGATAGAAAGACAGTCTGCTGAAAAAGAGCACAGCTTCAGGAAAGGGAAATATTCTTCTAGATCAGGGATCTTTCTGAAAGTGTGGGGAAAAAAAAGGCAATAAATGTTGGCATATTTCTTGAACTCTTTCAGTTAAGACACCATTTTCTTTTCCTTCCTTCCTTCCTTCCTTCCTTCCTTCCTTCCTTCCTTCCTTCCTTCCTTCCCTCCTTCCTTCCCTCCTTCCTTCCTTCCTTTCTCTTTCTCCAACCTCCAGCATGGGTGTTGGTATAATGAGGGTCACTTTTACAGATAGTAGGCTTTTAGGAATTAGTCACTGAACAAACCACTTGTAACTCTCAATTAAGTTCACAGCCCCTGTACTCTGATGAGAAAAATCCTATTACAGAAATTGAGAATGATGAAGGAAGAAGGGAACATACCCACTGAACCAGAGACAGTAATGCAAAACGATAAGGAAATATATTCTGCCTAATCTTAGTGGAGCTGGGCATACACCATCACAATTAAATATGAAACATTATTGGTTGCAAGGTGGTGTGGAGAAAAGAAAATAAAAAAAAAAAAAAGGAAAAGTATGCTGCAAAAGAACAACATAAACATCTTACATACATATTCAAAGAAAGAAAAGAATATTCCATCCTGCCACTTCGAGGGCATTTCTCTTTTGGGGAAGCTTTCAGTTGAAAGAATCAGAGTTTTGTTCTACTATTTGGTTTTCTTAATGTGAACCGCAGCAAGAGAGTGCATCTTTTTTTTTTAAAGAAAAACACCTTCATTCAAAGATGATGAATGTGGAGATAAGAGTAAATCGTGGCCTATTCTATGTGAAAGGAGAGCAGAAAGTGATGGAAATCAGTTAATTCACAGCAAATTAAATTTTACTTAGTGATAGAAAACAGAAAGACATATCCCTTCAACTCAACTTCATAGTCATGGAAACAACAAGTGTAGGAAAATTGGTTTGGTTTTCTTTTTTGCCTTTCCACTGCTTACACCATTTCCAGTACCAGAACTTTCATGTCTTTTTGCAAGAGAAACCCAAAGGTAACATATCCTAGATGGATTATGTTGGCACACTGATGCAAAAGGGTAATCTCATTTGCTATTTTGTGCCAGTTAAATCAACAGACCAGCTGATCTGTCTGGTCACAAATTTGCAAAGAGCTCCCTGAAGAGTATAAGGTCACAATTTTTTTAAATTTTTTTTAATCTACATGTTGCTGTAGCTGTGTTCAACTCCCTTGGGAACAGACATAGAAACCAAGCTACTCAGGCTGTTCTTCATCTACACAGACACCTCTGCAGAGAAAAGAGACTGTAATGAGCTGTCTTTCACTATGATTCTCAGTTTATTCCTGAAAGTATATGTTGCCAAAATACCCACCATCTTTCACAAGAATGACATAATGCCTCAGTAGCAAAGACTTCCTTAAAGGAGACTGCACTCCCATTCATCTACAAAACACTATCTCAATAACTTTCAGAAACAACCCTTCCAGAAACAGCACTAGCAGCAGAGTGTGTGCCTTTGCATAGTAACAGGTTATGTGTTGTGATTTCGTCTTTCCACTAGAACAAAGCATCTGTCTCATCATTTATTGATGGCATTGTGAGATACCGGTAAACCATTTTAACCTTTGGACCTTGTAGCAACTAAAGGACCAACTACTAGAGTCTTAGGCTAAAAAGACAGATTTTCAAAGTGACACAAGTTATAGAGTGATCTGGTTGGAGAACTCATTGTTTTAGAGTGTTCTAGAATGGAGAAGTCAATTACATTGAGTTATGCCACTAAGGATGCACTGCATTTCTTTGCTGCTCACCTCAGTTCTTTCCTCAATGGATATCTATCATGGGGATTGCTAGGCAACCAGAGACCCGCCTGAGCGCCACCACACAGAGCACTAACTAACTAACTGTGGGACATGAAGATGGGTTCGGCTTACTGTTGAACAAACACATATGTCTAGAAGAAACTTACTGGTTCAACTAGTGCAATCCCTTTGCTGCAAGGCACATCAGTTGTACTTATCTCTTACAGAACCTCAAGCTTCCCCAAAAAACTTAGTTAATTTCTTTCTCATTCCTAGAAAAGGTTTTGTATGACATTATTTCAACCTTCCTGCTGTTTAAATCTGTTGCTTTTTTTCTGGTCTGCTATGATCTTGGAGCACAGGTTCTTCGCTTTACCCTTTTACTAACCCTTTCCGGTCTTTGAAAATTGTTATCACATTCTCCCTTAGGCTCCTCTTTGTAAGCAAAAATGCCTCAAGTTCAGCTTTTTGTTGTAAGCTATGAATCATTCCCATTTGGCTTGACAAAACTGAAAAAGAATGTTTGATGCAGCAACTCTGAGAAATTTAATTTCAAACAAAGGACCATTTCAGCATTTTTGAAGTAATTTTTTTTTTCTTGTTGTTGTTAATGTAATGAGTAATTTATGATTTTATATCCAGATATGGGATGAAAACAAATATAGGAATGTCTCGATTTCACATTGAAATTAAACTCTAGCACAATGCTAGCATCGAGTTGACACTAGACACTGAATTGCCTCCCTGAGGCTGGAGGTCAGAGGATAATACACATGTACATACAGGTTACTAGGCTAAAAGTGAAAGATGGAACAAATGACTGAAATGCAAAACATCAGCTCCATTGTTTGGTACTTTAATAGTAGGTTATTATAGACTAAATGCAAAACCTGTTTTAGAGAGGTATTCTCAAAGGATGAATCATGTATACTCATACCTTCATTACATTTAGATTGGCAGCACAATATGAAGTCCTTGTCTTATAGCCCTCTGGGGTTCAGATTGCTGTTGTACCTGGGTCAGGGCCTTCACCTGCTTCAGCTGTTCAATTCAATGACTGTGCTCCTAAGTGTGAGCTCTGGATTTTCTGACCCTAATGTTTTGATTTCTTGTTTGGAGTATAAATCTGTATTGCTGCTGACAGGGCCCCTTCTGCTTCTATAGATTTGAAATTTGAGCCTACCCATCTTGCCATCTTCTTAACATTTAACACCAACAGCAGAGGAAGAAATGTTGCAAACTTTCTGACTGCCTTCCAAACCGATGTCAGAAAGCTGAGCTGGCCAGAAATTAATCATTTGCTGATGTTGTTATGTTAGTCTTTAGGCCTGCAGCATATAACTCATGTTCACACAGAAGTGACGGGATATATAACAGGAAATGGGATAGGGCAGAAACAACTTTTATGGTGGAAGCCAAGAGTTTGACTTTGTTAAATAGGTGGATCTCATAAAATAACCTATTAGCTTTACAATTTATCCTCTTGCATTGTCGCTCCTGGTTGTGTCTGTTCCTTTGCATAACCATTCCCATATACTAATACAGGAGAAAGCCATCTAAAAATTAAATTATTTATCTGAAGTGTGTCAGCAGAGTGCTGGGGAGTAATGGAACAGTACAAAAAAGGGGTGTGGTGGTGGCACAAGAGTCCGTTTTCCTTCTGTGAGTTTTCAGTTGTAGAGTAAGAAAGAAGAGAAACCCAGCGCTACAATATCCAATTTAGGGACAGTAATATCAAGATAGGAGCTTGCTTAAGTCCCCTATATGCAATATACTCAGGCTAATGTAAGGATGATCACTTTGAAATACATGCATGCTGTGTTGTTATGTGCTGGTGTGGTTTGTTTTTTTGTTTTGTTTTGTTTTGTTTCTGAAATTTCTCCACTTCTCACCTTTCCATTTATAAATACCTCCCATTCCTTCTTTTCTTACATACTCCTGGGCAACATTTACTTCTCAGCCTCTTCAGTACTCATGTTCCATCTCATACAATGGCTGTTCTTGTAATAATAGAAAACTCTGTAGAATTCTAAATTAAATAGCAGCAGGTAGATGAAAATTAGCAGCAATGTGCTTAAACAGGTATGTGCAAAAGAGGGTGTGACTTAACAATTACTGCTAAAAAGAGTGGTTAAAAGATTTCCTTCAGCAATTATTGTAGATGTTTATAATTTCTTTTTAGATGCAAACAAAGCTGTAGACTAGTTTTGTGATTCATCTGAACAAATGTAGACTTCTACATCAGAGCTGGTCACTGTCACTTAACACCTCCTTTATAGCTAATGCAGAGAAACTACCCTTACCAGAGAGCAATTGATAACATCTTTAATTGGTTGTATAAAATGTAGGTCATCTGTACTGCATCCTTAACTTATATTGCCTATAAAGGGAACTCACCGCTACGAGCATAGATGCAGTGGTATTTTACTGTGGTGGTAGAGAGGCAGAGGGGAGAGGTCAAGATTATTTAGGAGAGATAATGCCTGTCATTAGTCCAACTAGTATTTCTGGAAAAATTACACCATCTTTTGGGCATGTGAGACCTTTCAAGTATGAAATAAAAGAAGTAGTTTTAAGAGGAAAATACAAGCTGAGAATGATTTCTTATCATTAAATTTTGTTGCTAGAAGAGATGCAAAATTACCACTCCTTAGCCCAGTCCTTACTCTGCTATTAGGTTACAATGTGTAGGTAGCAGTGATGAAAGCACCAGGTGATCCTATGGGACACAGCCTTTGCAGACCAGGGACAGGCTTGGCGCTAGCATCAGAGAAGCGAAAGCAGTGTAAGGCAATTTCAAAATCCAATTATTATTGTCTACATCATTATGAATGACTGCGAGTTTAAATGATGTCTTCATGAAGTGATTTGATTATCTGTTCTTCCTCTTTCCTGGTAGAGACACTTTTTATTTCAGTAGGTCTTTTTCTGGCTCCCTGGATAGTCATGCCCTGTATATTAGGTAGGATATTAGATAAAACCTAGAAATAGCTCTGGGAAAAAGAAGAGGGGTTTGTTCTTTGCCATTAGTGCATTTTATCCAGTAGGCTAATGTAGTGGGTTTACGTGGCACGGTTTTGATAGCAGGGGGCCATAGGGGTGGCTTCTGTGAGAAGGATCTAGAAGCTGCCCCATGTTTGGTAAGGGCCCCACTGCTGACCAGAGCTGAGCCAATAAGCGATGTTGTTTTGCACCTCTGTTAGAGCATATTTAAGACAGGGAAAAAAAAAACAAACACTGCGCCACAGAGCAGCTGGGACAGTGAGAGGAGTGAGGAACAGCCTTGCAGGCACCAAGGTCAGTGAAGAAGGAGGGGGAGAGGTGCTCCAGGCGCTGGAGCAGAAGTCCCCTGAGGCCTGTGGTGAGGATCATGGTGAAGCAGGCTGTCCCCCTGCAGCCCATGGAGTACCACAGTGGAGCAGGGTTCCACGCTGCAGCCCGTGGAGGAGAGCATGGTGGAGCAGGTGGACCTGCACCGACGGAGACTGTGGCCTGTGGAGGACCCCCGCCGGAGCAGATTCCAGGCCAGACCTGTAGGTCGTGGAGAGGACACCATGCAGGAGCAGGTGACCTGGCAGGAGCTGCTGCCCATGGGGGACCCAGGTCCTCTTTGAGGAGGGGGAGTGAGAGAGCAGTTGTGGTGGAGCTCGGCCACCCACCTGAGTAAAACCACCACAGCTAAAAGGTTTTCTGTCCCACCCCCAGCCTGCTGGCTCTTGGGGGTTTGGAGGGAGTCCTCATGTGGTGCCAGTATTGTGCAGCAATAGGCAACAATGGAGTGATACCAGTGCTGTTCTAGCTACAAATGCAGAGCACAACATTGTATGGACTGTTGCAGGGAAAGTTAACTCCATCCCAGCAAGACCCAGCACAACTATCTGCAATTCCTTATATCTCTTTCCTACTTCTTCTCATCTCAGACCAGTATGGAGATGTGAACTGGTGCCTCATAATGGGCTCTGCAGTCCATACCTCCTCCTTCCTCAGGCTGGAAATATCTGCTCATGACTTCTGGCTTTCTTGGGAAGAGGAACCAAAGAATGAACGAACTCTGGAAGAAATAGGGACAATCTCTGTGACAGCCCTATGTGGTGCTGAGTGACAGGGTTCAGCTTAGAAAGCTAAGGATGCTGCTGCGTGGACACAAGTAGACGCCTTTGTCACTTACTGACATGAAATCACAGGGCTGTGTGATGGTATGCCTACTGGGAGCTGAGGTAAGCATTGAAGGTTCTCTGTGGAGCTGCAGCTGGGCACCCAGAAGCTGCTTCAGTCTGTGGCTTGGAGAGGTGAGGTCTGTTTGCCTAAGGAGGATCTGTCAAAAATGCCTCTGCACTCCCTAGATGCTTGTTAATCAGCAGACCTTCCCAGCCATCAAAACAAAATGACTTTTCTGAGTCCATAATCCAAGTTGCAATATAATTTACATTTAATAAATGTTTGTCAATTGTTAATGAGATAACAGTTGGTAAATATGAATTATTTAAGGCCTGACAAATATGATCTGATCACTACTTGGCCATATTTTCAAGGGAACAATTATACAACTATTGAATTAGAGCAAGCTGCATATTTTTGTCCATATTAGGTGGCTAATCAGACGGTAACTAAACCTGTAGGTGCAAATTTGACCACACATACTTTTGGCAGTATATATGGCTCTGTAACAGGTTTAAAACCTGCATGTGAAAGACATATACTTATATAGTGATTTAAGAAATATATCTTAGTCTTTATAATTAAAAAATCTTACTCTAGCAAATTTTCACTTTAGCAGACTTTTTGTTGTTTTTTGTTGTATTATTATGAAGGAAATATGCTCTCAGTTATAAAAAATGTATTTTATATCAATTAAATATCTTAATAAATCTAAATTAAATGTACTTAAAGCATTTAAGTGTTACTAAAATAAACAGACAAATAAAATATGTTTGGAAAGGTATAATCCCAAATCAAGTTTATTTTGAGCACAATTAAGTTTAGATTTTTACCACAAATTTTGCATACTAATACTTTTAATGGGTTTCAAGAGCATTCCATATACTAATCTGAGAAGCTGAGTATCTTGTATAATGAATCCTTTACATCTGCTAGCTCCATGGTTCCACCACTTGCTATTGAATAATGTATTAAGCTTTTCCAGGCTCCTTCTGTTTGCCAGAGGAGATCTGCAGTGGTTTCTTCATGTTCATTTATTCTCTATGTTTGAGTAATGTCATGTTACAGCTGCAATACTTCCATTGTTAGACAACAGAAAAATAGTAATAAATAAATCAGAAAGTCAGCTTAGCTTTACCTTTCCACATAAAGCAAAGAAAAACTATCTGGTACTTGCCTGTTCTTTGTGTACCTCCAATTCATGCCTATATGGATATAAAATACCGGCTATTATGTATGGAGAGGTGCTGGCCTAACTAAAAAGTGTTAATTCCTGAAGGAGAAATGTCAGAAATTTGTACCAATGGCGCTATTTGCACTGAGCCCAAGTCCATTTGCTTTTATCATAATTTTCAGCTGAGCTTGCAGCACATCTGGAGGTTTCTAAGTATTGTAATGGAAATCAGTTACACTTGGTAAACTTCATTTTCTACTAATATTATGTTTTTTCATTACAATTTAGAGTGTCAAGGAAGATGTGTAGATATCCCATTACTCCAGTGCTTCCAATTGAGACTGTGGATAAGACATGAGTAAGGTTGATGGGAATTAGAAGCAACTAGGGAAAAGCATGGTAAAATAGTCATTTTGTCACACAGCATATTCCCGTGAACAACATGGGGATTAATTTACATGGCTACCAGAAGTTAAGTTCTGCAAAGCATGAGTGTGGCTGATACGCTTGTGAGTAAGGGAAGGGGATCCGAGTTTTAGCTAACCAGTTTGGAAATAAGGCTCAGGTCTGCTAAATGCTGTAGGGGGAAAACGTCTAGGGTGAAAAGTGGTCTAAATAGTCAGGAAGAATGAGAGTAGGGAGACCTACAGGACATAGAAAGTGGGGCAGATCAAGCACGTGACAGCAGATCTGTATCATCAGAGCATAAATATCTTAAAAGCAGTTCATGAGAAATAATCTAATTCAGTTCCCAAAACAGAAGATATATCTAAGAAAAAGAAACTTTTTCTAACCACAGAGTTAATAATATTTTTGACAGTGTGTAAAGATATTCTATTGTTTGAACCCAACTAGAAGGTTTAATGCAATCGCAGTGGAAAAAAAAAAAAAAGAAAAAAGAAAAAGAAGACTAGCATTGAGTAATCAAGAAAAGAGAAACAGAGGTTCCAAGAATATCTATGCACCCAATATGTTCATGAGTACCATGAGCATTCTGAAAGCTAAGCAGAATAGAAGATAACAGTGCTTATTTGCTTTTAAAAGCCAAATTTTATCAGGGACTAGTCTCACAATTTGTATTTCCATTCAGAATCTAGCATTATGAAAGAACAGTATTTTTCAAATCTAATGTGAGCAAGTGTTTTTTGTAGCTCTTGCACCACATTGCATTAGCACAACTAATCAGTAATGATGGCCCCTCTTCGAGGAGGCAGAAAGACCACAATAAACTAAGGTAAAATGCGCTCCAGAGTCTGAAGAAATTTTACAGCTCCAGAATCATTCATCACTGGTAACTCAGGGCTAATAGCTGTGAAATTTCTAAAGGGAATATTTTGCTTCAACATTCAAATGACCTGAGGTTTAATGATGTTTCATTGAGGCTAAATTAAATGTTTTGATATCTGGAGAAATGATGTAAAACCTTTTCTTAACTCATGCTGTGCCCTTTCTGTAGATAAGTGTTCATTCTCTTAGTTTAATCAGAGATTGTTGCATCTGTAGATTTTCTCAAAAAGAAACCATCCACCCAACAACAATAAAAACCAGAAACAACAACAACAAACCCACACCAACAATTTATCTGTAGTCCTAAGTTTTTGTTGTTTTTCAATGAAAAATACCCCAAAGCTTTAAAACAAGTCTCCAAAGATACTGTCAGATGTAGGTCACTGTATAGTCCTAGGAACATTATTTCTATTTTTTTTTTTAATTTATTATTATTATTTTTTTTAAGTTGCATGAAGCTGTTCAGCTCATGTGTACATTCTGGAGATGATAAAAATCTTTTCAGTGATTCTTCAGTGAGCTAAATTCAAAGGGACTGTTTCCAGGAAGATGAAATGAAACTAAGTGATTGTCATTTGGCACAATAGCTCATCAGGCTCAAGGGCACTATTACAAGGGGGATGACTAAAGGCAGTTATTAATGATGAACATTTTGGGGGAAATTTACACATCCAAGTCCCACTTCACATAGATTCATATTTATCTTTGCCTGTCGTTTCTATCCTTCATTTAATTATCATAAATACTTTACCAAGAGATTAAGTATGATACTGAAATGAAACAAGTTGCAGCTTAAATGTTCTAGAGAACATTAAATGTTCTATTGAAGCCACCAGCAGGGCAAAGGACAAGAGTCAAAATCAAAACCAGCTACCCTGTCTCATGCAAGTTTTGCTAGTCATTCTCTGTTAGTGTTTAATCAAACCTTGCTGATAAAGTCTACTTCTCTCCTATCCGTTATCTTCCACTGCTGAAATTGCACCACAGAAATTTGGAAGACTGAATAGAAACTATGATGCAACCCTGTCTGTACAAACACAACAAAATCTGATCTAAGGAAAAATATCCTTCTTGTCCCTGCTGTCTTTCCTACCTTTTTGTACACAAGAAAAAAGTCTGAGTGTAGCGGAGTATTTTTTCACCAAAATCTGGGATCTTTGTTGGAGGAATCAAAGTAAGATTTATGTTTGGACTTTTGGAGGGACATGTTTTATGTGTGCTGTTTTTCATAGCAATTGTGCTCACTGTTTTCATTGCCCATAACTTTGCATATCAAACAGAGCATTTCGTGTTTCTTAATAACGGCTTTGCATTAAGGCTGAAGTGCTTTGAATACTATATGTTTCCTTTCAGCACAGCATGGATGCTTGGTGGCTAGTCTGCTGATCACTAGGAAGACAGAGATGAAAGAACATTAGGGCAAATTAGGGCATTCTGGTGAAAACTAAGTTTTGTCTTCTACCATCAGTGAAGACTATATTTTTTTATTTGCTGAAGACATCAAGTGATGTTGCTAAAGTGATATAATTGTTGACCTACATGGAGTTCCTTTTTCTACAAGCTCCATCTCATTTACAGAAGCTATATGGAGTAACATAATCCAGGAAGCCAAGGGCTCTAATCAGCATGCATGAAAGTGGGGAGAAAAGGAGAAAGTAAAGCCATATGCCCAACCTAGGAGCAAAGTAGCAGAAATTTTTTTCTAGACTTTGGGGATATTTTGCTACAGACTTTCATTTGCCCAGTGGCATGTGGTCTTCTACAAGTGCTGTCCTAGCTTCAGACCCTTATGTAAATCAGGTTTCTTGAAAGAGCAATCATAATACAATAAGAGATGTATCAGAAACCCAAGCAAAGCAGTAATAGAAAACGCAACAATGTGAAAGCACAAAATGAAGAAAGCAAGAGTACAAAAAAAACTTGGTTGAACATGATGGAGGAATTTTTCTTGGTATAATCCCAGCCTAATTTTTATGATACTGTCCTTGGAGGTTTTGTCCATTGTCCTGACTTCTCTGCAACATCATGTCTAATAGTGACTGTATTAACCCATTCCAGTAACCTTGCATTTTCCCAAGGAACTGAACTGAGAGCACTCTCATAGCCTAGGGATTTAACAATCCTAATTATCTTAATTAAGTGGTTCTTTCACATCTAGAGCACAAGAAAGGGGACAGCATGTTTTCATCTATTTTTAACGAAAAATGCTTTCCGTTTAAAAGTTCTGCATTAATATACCATTGACACAATACTTTTCACTGTCACTGGCCATTTCTTAGAGAGATCTTTATGACTCCCATGTACCACAGAAAGGGAGTTCATATGACTATTCCAGCTGTAAACAAACAAACAAACAAAACCAAAACAACAACAACAACAAAATCAAAACCCTGTGAAACCCCAACCATTTTAATAAAATGGGGACGGTTAGTGGGATGTTTAGTGGACGGAGCAGGAATACAGGTGGTGTTTTCGACCATCCCTACAGTGGCAGGGAGGGGTTCAGAGAGGACACAGAAAGCCCATCTGATAAACTTATGGCTCAGAGGCTGGTGCCAACACAGGAATTTTGGGTTCTTCGACCACGGGGCACTTTACTTGGCACCTGGCCTAATGGCCTCAGACAGGTCCTGACTGTCTGCAAGGGGAAAACAGATCCTTGCCCAGGAGCTGGCAGGGCTCATTGAGAGGGCTTTAAACTAGGTAAGAAGGGGGACGGGGCTGAAACAAAGCTTGTTGAAGGTGTGCCAGGGGGAACAGTGGCAAGGCTGGGGGAGAAGGCAAAGGCTCAACTGAAGTGCATCTACACTAATGCACGCAGCATGGGCAACAAGCAGGAGGAACTGGAAGCCATTGTGCAGCAAGCAGGCTATGACTTGACATCATGGAAACGTGGCGGGACCACTCTCATGTCTGGAGTGCTGCAATGTCTGGCTATAGGCTCTTCAGAAGGGACAGGCAGCACAGAAGGGGTGGTGGAGTGGCTCTCTATATTAGAGAGTGTTTTGATGTCGTCGAGCTTGAGTCTGGGAATGATAAGGTTGAGTCCCTATGGATTAGGATCAGCGGAAAGGCCATCAAGGCAAACATCCTGGTGGGGGTCTGTTATAGACTGCCAAACCAGGACGAGGAGACAGATGAGGAGTTCTACAGGCAGCTAGCAGAAGTTGCAAAATCATCAGCGCTTGTTCTTGTGGGGGACTTTAACTTCCCAGACATATCCTGGAAGCACAACACAGCCCAGAGAAAGCAGTCTAGGAAGTTTCTGGAGAGTGTGGAAGATAGCTTCCTAACGCAGCTGGTTGGTGAGCCTACCAGGGGAGGTGCCCCGCTAGACCTTCTGTTCACTAACAGAGAAGGACTGGTGGGAGATGTGGTGGTCGGGGGCTGTCTTGGGCAGAGTGACCACAAAATGGTAGAGTTCTTGATACTTGGCAAAGTAAGGAAGGACTGCTGTCTTGGACTTCCGGAGGGCTGACTTTGAGCTGTTCAGGACACTGGTTGGCAGAGTCCCTTGGGAGGCGGTTCTGAAGGGCAGAGGAGCCCAGAAAGGCTGGGCGCTCTTCAAGAAAGAAATCTTAGTGGTTCAGGAGCGATCTGTCCCCACGAGCCGTTGCGGAAGAAGACCGGCCTGGCTGAACAGAGAGTTGCGGCTCGAGCTTAGGAGAAAAAAGAGGGTTTATAATCTTTGGAAAAGAGGGCGGGCCACTCAGGGGGTCTATAAGGATGTTGTGAGGCGGTGCAGGGATAAAATTAGAAAGGCCAAAGCTCATCTGGAGCTCAATCTGGCTGCTGCTGTTAAAGACAACAAAAAATGTTTTTTAAATATATCAGTACAAAAAGGAGGACTAAGGAGAATCTTCACTCTTTACTGGATGTGGGGGGAAACGTAGTTACCAGAGATGAGGAAAAAGCTGAGGTGCTTAATGCCTTCTTTGCCTCAGTCTATAGCAGCAAAACCAGTTGTTCTCTGGACGCCCAGTACCCTGAGCTGGTGGAAGGGGATGAAGAGCAGAATGTGGCCGCCACAATCCACGAGGAAATGGTTGGCGACCTGCTACTGCATTTGGATGTATGCAAGTCGATAGGGCCGGATGGGATCCACCTGAGGGTATTGAGAGAACTAGAAGAAGAGCTGGCCAAGCCGCTTTCCATCATTTATCGGCAGTCCTGGCTATCAGGGGAGGTCCCACTTGACTGGCAGCTAGCAAATGTGATGTCCATCTACAAGAAGGGCCAGAAGGTAGAACCAGGGAACTATAGACCTGTTAGTTTGACCTCAGTGCCCGGGAAGCTCATGGAGCAGATTATCTTGAGCATCATCATGTGGCACTTGCAGGGCAAGCAGGCGATCAGGCTCAGTCAGCATGGGTTTATGTAGGGCAGGTCCTGCCTGAAGAACCTCATCTCCTTCTGTGACAAGGTGCCACGCTTAGTGGATGAGGAAAAGGCTGTGGATGTGGTCTACCTTGACTTCAGTAAGGCTTTTGACACCGTTCCCCACAGCATTCTCCTCAGGAAACTGGCTGCTCATGGCTTGGACTGGCATACGCTTCGTTGGATTAAGAACTGGCTGGATGGCCGGGCTCAGAGAGTTGTGGTGAATGGAGTGAAATCCAGTTGGAGGCCAGTCACTAGTGGAGTCCCCCAGGGCTCGGTACTGGGGCCAGTCCTCTTCAACATCTTTATCGATGATCTGGATGAGGGGATTGAGTGCACCCTCAGTAAGTTTGCAGATGACACCAAGTTAGGTGCATGTGTTGATCTGCTCGAGGGTAAGAAGGCTCTGCAGGAAGATCTGGATAGGCTGGACCGATGGGCCGAGGCCAACTGTATGAAGTTCAACAAGGCCAAGTGTCGTGTCCTCTACCTGGGGCACAACAACCCCAAGGAGCGCTACAGGCTGGGAAATGTGTGTTTAGAAAGCTGCCTGTCAGAGAAGGACCTGGGAGTATTGGTTGATAGTCAGCTGAATATGAGCCAGCAGTGTGCTCAGGCGGCCAAGAAGACCACCAGCATCCTGGCTTGTATAAGAAACAGCATGGCCAGCAGGTCCAGGGAAGTGATTGTCCCCTGTACTCAGCTCTGGTGAAGCCACACCTCAAGTACTGTGTTCAGTTTTGGGCCCCTCACTATAAGAAGGACATCGAGGTGCTTGAACGAGTCCAGAGAAGGGCTATGAAGCTGGTGAAGGGTCTGGAGAACAAGTCTTACGAGGAGCGGCTGAGGGAGCTGGGACTATTGAGCCTGGAGAAGAGGAGGCTCAGGGGCGACCTTATCGCACTCTACAGGTACCTTAAAGGAGGCTGTAGCAAGGTGGCGGTTGGTCTATTCTCCCACGTGCCTGGTGACAGGATGAGGGGGAATGGGCTAAAATTGCACCAGGGGAGGTTTAGGTTGGATATTAGGAAAAACTTCTTTACTGAAAGGGTTGTTAGTCACTGGAATAGGCTGCCCAGGGAAGTGGTTGAGTCACCATCCCTGGAGGTCTTTAAAAGATGTTTAGATGTAGAGCTTAGGGATATGGTTTAGTGGAGGACTTGTTAGCATTAGGTCAGAGGCTGGACTCGTTGATCTTGGAGGTCTCTTCCAACCTAGACTATTCTGTGATTCTGTGAAAACAGACAGGAGCGCTTTATTTTCCTGTAATCTGCGGAAACATATGCCTCTGCAGGATGAAATTTCAAATGGGATAATAAATTTCATCTTTTTGTGGATGTGACTAGTATTTTAAATTTCTTTCCTTTTAGGGTGGTCATCTACAACTCTCTAATATTAAGCCACATCCAGGGAACCTTGCCCAGCTGTTTCCAAGTGAGCCCTTGAGCAAAGATGGAAGGGCTTTATTATTTGGCTCTCCCATTGGAGAACTCTGTGCCTAGAATGAGCTAAAAAATAATAAAAGAAGTTTTTATCATCACTGATGGAAAAAAAAAGATAAAACAGACAAACTATTTTTATCCTCATAGAACAAGAACAAGGGAATATGGTTTCTTTTGACTGTATTGGCAATATTTTCATTTTTTAAGAACTTTTTATGACCAGAAAACAGTGCTAGAGGGAAATCTTGGTTAGGATTGAATATTTAGCCTTGTTGACAGCGCATAGAAACCAAATCTACAGCTTAGGCTTTCCTTGTGGTAGAGCCCTCCAGGTTTTCTTTTAAATTTAGATGTACTTTAGCAGGCACTCTCTCCTTGACTCCTTATAGGAGTTATATATATATATATATTTCAGTTTCTGTCTCATTGTCTCAGCAGATCAGCTTTTTATTGAAACTCTTTGATTAAATAGTGCCAAAGCTAATGGGATGACAGTAATTTTGAAGTAGAAATAGAAAGGAAGCTGACTGCAAATTCATATTTGCATTGGATTTGACTCATTGTAAATTAACTTCTCTTTTAACAGGAACTGGCAGTGAAGCTTTACAGAAGGTATCACTATCATTTACCATCATCAGAGATTAGGTTTTATTATCTAGGGAAAAGTGTAAACCTCGATTCATTATGTTCTAAGATAAAGAACTGGAAGATGTTGAATAGAGGAATTTGAGACAAACCCAAGACAGATGTTGGGAGTGTAGGCATAAAATAAAAGGATATTTAACCCCTCCAAAAAGTGCTGACTAATATATTGAAGGAAGGATAAGAACCCAAATCTAAACAAAACCCCAAATGTGAAACATGTATGCCAATAGAATGAGAAACCTGGAAAAGGTCCTGAAATGGCAGAAGCTCTTAAGTGACCTAATCTTGGCTCTGTTTTAAGTAGTTTGATTTCAGGACACAGCCTATCGAATTCTTGAAATTTACTCTAAAATGAAAAAGATGGATTAAATGGAAAGCCTTTTTTTCTACTATTGCAACAGTGGTGTGTTATAAATAAATGCAACATAGATGCAAATGAGAATTTGAAGCAGTTTACTTTTATTGAATTTAAGTAGAAATGATTGTTGTAAGACAATTTGAAAAACATCCCAAAACAAAGCAGCAGTTTTATTTCTGCCTATTGGAAGGCAGAGCGACTTCAAAATTCTTTTTGGTTTATAATATCTACTTATTTACCTGCTAGTTTTTAAGAAAGGACAAATAAAAGCAAACGACTGTCCAGAGTATTCTGAACATGACAACATTTTCTACTTTCTCAGTTTTATGCATGGACTGTCCTGCTAGATGTGAACAAATTCCACGTGGGAATGACAGGTGCTCAGAAAATACGCTTTTTCTTGGAATTTAACAGACTTAAAAAGCTCAATCTGTTTAGCTTATCAAAAAGAAGACTGAGAGGTGATTTGATTACAGAATAAAAGTATCCTCATGGGGAGAAAATACCAGAGCTATTTTGTGCAGCAAAGACTTAGCAAGAATTGGTGTTGGGAGTGAAGGGCAGATGAATTCACATTGGAAATAAAACACCGTTTTTTGAAAGCAAGTCAGCCTGAGCACTGGAGCAAAGTCCTTACAAGAGGCTGGAACTGCAGCCTCCATTTTTTGATTCTCCAAGCAAGTGAGCAGGTTTCTTTGCTATGTATGCTTTAGCAGGTGGGCAGAATAAGGGAAAAGGGGTGCAATGTAACAGAGATAGTATGTAGGAAGTTACTTCAGGGTTTAAAGCTGGTGTATAAAGCTGAGCCAAATTCTGCTTACAAACTACAGTTTTAATATTCTCAATCTCTGAGCCTGAGTAGACTGTCTATGATCTCCCCTACTCAACTGTGCCTTTGGGGAGCCTCAGATCAGTCAGTACCTCCTTGTTGATCCACTTGGCACAGTGGCATGTCCTGATGCTCATACTGTGACCAACTTGATTCACATGCTCCAAAACATAGTGGTTTGTGGATAACGCACTTGTGTCAGGGTTGTTCTAGCAGCCGTTGTTTGTACACTGATCTGGAACATGTGCACAGGAGATAAGACATCCTCATTTTGAGCCTAAGAAGATGGGGACTATGCTCTCACTGTGTGTCATAAACATCACAAAACCAGGACAGGACCGTAGTCAAAGCCTGGCAGGGCCTAAGAAAGACGCAGTCTGACTCTTTGGCCTGTGAATGGCGGGAGAAGTTACACTTATTTTTCCTTATGTGCTTTTGGATATTGTGCCACTGAATCTTTAACACAGAGATGTGAAAGCATTTCCCAGAAGAGTGACTTGGAATTCTCACTCTGTCTCAAGTGCAGTCATTCAAATACCTACAGGAAGCATGAAAACTCAGTGTATAGGTAAGAAGGATACTCATTTGTTGAAAGTTATGCAGGTTAATTTTGTTGTGAAAAACATTTCTTATAATGCCAGAGCACAACAGTTACATGTGGCTCTTCCCTCTCTACAGTAGTGCCTCACAGAGAGGACAAATCTTTTTACAGACCTTTATTAGGTTTCATGATATGACTTAGAGATGGGGGGTAATTGGCACAATTATATCTAGTACTGCGATTGTTTTCTGGGACCAAAATTATAACATTTTCAGACACTGGGCATATTTGGCTTCATGTTTTTTTTTCCATTCAGTTAATCAATTAAAAGGACTATGAGGACAATTTCCAATGCAAAGAGATTGTGTTGCACTTTCCCACTGAAATACATCAGATGGGGGTGGGGAGGAGGGTGGCTGTAGAAGGCAGTAGTGCTGATACAGAAAGAGAAATGAATGTGTTCAGCTTTGGGTAAACTGACAAGAAAATAGGAGGAAGTGAGAAGAATGAATCAAAAGTGACTCAGCTACCTTAACTGTTCTTTAAATGAGATAAGCTTCATCCTCTGTTGAAAATGAAGTTGAGTAAGCCTCTCCAACTACCAAATGCCACTGTATCTACTAATACGTGTGGTGATTCTTACCTCAAAATCATATACCCTCTCAGGGATATTCTGGCTAATGAAATCTGATTTCTCAGGTTAATCAGGCTCACAATGACAACACTGCAGTTTCTTTTCTCTGTATCTCAGTCACAACCAAAAATTTGGGTGAAAAGATGGGGATCGGGCTAGTAAGATGCATCCTTGGTTGGCAAAGATGTGTGTGTGATTAGTCAGGCACATACCACACACCTATATTAGTACCATGTGTTACTGCAGTTGGTGATAGGGAAAATTTGCAATGGGTTGATAATTTGGAGCCTAGATGAAGGGAGACAAGGTACAACAAGGGATAGGTGAGAAGGGAATATTTTGGGAGATTTAAGTTGCCTCAAGGAAAGATAAGCAATGGACTTCTACTTGTTGGTTTACACATCTGACTGAAATAATGAGAAAGTATGTGGATATAAATAAACCTTTGTGTTGCATGAATGTGCCTGGATATCTCTCTGTATTGTGATGGAAAGGATCCAAGAACACAAGAGAGTGTTTTAAACATAAACTGAGAAGCATGTCAAATCTCAGAATGTAACTGGAAGATTTTCTCCAAGAATGCATGTGCAAGAAACTGTTTATAAAAGGCAAGGACACTGAAGTCTAATCTATTTATTTTTATTTTTTATTTTTAAAAAAAAAACACAACAAAAACAAAACAAAAACACAGATTCCTTCTGTAAGTTCTTGATGAGAAAAGAATCAGCTGTATACCAGTCCTTTACTTTTTCTAGGACAGACATTCTCTCCATGAAAGTTTCTCCTACAGAAACTGATTAGACTCTTAATTTTTTGGCATTCATCTCACTTCTTCATGGATGCCTACAATAGGTACAGTAAAGTCTGATATAGGCACCTAGATTTTGCATGTTCTCAGCAGAGAGAGATAAACACTTATGGGATGCAAGCCCTCTCCTCCTAAGTGGATAGCTGAAAACCGTCAAATTAATTGTAAGTCCAATGTGTCTATTTCTCTTTATAAAGGGAGTTGACAGTGTTATGGTCTAAGAGATCATCCAGATACTGCTATCTATATTCCATTTCCTGAAAACTACTCAAACAATTTAATAATCAAGCTGTAGCCACCTTTTAATTATCCATACAGGAAATAAGGAGAGAACATTTTTGGAGCACTCAGATACGGGTTTCATTCTACACTCAGATATATGTTTCATTCTATCTTGGAACTGAAGACTAAAATGTCTTAAGTTGTCTGCGAAAAAGAATGGAGATTCATAAGAGAGTCCTAAGGGTTCACATGTATGTCAAGGAGGTTTTCAGAGGGGCTGCTGAAAGTGTGATGGAACCAAGAAATTGGTCTGGTGATGTCCATGTCCTGCTGGAAACCATGCAGTAGGAATCTTTACTTTTTGTTGTTGCTGATTATGCTTTGATTTATTTCAGCCTATCTTCTCTTGAATAGTGGTTATGGGACCCTACCAAGTCCAATGGCAGGATCACATTGTCTTTTTAAGACAGCTTTGCACATGTGACAGACTTCAAAGTGAAGTTGGGCCATGTAGCATAAAGCCAGTGGTATTCCTGGAGTGCACCTACTACAGGACCCCCACCTTGAAGACCTAGAGTGTAACCATTGCTTTCAGTGGCTTACATGCCATTGAGGAGTAAGGCTGAGATGAGAAAACTGCAGCTGA
Organism: Stictonetta naevosa; assembly: GCA_011074415.1. Classification (NCBI taxonomy): domain Eukaryota; kingdom Metazoa; phylum Chordata; class Aves; order Anseriformes; family Anatidae; genus Stictonetta; species Stictonetta naevosa. Next base: position 137,323,970 of record CM021697.1, on the reverse strand, counting down.
GATACCCACCCCGCTACCCATCCCACTACTCTATAAAGTTGTGCTGCCACTCCCTCCCTCCCAAACCTTCCTTTGCACATGACAGTTTAAGTAGAAGCTGAGCACGTGAATACCATTATCCAAGACCAACATTTCTAGTAAGAGACCTTCACTAGTCCAGAAAAGATTCTATTTCAGTGAAACATTACCTGAACTCATGGTGATCCAGAGCTCCATGTCTGTCCACATTTGCAGGGACTGCTTTAGCTTTCAAGGGTGTCCCAAATGTTGTCTATGCCATCTCCCTATTATGGATTCTTCACTGCAGTGCTTTTCTTCAACAGGCTCTGCCTTTTAATTCAGATTAGATGGAGAATGTCCATATTTTCTTTCCAGGAACCTAACAATCTAGTCCCAGAGTGGAGCATAGGCTCTATAAATGATTATGACATCAGCAAACAGACACAAATTCAAGATCCCACTAACATGGAAAAGTTATTCATCTGCATGGCACTACAGCTACACTCACAGAGCCTCAGCAAAGCATTATGTACCATTGCCAGTAACTCAGACTGATTTTTTCTCCAAATAACCATTTGAAAGCTCAGAATTCAATAATGCCTGTCATTAATTCCCTGTGATTGAACTAAAATACCTGAGGAAGGAATGGAAAGGAAGACAGATAACAGGGGAAACAATTAGGAAAAAAAAAGTGAGAAGTATGGCAAGACTACAGTAAAAGCCAGGAAGTGGTCTTAGCAGATGTGTTTCTGATGTAATTTTGAGTCCCTAGAAAAGTCCAAGTCCCCTCAGTGAAAGAATTTTTCCCTAGAAGTTGTTCTGCTGACAGAAGCAGGACGCCCTTTGCTCAAGCTTCTCATCTGTGTATTCAAACACATTTCAGACAACCATTACAGTTCACTGAATGCAGCTAGTAAGGCAGCTTGCACATGACTGGAGTAAGAAGGAAACCCACATAAAAATTTAAGAGGCATATTGTAATAAACATGGGTGGCAGGAGAAGGCACAAATGGACAAAGGGACAAATATCATCAAGTCTGAGTAATTCTCAGGACCATCTGGATGGTACTCTGAATTTCTATTTGTTGGGAAGGGTATGCTTCTCAGCTCCAAAGGAGTATGATGCAGCAGTCTTCTCCCTATAGGGTTCAAAGAGAGTCAATAAACTTGGCATATCTCTGGGCCAAATATCAAATAATGGGGAAGGATAGAAACAACAAAAATATTGCAGCCAAAAGCGGATACACTAGGACAAAGACTTTAGGGAAATTATCCACTCCACCCCAGCTTTTTTCTAGAAGGAATACTCAACTAAAATCTTTCTGCATTTTTACTACAACTAGACCTATTAAAAATAAAATTACTTAACAACCAGCAAGGATTTTTTATATGGTTGAATTCAAAGCAAAAATTCTATCCACACCATTTAAAATACGTCCAGTCTAGGGTCTCATTATATGTTTCCAAGATAAGGTAGCTTCTACCTAGAAAACAGAAAGCCTTTGGTCCCTCAGCGAATTGCTAACAGAGTTACTATATATACACCTCAATACCCCTAAAAGACGTTAAAACCTTTCCATAATTGAACTTTTTATTCCTGTTGCTAGTCTTGATCAATTTTCCTTTGAAAAAGTACTTGCAAAACTCTCTAGAGACACAAAAACCACTCTAATTATGTTACAGTAATCTTCAGTACATGAATTCAAACAGAATGGAGACTCCCTAGTCAAAGAATGGTAATGAAGTTATCTCCTTGACTTTTTTATTTGATTTTATTTTATTGTCTTATCATATTGATTGCCCTAATTACGAACTACACAGGGAGTAAATAGAAACAAAGTTTTTTCATTCCCATTGTTCCCATTGCAGGAAAAAGAAAAAAAGAAATTTTAAAAATGAGTTTTCAATACACAAAACAGATTGAAGGCATAGAATGTGACCTGTTCTTGTGCCCCATCATCAATGGCCTTGTATTGATAGGGAGCAGCAAGTTCAAAGATCATGGATGGAATTAAAATCATCCCAGTTTTCTTTCTATGTGTAGTTAAGAAGTTAGCTAGAAGTTAACTCAGTGCTGTAAAGCACCAACACCTCTGGTGGTAGGGAATATTTCCTGCAACCATCAGCTGAAGGATAGGCCTACAGAAGAAATCTGGCTGCAGCTCTCATAGATGGGGTTTGGAAAATACTTATTTCTGTGCTCATTCCTATGATTTCTGAATCTTCCAGCTTCTTCCTGACACCTGTAACAAGGTCACTGTTAGTATGTCTCTCTCCTACTAGAGAAGGGGATGTAGGACAGGCACATCACTGGCTCAAGGAAAACCAGCAGTACCCAAATTATATGTATAGCTCTACTTGTGGGAGCTATCCCTCAATTTTTTCAGAGGGATTCTGAGAGAAATTGTAAACCCTGTCCACTCCTTTTAGATACACAGTGTGGACATGGAGATCCTCTGAGACCCTTGAACTCTGTCGTACAAGACATTGGTCACCACAGATGTATGTAAAGAGATGTGACTGAGAACCCATAACCCTTAACAAAATGAGTACAGATTTTCAGGAAACACTATTTCAGATATGAGAAAACTAATTTTAACCTGTTCTTCAGTTAAACTTCCCATTTGAGGTCTTCTTTTAAGATTAAGATTTGAACACTCCTTAAAAAAATGCAAGAGAAACTCCATCAAATAAAGCAACACCATTCAGTACTTTTGCATAGAAAACAGGTGGAAATTAATGGATTTGTCAGAACTGAACAGACCAGACTCATAACTTCCCTAACCTCAGGGAAGAAACTGATTTTTTACCACAAATCATAGTCATCATACGTGTTTTGATAATTTGGCATCATATTGGAGCTGAGTCAGTGGAAACAGAATCTTCCCTCTCCTGAAAATTTTATGTATGTTTCACTGAACTGATGTTAAATTTTGCAGGTTTTGCAATGAAAGTTGGTATTAGGGAGCAAAGCAGCAAAATGAGTTAATATGTGCCAGAGATATGAGAGCAATACAAGAGATTCTGGAAGCTTACCAGAGGAAAAAAGGCAAGTCTACTCATAAATAAGGAAGACATGAAATTAATAACATCTCAAAAGTGACTCAGATAACTTACAGTGGTATCGAGCCTGTCATCAGTAAGAATATACATCAAAAAGCTGATATATTAGGAACAGAGAAAAACTACTCAAATACCTTGGAAAATATAAATGCATACAATCCAGCTGATCTTGATCATATCTTAGGGCAATCACCTCCCAGAGTTACATAAGCTGTAGACCTCATCTACACCTGAAAGTAACAAAAATAAAATTGATGATCTGGCCCCATAATTGATCATGATTGAATTACTGCTGGTAAGCAAGTTACAGTGTGCCAGCTGAGCCATGGTAACTGGCTGCATGTGCTCTCAACTAACTAATGTCTGTTCACTTTCACTAACAACATAAAACCAATCCACAGAAACCAAAGCAAAAAAAAAGCAGGTGCTCTTATTCCAGTTTAAGAGTGGTATTTTTCACTTTGACATAAGTAGATACACAATTTGTCTTAGGTAAACTAAATTGTTGATATAAGTTGAGAGGAATAAAAAGCTAAGGTAAGATAGAGGTAATTTGCTCAACAACTGGACAAAAGTGAATACTGTACAGTGACCTTCAGATGAGGAAGGAGAACCATTTGGCAATACTATGAAAATAGATATTTTAGGGATTAAAGGAAGGAAAAAAAATCTCATGTAAGAAACAGTGCACAGGGCTGGATTCTTCCACATTTAGTTCATGAAAAGGTTTCTGTTTTCAAAGTGGTCTCCCTGATTTTTGTGGCATAAAACATTTTTCAAAGTCAGTGAATGAATCAAAATATGGCTGCAGTGTACCCCATTCTTAACAATATATTGACAGTTGAAGAACAAACAGTGGCCAGCAAAATTATTTTCTTAGAAATGCTAGGATGAAAATAAGGAGCACAACAGATAGCTGTTAAATTAGCTATTAAGCACATGTTTCACAAGGCATTATCTGGAAAGAAAAAGGAAAAAAAAGTTTAAACGTTTCTGGATAGAAACTATCTTCTGGAAACCTGGAAATAAGTGATAAATGCCAGAATGCATTTTAGAAACATTTTATTTGTACACTACTGATGTTAATCAAGTTTCTCTTAAAAGCCATATTAATGAGCAAGTAAACAGAGTATTATTGAAAACCTGCAGATCTTACTACACAGAAATATGTATTACTGTAACCAAATCAAGTACTAGCTTACATAAAGTGCTGAGATAGAACAGAAGGGATTTAGAAATATTTAAAAGACAGATTCACTTGAAGACTACTGCTTCTAATCTAACACACATTCAAAGTAAAAAGAAAAAAGGCAGAGGCAGCAATGCTGAAAGGTAGAGAGAGATGATAGAAAACAGCATACATGCATTTGAAATGTGAGACTACAGCCAAAATGCTGGTGCAAATTAATGCTGTATATACAAGTACTTGGTGAACAGAACAGGAGACGGCTGGCTTTGTGCTCTCGTGCTATCTTGGAGAAATCAAACCCACCTCATTCATACCGAGAACAGAAGGATGCCAATAAGATTTAAGGATTTAAGAGTGTTTGAGGCATATCATTTAATGAAACAGTGACAAACCGGGGAAGAGACGTAAAGAAGGGTAACAAATGACAACAGTTAAAAACTGAAAAGGTTGTAGAAACATAAAGAAGGTAAATGCAGCTAAGGAATGGAAAAAACAGATTAGGCACTAGGAATATAAAATGGTAAATGAGATTTTTATTTCTTTTATTTTTAGCTTCTGGAATAATCTGTTGGTAGTCAAAGTTCTTTGGCTTGTTGTTTTCCAGACTGGAGGCCAGACTCATCAGAATGTCACTGGTATGAGCCATGTATTGGCAGTGATCAGGTTAATGGGATCTAACAAATCTTCATTTTTCCATTAATTTTACACATCTTTTTTCTTATTCTACACTAAAGTTTCTCATAGCACTAGTTATGAGATATATAAAATGAAGAAAACTGCTGGTGTTTTTTCTGGATAACCATGGTTCTGTGAATATACATTGCATGATCTGTAGAGCTTTTCCCTCATGGGAGAATGGTGTTTCCAGTTGGTTGCATAATGTTTAGGTTCTTTCTCTTTTGCTTGCCAGCAGGTTTAGAAGGCTAAATGTTCCAAATCCACATTTCATTAGCTTTTCCTTCTTCAGCAGCTCTTTCAGGTTCTCAAACCACCATCTTTTGTACCTTATGCAGAAACTGTAGTTTCCCCATGGTAAAGTTTTTGTAACTAAGGTTTATTTTCTCCTTTGCTAGTTTTTCCAGTATTCAACCAATTTGTCTGAAATTTTATATACACATTTTACTAGCAGACCAGACTTTAAAAATAGTTCCAGAGGAAGTCAGCCAGGTTATTTAGTAGACTTGCAGCTTGCAAAATAAATGAATGAATGAACGAATGAATGAATGAATGAATAAATAAATAAAGATCAGGAGGACTGCATTGTGAAAAAAAAAAAAAAACAGAGAAAAAAAAAGAACTATAAGAACTATTGTATCTCCAAAATAACAATGAATAACCCTAAAGTCTGATTGATTCAGCAAAGTCTAAGCAAGGTCTGGTGCCTCTGGCAGTGTTGAAATAGTTGAGAAGTCATTATTCAAAGTTAAATAGTCCAGATTTTATGAATGTGTCTCTAGTGAAACAGGTTAGGAAAGACGTCATTTAGTGCTTTGCATTATGGTCACTCTCAGAAAGGGAGTGCAGTCATGAAGGTTGAGGGCAGGTCCTCCAGACCAGTCTTGTCTAAAATCAAGAGACTTTTTAGCTTCTTAGTTGAATGTAAGTTTTGCAATTTCCCACTGCAAAAAAAAGGAAAAGAAATATGCTTCAAGGTTTCTCACAGAGTAAAATGGCATTTTAAAATTGTTCTGTTTTTTCTTCATGCAACATCTTTTTACTACTGCTCTATATTATTGAAGTTGCAGGGTTTTTTTTGTTTGTTTGTTTTGTTTTGTTTTGTTTTTTTGGTACTTGGGATACCAGGTATCCCAAGTCACCACAGCTGCTACATTTAGCCAGTGGGATTGCTCTCCAGGCACTGTTGACTGCATTTACTGCTTTGGCAGCTTAGACATTTGATGCACATCTTGAAATCTGAATTTAGGTGTCTTAATCTGGAAGTGAATGCCACCTAAAGGGCAGGATCCTGATGTCTAATCTAAGTGCCTTGTGCCACTTGAGCTGTTCTGGTATATCTAAGGCATCTTCATGGGGCAGACAGGGTTGATTAAAAAATCAGGCAGGTAACTCAGGTCACAGTGGAAGGATGACTGAGGATCAAGTGAGAGCTCTAAGACATCTTGCATGGCACTAGGTATCTAAATTTAGTCAGCTGAATTGCACCCCATGTATCTTTGATACCTGAAGCTTTTTTTTTTTTTTTTTTTTTTTTTTTTAATCTTCCCTTCTACTCAACAAAAGTTATCAAAGTGGATTCACTTTAGTTGTCCACATGTAGGTGTCTAATGTTTGAGATTACTAGACTGTCCAACCTGGCCTGAGCTGCTGCTCCAGTAGGAAACAGATCTCCATGTAGTTGTCTTAGATAGTTTGGCTTACCTCAGATATGAAAGGTAGGTGGCTATATACCATTGACTGAATGAAGACATCTTGGAGTGTATTTCATCTTTTTCTAAGGTAGGGGTCAAAACCAAACTACACAATTTACAGTTCAACATTTCGTGGTTCCTCTGACTTGACTGTCAGGGGATTTTTCATCTACTCTAGTCATCTAACATCTGTTTTACGAGACGAATCCCACTTGGACTGGTAGGCAATACTTAGTAGCTGCTGTTATTACATATTAAAATAATATGTTTATTTTTCAGTTGTGGCAGACATTCTCCAGGTGAGAGTTTGCAATGTTTAATGGAAAATGCAAGATCAATGACACCACAAATTGATATAACAAGTAAAAAAAACCAAAAAACACAGTATATAATAAGTCAAAAATAATATTTAGTAATTTTAAATCTGTAAATTTTCCAAAATAAAAACATCAAAGTTTTTTTTTCTTTTTAACTTTCACAAAATTGTGAATAATTTGAAGATGTATTTTTGACCGCTCCACCTTTTGAAGGAAGTACAAGTAAAATTATGCAATGCAAAAGAACTATGAATATAACATTCCTGTTAGCTCCCCAGCCTCATACTGCATAGCTCTCTGCAAACTACACAGTAATTGAGATTCAGCCTGTAATTGGTAAGTTGTTGTTGATTTCACCAGTTCTTATTTTTATTGCAATGAACGTGAACAGAAGCTTTGATATGACATGATATATATATATCTTCTGTTTGTGTACATCAGGAAATCAAATATTAGAATAACTGTCAATAGGAAATGTGAGGGAGGTGACCACAATGAGGAAACATAAAATTCATAACAGTAAAGAAGAAAGTACCAGTGAAATATTTGAAGGTGTTTAATTATTGGCCTAACAATGCTTACACTGGAGTAAGTAGTATATACGCTCCTGGTTTCAAAAGCCAGTGTTACGTGCTTTGGAAACAGCCCTATCCTATTGGAGACGGAAAGAGAACAAGAGGACTAAGTCTGAGGTCATTAGACTTCAGAAGTTGAGGGAATGGATTTATTTTTGGAGGTTTTCCCAAGAATTTCCTACATGGTAAACATACATAGGTAGAAGAAAATGCAAATTTCTTCACAGCAGTGGAATTTTCCTTTGAATTATTGTGGCGTAGGGCTGAAGATCCAGTTCAGCTCAGAACCAATATTAAAATTGAGTGTTTCAAAATGTTTTGCAATATAGTAAATGAGCACTTACTCCCTGTACAACCTACGGACCACAGAAGATATGTGTCCCTACAGATACATAGCTACAGGCTTTTCAGTTAGTAAGCTAAAAGATTCATTGAAGAGGACACTGCAGAGCACTGAAGCTTGATCTCCATACCCTTCTCCCTAGCTCTATCTCCCTTCCTATTCCTCATCAATATATCTCTGCAGAGGACTGTCCTTTTTCTTAGATCAGTTTTCTTCAAGTGTGTTATGACAGGAGCTAGATATGAATCAGATCAACTGGCTTTTTGTTTCATTTTCTTTTAGGACAGTCCAAAATGGCTGCTGACTATAGATCAAACTTTACATATTGTTCTTTTCATTCTCTGCTTAGAAATCTTACCCTTTGCTGAGACAGGCTTGTATTCTCAAATTGTCTGTGCTGAGGTTTTTCAAGCTTCAGTAATGACATCCAGTTTCTCATTCCTTAACCACCTTCCAGTGAGACTACCAATAAGCAGTCCATATTTATCAAGTATTTATCTTCATTTCTCCCCACTTATTCTAGACACAGTTATTTGTACCAGAACAAATAGTGAGTTTGGAAAGTATTTTAGCACAGCACAGAAAACAAGGACTGGAACCTTCTTTTGAGGTCAATGGCAAAACTCACCAAGAAGCAGAGATATACCATAGAGCCCAGAGGTAACAGGATAAGAGCTAGCCAGAGAAAGCAGTACCCATTAATTATGGATCCCCCATTTCCTCTCACACCTAAGTAGTATTAAAAGAATAGTACAGACATCTAAATGAAAAATAGTCTCTAGTTCAAGGCATTTGTTTTACCTCAATGCTGAGGATGCTCTCAAGGGATACAGGGTGGGATACATAAATATAGGCTGATAATACATTGATTGTCACTGTAAATTAGAACCATCCTTTAACATTAGGCAAATACAGACGATGTCCCCAGGACATCATTTCCTCATCTGCAGCACAAGTGATGACATCCCTATCTCATTTTGGTTGTTTTTTTCAGCCAGCCTTGAGCTCAGCACCCAAGCCTGTCCATCTGACTAAATTGTAGGGAACATGACTGCTGCACCTCAGTGAGTGATGGAGCTGCTTCTTTCAGTGTCATGCCTACCTTTCATGTCTTGGGCAGGGACAGAGATGAGAAAAAAAATTCATCAGTAAGAATCTCCATTCAAAGGAGATATAAATATTCTACTAACACCACTTAGTTTTTGCCAGTTAGAGGCAGTTTAAAGTGATACAAATCAGTTCAATTGTTAACCAAGAGTGATAAATGACATTTCAAAACAGAATTGTCAGGTGAAGGTAGAAATATTTCCTTCCTACATGGGAGATTCAAGCATTTCACAAAAAAATATATTTAACTTGGTAGGAATTCATACCTTTCTGCCTGTTCCCTTAGTTTCTTACTGTTACTAACTGAGAAAATCATGGCTATTATTTATCTGTGGGACTGAGACAATGCCTATATTAAGTACTATTTTAGAAAAGACACAAGAAACATTTACTGAAATGGGAACTGAGACATATCTTCAGTTGTTTATTAGTACCTAGTCCTTTGAATTAGAAACCTACACAGATTTTCTTAGGCACCTCTCCCATGGTTAAGCACTCATGTGGCACTCATATTATAGGACCATCCTCTAAGTCTGTTTTGCTGGAGGTACCCTAGGATTTTCTGTTACAGCATTTTAACCCAGAAAATAATTGTTTTCCATTGCCTGTAATAGGACACAGGTTTTGTGTTATGCTAACAATGTGGGCCTCATTGCTTCTCAGGTTTTGGACTTGGTCTGCATGGAGATTTATTATAGCTAGTAACAGCAATTAATTAGTTAATCCAGTTTGTTTTGGCTTGAATGAAATAAGACTTGCAGGTCTACAGGCATGGGATAGGACAAAGGGCAGAGGCCTTGAAAGCATATGAACAGGGGTATCAGTGAGTCCAGAGCTGTGAGTAGCTCTCTGATAGTCAATTACTAGTCATTAAAGGAACATAACCCTGGAAGCTGGATAAAATGGTTTTAGAAGTAACAAAGAGAATAAAGAACAGGTATCTGATGTGTGAAAGATGTGCCATGTATAGTAAATTCAGATGTAACATGGATTTACAGAATAATGAATAAAGGTTTAAATGTTATTAGCAAACATACAAAATGACCCTGAATAGGTTCAAGAAATGCGGTGCTCCAACTGGAGAAGAACTTAGAATTTAGGAAGGATTTGCTTGCAAATGTCCAGAAAACAGCAACCTCAGGGCCCTCAGGGGTGATGGGAGGGTGGGATAACAGAGGGAGGAGTAGACATAAGAAAGCTGGTGTATGTATTATTTAATGCTATATAGTTTGAACTATTAGTGTTAGTATCATCACAGCTGGACTGATAATTCTTCGACTAGACTGTTAGGACTAATTGGAATATCAATGAACTTTTGGTTTTACCTCTGTGTTGTGTTCATTTTGCCCATAAAAAGATGTTGAGCATAACAAATTAGTGACAATTCAAGCAGGCTATTCTGTAAATTACTTACAAGAAACTGCTAATACCATATATCCCAGAAGCTCTTGAGAACCATTAATACAGTTAGGGATTGTAGCCTTCCTCCTGCTACCCTTATGCTTATTTCACTATGGCAGAGTTTTGCGATTTTAGACACGAAATTGGCCAGAGAGTTAGAAAGTCTCAAAACTTAAGCAAGTGGAAGAAGCAAGAGACTGGATGGGTGACTGTTATCTTAGCTGCCACAGTCCTAATATTAACATCTTTTACTGGTTAGTGCAAATGCAGTGAGGTTATGGATGATTGCTGAAAGCCTGCCACATCATGCTTTTATTGAATGCACAGTATCAGCAACCCCACCATAAGCCACTCTATGGTCCATCTGCATGTTGTTGTGAGGCAACATATGAGGTCCTGGAGGACCACACTGCAGTGAGGTAGCATTGACTATGGAGCAGCAATACATCCGTTTCTGGGTCTTTACTTTGTCCAGTATTTAGTAAATAAGCTTCTCAAGAGACTGTGCAGGCTCAACTCTTTTTAGCCTGTCGCGAGTGGTTTATTTTTGGTGATTCCACCGTATTAGCATTGCAATGAGATACGCAGTGTCATGTGCCATGTTTGACTGAATGTGTTCCACAACACTCTGGGCATTATTTAGGAAAAGCATTCTGTTCAGATCTACTAGGATGTTTACAGGAGAAATAACCTGACCTTGCAGTCAGGGGTGGGGAATGGGAATGGAAGGACACAACTGCTACAGCTGTGAAGGGACAAAGCCTCACTAAACATAGTGGGAAATTAATTTCAGATATCTGGAGTCTTCCTCTTGCAACAAAACATGACCCTATTCCTATATATACAATTGGTGTGGAGAGTGTGACAGTACTCTAAGCTCAAAATCAGTATTTTTTTTGCTGTGCAGAAGCAGATGGTGTCTGATCCATGGATTTCTGCCAGGAGTTCATCAGCCATGTGGCTCGGTAGCTCAAGTCACTGTCTATGAGATCATGTTGTTGGCAGAATGAAGAGCATCGTCTTCACCACGATGTGTTGCACATTTCACATGCTGCTAGTGACTGATGTGGCTGAAGGTAGACCAGGTGCTCCACTGGTCCTCACCTAGCTTTAGGCAGATTTGAGGCATTGTTTAGCAGCATCAGCCTCCGGGAAAGGAAGGGACGTGTGAAATGCATCTGTAAGTGCAATGAGATATACATTTCACAGACACCATGGCTTGGTGTCTCTGCATTATCTACCTATCTTGGGAGGAGAAGGGATACACTTATTTTAGCAATACCTCACACAAACACTTCCTCATCTCCTGCAGAATGTTTCTCTCACAATCTCTTTATTTATTTATTTATTTATTTATTCTTTTCCCCTCACATCTTTTGCTCAACTTTGGGCAGATGCAAATCTTTGCTCAGGAGCTTGTCTGAAACTTGTTGTAACCAGCTGCTCAAGGCAAAGCTGGCAGCTGGCAATACTCCTATAGCTTGCGCAAGTGTTGTCCATGAATTCTCACTGTCCCTCAAGTCCTGCGAGTCGGTGCAGATTTCATTTACTGCCCTGCTTCCATCATTGCTCTGGCATGCTGCAGGAGGCAGCTTACTAGGTGCAGATTCAGCCAATGGTGAATTGGTAATTCTTGCAGTCTGTTTCAGTTGTAAGGGCAACAGGGACAAGAGTATTCTCATTGAGGGACTGGACTAATAGTGGAGGCTAATCTACTTAATTGTAGTCCAATGCAAGCACAGTCATTATACGAAGTATGAGAAAGCTGCTCTTCTTCCAAGAGGACTTAAGTTGGCAGAAGAGTACATGAGCCAGCCAGACTAACAGCTGGGTTGAACAGGATATTTGTGCCACCAGAGGAATAACAAAGCTCAGGCAAGGTTTTGTTTTGATTTTGATTTTTGCCTAGAACCCCACCCCCTTTTCACAGTAGAGAGTTGAGATATTTCTTTATTTTTGTTGAGTTTTGAATAAAGGTCATTCTTGCTAGGATTGGGTTGGTCTTTATGTCCACAGGGATAACTGCTTACCAGACAGATTTTCCTTGATTATTGAGGCCAGCTTATATTACTCATAGTCACTGTCAGCTGGGGCTGCTGCAGCACCATCTAGAATCCACTCAAAATATTCACTCAAAATAGCAACACTTTTACGCTCCCCCCACTGGCTTTCTGCAAGGGAAGCAAAGGCAGAACCCCTGTATTTATTAGCAAAAAATCTGTTCTCTCAGCCCTAGATAGATGCGTACATGGGGCCAAGTACTACTCATAACTGGTGGGAGACACACATTCATGAATATTATATCTGATGCATTTTTTCAGCAGACAATGGGGAAGAGCTTAGGCAGCATTATTTTAGAAGTGGTTTGGAAGAATCACGAGAATGTCAGAGAAAGTCATGGAAAATAGTCTTTTTTAAAGACAGCAAACTTTGATAAACTAGGAAAATTGTTTAGGAAAATCAAAAGACCTGAGAAATCAGACTTGAATGTTGAAGTAACTTAGGATTTCTTCAGATCAAAGTTACTAAAAACTATCAGGAATGTCCATGACAAGCAAGCTGCAGGATTCCCCACATTACTAATCTCTCTCTCCTTCCCAAGAGAGGGAGGTATTACGAAGAACTTGGAAGGAGTGGAAAAAAATAATAAGAAGAAAAACAACAAAAGCACAACAGACCAGCTCAAGCTATGACTTTATTACTTGCCTGGGAGCACTTCCAAGTTCCTTAGTCTGGGTGTATGCCTCTGATATATCCCAAATCCCAACCCTTCTTCTTCCTCCAAACATCCTGTGATTAGTAGGGGGAAGCAAGCTTTAACGAATACTTGATCCAAATCACTGAAGAATAATGATCCCTGAACAAATTGCAAGTAAGCCCATGCATGGCCAAAGAAAGATGGAATCAGGTATTAAATTCATACATCAAGAATTCACCACAGTGGAGCCAAGGTAGGCTTAGTTTATTATATTAAAACAAGAAACATAAGATTATACAGTTATCAGGCAAGACCAACAAGAGAAATGGAATGATAATGTTGTAAGAATACATGGAAAATAGGACTGTTCTTGGTTTATCTTTGATAAGCTATGCCACAGCAGTGATTAAGGATGTAATGACAATGACCTTTGGAGACAGAGTAGTCAGGATGAGGACAGGAAAACGGAAATCACCACAAGCAAACTGAGATGAAGAGATTTTTGGACTGATGTGCCAGCTTAGCCAGCAACTGATCTAATCATGCTTCAGGACACTGAACTCCTCTTCTGGTAGAGAGAAGCAGAGGCATTGGGAAAAGGTGCAATGAAAACTTTACAATGCCAGATGACCCTCAGCGTGGCTTAAAATGCCTTCACATTGCATTTCCAGGCTGGGGCAAGGGGAAGGTTACTATCAGTTGGTTCATGGGTGTTTACCCCAAGAGCAGGCACTGCCTTAAAAGCTGACTCAAGTCAGCAGAGACTCTGATATCAGATAATCTATCTCCATTTCAGTCTCTTGTAGGCTCAGCTTGGAAGGTATTCCTGCAGAGGACCCAGTTCTGTTTACAGTTCATCCTACTTTGACCTGGGTTGCTCCGCACAACAGGAATAAACCAAGAATAACTTCAGCACTGGGCTGGGAAGCACTGAAGGACTACACAGGAGTCAACTGACAGCCTGAGGAGATTTCCACAGATTTTCATTCCTTTTGTCTATATGCTTTCAAGAGTAGTAGAGCTGGAAAAGTACTTTGTTCCTTCCTACATGACGTGTGAGAATTGGTGATACTCTTTGAAAAAAAAAAGAAAGAAAGAAAAAGAAAAAAAACACCTTTGTTGTATTAAAGTCACAAGTGCTACAAATCACACTGACCTCACTGTGGCAAGTTGATTGCCTGATGTTACTTGTATCATTCTTCACAAGTTTTCTTCCTAGGCAAAATCAGGCAAAGAGAGTGCAGGAAGAAATTCAGGCTCCTCATAGGGTGCCCCCTCCCTATTCTCTGTGGCTTCCTGGACCTGGTCCATAGGAATGAAGAACTGAAAAAATCCTAGGAAAAGAGCAGGAGAACAGGAATATGAAGTTTGGTGGCAGTGGTGGAGAATGGATTCCAAATAGCCCACTTCCCTGCCCATTTTATAAGTACACTTATGTATTTAAATAAAAACTTTTTAGCTGCTGCTGGAGCTTATGCTGGAAGGGCTAATGGATTTGCTAAGGAGATGTCAGTAGCAATAAAGATCTGAAAGGTTTTGTCAAAAATGACAGCTGTTCATCAGCTGATCCTTTATTTCATGAGACAGAATCTCTATTGACCATGTTAATTCATGGATGTGACCTTGGTTGCTTCTTAGTGTATTATGCATTAGGTAGATATAAAAAGATCCCAAAGTCCCCTTTGCAGACAGGCTGGAGAAATTTACTCTCATACTACATCTTTGTAATGAACTCTCAGCTCACATCATGGCCAAGATATTAATATTATTGTTGAATCATCAAATCATAGAATGGCTTGGGTTGGAAGACCTTAAAGATCATCTAGTTCCAAGTCCTCTGCCATAGGTATAGGGATGCCACCCACTAGATCAGATTGGATAAGGCTCCATCCAACCTGGCCTTGAGAACCTCCAGAAATGGGGCATCCACAACTTTTCTGGGCAACCTGTGCCAGTGCCTCACCACCCTTACAGTGAAGAATTTCTTCCTAATGTCTAATCTAAACCTATCCTCTTTAAGTTTAAGACAATTTACCCTTGTCCTATCATTATCTCCCCAAGTAAAGAGTCCCTCTCCATCCTTTTTATAAGACCTCTTTAAGTATTGAAAGGCCACAAGGAGGTCTCCCCGGAGCCTTCTCTTCTCTAGGCTGAACAACCCCAACTCTCTCAGCCTATCTCCATAGGAGAGGTGCTCCAGCACTCCAGTCATCTTCATGTCTCTCCTCTGGACTCAGTCTAACAGGTCCACCTCTTTCTTGTGCTGAGGGCCACAAACCTGGATGCAATACTCCAGGTGGTGCCTAAGTATTGGGATTTACTTTCTATTATTGCAGGAGGTACTCTTACCGATATGTTAAGTAGCATAAATCCATTTATATCAGTCTTCTCCCACATATTTTAAACTAAAACAAAGTTATATGGAGCTTGCAGATGCCCCCTTTTGTAGCTAGAGACATAGGGTTTCCTTTTATTCAGTCAAAAAAATTGCTCTTGTTTTCAGTTTTACTATACTGATGAGTATGAAACAAAGCATAACATATGTTGGAAGTTTACTTGTGAAATGAGGATTATATTTTGGGGGCAAAATCATAGAATAGCTTATTACATTGTCATTCTCAATATATTGCATCTCCATGGGACAGGCAGTAATGTCTTTCACCCCTGCACTAAGCCCTTGAAGCACCACACCAACACACAATGAATGTGAGGCTATTGCTTACTCTGAGTTTCAATAGCTTTGAAAACAACCTCATGACATCTCTAAGAGTCCACCTCTGCTTTCCTGTTGGTATTTTATACATAGCATATTCAAGTATTCCCAAGCAATAGGCTGAGAGCCTCTGACATCCTTTCAAAGAGGTTGGCATGTGTGAGTCTTCAAGCAATGTTGTTTCCTGCTAATTGTAATCCATTCCAACTATTTTCTAGAGTCCTAAGAATTTTATTGGTCATATTTGATAAAAATTTAACCCATCCAACAGAATACATAATCAAATCACTCTAATATTGTATAAGAAAACTGAAAGTAACCCTACAATATTAAATTGAGTTTCATTGATTTCAAAGCATTTTCTGTATAACCCTTTAAGGTTTCATATTAAGAAAATGCCTCTGGGCAATATAGACAAGACTGAATTTCAAGAGGCTTTCCATGACAGAAAATGCCACCATTTCCGTGGTTATTCTGCACATTCATTTAATTCTTTGGTATAAATTTAATTAATTATTAGTTCTACTGAGGACAGATTCTGAGATATGAATCAAACCTCATATAGATTGCTGGTACTCAATAACTAGCTAACATTCATACAGGAAAGAAAAAAACAAAAACAAAAACAAAAAAACTATCCCAGATACCAATCCAGCTTTATTCCTTAGACTGATTACAGTCAGTGTGCAGGACTGAAGTCTTCACAACCCATTGAATTTTACTGTCACACCACCACACTTTAGTTTCAGACACCCAGAGTGAACGAGAAGAAGGTAATGTCTCATTTGCTAAAATTAAATAATAGTCATTTAGAGATACGTCTTGATGACAACAAGTGAATGAAGATGTTCAAGAAAGGGATACCACTGGGGTTTGAGACAAATATAAATGCAAGCTGAAATGTGGCAGGTTGCTATAACATACACACCAAAGACTCTCTTTTTAGATTAAACTTTAAGACAACTTTAATATTTTGTTCCCTCACCTTCTGCTAAAAACAAAACCCTTCAAACCACAAAAAGTTGATGTGTCAATTACTTATGAAGTACAGGTGTATTTTTTTAGTCCCATTGGCTGGAGGAGCACAGCAGGAGAAACACTAGCAGTGGTCTGCAAAGACAAGGAGTTCTGCTGGGCTGATTAAAAATGGATGTTAAGACTGACACTGTTAAATCATATTATCAGGGCTTTTTTGGTGAGACTCTTGATGTCAGCCAGAGTGAGTGGAGAGCTGGCAGCAGGAGGTGGGCTGCCAAGGCAGATCAGTGGAAGCCCAGAGTTTGCTTCTTGCTGCAGCAAGTGGGGACAGGCTGAGTTTTATAATCCATGGCAGTAGCTCTCAGACCAGAACCTGCAGGCAGAAGAAGGCTCACTGCTCATTCTTATTTCATCCCACTGGATATTTTCTAAAGAAGAAACAATATTAAGCAGGCCAACACCTGAAAATCATCCCATATGTTGTATATTAGTGGATTAAGGCAGATCTGATGGTGAGTTGATCTTGGAGCTGTGCAGAGATATTTTTAACCTACAAGGTTCTCTTTTGTAACCCATATTCTCACCTTCCTATGACCTATCCTCAGTAGTCAGGTAGTGGAATTTCTTAAAGTGGAATAGAGAAAAAAGGATTTCCTTGAGAATCTCCAATTACTTTACTGATTCTCCATTTACTTTACTGAAATTGAGGCTGAAACTAACTTATAGAAGAGGCCTTGCAAAGACTCTTTTACTAGAAGTATTAAATGTTACAAGTTGGGCTGTGTGTGGGTTTATACACACACACACACATATATGTATTTAAAAGAGTAATTTTCAAAAACCTGAGAGATTCAGTATTCAGTTAATGCTTGCCTTTTGTGGCAAACAGCTGCCAAAATTTGGCATAATCACATTTTAAAATTCCTGGTGTCTGGAAAAAAGTGGAAAAAATACATTTTTTTCTAAAGATATTTTACAGTTAAAAGATAACTCTGACTGAAATAACAGATTTGAATTGATTACTTAGATATACTCTTTTTCTCCTTCTTCCCTGAAGCTTTTAGAAAAATCTGTTGCAGGCAGATTTCAGAGACTCTCAGCCTAGCAAACAAATCACCAAGGCAACCTTGACACTGATGTCTGGAACTCAGTATGGAAAGAAACAATAAGCACCTTATATCAGTATCCTGAGTCTGAACCTCATTCAGTATTTCATAGTGAACACAGTGAAATAGGCTTCTCAGTCAGTTGCCTATATTCTTTTATGGTCACTGATTTATTTTTTTTTAAACTTTTGCTTCTACTTCAGAGATTGTAGGCACTTTTTGAATGTTGCACATCCATAGACTCTTATAAATAAAAATCTTTTCCAGTAATCTTACAGAGAGATCTTAATTAAAAAAAACTCCCTCCAAAATCTTTAGTTGCTATTCTGCCAATTCTAGCATATCAAATAACTGTATCTAATTGGAAATGTGTCTTTTGAATCGATAGAAACTGATGGTTGAATTGAATGCATTCAACTCACCTAGTGAGGAAACAGATACTTGTAGAAAGCAGTCACTGGACCAACCAAACAGTAGTTTGCTTGGTTGTTTTCTCTGCATGAAAGCTACATCATATTCTTGATCCAATAATGTTATCTTTGAATATGTTTCATCCAAAAAAAAAAAAACAAAAAAAAACCCCTCTCATGCTATTTAAACAACTGTATCATTATTTAGCCAGACTAAAAAAAAAAAAAAAAAAAAGGCAAAATAAAAATGATCTTATCAATTCACTTTGCTTGTGCTAGATTCTGGGTTATGTGTTGCAATTCCAACATTTTTGGGGGGATATTTAAGCTCCTCTCAGGAGTGCATGGAGCTTTGCAACCATAACACCTAACTCTTTCAGATAGTTTTGATTTCCTTTAAACATGAAATCAAAGAAGAACTTGAAGTAGAAATTTGTGCTATCAGTATTTTAGGGGTACATTTCAGTCAAAGTTTGAGATGTACAGAACTTACTTTTTTAGAAACAAGAAACTTTTCCTGGGAAGTACCTGTAAACCATTGAAGGGGCATATCCATCTGAAACCTAAAAAAAATGCCAATTTTGCTCTCAAACATAGTCTTCCCTGGGTCTCGTAGTGGTTTTAATATTGTGTTGGTATGTTTAACATTCAAAATCTCACTTCAAAAGAGCCATACTATTAAAAGTATTTTTTTAATTATTTTTTTCCCAATGAAGCTATGATTCAACAGTTTAAAAGTCATATTGTGCAAAGAGTATGATTTTTCTGTTCTTCCTGCACTCACTTGATAAGATACATATATATATATATTTTCTTCTGTTCTGAAGCAAATAAAAGAGGAATCAAAAAGTTTTTCTTGAAGTCTGAATTGCAGCCTTGTATAAAATTCTTCCACATAGCAGGTCATTTAAGAAAGCAGCAGGCTCCCACTTAAAACCAGCTGCTAATTCCTTTCTGCTGAGTGACTCACCCTCCAAAGCAGTATCCGTTATTGTTGAGACTTCAGCTTTGGATTTTTTCTCAAGTTGCCCTGCGTGCTCAGAGGTAAGCCTAAGCAGTCTGGCTATCTACATCCTCTGTTGTTTGATGCCATCTGTTTTTATGGGATAATGGATGATTTTTCAGGTGTCACTCCCACTGCTGTTGGTGGCAGGAAACTGTTATTCTCTCCTAGTCATCTCTTCTCATTACATTTTCCATCAGTCCCTCTACTGAGCAGTAATCCAATTTACTTCAGAAACAGGAGAGTGGATGGCTTGCTGGCACAGGTGTGTGGGGACATGGTTTGACATGTGGCGGCTTGGATATTTCTGTTTCAGGATGCAAGTATATGCATATATATATATCTGCAAGTACATGTATATGTATATATTTGTGTGCGTCTTTTTAAGACATACTCCAAGAGGTTCTGTGGTGGTGTTCCTACACAGTTCAGGTGGACAGACATTACAGCAATGACTGAGACCCCTCCTAGCCTTCTGGCAGACCACTCAAAGATCTCTCAGGTATCAAAGGTTTGATCATCTACCTCTGCTGACACACGGTCCACACTTACTTGTTTTCAGCTCAGCAGACAACCCTCTTCAAGATACCTGTTGGCCAGCCCTCCAGCCCCATCATGGAAGAATCCCCCAGAGTTAAAGTCATAGGTCCCCTCTGCCTCTTCCTACCAGTCTACATTGGAGAAGAACTTTTCCTCTTTGTTCCTCCCTCTCACAAGGGCAATGCATCAGAATGGATCAAATCTCACAAGAATTTTTTACTTTTTGGTAGCTGGAAGCATCTGTACACTGTCACAATAAAGCTGAGAGAATTTTTGAAGACCCATTAAATTCATTAGGAATGACCAGAATTACCTTCTACTTTGTTGTCCGTTACTAAGGCATAGAAAATAATTATTGGCATCTACAATTTTTAAACATAGCTCTCAGGAAAATGTGGTGCTCTAACAGCACCCTTTGCTCACTGTGCCAGGCACCTCTTCCACATTCCCATCATTTTCCTTGGAAGAGTCTGCAAGAGGGAAGGTTTCTCTTTCCCAAATCAGGGCAGCCATTTTAAATCTGTTCTTTCCTACAAAATTTTACATTCCACCTACTCTTCTTTTTAGTTAAACCTCTTATCTGGAGAACCTTAATGAATCTTCCTTATGGAATTGCTTGGCATGACTTAAGAGAAAAACAAAGTGTTGATCTGTCCAGTGTGTCTTTGCTTTAGTCCATGCATCAGCACTTCTTTCTCAATACCTGTACTTATTTGCAAAGTGGAGAAGTGCAAGCTCTTGCTCTAATCTGAACTCTCAGCTAGACATTTAAAGCAGTATGAGGAAAAGACTCTCCTCAGGGCACTGCTCAGACAATAACTCAAGGACTCAGTGCTCCCCTTCCTTCCCAGTGATGGATTTGGTGTTTGAAGTGTCAGGAGAAAACAAAGTGCTTTCCTCAGAGAAGCCAAGAAGATAGGTTAAGCACCCAATTGCCGTGACTTTGTCTTAGGCTGTACTGAGATAACTTTCATCCCTTCTCACTATTTCCAGGTGACATGATCCCTGCATTCCCCTCAAGATGGCTGATAATAGATGATGGATGGCCCAAGGAGCAAAAAGAAACAAATTGAGTGACAGGGCTCTTTACAAACACAACAAGATGTGCCTCTGTTTCCCAAATGTACACGTAATAGGAAAGTCAGTTGGGAAAGAACTGTCACTGGAACTAGTGTCTGACTGCAAGTAAAGCAGATAGCAATAAATGTCACCCAGACATATACACGAACAAAGAGAAGGAGAGCGATGAGTCATTCTGGAGCACTAGAAGAAGATGAATTTTAGTTATGCATTTTAATGTCATCTCGGATGGACTTTCTCCTTTTTGAAGGGAAGTTCTGCATTTTACATTTGATCCTCATTTTTTATACAAGTGGTAACTATTACCTTAAGAGGACTTGAATGAAATATTAGCCAATTTAAAAGTATGTTCCACAGAGGGATGTAGAGTTTATGGATGACTGCTGCAGTGCCAAGAAAATTTTAATATCTGAAAATTGTCTGACAGATTGGGACTGGAACACAGATATGCAAACTGCTGCTTGAGAGAGGATCAACAGCACTGTTCAGCTTTAATTCAGCCTATGCTGCATATTCTGGCTAAAATTTCTTCAAACTTTTAATATATTAATGGCTGAGATCTGGAAATAAAGGTTTTCATAGCATGAAAAACTGTAATTTCTTCTGCTAGGACTATTTAATCAACATCTGAACAACAGAATTATTTAAATGTGCTTTAAGTTTACTATGCAGAGACTCCTCAAGCACTGATCTGCTCAAGGGCTTCAGCTCTGAAATCCATCTATGTTGCAGTCAAAGACATGACAGAAGGTTTTGTAAACATCCAAGCTAGCCTCATCAAATGCAGTTGAATATTGATATTGGCTTTCCAAGTACTTTCCTCAGGTCCTAGGTAGGATCACGGCCTGCACTTAAACCACATATTGCTGTAGAAGCCCTCGCTTTGTAGCCAGCTTTTCCTTTATAAGCTAGACATGGATATACTTATGCTATGCTGAGGTCACAGCTTTGGCTGCAGCATAAACCCACTGTAAAGTAGTAATGACAGGTAATCAAGAAAGCCCCTAGAGTGGGCACTAAGCAGTGCAGCTCAGCAGACTCCCAGTTCTCCGTGTGCTTGGAATGATGTCCAGAGCTCACGTGTATTGATCTTTAAGGCCTGGCTATCACAAGGAAATTTGCACAAGCATAGGTATTCATAATACTGAGGCAAGCTAGAACCTTCATTCTGCAAAGTGAGAGAGTAAATTGCCCCTGTGCATGTTTGTTCTGCACCAGTGCAGTGTATCTATGGTCAAGATTGCAACTGGAGAGCTGTGAGACAGTTTTTCCCTACAGTGCTCAAGACCTTCATCTTGACACTTAATTAACTGGACCCCAAACTGTTTTTGAAACTAAGGCTCTAGCTCAAATGAATTAAATACTGTTGAATAATAAAAATTAGTAATCCAGTTTGCATTCATCGTTCTATGTGGTTTTTGCTTTGGTTACAAGAACTGCAATGAAGTAGTTCTTGGGGTTTCAGCTTTACAAGTTGCAACATTCCACCAGAAATGTGGAAGTGGAGTTATTGTATTAACCATCCTATTCATGGCAATTTGAAGTTAAGATTTTAAGCTGCTAGCACATTTGACAATGTTTGGTTATGAGATAACAGTGTCTTGAGGAAAGTAGTTTTGCCATCACGGTTGGCATTTATATTATTTCCTGGAACTACCATGGGCTTTTGTTGTCATAGTCATGATAAGCACCCTGACCAAACTGGGGAACACAAACATGTGTTGTATTTCCATCAGCATTAGTTAAGCTCAGAACAAACCATATGACAGGATAAACACTTGGAGCTGTTCCTTCTTACATGTCATAATTCTCTGCTCTTTTCTATCCTACAGATAACCTCTGTTCCAACACCCCATCTTTTTCAGGTTGCAAGAAACCCCCAAACTGAAAAGATACCTAGAATGGGGGAACAATGGTTGGGGCTGGCAAGACTCTTCTGGCCATATCTATGTGGCTGTAATGTATCTAGAGCTGGAAATCACACATTCACATAAGTAGCCCATCCCCTGCAACCTACTGTAGTCTGCTCCTCTGTGGAGCATAGTACCTTCAGTCAAACATTGAAATAACAAAGGTCTGTTTCTTTCAGGGCCTCAGCAAGTGTGTCTGCATAGCCCTGCACTGCCCCATGCATATCTACCAGTTGGTTCCCCTTGAGCTGTAATTATAATCCACTCAGTACTATGCAGACAAAGTTGGTGGGGCTCAGGAGAGTACACTGGGCTCCTGCTTCAGCCACAATTAGTAACTGACCCCCCCCCCCCCCCCCCAATAAATAAATAAATAAAAACCTCAAGGACTGCATGACCATGTACTGCTCTTGGTGGAGGGGACGGAAAGAGAAAGAAATGTTATTTGCCCAGTCATTAATTCTCACTTCCACTTGCCCTCCTGCAGTCTCAGAGGAGATGAAGAGATAAGGCAGCAAAGCAGGGGAGAAAGGGTATTACAAAGTTGGTAGGAATCCCTTAAAATTGTAAAGAGAAGGTAAATTGTATGTTTCTGTTTAGCAGCCTTCATTGCAACCCTGGGAGTGCACATGAAAAGAACTGTATTTTCTGTATTTTTTTTTCTCTCTCATTTTGTTTGCATTTGTTTTATCTTAAATTAAAAACAGGACTGGAAAAAAACAAAATTCAACCAGTTTCAGCTATTTTTGTCTCTCCTTCCTCCAGAAGAAAACAACCTGAATTGTGTGCCCACTATGAGCAACAACTCTACAACTAAGTGGAAAGAGGGAGGAAGAATACTTTTAAAATGAGGGTTTGCACTGATCCTTTATAAAGCAGATGCAAATGTTTGCTCCAGCTATTATGAAAGGCTTAGAATATATTAATGGTTGTTTGGTTTGGTTTTATCAGAGGACAGGAGGGCTGTTCTGCCACTTTCCATCCTACCTCATCATAACAGCCCAGGGGGAACAAGACAGGAGAAATTTGACACCACCATTGAAAACACTCACCTGCAAAAGTTTCAAAAACATCTTTTGGCTTCTTAGGCTCAAGCAATCCCATCTTTAATGTCTTTGCCTTCTCAGCTGCTCTGTCCTTCAGTGACTCCGCTGGTCCCTTGTCTTTGCCCTTTTCTCTCTTGCTGACTAAGCCCCACTGAGAAAACCCATATACATTCTCTCTCAGTGGGTGAACATGGATGACCTTTGCTCCTAGCTCCTGACACCAATCCCACTGTCTCTTCTGTGTGACTGACACTCTACTGTTGCTATGACATTGGGCAAGGCCACTTTTTCTGGGTGGAGTACCCTTCCCTGGACTGATCTGAGTGCATCTGCACCTTTTTTCCAGTATGCCTCTCTTCTGCCATGCTGCTGGGAGCCTAGTTTATTCTGCAGTGCAGAATCAGGTTTAGTAGTCCCTGGATTCAGTATCTGGGTGGGGGATTAACCAGTCAGTGAGTGCAAGTACTTGTCTGATGGCTCCTTGTACTCTTTATTGTTTGGTCTTCCTAGTTTGGGTCACTGTGAATTCAAGGAACTCTGAGCCAGGTCATCAGCAGTGCCATCAAACTCTGTAAAATATATTTTATTCTGTTATTCTACTGTTGTTTCAAAAGAAAAAAAAATCTCCCTTTTTAGTTTTATCCTCCTTTTTTATTTCATCTTCCTTTCCGGAGATAAATTAAACCGCGTAGGGCAATGATTAAATTCTGTTACTCTTATAATTGAACTGTGCATTCCTGAGATGTATTATATGTAGGAGGGGAGGACTTGCTGAGTTTACACTGGTTTATGAGTGTGCATGGACAGAAGGTTGTGGGAACTGACCCATGGGGATAAAATCAGAGAGGTAAGAATAATTTGTGTATGAGTATTAGATTCAGTATGCACAGAACTAATGAAACCTGAATGGGTGTTTGTCTCACTGTTGACTGAATTTTAATTAAATTATACTAAAGCTGCAACACGGACCCAACCCTTTCAAGACACTGGTGAATCTCTGCAGGAGATGTGACTTGACTGGAAACTCAGGTGATAACAAGGTACGAACAAGGACTGAAAAACTCTTCCTTGCATAACCCGCCATTGAGTGAATATCTTCTATGCTTCAATTCCTTAGCAAACAAAGGTAAAACACCGTAATTAAAACAAGTAAATGACTTAATGATAAAATTCTTTTTACTATGTTGATTCCTTGGGTTATGTGTTATATCTGCTCATGTCACCCTTTGTCTCTTTTACTTCAGATTGTACAGTCTGCAGGAGAAACTGTATCTTTTCGTGGTTTGAAAAGCACCCAGAATACTTTGAGTCCTAGCACAATAAATACAGAAATAATAATGAAGCTTGATGTATGCCAGAGACCAGGACTTGTACTTCAAAATTCTAGAACTGATGGGCCTCGGGTATATGCTTTTGATCAGAACTGTATTCAATTTGCAACCCTATGTGTCCAGACTAAGTCCATTACTTTTTGCAGGAGTACTTCAGGGGGCTTTAAATTTTCACCTGGATTACTGAAAACAGAATTTGATCCAGGCTGATGGATATTATAGGACAAAAAAGCAGCAATAAGAGAGCAATAAATCATATAATAGAGAGCAGGAGGAATTTCAGCTTCTAACTGGCAACTATATGTTAAATTAGGGAGTCTCCTCTCTCCACTATATTATTCAATTTTTATTTGATTATTTTCCTGTTAGACCTCCTCACATTTTCCTCCTAGCATGAAAGTTACACCCACTTCTGTCTGTTGTCCTTAGAGAGAATGGATCTTTCCCAGAGCTGTACAGAACTGAAGACTGAAGTCTGGATATTTATGCAGAGCTGAATGTTTAAGACAGGAATATGACAACCTTCTCTTGACAAAAGTGACTGCATTTTATAGTTTATGGCATCTGTGTATAAAAGTGTTTCAGGCGTGTCATCCCCATGTGGCTGTGCCCAGGGACAGACTCAGATGTACAATGCATCCTAGCCCTGATTTCCTTACCTTAAACTACACAAGTACTATTCACACTTACTCAGGAAGATCTATTTTATTGTCCCTGTTGGTCCTCTCTTCCCTGATGCTGTGGAGAAGTTGAAAGAGCTTTGACTTCAATAAACAGATTAATGAAGTCAGCCAGGAATGGAAGAATCTCCTTGCAGCCCCCTCATAGATGTGGTAACTTTCTTCCTTTTGCATAGTCTGGGGACTAGAGGGCAGGCAGATGAGAACTTGCTGTTTTATTGATGTGTTTACATCTCATTGGCATTTTCAAAGAATATGCTTCATAGTCATGAATACTGATCATTGGCCACATTAAGCTGCTTTTTTGTATCTCTTGCCCTTATTTATGTGTGTGGTCTTACTTTCAAGAAAAAAAAAAGAAAAAAACAACCTACAGCAGATGAAAGCAAGACCTGTGCAAAAACAATGAGACGAAAAAAAAAAAAGAAAAAAAAAAGGATGGGTTTTATATTTATGCACCCTGTTCAATATAGTTTATAAAACATGCAGCACACAAAACCACTGTAAGCAGAGTAGCAAGAAGTAACTGACACTTTTTTTTTAATAATTCAATATTATAAATACAGGGAGGGGAGAAAATCTATCTTTTCACTTAATTCCCTTGGTTAATTCAGCTGACTAAAAGTTCATAAATCTCCTCTTTCTGGCTTCTTCAGTTTTGCAACATTGACCCATCAACTCACCTTGAACTTTTCTGCAGTGTAATCAAGAATCATTAGTAATGATTCTGGAACTTTAGTGGTAGAAAGTGTTTTATGGGTCTGCATTGCTTTTACCTTCGTGTTGTCCAGCCACTTATCTTTCATGTGGAGCTATCTTCTGTGTACCGTTGACAGGCCTCTTCGTCTTGCCGTACACACACTCTACAAGAGTGAGGAAAATTGTGTACCAAATGATAAGGAGGTTCAGATTACTCAGACATATCTAAATATCATGAGAAATCTCTCAACTGGCAAAGGAGACTTATGATTATTGAAAATACGGAGATTTACAGGAACCACAGGAAAAATGGTTAGACTGATTTTGGGACTGTCTGGATCTAAACAAATGAAGTAAGATGTCTTACACAAGACTCTTAAATCAAACTTCTGACCTTAGTCACAAGGTTATCTCGCCATAAACTAGATCAGAATGTTACAAATAAAATGCTCTCTGAAGTATTTTGGCATCTTTCATTCATGGTCTAGACAGAATTAGATATCTACCAATACAGTCCTTGTTCCTCTTTTATTTTTAAATGGATAGAATTTTTAACTCCTGTCAATCCAGATTCTGCTTCATGCATGAAAGCTGAAATACCTTTGAACATATACTTCTGTAACCAGAAAAGACTAGTGCAGCAATGGACACACAGAATTGCTAAACATGTTGAAGTCAGGAGAATATATAAGTCACAGAATTGGGGAGCACGATAGCATTGTAAGTTTTCAGGAAGAATAATCTGCCTCAATAAATGCAATATATCATTATCATACACATAGCCTGTATACCCAATTCTGAGAGGCATCAAATGCCACCTACAAAGTGCTGATAGGGTTTTGAAAAATATGTTCAATTCAAAAGATCCTGGCCTGAGGACTGGCTTCTTCCAAAGGCATTTAAATCAGTGAACTGTCTAAGCTGTCATTACACATACCTTTTGGAAACAATATTTTTCTGCCCCTAACTACCTTTAATTAGCCTTTTGCTTTCTGTATTGGGGCTCTAAAGAAAAATAATTAGCAAAGGTGTGTATGTCTGTATCAGCCAAGACCTCCCCATGGTGATTTCCAAACTGAATATTTCTATAAAAACTTTAGACTCATGCCTGTGATGCCCATGAAAGAAAAACAAAATAAGAGGAAAAGCTGGGTGACTGTGCTATGCAACTGTTCACAGGAAAAGTGATTTGATCTTAAGGCTCTAACTTTCTCAATTCGTCCTATAGCTCTACAGCCTAACAGTAGCTGGGCTTAGACCAAGGATATGGACATGGTAACTGGATAGATCTGCAAATGCTTATGTGCTGGACCCCCAGAAAGGAACAAACACTGACAGCTGGCTCAAGGAAGGGAGGTGTTGCACTCCTTTCACTAGCTTCTATGCCATATATACTATGCCTCTGCCTCTAGTCCTGTTCCACTCTTGTCCCTATTGTGGCTTATGCTGAGCATCCTCCAAGGGGCTGTGTTTACACCAGCTTAAGGTTTCCCCCAAAACTGAACCTTCAAAGATTCTACTGTGCTGAACATCCCTCAGTAACTGCATTGCTCACCACTTCTATGCATCAGGAGGCATTAGGGTGGTCCTGGGGCATGGCATCTTTATAGATGCCTGGGGCAGCTACAGATCCTTTTTATTTCACCCTGACTCATCTTTGGGATCTACACCCTGTGACCATCGTCATGCAGCTTTTTGCAGGAGACATTGCACACCTCTTATACTTATGTAACTTGCCTTGCATCTAAAAGAGTATATGAGCTTAAGAAACAAAAATAATGACTTACCTAAAGCCATATCCTGGTCTACTGGTATTTCCCAGTGTTCCCACAAGACTTGCCTGTACTTACTAGGCAGGTCAGGTAGGACTGGGAAACCTGGACCCGCCCTCACAGGCTTGGCCCATTTGACTGGTCCTAGATTATGGGAACACCCTCAGTCCTCCTCTGGGATTCAGTCATGTCAGAGGCTCAAAAGACAGCCTCTCAGTATACAGTACAGGACTTATATGATGGGGAATCCAGGAGTTAATGCTGTTCCTGGGATAAAACAGCAGGCAAGATGACACCATGGATACATACTTGCCTCCTAGAGATGGGTCAGAAATAATGACTGTTGCCCAGGACAAAGTCATCTTTGGTTTTCTTGCACCACAGGTCATGTTCAAAGTGTAGCTGAGGTCTTGTTTTTGTATTCTGTAGAAGTCAGGTGAGGCCCTGAATAAAGAGGGCTCTCCCCTGACTTACCTTGAAAGCGGAGATCTAATGGGACAGCCATGCATTTTTCTATGGAGAAGTAACAACGATGTTCCTATCATGTATTTGGGACCCCTCTGTAAGTACCTCTCTTTTTGACAATAGTTTTTTTTTTTTTTTTCTAAATGCAGACCAAGGGCTGAGACACTCACCCGAGGAGCACCGCAGGGCATATAGATAAATAAACCAAGGCAGCAGATGAGGTCATTGGGATCTATGTACTACAGGTAAACAGATTTTTTTTTTTTTTGAAAAAACATTTAAAACATAAGTGTGCATTGGGGTGGAATAAGAGGGGGTATGTCTGGCTGTTTGGGCAATGTAATGATTTGTGCAGAGTTCTGCAAGCACGTGGTGTTCCAAATATCATCACTGAATCATTCTGGAGGATATCACCAGGCCCAAAGTTTCTTTTCTTAGCATGTGAACAGGAATATCTCTGAAGGTCCTCCATGGGAAATGTGGACAACTATCAGGGTTTCTAAAACTCGAAAGAAACCATTATTATGATAATTTTATTGGATCTCTTTAAAGAGAAACGTGTACTTTCAGCTAAAGGCAAAAGCTTTTGATACACCTGACTTTGCTCTGAAGATGTTTGTACTTAGTTTCATGGAAATGTTGAGGGGACCAGTGGAGAACACAGGCACAGAACATCTTTCAAAGGCTAGCTGCTTTGAAAAGTATATATATATATACAAAAAAAATGATGTGTATATATATATAACTTCCTTTGGGGAAAAAATGCTGTAAGGCTTATTTGTTATGTTACCATGGGGTGAGGAGTTATAGAACTAGCTGAGAAATACAACCAGTCTGCAGTAAAATGAAGTGTTCCAGCAATGTAGAATAGTTAAAAAGCTCTGACAGCATTAAAACTAGAGTCAGCGTGAAAAGTACAGGGTTTGCCTATTATGAATTTATAATGAGCAAAGAATAATTCTATTGTAGATAACTATTTAATGGATATTCTCAATGCACAGCTGTTCAGTCTGCCTTTGAGAAGATGATCAGTTTATCTTCTCATTTGTAGCACTGCACAAGAGCTCTGCAGCTTTGTGCATGTCAGGTGGAAATATTCCTCATTATATGGAATATGGCTGAGTTGAACTTTTCTTTAAACAAAGAAATAAGAAAGCTCCTGAAACACTGAGAGACTTCATTATTTCCTTACCTTTACATCACTTATGTTACTTATTCTTTCCTCAGTCTTTTCAATTTTTTCTGCAAAATATTCTGCCCTGCCATCAATAAGACACAAGTTTGCTACGATGACTCCAGAGAATACTACCACAGAATAGTTAGAAAGACAGCCAGCATATACATCCATGTTTTTGTTTTGTGTTGTTGTTGTTGTTGTGTTTGTTTTTTTTTTTTTTTTAATTGATATTTTACTGTTGAGATTTGGCCATCTGATGGTTAGATTCTCTTCCATTCCTGTTTCTCTGTTCATCGTTTTTGTTTGTTGGTTTGTTTGTTGGTTTGTTTCTTATGTATCACTAGCAAAACTACTTTTTCTAAAACTGAGTTGAAGGAATTTCTTGTGAGTTTATGACTTGTGGGGGTTCAGTTGGAAGACATGGCTCTTTGTTTGCAACCCATCTGAGGCAGAAGCTGTTTTTCCCGTAGTCTGTGTGAGTGGTGTCTGAGTGAGTGGTAAGAGCACTGAGAGAATGATCCATATTACTCAAGCTAACTGCTGTGACCGCTCAAAGCTTGACATAAATGGCTGGTGTAACAGAAAGATCCATAACCCAGATCTGATTTCACACCAGCCAAGAACCACAGAGTACTATGGCTACTTAACAGTTTCCTAGAATATATTTCTAACCCTTAACAGTTGTCACAATGTACACTGATATGTAGTGTCATACTATGATAAAGTATGACAATGTGTCCTGATACTGTATGTCATGTTTTTTGGTGTAGTGGTGGTTGGTAGTAGAAGAGTGCATGCAGAAATATGTAGGATTTGGAAGCAGGTGTTGGAAAAGAATTAAAATCATTTGCAATCAAATTTGGATCATATGTGCTACACTATATACTCTTATACCCTCTGTCTTCGAGCATACTAAAACTTGTGTAAGTCATAACAGGCTTCTTTCTACAGGAGGAGAATGATACAGAGAATCTCATAGAAATGGTACCTTTCCTCTGACAATTTTAATAAACCAAAAATAGGAACAGTATACTGTTATAAGCAGGTAACATTTCCTAAGATTCAGAAAATCAGCAAGGAAGTAATTGTATCTTTTATGTGTACATCTCTGTTTCACAAGTACATAGTCCAGGTTTTATGTGTTGGCAGTCTTTCTTCTACATAGGAACACACTGGAAGTTTAAGTGCTTTTTGATTGATAGATTGCTATTTCAAAAGCACATTTTCATTGAAATGTAAACACTTTTCTTGGAAAACATGTCTTTACTTTGCATTTTCATTTTTAATGGATGATTCTTTAATGGCTTACCTCTTTCTTCCCAGGGGCTAGCAGGAATGAAGACACAGAGCCTTGCCTATTGCCTGTGATCCACAAGACTCAGCACAAGAAATGGGAGAAAGAAATCTCAGCCATAATAAATGTTTGTTTTCATCTTTTTAAAATCCATATTCATCACTATTGGGGTTTTATTTTCTGTTTTTGGAAAAGAACTTGGCATATGTTAAAAAACAGATAATAGCAAAGTTCTCCAGTCAGATCTCACACCCTCTGTACATCTAGAAATTCCCTGGGGTGTAGCTGTTCTCCCAGGTCTGGACTGTGGGATCATGCTCTCCTTTACCCTTCCTGCTCTTGGATCCCTCCCTCTCAACAACGGGATGCAAATTTCACCTGGGTACTGCAGGCTCCTCTTTTAAAGCTTGGAGTGCTAACCCATTCTGCAACTGGTCTGTTACACGGCAATGCTGCTGATCTATTTATTAATATATGTAACATAAGAAAAAAGAATAATTTTTATTAGGTAGTTTTACTTCTTTTATTATTATTATTATTATTATTATTTCTTTTGAAGTTGTAGCACCTTGTATTTCATCCAACTGGAAAAGAAATATTGACTGAGCTGGAGAATAAACACAATTTTTGTGCAATGAGTCTGGCCTCATCCAGGGCGTGCCTCCAAATGCTTCTCCATGGAGGCTGCTTGTGGAGATGAAAGGGTAGGTAAAGGCTCATTCAATTTTTGGCTTCTTTTATACTGTATAAGATAGGGTGACTTAGTGAAGCACATGCAAACTCTTCCAAGCTCATCATAAAGGATCTGTTAAGTGGATGCTGCTGAGAGAATAATCAGCATATCTCCCAACCATGCTTTCAACACCACCGCTCAGTGCGCGACTCATTCTTTACAATGGTCCAGCCAGCTGAGGCCTTGCCAGCAAAGGGAATTTTGCAGTTGCTTTGCGCAGCTGAAATCTCCAGCAGTGCCCCTGGCTGACCTCCTGCCTCAAGGTCCCTCTGATAATCTATGCCACCAGATGCCAGCCTGGAGACTAGAAAGAGAGACAATTAGAACAGAGTAATTTCACTTTGCCTGGAAAGCCAGAAGGAGGGAATTCTTACCGAGTTTCCATGAGTCAGTATTACATGCAGAACACATGCTGGCTCTAAAATCTTGACTTTCCAGGTCCGTCTCATTGCATGACTCCTTCATTTAATTCATTCTAATAAATGATCAGTGTGGCAATAGACTGAGAAGTCTCAGACTGTGCTACAAAGTACACCTTGCAAAGGGGCTAAATAGCTATCACAGGCCTTGATAATTTCAGATTTTTTTTTAATCAGAACTTAAGTCCCTGTGAGCAAGAGCTTTAAAATCTGTCTCCAAAATAATGGTTGATGCACTGGGGATATGAAGAAGATTTAACACCTCAACAAGCATGGGGTGAAGGACATAAGGTTTACCAAGCCATTTGCTACATATTTCCTGCCTGCTGGGATCCTTTGATGAACATAAAGCATATTGATGAGGTTATTAACAAAATAAAATGGAGAATGTGGTCTCTATAGAGTAAAGAAAGTCTCAGAAAAGACATTGCCACCTTTAGATTTTTCTGAACAAATGAAATAAACTGGAAGTCTCTGTCTTTTACAATGAAATCTACAAGGACACTAAAAATGCAGTTATAAACCCAACCAGATGAGTTTGCAGCCCTAACTGATCCTCATTTGCAGATATTACAATACAATCTTTGCCTCTGGGGCAGTATTTTCAGAAGCATGAAGTGTCAGTGTGAATCTTCTCGTAGCAAAGTGTATGACAAACAGAAGATGTAAATTTCCTTTAAGGAAAGGTGGGAAATGGCTTGGAAGACGGGATATAAGCCCATGCCTGTGTACATATGCTGGGTGGTGTGGTTTATGTCATACAGAAAAAGCCACTTTTTCCTTCCTCATCCATGTTATACCTGCAGCCCTGCATACACCTGTAGAAGTTGAGCCCCATAATGAACCTATTTGTAAATCTCCAAGGACATTCCTAATACAGCTGGAAAAATACATGTGCAGGGACCTAGTGTAAATATTCTGCAATGAAAATGGAATGAACTCACAGAGATCTGTGACTGTACTAAATTACCATAGTTTTACTCTCCTGTCTTTTGCAAGCTCACCTGAGACACATCAAGGTTCTCTTAAGATATAGTTTCTCCCTTTGAAGATATTGAAAATGCTGTTACAAGAAAAGGCTTAAAAGGCTTTTGCACCCCTTTAAAATGTATCTTTTGTCTAAGTGCTATATCTCAGATCTGTTTATAAAAGGGACCTCACTGGTGATCTTTTGTAGTGCAAAATGAAACTGGTTCAATTTTTTTCACAGTATGGGCACTTCTGTGTAGCAAGTAAGAATCTTTGCAGAGTTGCAGTGATGGGACAGATGTTCAGGATAATAAAAGAGGGTGCCTACCATGAACCTTAGGAGATTCTGTCCTTTAAAATAACGTATTTGACTATACGTAGGAACATACTGGAACTATCTTCTAGGCCTCATCATATATGAACATTTATTAATAATTCAGGTTTATCTCCTCAGCACATTTCCATTAAGATATAAATTCTTTCTTCAAGGACATATACTGTTTGAAGAATCCTATGTTATAAACTTTTTTACTTTGTTCCTGTAGTCAGTACAAAATGCAAGCTAATATATAGAAAAATCATAGAATCATAAAATAGCTTGGGATGGAAGGGACTTTCAAGATCATCTAATTTCAACCCCCTGCCATGGGCAGGGATGCCACCCACTAGGTTGGTTTGCCCAGGGCCACATCTAACCTGGTCTTCAAAGCCTCCAGGGATGGGGTATGCACAACTTCTCTGGGCAACCTGTGCCGGTGCCTTGCCACCCTCTGAGTGAATAATTACCTCCTAACGTCTAATCTAAATCTTCACTATTTTAGTTTAAAACCATTTCTCCTAGTCCTATCATTATTTGCCCAAGTGAAAAACTGCTCTCTGTCTTTTTATGAGCTCCCTTTAAGTATGGAAAAGTTGCACTGGGGTCTTCCCAGAGGCTTCTTGTCTTCAGGCTGAACAACCCCAGCTCTCTTAGCCTTTCTTCACAGGAGTGGTGCTCAAGTCCTCTGCTTATCTTTGTGACCCTCCTCTGGACCCTACAGGACCCTCAGGACCCTCTAAATGGGACCTCACAAGGGAAGAGTTGAGGGGGACAACAATCTCATTCACCCTGCTTTCCACCCCTCTGTTGATGCAGCCCAGGGCTGTAAGCATGTACTTCTGGCACACGTCAAGCTTTTCATCCACCAGAACACCCAACTCCTTCTCTGCAGGGCTACTCTCAATGAGTTCTTCTTCCAGGCTGTACTCATGTCTGGGTTTGCCCTGACCCAGGTGCAGCACCTTGCACTTAGACACGTTGAACCTCATTTGGTTTACATAGGCCCATTTCTCAAGCTTATCTGGGTTCCTTTGGATGGCATCCCTTCCTTCTGATGTTTCAACTGTACTGCTCAGCTTGGTGTCATCTGCAAATTTGCTGAGGGTGCACTTGATCCCATTGTCTATGTTGTTGATAAAGATATTAAACAACACTGGTCCCAAGACAGACCCCTGAGGGACACCACATATCACTGGCCTGGACATAGAGCCATGGACCACCACTCTCTGGGTGCAACCTTCAAGCCAACTCTTATTTACTGAATGGTCCACTCTTCAAATCAATCGCTCTCCAATTTGGAGATCAGGATGTCATGCTGAACCTTGTCAAAGGCCTTACAAAAGTCCAAGTAGATGATATTGGTCAGTCTTTCCTTGTTGATGCAGTCATTCCATCATAGAAGGCCACCAGATTGATCAGGCCTTAATTTGTCCTTGGTGTAGCCATGCTGGCTGTCTCAGATGACCTCCTTGTTTTGCATGTGCCTTGACATTGCTTCCAAGAGGATCTGTTCCATGATCTTTCCAGGTATAGAGGTGGGGTTCGCCAGTCTGTAATTTTCCAGTTCCTCCTTCCTACCTTTTTAAAAAATGAGAGTGATGTTTCCCTTTTTCCAGTCACCAGAGACTTTACCTGACTGCCAGAACTTTTCAAATATGATGGAGAGAGGCTTTGCAACTCCGTCAGCCAGTTCTCTCAGGATCTTGGTGTGCATGTCATCAGACCCCATGGACTTGTACCTGTTCAGTTTCTTCAGATGGTCTGTAACTTGCTCTTTGTTTACAGTTGGAGAGATTTTGATCCCCTAGCCCTCATCCAGACAGAATCTCTGTACTCTTCCCAGGCCGCATGTCCCTGCTTCTGCTACATGTGCATTTCCTTGCACTTCAGTTTTCCCAGCAGGTCCCTGCTCAGCCATCCTGGTTTTCTGCATGCCTGCTTTCTTACACACAGGGATGGAGAGCTCTTGTGCTCTAAGAAAAACATCCTTACAGAATTGCTAGCTCTGTTCAGCTCCTTTGCCCCTACGGACCACGTTCCAGGGAATCTCATGACCAGGTTTTTAAACATCTGGAATTTCGCTCTTTAGAAGTTCAGGGTCCCTACTTTGCTCTTCGTCACGCCCATATTCCTTGAGATCAGAAACTCAGCCAGGACATGGTCACTGCAGCACAGACTGCCTCCAGTATTAACCCCTTTAATGAGTTCATCTGCATTGGTAAGCACCAGGTCCAGTAACATTCTACTCTAGTTGGTTTGTTAAACACTCGGACCCAGGAGACATCCAGGTGCTTGAAGGATGAGGGTGTGTGAGCGTGATGTTTCCTGTAGTTCAACTACAGGAGCAAGAAGGCCTCATCAACAGGCTTCCCTTGGTCAGGCTGTGTTGCAGACCCCTACACAAGGTGTCATTTACTGGTCAGGTCCTTAACTTTTACAAACAAGCTCTCAACCTGTTCATGGATGTTTTTCAGAGGCATCTTTTGGCGATCAATCCCCTCCCTAACATAAAGGGCAACACCCCCGCCCCTGTTTCCCCTCCTATCTCTTCTGAAAAGTGTGTAGACCCCTATTCCAGTGTTCCAGTTATGTGATCCATCCCACCATGTTTCCATGACTGTAATCAGGTCATATTTGTCTAATTGCACCATTGTTTCCAACTCCTCGTGCTTGTTTCCCATGCTGCATACATTGGTGTAGAGGCACTTCAGCTGGGCTATTGGTTGCAACACTTTTTCAGAGGAACCCTTCCTAATTGCTTTGGGACAGCTCACAAATATTTTCCTGTTGTTTCCTAGAGTGACAATGTTCCCAGGTTTGTTTCCTTCACTCAGAGGTACATCCCCTTCCCCCATCTCATTTAATTTATAGCCCTGCTAATAAGCCCAGCCAGCTTGCTGCCCAGAATGCTCTTGCCCTACCTGGTCAGGTGTGCCCCATCCAGTGTCAGTATGCTTGGTTTCTCAAAGGTATGTCTGAGATTGTAGAACCCAAAACCTTGAGCATTGCACCATCCTCCTAGCCAATTGTTCACTTGGTCTGTTCTCCTTTTTGGGTCCCAGTCACCAACTGGGAGGACAGAGGAGACCACTACTTGTGCTCCTGGTCCCTTGAACATCTTTCCGAAGGACATGAAGTGTACCTTTTGACATTTCAGAGTCTCTTTGTTGCAGACTCACTTGATCCTACATGAAAGAGTAGGAATAGGCCTGTTAGTCTTCAGGCCCCACCAGGCTTGTTAGCTTCTTTGTAATATCATGAATGTAGGCCCCAGGAAGGCAGCAAACCTTTCTGGAGAGATTATCTGTATGGCAAATGGGTGTCTCAGTGTCTTTCAGAGAGGAGTCTTCCATTACTAACACCTTTTGTGCCTTTTTTTTGCAGTGGTAGACTGAGCCAACTTTGAATGGTTGACCCTTCTGAGGTCTTTGCCATTACTCACAGTCTCCTTTCTCCAGCCATAGAATATCGTATCTGTTGTGCAGGGGCACTTTAGGGATAAGGGGGACACTCCTCCTCCTGCTCCAAGCAGAGACAAAGGTCTAGTCTCCTTTGTCTTGTGAGTCATTCAAGTTTGTCAGTTCAGGGATAGAAGCTTGTTTACCTTCCCCTTGCCAGGACTTAAGGCAGGGCTGTTGCTTGCCCTGTGTTAGCACATAATACCATTTATCAATCTCCTGTTTGGATTCCTGAATTCTATGTTGCCTAACAGAGCCATAAGTTTGTAAAATTCATCCAGCTGGGCACATTTGCACCCATGACACCCACCTCTGCCTTCAGGACCTATGAATTCTGGAATGTCCTGGAAGTGAGGGTCTGGAAAGCTCTTTCGGTCCTCAGGAGGTCTGTTTGGGTGTAGGCATATGACTGGAGAGGCTATGGACCCTGCGTCTGTGTTTCAGCCTCAGCCTGGCAGGTGTGGTGTAGTGGACACCATTTCTATTTCATTAAAAGGCCCTTCCTCTGTTGCTCCCAGAATAGAAAGTGATACACCTGCCTTCCCTGTGAGAACTGCCAAGCCACACTCTATTTGCCCACCCTAGTAACCCTGCTCCTGGTGCCTTGTGCTCCCCTGGGGCAGTTTTGGTACATGGAGGTGGCTGGTTCTGGCCCTGCCCAAACCCCATCAAGCCACTCTCATGAGGACTGTTGTTGGCTTCCTCCATTTCCGGAAGGGCGGGGGGGAGAGGAGTCATAATGTCTCCTAATTTAGATAACAAAATCTTATGGAAGGGGGCAAAAAGGACCCCAGACCATTAGGTAACACTAAGGTGCATGAAAATTTGTAAAAACAGCCTTTTAAAAACACATTATCTCTTCTAGTTACCAGCTTCTTAAGAGAAAAAAATTCTTGGACCTCCTGCTCTTGTGTTTTGCTAATGGTAGTAATAAGCATTTAAATAAATATTCTTGTGTTGAGTTTGGTCTTGAGCCACATTTTTCTGGGGAAATCCAAGTAGTCATACGTAGAGCTAATCTTTGGGGGTAGAATGGAGGAAATTTCACAATGTGAAGGCTTCTGATATTGCATTTCCTTTGTCTTGTATCCACTGGTCACTCTTGCCACACTAGCCAAGACAAAATAACATCAGACATTCACCCTCAAAATAAAATCAAGCTGTAGAGGTGATAGAAGGAGCCAGCTATCTTACAGTGCACAAAATGCTACCCTTGTCTATAAAGTGTCATTCCAATGAGTCATCTTGTCATCATTACATAGAAAATGACTAAGTTTGTTAAATATGCCAGCTAATCTATTAAAGTTTGATTTAATGGCAATCAGTATAATCTATTACACATCACATTAATCCATTAATGAAACCATCTGCAAGTCAACAAGTTCTGCTTTTTTTTTTTTTAAAACAAACAAACAAACAAACAAAAACAAACAAAAAACCCTTTATTTAAACAGTGCATTTAACAAGAGTGCCCAATAAAATGCGACTATTTATCAAACCATAAGTGTTCTGTTCAGAAGTTAAGGAATCTCTTATTAATACTCTTCCATTGTGTACCTTAATTAAGCACTGAGTAGATGAGTGGCACAGCTATGCAGAGTGATTAAGCAATATTTTTTCATCCTTGATTTCAACCACATCCCTTAAATGGTTGAAAGTTTTCCTTTCATAATGGATAGGAGCACCTGTGTAATTTCTGCAGCAGCAGAGCTCTTAGTCATAGGGAAGCAAGTCTTACCCATTTCAGTCAGGTAATCAGCATAATCAGAATGACTCTATTGTCTCATATGATTAAGTTGAGGAAATACAATCTGTGACTGAAGTCGGTGAATACCAGTTTACTCCTTCACTTAAAGAAGGGAACATATTTGACATACTTGACTGAATGACTAAAAAGGCTGAAAAGGTTAGGCTCACCTCACCAAGTATAGACATATTTCAACAAATCTGAGTTTCCTCTAGAAGCAATGAAGAGGCACTTTCAAGGTATGACTCATCACACTATAGGTGTCTAAAGTAGCTTGTGCCGTAATAGTGTCTCTCTCTTTTGACTGCGAGCACATGACATCTGACTAGCTTAGATACAAGCTAGCTACTGTAGTTGTTTAAAATCAGAAAAACACAGAATCACAGAATGGGTGGGGTTGGAAGGGACCTCTGAAGATCACCCAGTCCAACCCCCCAGCCGAGCAGGATCACCTAGAGCACGTAGCGCAGGATGGCATCCAGGCAGAGTTTGAATATCTCCAGAGAAGGAGACCCCACAGCCTCTCTGGGCAACCTGTTCCAGTGCTCTGTCCCCCTCACAGTAAAGAAGTGCCCTCATATTGAGCTGGAATCTCCTGTGCTTCAGTTTGTGCTTGTTGCCCCTTGAATGAGTGGTAAGTGTGTGTATGGGCTGAAGAATGCTTTTGGAAAAATGGCAGAGTTGTTAATCATGTCTGTCTTGGGCCACTGTTCACTGCCATGGCTGGAAGCCAGGGCACAACTATAGATATACATGGTATGTAGCTTTTCCTTCTACATCAGTGTTATGATGGCTTGGACCCATGTCCCTGCAACCTATAGTGTTGGTTACCACTTTGGCTCCACCTTTTCCTATCTTCATGGATTCCTTTCTTTACCTTTCTCCCTGACTTAAGTCCTCTTCTCCTGCAACCACTCTATAGTTCTGGTGACAGCGATGCTTTCCTCATCACTCAGAAAGACTGGTATCTGCCACCACCTCCCCTTTCACTAAGACCCCTACTTCTGACACTGCCAGGCTCAGAGCTTTGCTCATGGAGACACCAGCTCCCTTCCTCCCAGTGACTACCAGGTGAAGTTTCCACAGTAGAACAGCCAGGCTGAATGCAGCAGTTCCTTCAGGTACGACTGTCAGTTCAGCAGTCCCCCATTCCCACTCTAGCCATCTTTTCTAGATTTTCAGGTACATTGTCAAGATATTTGCCAACAGGATCAAAATGCCTCCACAGAGTCTCTGTTCCTGCTTCTTTAATCTCCTTTCCCCCCTTTCTCCTTCATTGTCATACTGTTTTGCAGACTGTTCTTATTAGATAATTGTACAATTCTGGGAAGATAGCTGACATAATTAAGAACTTATACTCACATGCAGTGTGCTTCTTGCTGAGTAACGTTTGTGGGGAGATATATTTTAATAAAAAACCTAATGCAGTTTGAAAAAAAATATGTGAGATTTTGGGCACATACTTCTTTCTTTCTCAGAGCTGTTGTTCAGGTTACATATTATTGGCGATTTAATAATAGGAAAAAGCTGCAGAGATTTCACAATTAGCCCCTGTTCCAGGATTTCCACACCCAACCACTTTAAGAAACAATCAGTGATGGCCTGCCCCCATCTCTGAAGGATTGTACAAAATATAATTTATGTTTCCCCAAAATAATATCCTTCTCTTCCCTGTCTTGCCCCAATCCCCTTTAATCTTCTATGATCTGTTAGCACAAGAAAGAATTAATGGTTTAATTTAAGTCTTGAGCCTTCCTTTCATAAATTCTTAATTTTATGTGAATTTTGGGAACACAAGAAATACAAAACATTTTTTTTTCATCTATGAGCTACAGGTAGAAACATCTCAGGTGGATGTGAAACTAGAGTAAATTAACAGAGTTAAGAAGTAAAGTCTGTGTGGAGTTATGCAAATTTACACTAGACTGATTTTTTTTATTTTTTTATATATTTAGTTTTGTCTGTTCTCCTATTTGTAAGGTAATGAGGGCATTTTACAAGTATTTAGTGTGGGCTCAGCTGTGTAATTTTGTAGACAATGTCAAACACATTTTTTCACAGATAATACATTGGAGCACTCAACCCCAGGCACCAGCACATGCTGGAGGCCACCCAGATGAAAAGCATCTTGGCAGGAAAGGACCTCAGGATCCAAACAGGTGAAAACAAGCCAGCAATATGTCTCTATGGCAAAAGAAGACTAATGTTGTCCAGCGCTGCTTTAAGCAAAATATTGCCAGCAAGTTGAAGAAGGTGATCCTTCCTCTCTACTCAGCATTGGTGGTGCCACACTTGGAGTGCTGTGTCCAGTTCTGGGCCCCCCAGTACATGACAGCCCTGAGCATACTGGAGAGAGTCCAAGGCAGGCCACCAAGATGTTGATGGGACTGGAGCACCTCTCCTGTGAGGTGAGGCTGAGAGCTGGGACTGCTCACCCTGGAGAAGAGGAGGCTCAGGGGGATCTCATCCATGTCTGTAAATACCTGAGGGGAGGGTGTGGAGAGGACAGAGCCAGGCTCTTGTCAGGGGTGCCCAGTGCCAGGAGCAGAGGCTCTGAGCACAAACTGTTCCCAGGATGTTCCCTCTGAGCAGCAGGAAACATGAAAGTGTTACATGATCTTGTTCTGACTAATGGAGGGGAAAGAAAGAAGAACTTATTTTCTATTGCTTGCATGTCTTCTCTCTTTTCCATTTCTCATCAGTTCTCCAATCCTTTCATCTATTCTGTTTTCATTTTATCTCCCAATGCCTTCCACTTAGCCTCTCTCTTCCTATGTAACCTCATCTCCAAAATGGAAAGGCAATGAAGACTATTGTGCTACCTGCAACCACAATTTAATGTACTGGTGCTCTCTTTCCTTCTCCCCAGTCATGACTTGACTTTTTCAAATTCCTCCCTTTCCTTTGAGGGTCCACTCATGGATATCCTACTTTCATGACCATAAATGATGCTAATAAGAATGCACTTTTTATAAATGAAGAAAAAAAGATTAAAGGCTCTTATCTTTACTAACTCAGAAGATGATTAGCCCCCGCGGTTTGGGATTGTTCACAGATCCTGGATTTTGGTGCCTGCTGTAACCAAGGTTGACCTCCATGTTCAGATGAGGTCTAGGTTCATACTGTCTTTTTCCTTTACTGTCACTTAGTACATGATGCAAGCAATTCTTCAGGTTTGAAGTAAGCCTTGATGTTTTCCAAAAGCCTCTCACTGTGGACTGCATCAACCAGGATAGTAAGGTGCCCCACAAAGCATACCCATCCCTCAGAATAGTCAGTCCTCTGATGGAGTAACGACAGAACCAAAATACTGACATGCCTTCCAGCATGTCTTTCCTTCTGCATTTCATCTGCATGGATGTCAGAGGTATCAAACAGACATTTTGTAGATCTCAGCTGCAATAAGAAATGGTGAGCTCTGTTCTCTGTGGCATGGAACTGGGTCCAACCACAGGAGAACTGAGAACTTTGGGTGGCTGCCAACATTTTGGTGTGATTATTTTTCAACTTCCGAAAAGTCTGGAAATGGCAAAGACAAGGAGGAAATACATATCGTTTTAATGTTGAGTTCATCTGCTCTGTCATCAGTGCCTTTCTTAACTTCCAAGAGTCCTTTACCTTGCTCTCAGTAAACCTCTTAATAGTTGCATTTACTTCATAATGCACATGAATTCCTGAGTAACATCTGGTCTGTATGTTGAATAAAGCAGGTGTCTTTTGAAACATAGGATGTTACAGAGCAATTAAGACTGTATAATAGATACAGAAAAGGTAAAGGCGACATGAAAACCTTCATTTGGCATTTGATGATTTCCAAGTCTTTGATTTGTCAACTTACACTGAAGGGTTCTTTCACTGTGAGGATTCGGTGTTAATTTCCTACAGTGTTTTAGGAGGAGGTAATAACAAGCCTAGCAAAACATCAGCACATATCATCATCTGAACTTGAACTTTCCAAATAAACTTCTACCACAAGCAGGATAACCAAAGGCAGAAGAGACAGCTGTTGATGCTAGGGGAGATAAAACCCTGTAATGGATCGGAGGAGCAGAAGTAAGGAACTCCTTCTTC
This sequence comes from Stictonetta naevosa, assembly GCA_011074415.1. Lineage (NCBI taxonomy): Eukaryota > Metazoa > Chordata > Aves > Anseriformes > Anatidae > Stictonetta > Stictonetta naevosa. The sequence continues at coordinate 137,280,988 of CM021697.1, read as the reverse complement.
CTGCATTGTCCAACAGACAAGGACTCCCCTAGGATATGCACTGGAAAGAGAAAAGTCTGCTACTGTGGCTAAGTGACAGGCAAAAGAGGGCTGCTGGGCTGCCCAGGGAAATGTCACCCCACATCACAGTGAGGTGATGAGCTGCCCACACCCAGAAATCATAATGTTGTGTCCTGCGCTGCCTCACCTGATGGTGTTCCTTTGGTGGCTTTATAGACCCCCAGTCAGACTGGAACATTTATCTTTAGTTCTCTGTAACGAATTGGGTTTACAAAGCAAACAGAAACATTTTTGTTTGTTTGTTTTTAAAATTTTAAGTGCCAGCTTAACCTGAAAAGTATTTCATAGGATATCTCCTTAGACCAGAGGCTTCTTGATGATTTTGAAAGGCCTGACTGTTGCCAGCTGCAGGCGTTTCTCCAGGAAATATCACAAGAATCCTTTCTAACAAAAAATATTAGGTTATTTATTTTTATGGGTTGTAACTATCTTCTTCAATAAGAAACACATTGTAAATAAATGGAGTTATTCTGGTGTAAAGCTGGAGGAACACACTGACAAATAAGCTGTATCTGTGTTGTTATACTCCATTGATGTATTACAGTTTTACTTTTCACAAGAAATATACACTGCAATTGAAAATAAAACAAAACAGTAAATATTTTTAAGTATGGGGTTTAGAGTTGTTTCCTCCAGCAGCTGTAACTCATACCTTGCTGTGCATATGTAATACTTCCTATTATTGCACCTAGTGTTAGCTTCTGTGCCTTTAATTTTTAAATTTCAGCTATACATTTTTTAAAACATTTACTTTGCAGCTTATGACAACAGGCTTCTCTGAACACTTGGTTTCACATGCCACAGTTAAAAACAAGACTGTTGCACTGGACTGAGAAAAGTCCTTAGAACATCCCCACAAGTCCCAAACACATTGTTTCCAACATGTGACTTACCAGTCATCTTTGCCTCTAGCAAAGGCAGAAGTATAAACCTTCCATTGTGTCCTGAAAGTCAACATTTCACATTGGTAACATTGAACCAAAATAGATTTTTGCATCTTTTCTATTTCTATTTTACAAAAATGACATGATATCTTCTCACTTTAGAGATTGTATTAGATATACTGCCCTATCTCTTCACAATTAAATACTACTGTGTTAAAATGTCTGTGTTTGTGTGTTTGCAATTGCTATATATAAAATACAACCCTCTACAGGCTCTGTCAGGATAACAGCCTTTTTGCAGAAAGTGTAATAAAGATATCTGAGTTAAAGTTATAATATAGTCCTTCATTTGCATATGAAAAAGAACTTAATTTTAAATTTATAGTAACCAAAACGCTTGGTTGAAGAAGCACTGAATTTTATGTGGTGTTCAGAATGGGTAAACAACCTCAGTATTTAGAACAAAACAAAAGAACCTTCTCTCTGTTTTGTAGAATAAGCAAGGCTCTGTGGAATATGACAATTACAGGTGATGCAGAGATGTACGGACTAAAGCTAGAAGTAACAGAGCTACAACACACCAACATGACTAGTTTGCTTGCAGACCTGAGCTGGCACAACTATTACTTCTGTGATGCTTGATTTGAATTTTCCCATGCAACCAGTGCAGATCAACGGCTGAAACAATAGCTGAACTGCTGGGCATAGATATCTTTGTTGGTCCCACTCTTTTCAGGTAGTAGTAATTTTCATGGGAGTGTGATAATGGACGATGACGCACTGACAGTATCAGTAAGTAGATAAAGGACATTACAGAATAAATAAATAATAGCAAAATGTGTTAAGCTAGATGCTTGAGTGCCTGGTTAAAAAATATTTACAGAAGAAGTAAGTTTTTTGAGAAAATTATTGTTTGTTGTTATTGTGACATATGTTTCAAAAATACAAATGTGTAAGACTCTAATTGCAATACTTGGTAACTTATATTGTTTGAGGGTAAGGTGAAAAGCCTGCCTGGTCCCTGAATATGCCTCACTGGGCTTCAACTGTCCTTACCAGGCATGGGAATGCCAGGAATAGGTACCCCTCTCCCTGTCCATAGGCCTGGTTCAATTCAGCCTTGTGCACCCGTTTCCTACCTGCTGTGTTGTAGTAGTGCTGGTCTCCATCTCAGCCACAGCCATGCCTCTGCCTGACCATAGATACTACTAATCTGGACCCTGACCCATGGGCCAACATCCTAGCTTGACCTAGGACCTTCCTTGTCACAATGGGAGATGACCAGTCTGTCATCACCGTTCATCACAACCCTGGCATCAGACCTGATCTCAACCTATTGATTGACTTTGCAATTTGACATCATACCTTTCTTATCATTACAAATTGCCCGATGCTCCAGACTTTTTATTGAAACTGGCTGCTGTCTCTGTTCAACTTCCTTTGGTACTGTGGGAGAACCCTGCCCTGTTGACTGTATTGTCTTCCTCAGCTTCCTGATCCACAATGAGTAGCCAGACCTCACTATTTCCTGACATCATGTTGGTCAAGCTGTGGCATTTACAAAGTTGTAAGTAATAATAAAGTTACATTTTACAAGTTTTTTTTTTTTTTTTTTTTTTTTTTTTTTCTCACAGCCGTTAGAACGTTAGAAGTGCTTGAAGTTAGGGAATTGAAAGTGCATTTTCAATCACTGTGAAGGTATAATCACAAAAAGAGCAATTGTTGCATAAATCCTATTATAGAGTTACTCATTTGAGCCAATTAATTGAAGAAAATTGTTGAGTTGTAAAATCAGAGCTTCTATTATGAAGAACAAACCAATCAAATATTCAGAATTCCTCTGTTTACTTCCAGCTTGTATTGTGGTTTGGACACAATATGAACCCAGTAAATCGTATGAAACATCCAGATAGTAAAGCTGCTTGGTCATTACCAAAGTAGGTCAAACTTAACCAGCAACATCATCTAGTCTCTCAAGCCATCCATTCCTCAAAGGTCTCTGCAGGATGGATATTACTTCTTTTCTGGAAGCAAAACCTGAGTCTGAGCACTGTGATGTTCTCACCATCTAAATGGCATTGCCAGCTCAGCTGTGGAGCCCACTGCAGAACAGTCACTGCTGACATTTCACACAAGAGATCTCATTGTTTTTAGTTATTTTGTGCTGTGGGGGTTGCAGAAAGAAAATGACAGCCCACTGTTCAATGTTTGCCTGCCTCTCCCCCAAAGGCACCTAGATTAAATTTTTTAGAAGCTGAAGGTACAGTTTTAATAACATTTTGCAGCTAAAGGTACTCCACAGTTAGCTGCAGAGCGGTGGCTGTTTATCAGCACTGCTCCCTCTCTCTGCTCTAGCTTTTGGCAAGATCACTATCTTCTTACAGTGATGAAAGAGAATATTAAGTACATACATCAAAATGAAAGACATGATAAGTCATTTTTTATCTTACTGTTTATTAAGACTCTTCATCCCTGATTTATTAAGAGGGGTGCTTTTAATTGATTGCAGTGCAAATCAAAGCTCCGTAGTAATAGATTATATCAATATCTCCTTGCATCCAAGACTAAAACCTAAAAACAATTATTTACTTCTTGTAATGAACACCAAACTACATGTTTTCATATGGGAAGCCAGTCCCTTAGGTTGTACTTGTAAACTTGGAGTGGCAATTCAGAAATGTGGGGTGATAATTCACATACGTTTAATCAATGGGAATTCATATAGGAATTTAAGAATTAGGCAGGTTAATGAGAGAATGCTATGAGAAAGACTGAGTCATAATTGTTAGGCAGATATGCAGAGGGACAGGTGAGTTTGACCCGAAAGATAGCAGTCTAGCTCTTTACACAACCATGGGAGCAACTCCAGTTCTCTCTGATAACACTTTCCATATTTTCCGCTCAGATTTTAAGTCTAGACTCTGTCAGTAAGAACAGTGCATTGAGAATAGAACTTGAAGGGGAAAAGTGCTTTGAAAAACATCCAGGGGCCAAGATACTCAGGCAGTCAAAAATTTTATTATCCAAACTGCAGTCAAACACAGTTCAGAGCAGTGGACCTGTGTTTCACACATGCAGCAATCTCACTTCAACTGAAATGGCAGATTCTTCCACCTGTAGTTATCTTTAGGAGGCCATAAAATAACCTCTTGTCCCACTATGCCTAGAGCTCACATGGACATGACTTCTTCGGTGTCCAGCCTTGGATGACAGCTGGCTAACATTTTTATATTTATTTATTTATTCATTAATTTATTTATTTTGATAAGACTAAGGTGATTTTTGTGGGTCTACTGAGAAAACCTTTAGATAAAATGCTGAAACTAACTTCTGTTCCCTGACTGATCAAAGAACTTTCTTAACTCCTATTCAAAGAAAGTTAGATGATATCATGTGAAGTGACCTTAAGTACTCACTCTGCTGTTCCCCTCTTTGTCACTTCCACACTACCATGCCATTGAGGTCAGTCAGCTTCTTGCATGCTTGTCTGCTCCCTCAGAGGCTGACACTCACTTTTATATTCACACTGAGAAGGACTTTCTTTGTGGGCGTTGCCATGGGGCTTTGTTGAACACATGAAAAAACAGACGTACAGTGAGATCCCAGTTTCAAAGAAGTGACTGCTCCTTCAAGCACTTCAAGAAGTACAATCAACATTCTCCTGGGTGACTCTTCTTTGCTCCATTAGGTACAGACATTTATTAAGAAAGATTCAGCATTCATCCTTTAGCAGATTTCTGTCCTATTACTCAGTTCATAACGGGGAGGGGAGGGGAGGGGAGAGGAAGGGAGCAGAAGGGAGCGGAGGGGAGGGGAGGGAAGCCTAATCAAACATTTAAACAAACAACTTTCCTCCCTCTTTCCTCGGCTAAGTTTCAGTCAAACACTTTTTCTCTCCATATATTACCTGAGATTCTCTTATTTTCACAGTGGTTATACTGAGCCTTTCCCAATTCCCTCTGTGAAGAGACCATCAACTCATGAGATTTGGGGTTGTGCATGTAATGGTTTCTGCTTTCTGCTCCATGCACATTGATTTCCTTCTACAGATTCTGTTTCCCAATGGCTTTCCTCTGCTTTGTTGTGGGTCATCAATGGCTGCAGTCCTTCAGGGATGTCCCTACCATCATGGATCACCTATGACCACAGTCCCCTGGAGGTACCCCTCCATCATGGAATGTCTCCTTCCATCAGTGCACCTTCAGCCACGTTCCCTGCAACATCTTCTCAGCAGCCGTTCCTACTCCACATCTCCAGGCACATATCCACAAGAGCATTTTCCCCCATCTCCCACTCCAGTAGTTGCTGCTCTTTGCCAAATATGTCTGAGCTGGAGGGGCTGGTGCTCCACTGATGGGTTACTGTTTTGGTGCCTGATGAGGTGCTCACAATGGTGTTGGAGCCAGCTGGGCCCAGTAGGACCATGAATCCAGTAGATCCTCATCTTCTCCCACACAGGACATCTGCATCTTCCACTACCCAAACCTGTCCAGCACAGGAGGTTGCTTCAGAATAACATATTCCTAAGGGGTACATTTTTGTTTCTCATTCTGTCCTACCTTTTTTGATGTCCAGTTCGTTCTTGTACAAATGTCACCCTTTAACGGTAATGGCTATCCACACTCCCAGATGTCCAACTGGGGATGAAACCAAATGAGAGAGAAGAAAATTTCCAGAAAATACTAAATATCATTATTTATTTATTTGCTTGTTTGTTTATTTTGTCTAGATCTCAGTATTACAGGCCACTTTCTTAATTGTTTAGTTGTTACTACACAGTGATATGCAAGTTGTTAATTATTTTCCTTGTGCAATATTTAAAGTGGTATGGTAACTTTATAGTAACAGCTCATCTGGGCTGGCCTTCACTGAACTGGTAGGGAGGCCTCAGTGGAAAAATACTGCAACAGTTAAATGATTTTAAGAACTAATACTTAAGACAGGGATCTCCAGTAAGAACAAGTTGTTCACAGAATATCTGTGGCTTGATATAAATTGAACGAACCCTGATCATGGCCAAAATTTGAAAAAGAAAATCCCCCAAAGAACAGATTAAATAAAAACATATCTTTATGAAAATTATATGCTGAAAGAAACAACCCATGGAGTGCCATGCCATTTCCCCTTTCATATTCTCAGCAGTTAAAAGGTATGTATTTACTTATTCTCCTTTTTACCAATGATTTCTTATACACACTGACAATAAGACACAACTTATGTGTCCCTGTCTGCTTGTCTTTGCTTTTGTATTTCATTTTCCCATTGTGTTTGAAGTGGAATAATATACTCTGGCAACGGCTGTGTTTTCTGTTACTTGTGATTACTCACCGAATCATTCTGGAGTGTTCTTTGTTTTTTGTGTGTGCTTTTTTTTTTTTTTTTTTTTTTTTTTCCTTAATTATTGGGTTTGATCTCTGCTTAGGGAATACAGCATTCTTTCCTGTGCTGTCCTGAAAATAATTGCATTTGCAGTGATTGTTTTCTAATAACAGTTCTGTAAAATAAGTGCTTTGGGGCCAAATCCAGCTTTACTTATGAGAACAAAAGAATTTTGCCTGAATAATAATTGAGAAAGGACTTTGTGTGTTGGGTCATTATTTGCAAAATATTTATACAGCCCATGACAGCTATTACATAACCCTGGTATAATAAAGAACAACCAAAAAGTCAGAACAACTATTATAACATTATCATCTAATTTGGGCATCACAGTGCCTTGGTTTGGCCATGAAGCTTTCACAGATATTCATGAAAGTTGATGGCTCAGAGAGGGGAAAGATTTAGAATAAATGACATCGTGTAAGATTTCATATTGACACTCCTATTTTATTGAGGGTTAGGTTGTGACACTTTCAACAACAATGAAGAGCTAGTTGCTTTCCTCAAAATATTCTAAATAATTTTATACTGTAAGGATTCAGGGGCATCAAAAGCTAATGAATAAGAATGGGAGTAGCTTCAATGGGTCCTCAGAAATTATTTGGGATTTGTCTAATACTCAGTGATTGTGTGTCATTTAGGATATTCCACAGGTTGATAGCTGGCTGTCTTGCAGTGCTACTCTTCCTGACACTCATTTCCAGCCAGCACAGTTCATAGGAATTTAGCCAAAGATTTTCCACTGATATTAATCGTGGGTGTGAGCAGGTAAACCTGGCATAGGACAAATATACTATCATCCTCCAGCCTCTTTTCATTCTTATAATGTAATTAACAGCCAGACAAATTTTATCAGTGTAGTATTCATTTTTAAATTGCACTTTGTGGAATATTGAATAATGTGAGACAGTGTTCTTTTTTTTTTTTTTTTTTTTTTTCTTCCAAGTTTTCCTGCCTAGCTGCATAAATCTAACACACAGGCTCTGTCCTTAATAATTTATGCCATGTCAGTATACCAGTGTACTTCTTCTAATATACCCCTTGTGCTTAATTCTTGCATTCTATATTTCAATGTAAGATTACAGGTTAAAAATTTTAAAAAGTTACTTATAGAAATGGTTTTTGCTTCTGTGACGAGACAAGAATTGAGTATTATATCGATTTCTGTATATGGAGAATTATGATTTTGGAGAATTATTGTGAAGTGCGGTAAAATAAATGAAATAAGGACCAAATATCTTGGTTTTGAATGTAGGAAATAAAAACCATGCAACCAGAACTGCCATGGCTAAGTTCTTCAGATCATGTAAATTTGTCCAGACATCTTTGTTTATTTAATTCTGTATCATAAGGTGACAGAATGTTATCGTAGGCATCTGAGGCAAAAATCATTGAACTAACATCCTCACATCTACATTGAAGTGCCATTGTGATTGTAATAGCAAGTCAGTAATTTTTAGACACTTCAGTGACAACCTCATTCTGAAGGCAATGTAATGCAATGTCCCTACTCTGACATCCACTGACAGATCTGTCTGCATGTCCAAAATTCATAAATATCATATTGCATGGATTAAATAAGTTCCTAAACCTTCAAGTGAGGGCTGGGGGAGCAAAGTCCCTCTTACTGTAAGCAAAGAGTAGGTTTGAGACCACCTGATGAAACTGAACCCATACAAGTCTATGGGACTCAATGACATGCACACCAAGGTCCTGAGGGAACCGGCTGATGGAGTTGCCAAGCCTCTTTCCATCATATCTGAAAAGTCCTGGCAGTCAGGTGAAGTCCCTGGTGAATGGAAAAAAGGGAAACATCACTCCCATTTTCAGAAAGGATAGGAAGGAAGACCTGAGGAACTGTAGACATGAGCCAGCAGTGCGAGCTTGGAGTCCTGCATCCAGGTCTGGGGTTCCTAGCATAAGAAAGATGTGGACCTGTTACAGAGGATCCACAGTAGGGCTCCAAAGATGATCAGAGGGCTGGAGCACCTCTCTTATGAAGAGAGGCTGAGAGAACTGGAAATGTTCAGCCTGGAGAAAAGAAGGCTCCTGGGAAAACTTATTGTAGCTTTTCCATACTTAAAGGGAGCTTATAAAAAAGATGGACAGCAACTTTTTGCTCAGGCAGATAATGATAGAACTAGGGGAATGGTTTTAAACTAAAAGCGTGGAGATTGAGATTAGAGGTTAGGAGGGAATTCTTCCCTCAGAGGGTGGTGAGGTCCTGGCACAGGTTGTCCAGAGAATCTATGGATGCCACATCCCTGCAGGTGTTCAAGCCCAGGTTGGATGATGCCCTGTGCAACCTGATCTAGTGGATGGCATCCCTCTCATAGCAGGGGGCGTAGAACTAAATGATCTTCCAACTCAGTCATTCTATGATTCTGTAATTCTATGATTTTGTGTTTAATATGACATCAAAACTGTTTAATAAAACGCAGTGGCTTGTTCACGTTATCAAAACCCCAAACAAATTATAACTTGGTACATCATTAAGGTTTAATGTTAAACTACAGTCTGTGTCTTTTCCTCTCCCCCTTCAATAAATCTGGCTGCTCCTTTTATTCTTTTCTCCTGTCTTTTATGTGTCATTTTCCCTGTCTTGCAACCTCTAAAACATTTTCTAACATCAGCTAGCAAGGAGTTAGAGTCTGCAATGAGAGAGCTGTTGCTTTTGATTCATTTATGAGGTAACACTGATTAATGCTAATGGGTGCTCCACAAAAGGCAGGGCACAGAAGATATCCCCACTTTTAAGGGGATGAATGAAATGTTCAGGTATGCCTTGTTCAAGTAAGTCTTCCACTAACATAACTTACTACAAAATAGGTCAATCAAACACAGAAAATACGATGGTTGGATTCAATGTTTTTTTGTTTTGCTGGCATCACATATTATTATAGTGGTCAGAGACTTGCTAATGCTCTTCTGTCAGTATTCACCAACATCTGGGTTTGGGTGCTAAACACTGTGAAATGTGATTGTTAATTCCCTTAGCTGGGGCCAACCTCTTCTTTGCTCCTCCAGCAAATTTCCTTAGTCATCAGCCCTGCATGGATCTGAGATAGTAAACTCCAGTTTTTAGCTCCTAACTCCAGTCATAACTTCAGGAAACTGCCCAAGATTAAAAATGTATATATGTATATATATGTATATATATATATTTTACTGCTTCCTCCATGGTTTTACAGCTTATCCTATCAACAGAGGATTAAATCACATAATACAGAGAATTTGCAATGATTTCCACCATGTTTGGGTTTTGATTTAGATAAAGCAGAAGACATAAAGGTCAATCAAAATAACAACCTTCTCTGTGCCTTAGATTCAATCTCTTTGCTATTCTGGAGAACTTCTTGGGTTAATGTGGGAGGCATTTGTAGTACCAGTCTTTCCCTTAAAAGGAAGTAATATTTGGTCTCTTCCCTTAAAGAAAAGTACACACTAAGAGGCGTTTCCTCTTCTCTGAGGAGCTTATACATTTTCTCATATGTCTCCTAAACTTAAAACAAACAAACAAGTAAACAAACTGGTATACTGGCACTTTTGTATCACAGAATATGAGATACAAGCTCCTTCTGTACTGAAGAGGGCTATAGTTTAAATAGAATGATATCAGATTGTAATAATACTCTACAGTCAGCTATAGCTAACAGTAAGCATTTCTCCCCACATCTCTTTCATTCTGCAAAACATTAGGAAAGGTTTCAGCTCTATGTTCAAAATGCTCTTAGAAGACAAAACAGAATTTGAAGAAATATCAAGAAATCCATTAATCCATCAGAAGACTGATACTGAAACTTATTGAAAAAGCAAATATACACTTTTATGTACCTCCTTGAAAGGCTAAAATACACTGTTGATGAGATTTTGCACCCTTTTCTTGGTTGAATATTGTATTTTTTTTCCCTGAAAATATTTCTGACAGGTTTTGACCATTACTATACCTGGTCAATTACTGTTCATTGAATAATTTATTCAAAGATTAATGTCAAAACAGACCTAATAAATTATGCGATGAATATTTTTCCAGTGTAGTCAACTGGCCCCAAAACCTATTACAGACTTTCATTTATAATACATATGGTTCTCTATATATTAAATTAACAAGCACTGTGAATTACAGAGCTACAGTTTTATCGAAGGCTTGTAGGGACATCCTAAACCTCAAAAATGAGGCTCAGGCAGTTTGGAGAGACACAAGGTTTCCAAAATGGAGTGATAGCCCCATAACTGAAAGTGTTCTTGCATTTCAATTAATGGAGGGATTCAGACTAATGTTAAATCTTCTCTCTTTCACTCCCTCCCCTTATCCCTCTTCTTTCTACTTCATTCTCCCTCTGCCCCATGACTTTTCTTCTGTTCCTCCCAGTTATCACATTGCCCCCTCCTAGCTTTGACATCATACTCTCATCAATGACAATATGTGTCAAGACTGATTAAGCTACATCTAAGAAAATGTTCAAACATTTGCTTATAAAGCAGAGGAATAGTTGTACTAAAGCCAGTGAGTCAATGACACACCTGAGCACCAGCAATGCTCAAGGGACCACCTGGAGGATACCATTCAGCATGGTTTGCCTGAGTGATCATTGTCTTGCCTGTTTCCATGTCCCTTTCACATGCTGTGCCCACACTGGATTACTAACGTCACTTATTCATGTACTAAATCATTGCAGAAAAATAGGGATAAACCCTTCTCTGTGCCCACTCACATTGGCAATTAATTTTCAGTAAGTCTTGATGATTTAACATAAAGTTAATAAGCATATTATTTTAAAAAATAAAAGGTAGGTGGTGTTTTGCTGTGGTTCAAAAAAGATGATTTTGTCCCCTCTTGAAATAATTGTAGGTTTCTGAATATCTGTCATTTTACCTCTAACTGGCCAGGAAACACTGCCAACCTCTGGTTTTGAGTGTTTATGCTGTCATTGTGCTCACAGAATTGTAAACAAAGACTGTAAAGGAAATCACATGCCTTGAAGCTCAAAAAGAGAACTTGGTTCAACCACATAAGGAACACCTATTGTGAACAAATCAAGAAAATCACTTTGACAATACTCACTTATGAAAAACTACACTTAGCCACATACACACACACTTCCCCCTACATTGTTCCTGTGTGTTTTTCAAAAAGTGGGCTTAATCTTATTTTATGGATGGAAAGTCTGAGATACAAAAATGAGAAGGAATATTCCCAGATTTTAGAAGTTGGTTCTCCCTAATTTTCCTCTTCCTGCCTTTTTTTCCCTAGTCTTTAAACTTTGTGGGTTGTTTCAGCCACTCTTTTCTGGCAGATGGGCCAAACATGCTGGGGAATCAACCACAGGTCTCCTGATCACAAGCATGGTGTGCCAGGCACAGAAGACATCACTTCCCAAACTTTAAAAGTCACTTCAATTTTCATTCAAAAGTGAGGACTATCCAGAGATCTGAATTGCCAGGAGTTTAATTTTGTTTAGAAAATGTGTTCTTTGTACATTGGGTTTGTCCACTAGCTGGAGTACTGCAGATACTATGATGTGATGCCTTCCTGTTTTTTCCTGAGCTTATTTCAGAAAAGATGAAGTAGCTAGTGCTGTTGTTTTGAGAGTATGTCAAGTAGGCAAATATAGTACCTCCATTTTCCCTCCTTTGCAGCTTTCTTGTTAGGATTCCTTTTCTAATCAGCAGGGTTAACAGGTTTAGCAGAATTCAAGCTCCTGTTAGAGACTTAATCTGTCAGAGTCTTAATCTGACTCAGTTTCCTAATTTGTAAAAGTATTCTCTCTAATTAAGTTTGTTTTCTCCTTCATTTTTAAACATTCCACGTTTGCTTGCAGTGTCGAATGTTTGGAAAGAGGTAGGTGCTTTCCTCCTTCTTATTCTTAAGGAATTTGAATCATTAAGGTTAGAAAAGACTTCCAAGATCTTGTCCAACCATCCCCCTACCACCAATGTCACCCACTAAACCATGTCCCTGAGTACCATGTCCAAACTTTCCTTGAACACCCCCAGGGACAGTGACTCCACCACCTCCCTGGGCAACCGGTTCCAATGCATGACCGCTCTTTCTGAGAAGAAATGTCTCCTAATTTACAAAAACAAACAAACAAAAAACCACAACACCTCCCCAGGTGCAACTTGAGGCCATTCCTTCTAGTCCTATTTCTAGTTACCTGCAAGAAGAGGCTGACCGCCAGCTCCCCACAACTTCTTTTCAGGTAGTTGTAGAGAGCAATAAGGTCTCCAGTGAGCCTCCTCTTCTCCAGACTTAACAACTCCAGTTCCCTCAGCTGCTCCTCATAGGACTTGTGTTCCAGACCCTTCACCAGCTTTGTAGCCCTTCTCTGGACATGCCCCAAGGCCTCAATGTCCTTCTTGTAGTGAGGGGTCAAAAACTGAGCACAGTAAATCATGAGTAAACCATGAATTATATATATTGACTTTAAAAATCCAAGGTCTGGATACAAATTGGCCAGTATAGATAAATGTCATAAAGACAAAACAATTTTGGATAACAAAATTGTCTTGGTTTGAAAGAGGGTGATGTTCTGATCCAAGCTTGGGGATTGGACCAGGTGAACTCTCAAGGTCTTTTCCAAGCTGAGTTGCTCTGTGAGTTTATGAATTCTTCTCCCTTGTACGAAAACTGTTTCCTTTCACTGACAGCACTCATCTTGAAGCTGTTTCCTGGCACTGTATAAACTCAACTTTCTTCATCACTGATGAAGCCCACAAGTATGGCATCACTCTGCACTAGATATATATGAAAAGCAGACTTTCCATTGTTTAAAGAATATGAATAAAGTTCCTTGTGTTTGTGATATAAAAGAATAAATGATCAGTGCTTCATTCTCTGAAGTACAAGATCCAGTAAACTGAACAGCAGCAGTACTGATTGAAAGGACAAGAAGATGTATGTCTCTGTAACAGGACCCTGGCAGCATTTTATCAGTTTCTTTATCATGCCTTTTCTCTGTCATGGCAGGAAAGACTTTAGAGAGAAAAGCTATAGCAAACTGATTTAGAAGCTCTAAATGACAGCAGTGGGTCTTATTACCACAATACACTCCAGGATCACTATTCCCACCTTTAGAAATCTGTGGTGGTTGGAATTCTTAAAAATAGACAGAAGGAAGGGTGTTATGCTTTACGATATCAAAGTTCATCAACACCAGGCACTGTGAGAGAAGGTTCCAGCTGCAAACATGTGAACTTTAATCCTTATGAGGCTATTTTATCTTCTAACAGAGTTTTGTTCCCTTCATCTCCCTGTGCTCAGCTTTTTTTTTTTTTTAAAGCCCCTTTCCTGTCATATGAAATACAATTTCACAAACTGACTGACAGCAGACATTGAATCCTAAGGCTCTTCCACCCAGAAAGACAAAAATAAAGTAGAACATTCACCCTCCAAGCCCCTAAACTGCCGTAAAAAGATTTTGTCTGTGGCAGCTGTCTCTTATCTATTGTACTTTTAAAATTGCATGCTGAGTTATTTTCTTAAAAGGGTAAGAAAATGCTCAGGCATTTTAACCTTCTTACCAAGGTAATGTCTGTTGGCACTCCTGGATGCTCTGAGTGAAATCATACCATCCAGCAAAGGATGGGGCACTTGAGAGGGGGCCAGGATTACAGGCCTGGTTGTCCTGTAGACTTTCACTGTGGCTCTTGGCAAGGCAATCCTGCTTGGTTTGTGTAAACACTGGGAGCTATAGGCTTGAATGGTAAGAGATCTCTTGACAAAAACAAGGGGGCTTCAGTTTTAATGGGAGCCATGAGATGCTGTCATATTACCACTAAACCATCTTTATTACATTGTTAGAAAAAGGGCAAATCCCTACTCCATCAAAACCCTGAACAAAGCAAAGTCCAAAAAACCTCCCAAATATTTAAGTCTTAGGAGCATTTCAGCTGTTGAAGAGTTCAGGAACAAAAAGAGCTTTTTGCCAATAAAGCTATATAGTTGCAATAAATCAAGACAGACCCATATATTAAGGCATTAAGTACATCTGTGTACAGCTAGACTGCCTAGAGACCCTTCTCAAAACCAGACTTGCCTACCATCCATGTTCTAAAATTCACAACCCTGTGTTAAGAGGTTGCATCAGTCCAAGATCCAGAAAGTACTTCAGGGACAGTGCTGAAGGTTCTTTGAACTCTTTAGAAAGAGCCTTAACTTTCATTCACAAGGACAACACAAACCCAGCCTGGGCAGGCCAGAATGTATTGTCTGACACAGCATCAGGATTTTTAAACTGGGCTGTTCCTAAACACAGTGCAGACACTTTCAGGCCCAGTGACACCATGGGCATAACCAGCAAAGCAGTTGTTTACGTGGTCCTCAAGTTCAAGTTGTTTCTTGGGAACTAATTCACGAGTTAGGAATAGAAAACATTGCCTCCTGGAAGAAAAGCATGATGTTTTCATAGCCAGGATGAGGAAGGAGATATTGGGCCATCTACAGACATTTAAACAATGACTGTAAAGGATTCTTAGAAGTTCTTTGTCACGAGCTGTAATCTGGTCCAACAGCATTAAACCATGGTCACAGCTGATTCCTCTGATAAGTTTAATTGAAGCAGACAGCACTAAAACTATGTGACTATGATGTCCTCTGAGCAAGGGTCCAAGCAGAGAATGAAGAGGAGGAGCAAATTTATTAAATTTGCATAAACATTAGATTGGAAGAAATTGTAAATATTAATCTGAATCCATACAAAGGAAGTAAAATAGTCATTTAAGAGATTTGTGATTCAGTTAAGAACTCTGCAAATTACTCTATTAATGTTAAATTGAGGTGAAAATAGATCTCATACATAGTAATGAAGCTGAAGTTTAGCCTGGAGAGTTAAATGGGCAAGCCTGTCATTTTGTGTTAATGAGGGCAGAAATTAGGAGGGACAAAGGATGGGTAGGCAAAATGATAGCATTGGCAGACAAAAGCTGTGGCAGGCTGTTCAACAGGAATTCAATCTCTGCTGAGCAAACTCATCATTGGCTCACTCTGAAAAGCTTACAAATTCCCCGCCTTTTACCTTTCTGATGGGATGAAAAACCTGCTGGCCAGCTGCCAGCATTCGATTCAACCAATTTATCTAGGAGCGCGATAGTGACTCTGGAAGGGAGAAGCAAGGAGTTTGTGCGGATCCAGAAGTGACTCTTTATATTTTCCTGGGGATTTCTCTGTTGACTCTAGCTAATCTCTCCTTACTGGATTTGCACCCCTGGAAACCTTTCTTTGAAGAAAGTTTGCTCACCAGAGTAAACTGTCTGGAACATTACAGATTTGAGAGGCACTCACTAAAGAGACAAGAAAAAAAGTCTTTGCTGACCAATGGAAAATCATGAAAGGATCTCTAAAGCCTTATAAAAACACGTCTCTTTAGTGTAACTATGAACAAAACACATGGTGCCAAATCCAGCCAAACTCACCAGGGGCTCCCCGGAGAACAGAAGGATTTTGCTGAGGAAAAGGAAATACTGCTTGCTGCTGGTACCTAAGGATGGAGGGGGTGGAAAGAGTTTTAGGTCCTCTGAATAAGCTAGGGGGAGCCTGGAATTATGTGGCTGGTTCTTGAAAGTGCTTCATTTTACTTGATGCTTTTAATCCTGTGGTGGGGGGAACTTCTGTTTTCACTTTAAACTTCTTAATCCTCATTGTGAGCTAGAGATGCTGAAGCTGATCTGATTTTGCATGAAGAGGGAGAACCCCCTCTATTTTACACATTTTTTACACAAAACCATTGAATAAATTTCTATAAAGCTTGGTCCAGTATCTCTGCACATTTCCTAATTCCCACAAATCATCAGTAGAGCAGAACCCAGTGAGCATTGTGCTACAAAGGCACTATTTTCCATTGCTCCACTGAATTTGTAAACAACCATCTGCAGCGGTTGACTGCAGACTTTTTCTGGCACATTCAGAAAAAAATAGAGTTTCTTATGAAATAGTCACCATTTCTTTGAATCATGTACTTCAACTTGTCTTGGAGCCAACTCCTTCCTAACTGTCCTCTACTTTGTGTAGATAGATTCTTCTGCATAGAGAGTGTTTACCCACCTACTGGTCAGACTTAACAGAAGTTTGCATCCCTTGCACATGGCTGTAAATATTTCCTCAGTGATGGGGCAGAATTCACATCTATTGGAACAAAATCTCACTTTTACTCTTCCATTGCCTGCCTCTCCTTAATTGCCAGCAGTGCAAGTCTACATGAAATCATAAGGAGTACATCAAATAAATCTACCGTTTGAGTGGAAAAACATTCAGACTTGGGTTTTGAGTTCATATAGATCACTTATGCTAAGCAATTCATTTGCCTATTCCTCTTATCTTATCATCTTGATCCAAGTATCTGAACAGGTTATAGGAGATATTAAATGCTATTTTCCTTCCAAACTTCATGCCTCATTCTTACACTCATACTGTTGTGGTATATTTTCCTGACCTTATTTTTAGAAGTGACTAAATATGAATATTAAATTCATGTGACCTTTCCCATTTCCAAATACAAATTATGCTCATGTTCTTTGCACGGGCATTTGAAGTTTCAATTTGCATTGAAAACTGTGTAGGGGAATGATAAGGCAACAGACCCGAACTGATGCAAAAATAAGCATAATCTTCTTTAAAAACAAAAACAAAACCCCACAGATTAAATAGCAGATAGCAACTCACTTTCCTTATGATGATAGTTTAAGGTTTTTGTCCTTTCTGAAGTGGTGCCTGGGTGCAGTAATCTCCTGTCTTCGTTTTCCAGTCCAAGAGGGATATATAATAGAAAATCAGAGGTCAGTAAACAGAAAGGCAGTCCCCTGAAGCTTCCAAATATGTATGCTTATATGCATGCTCACCAGAAGTGTTTTGGATTTGTTTTATATATGTTGTGCAAACTGGTGGAGGGACTGCGTGCGTGTGTGTTAACATTCTCAGTGCAGTCTCTCAACAAGGAAGCTTTATTGGTTTATTCCAACATTATAACTGCAGCTTTAAAGTTACTAGTTGTCTCTTGCAGCTTTTGGGGATGGTCAGGTGGTTTTTAGTCTTAAATTAGATGTGATAGTTAAAAAAATCACAATTATTTAAAAATATATAATCTTCCGATCATATCATCTTTGTGCAGATACTTTACCAAAGCTGTAGGCTATCACATCACTTGGACCCAGTACATATGCCTTTTATGTCCAAAGCTATGTTTCTGAGTCTGGTGCTCTTTTTATTCTGATTTCCTAAAGAAATCTGTACATGTCCCTTAGGTACGTGTAACTTCTGCCTTTCTTTTATATCCATTAACTAATTTCAGCTAAATTTCACAAGTGCAGATGTCCCAGACATGATAATTACCTGCCAGCCTGATCATGGGATGCTTAGAGGAAAGACACCTACTACTGCTCCTGCTAAGGGGAAGACGGGGAGCTCAGCTGGCCCCACAACAGCCCTGACCCCATGCAGAGGATGCCTGGACAACTGCAGCACAGCATAACACCCAGCAAATAGGGGGTGGGCAACAGAATTAATCAAGGGATGTGGAAAACATCTGGAGGCAGCAGTTTGGAGTGTGTTGGAAGTATGAGACCATTCTGCAATACCCTGAAGAGGAGCGTAGCAAGGGAGTTCAAAGGGGTGTGGGACACAGGACAGTGGGGGGAAAGATCATTGCTATAGTGCTAGGAGTGATTTCAGGAGCCATGAAAGGGTAGGGAGAACAAGAGGGAGAAAATAAACACAGAGGAACTACTTTCTCTAGTTTTGCTTTTCATCTTTTTTTTTTTTTTTTTTTTTTTTCCCTCCACTTCCGGGATAACTTTCCTACAGCTACTTTGGTAGCTGGCCATCTAAGATCTCTGATCTATCTCTTGCTCTGACAGAATCCAGCCACTTTTTCTCACCTCATTTTCTAAAGAAAGTACACTCTTGCTTTCACACTGTATGAGCACATTTGTGTTTGCCTGCATCTCCTTTGTCACTATTGAACTTCATGGCTAATTTCAGTCAAAGAATGGAGCATGGAAGAAATCTCAAAGATTTAAATTCCTATAACTTTCATGAAATCTAGCTTCAGGGCAGAGGAAAGATGTCTTTAAGATGTCCTGACCAAGGACAGGGACTAGATGGCACATCCTCAGACAGTGGAAAATCTGTAAATTAGCAAATGAGATGATGTGACTGTCTTTGTTGCAGAAAAGTTTCCATCAGAAGCTACAGCCCAGCATGAGAAACAAACCAGGATACAAGGAGGCTTCTATGGATCCAGTGGTCAGATGACGAAATGTTTTTTAAGAAAAAAAAAAAATGAGGTTGAGAAGATACAGTTTATTACAAGGAAGAAAACAAAATGTGTTCTTGCAGCACTTTTCCTTCTCGGAGCACTTTTCGTTCTTTCTTATTTTGTTTCTCTTGATCTGAAATGAATCATTCAATCTATGTCACTTGTACACATTAGATTGCACCAGTTTGATTTTGTTTGATGCAGCAGAGAGGGGAAGAAGCAATGGGATGTGACATGCACTTTATCTTGAGTGTTATTTGTCTCCACAAGAGTGCAGGAAGATGAAACCTCCGAAAGGCCCAGTGTAAAGGACAGTCATTACTTTCTAAGTGCTTACGCAAATATGTTGGGAGATTACATTTGGGAAAAAAAGGGCTTTTCAGGCTCCACATACATTTACTGTTTGAGAGCGGAGTTAGTCAGAGCACTCTGACAGATGGGTGGGGAAGATGCAAATTTTCAAGTTAGAGGCTTGGTGACTGACTGTCATAATGCATAAAGATGTGAGAACAGTTCCCAAAATTTGCTGTACTTTGGCTAGGAATGAGAGTTTAACTCTAGCTTTTTACTGGCAAGTCCTCTTGTAAGGTATTTTGATTCAGTGCTACTTATTTTATCTAATGAAACAGAAAGTATTGCTCATCTTAAGAGAGACCAGGGTTTATGCATTTGGGGACAGAGAAGGAAGAAAACTTTTTTTGGGGGGGGAGGGGAGGGCGTAGCATCAAAATCCCAGGCATGTCCACAGAATGTTAAACGGGCACATATGTGTTGTGAAAAAAAAAGCAAAAACACACACACAAGAAACAATGCTTTACATTTAACTGAGAATCTGTAATAGAACTAAGTAGGGTAGGAGAAGGGAAATCTGTAGAAGTAGCATATGGAGGTCTACACACCAAGATTTCAGAAGTCACTTCCAGTTCTTTTACAATGTGTTTCATAAATTCTAATATCTTCTATGAGCATTATGTTTATTTATTTATTTATTTAATTTAATTTTATTTTTTTTTACAATAGACTTTTCTTCAGACACTATCTTAAAATTATTAACATCCTCTTAGCAAATTTTACATATAACAACCTTCAGGTTTAATGCTGCATAATTTCTAAGAAGTCCTCAAATTTAGGAAGGCTGGACAGTTTTAACAAAGGAATATACTGAAGCAGAAATGAAATAGATGAACGCAGCAGTGAACTATTATCCTTATTTTACATAATACCTACATTTTGTGACTTCAGACCTTAAAATTTCCTGGTAAATCTCCATAAAAATTTCCCTCTTCTCCTCAGAAAAGTTTCAGCATTCTAGTATTGTATTGTATTGTATTACTTGTAGTGTAGTGTATTGTATTGTATTTTGATTTTATTTTTGGTATGTTTTCACTTTATAAAGGTGGTCATTTTAATCACACAACAAAAAATTATACTGTATGAGAAAGCTGACATGATTCAATCAGAGACCTCTAAGTAAAAAAAATGCTTGAAGGAGTGCTTGCTACAGAAGGGCTTGTATGTGTTTCGAAAAAGCCATTCCTCAGCTAAATAATGAAAAAACATTATCAGTTCACAGATAATTCTCCAACAGAAAAAGGGTCAAATTGGACAAATGAATTGTTCATGAAGGCCATTTTGATGAACTATAATTATATGAGTGAAAACCTTTTGTCTTTTTTCTCCTGGTTGTGTGATAGCCACATAAAAGGAAGAGAGCAGAAAGGAGATTAGGTTATTGCAGTCAGTAAGAGATGTCGTATTGATTCTACGTTGTTGCTAGGTAAATAATTAAACTATGACTTCACTGTTGATTTTATTTGTCTGCTGTGTGTAAAGGCTGCTTAGATGCATGAGTGAAAAATTAATTAATACATTTCCACCACTGCTCAAATAATGGAAACTTCTAATCCATAGAAGATAAAATTACTGTAGTGGTTTGAAACCACTCATTAATGATCCATCTCAGCTTCAAAAAGTCTCTCCGAAGTCTAATGGACTGATGGATCAGACTATCCTTTCATTTTTGAAAGTCTTCCGTAGAGCTTGTGCAATGGATTGATAACTGCAAATGGAAGGATGTAGCTTAATCATCCAGATTTAATGTGCTGCATTTCACCAGGGCTATATACTCACCTGATCTGTTCAATACCCTCCACCCCACACAGGGCTGTTGCCTTTGAAGATCAAGTGGGCTGTATACACTCAGCCCAGGGAGGAGCAATGCTGAACTCGCTGAGGATAGGACACGGTGGTTATCAATGAGATCCATGTACCCTTTGCTTTTCCACAATAAAACTTAGCTGCAATATGACATGCACCTACAAATGTAACGAAAAAGACAAATGGCAGGGAAGGTCTGAATAATGAAGCCTCTGAGTAATTAGCATGGTAATACCTGAGGCATATTTGTACGCATCACATCTATGCTAATTGCCCATTTACCAGGCTAATTTAACATCAGTTATTTCTGGGTTCATTCCATCATCAGTATATTTCTCTTGTTACTAAGCTACTGTAATTTCAGCTTCAACTGTGTTTTGACTTACATACACTTGGTAACCCTTCAATATCCACAGGGGAAGCACAGTTTGCTCTGAGCTTTTCAGTTTAAATGTCTTATATTTAAAAACTGGTGAATTCATACTTCAGATCCCGACACGCTCATTTCAGACCTACACATTTAAAAGGCATCTGACATAAAAACTCCTGATTACTGCCTGGTAGCCCTACACAGGGCTGTTCTTTTTCTGGGTTCTATAGATTTCATGCTACTTAATTTTCCCCAAAGTTTAATCATTAACAAAGGTCTCACAGTCATTAAAGTGATTAGTTTCTTCTGTACATCTGAATGATTGTGGCAAATAAGCAATAGAAAGCATAAATTATATTGTACAATGGGGAATAGCACTTCATTTGCAAGGAGATTAACTAAGTGATTTGGTACGTCCTTACCATTTTTAATGTGTATGCTTCTGTGATATTTATAAACTGTGGCATTTTTCTTCATCATCTACCAATAGGACTACAAAGAAAATTGTTATTGTTTTGTTGTTCTTACTGAAAGGTTACTTAAAAAGAAAACTGTTTCTTTCTTTTCCTTGTTTTTTTATTCTTTTTTTTTTTATGAGGGAGAAGGGTGTGGAGAGATAAACAGTACTCTGAATGTTTATGGAAGCAAATGAGAGATTTTTAATGATTTTGATAACAAAATATTATGTATTTATTTCATCCTTTGAATGGAAGTCTTAATGATCTGGAAAACAAGAAGAGACTGGTGGATATTTTGGTAACTCTGGGAAAAAAATGACTTGCATAATGGTGTACAAACAAGTTGCACTCACAGGGCATCACATCTATTCTGGGGATTTCAGGGCATAAGCAAAAATATAGTGCTACGATGTGGTGTAAAAATGACTAGTTATCTTATGGTTAGCTTTCAGTTTTGTACTGCTGTGTGACCATAGCACTTTTTGCTGTGAAGAGTGAGAAACACTTCACATATATTCTTAATATTCATTACCTACTATCAGTATATGTATGTCTTATTTACATATCCAAAATTGAAGAAGAAGTGAGCAGCTCAGGATGGATAAAAAAAAAATCTAGATGCTTTTAGATAAATCTAAATTTATTTACACATCAGGCCAAGTGGATACCCCAAACACAGAACTTAGAAATACCATGTTCAGCTGCTGTTTGTCCCTGGAAAACCTCATAGATTATGAGGTTCTGTTAACAGGAGCCTACACCTTCTTAACCACCTGCTGATGAGTGGGACCCAAGTTGTCTGCCTCAGACAACACAGGAAAGTGAAGTCCCTGATTCACCCTAGGGTAAAATTTCTATCCATGAGTACAGTGGTCTGGGGGGTTTGTTGCATCTCCCATGACAGACATTGATAAGAGGTGTTTTTGTCACTGCTTTCTATGAGTGGGGTCTAAGACCTACTAGAATTCAAAAGCTACTTGCTCCTGTGGTTTTCTTAGGTAACCAGAAATTAAAATAGAGGTAGGGTTTACAGGGCATGTTATCAGACAGGGCCATAAAACGTGGATGACCCTGAGACTAGAGCCTCCTTTTTCAGTGGAGACCCCAGGCTACTATGAGTGTTTCACTGTGTTATAACAAATAGAACAATTTTAACAGGAAAAATAAATAAATAAGTTAAGCTTGGTAAAGCAAAAGAAATGCTCTTAACTCCTAGCCAGATTGGTGCAAGAAGTAAATATCACCGTTACATCATCTAGCTGTATTTTTTTGTTTGTTTGTCTGCTTGTTTTTTTAAATAAGCTGTTTCAGTGTCTAACTCCAACTTCAAGGTATGAATCCTCAAGACAAGGTTTTGTCCTGTCCATTTGCATACCTATGTTTATCTATGGCTTCCTGCTGATAGTTCCTCATTTAAAAACCTGCTAAACATCTTACCTTGAAGTAAGGCATAATGAATCTATCAGATGCTGGGAGGGAGGACAACCCCAGCAGAGAGCAAGGCACTTTGTTGGCAATTATCTTATTCAATGTAATTGACCACAGGCAGTAGACAATGTGGATTTTCTTAGCTTTACAGATAACAACAGACAGTAGTTTCAAAAAGAGTCAGAACCTGGGTTATTCACCTGTCATTTTCTCAAATGTTTGAAACAGAAAAGTAGAATATGGAAGCAATTAATGCTACATATGGACATTTTTGAACCATTGTCTTATCTGATCATTGAAATTCCTGGTTTCAGGAAGTTTTCCATTGCTGGTTTTAAAATTTTCTATTGTTTTATTAATAGCAGCTTCATTTAAGAAAAGCTGATGTTCAGCTGTAAATTAAAACAAGCTTCAAACAAAGAAGCCTTAAAGGACCAGTTAGTGATTATGCTACAGAAAAGGGCTGAAAAGCAGAAACTAAAAAAGTTACAACCTTTTCCCATGTTAACATTATCATAAATACAGCACAAGAATGAGAAAAGTAAAGCAATTACTGTGGCAGAAAAAGGCACAAAGAGAAGTATTGGAGAGTGTAGAATATCTCTCTGCATTTGCATACAGCTACCAGAAGTATCATGAAATTTGCTCTGAGCATATGGAGGACTTGATCAAAAACAGAGCATATATTTTACACAACACAGGGTTTTATACAGATGCACTAAATTTACAAAGGCAACTGAAGGACATTTCAGACCGACTTGACAGATTACAGGCTGCTGCTGTTACTGTCACAGTCTCTGTGTAAGTCTGGTTTAACAACAAAGAACTGACACCACCCAAGGACAACAACTGAAAAACAATTCAGAGGTGCAGTAGAACTTTTCCCTTTACAAATACCAAGGTAGACAAATATGAATGTCCTTAAACATAGGGGTCACACATTGAGTCCAAAATGGAAAAAAAGACATCAGATGAAAAGTCAGATTTTGTATCATGTATCCAAATGAAGGATACATAAAAACATAAGACAGCTAAGATTTTTCTTCCCCTTTTAAAGGATTTGTTTTTCAGCTCAGAATCACTTGAGTGATTTCAACTATTTGGACTGAAATTTTACAGTGGGTGAGAGGATGAAAGATAAAATAAATTGGTAAAATTATAACCAATATCAAAGAAGTGACAAGGATGTGAGGCTAAATTGGACAGGGACTTAAATATCCTATTCTTGTCATTGGCTTGGTTTGAAGTATAAAAGCACATTCAAAAGAGATTACAACTGTAGTTACTGCAGAATTTCATCTGTCAGGTTGCATGAAGGCATACATGGAAGTGTCTGAAGATCTCAGATTTTGTAAGATCTTTATATATAGAAAGCCACAACCCTTCACTGCAACTAGTGAGCTGATTCCACTCACTTTTACTTTATCCCTTTCTGGGAAGCCATGTGTCTTGTTCCATTGCTTGCCTTCTAGACCTTGGCCACCACTCCTGAAGTCTGTGATTATACCCTTCAGGCCTTCAAATATCAATCCTTTCCCTGGGAATCCCAGTGTTTTCCTTGAATATTCATCATTCTGTTGGCACAGGTTCTTCAGTGTTGTTGGCACCCCACTGCCAGCCATAGCCTGACAGAGCCAGGAGGTCAAGGAAAGATTTCTGTCTTCCAAAAAGTGGCTGAAGATGACTCATTAGAAGTCCATGGGGTTGACCAAAAGATTTGAGTAGTGCCACTGAAGACCCTCACATGTTCCCCTAGTGGAAAAAGAGATTGGCAGAGTCATTACCAAAAAAAAAAAAAATGGAGGGAGCATAAGAGTAGACTTACGTGTGTGGGTCACTCAGACACCTTGAGGCAGCAGTAGTGGGAAGTGTGGTGGTGGCAGGGAAAAAGCTGATGGATAAACCATGGCCTACAGGTAAATGAGGTTTCAGAATAACAGGCCAAAGCAACTTCTGAAAACCCCATATAATACCTCTAATGGTGACAGTAGTAAATTGGTACCATGTACAGTGTAAATGCCAGCAACTCCCCATTGGGTTTATTTCCCAGGAAATTTTCTGTCTTGCCACTACTGCACATTGATTCCGACATTTTCTTAGGATGAATTGATTCTGCTCCCTGATGGACCAGGTGTTTGGATGACATCAACATGACTTCACTGCCTTCAGGAGGTGCAGTAACATTTGTGGAACTAGTCCTATTTATAACAGGGAGAGATCAGCCAGTAATGTATAAACACACTGCATTTATGGTCTGAGAAAACTCATAGGTGTTTATTTTCCTCTCTTTCCCTTACTCTATTTCTTCAGTGTGCTTTAGAAAACAGTTGTACTCAGACACATATCGTATGATTGCAGAATAAGCAAAGACTTTTCCATTTACTTATTTATTTTGTGATATTTATTTTACATTCATTATTGGAAAACTAATCTGGAGCTAATCTATAAACCTTCTGGTTGAAATAATATTCTTCACATGCCATTTATACAACAAAAGGCCTATTTCTTACAGTCTCAATCCTCTGCCCCAGGCGGTTCTTATATTTATGGCATCTTACACATTCAGTTTGGTAAAATAGCTAAGATTAAATGAAAGTTATTAAAAAATATTAACACATTTCCAGACAAAGTACCAATAAAAATGTGTGAAAAAATAATTTGCAGACACCATTGTCTCTTGCTTCTGAAAGACGAGAAATCTCAAAGTATTCTTACAGGCATTTCATTAGAACAACTTTATATTGTGCTGTTACTCAGTGACTCACTAACATACAGCACAACAGATCATGCTGATCTTAGTGCAGTGTTTGGCAAGTATTTTCTACAACAAGTTTTTCATCTTCCAACACCAAGTTTTGAGCAAGGAAATATGAAAATGTTCTGAAGGAAAGCTATGAACCCCTCCTGCCAGTTTACCTTTTCACAATATTATACATTTCAGTTTCCCACAGATGGACATGACACTAAAGTTGACATCTTTCAGCCTTCAATCAATATTGTTATTGTGACAAAACACTATTTTGAGTCAAAAACCCATTTCTCTTTAAGCAGTCTCTTCTCCCCTAATTTTGGGACAGTTTAAGTGGAAAATAAACGCTTCAATTCCATATAGCGCAGAGTTTTGTTAGCCAAGAAATCACCCTACCAACTGGTAAGATCTAGGATAACAATGATGTTGTACTGCACGGATACTGGAAATTATTAAACAAACAAACAAACAAAAAACAAAAACAAAAACAAACAAAAAAAAAACAAAAACAAAAACAAAAACAAAACAAAACAAAACACACACAAAAAAACCCATACCTGCTCTAGTCTGTGATAGCTCTCAGCATGACAGTCCATTACAACGGACATATACTCTTCTACTCTCTTAATGGTCCTCATTCCACATTTCCAGTCACTTTCTTCACCTTTCCCCACTGCCCTGATTTATTCCATCCATGAAAAAAAATCCCATCTATATGATTCTTCCTTAGTTCATATTCCACATTCTCCATTTTAATATCCCTCATAGCCCTGTTTTTAGGTTCTGGCATTCAATTGTGAACCAGATGAAGGTCAACTGCTTCTCAGTATTAGTAATTCACTTTCTTTGGTCCAACTGAAAGACTAACTGGGAACTGGGCAATAACCTGTTGATTTTCTACACATGACAGAAAGTGACTGAATTATTCACATACATGGAAACTATAAAAATGTACAAGCATTTTTAGTATTATTAAGTACTGCAAACCAGGGTTTCATTTGGGTTGAATTTGGGGTTTAAATCAATGCAGTTTTTAAGGATTTTTGGAGTGTGAGTGTAGATTCATGCTAGTGACAGAAGATTCCTACACCTTCCTTTCTTGCTAACTATGAAGAGCACATATTTTTGGTAACTGTTGTTAATGATTGATGAGATCAATTTCCCAAACACAGCTCTTTTAATTATTTCTGCAATGGTTCAGTTTGCACACCAATTACCAAACTCCAAAGTGCAGAAGGGCTTATGTGCTTGAAAGATTCTCTGTTTCTTTTTCCAATGATCTCACTGGTCCAGTAAAAGCTATTACCTCTCCCTGTAAACCTAGCTTGGCTTAAATGCTTAAACTGTCACTGCTATAACAACATTATTACTATGTTTTATTTATATCAGGCACTTACATTAACACAAATCATTTTATTTTACCATAAATTTCCTCCTAAACTTCAATTTTCTTTAGGTTATGTACACCAAGGGAGACTACTAGTGTTATTGACATAAATATGAAATGGGTTCACTGGAATAGTGTTGCTATCCAGTCATTACAGAAGTGTAACTGAATTATCAGGTTTTAAATGCACCTTACTGATATTTACAGATTTCTCCTTGATTGTCCATACGTGCTTACTCAAAACATGTAATGGAGGAAGTTACAGGGAGAAGTGTGATCAGATGATTGACTCAGATGCTGAGAGCTTGGAACATATGTGCCTATCAGAGGAGCTCGTGCTTCCTTGTGCCTATCAGAGGACCATGAGGACGCACCCCACCTTAGCATGCCCTCTGACATCAGCACTAGCATGACACAGGACTCAATTTCCAATTTAATTACACAATCATTTATCAGTAGTTGCCTGTAATGAGCAGATGAGTGCCTTCATTTCTATTTAGCAGTGGATAATTCACTCCTGTCTGCAAGCACTGACGCTGTCTTTTCCAGGAGTCAAACCTCAATGTCCTTACACAAGTTCCCACCTAATACCCATATCTACAAATTCCGTTTGGAAAAAATATATATATAAAAAAATAAAAATAAAGAAGGGAAAGAGTGAGTTTAAAGTAATACAGTCTGCTGGTGTTGTCCCAAATCACTGCTTTTTACACATATAGTTTCTTTTTAATCTTATCATCTGGTTTAAAGGCTGTGGACTTCAGCTAGCCCCCACTCTCTTGCAATTTTAATCAATACCTTTTGGTCAGCCTATTCTTTTTAAAGCATGCTGCCTGGTCTGGTGCTTACCAATTGGGATCTTTTACCTTGTGTTTTTTTTTTTTCTTTTTTTTTTTTTTTTTTTTTTTCCATGTCACTGGACTGGTTTTCGCCAATAGATATGGAACATTCAAATATCATTACACTAATGAAATATTGAATCTCTTACTTATGTCTTAATCTAGGACATATCAACACTATCTTTGGAGGATTCTTGGTATCATGTGCAGATGTATCTGAGTTAGCTGTAATTTAATTGGCAGGCACATCAGTATATACCTATGCTTCAGTATTGGTAACAGCTTCATCCAGGCAGTTTCCACAGAGGCTATGTACAGTTTGTCAGGACTGCATACAAATGCATGCAGCAAAATTCGGGCTTTGCAATTTCTTATGCCTGAAAAAAGACATGGGGTTGGTAATATCCACTTTCTTGTAAGGAGTTTTATTTCCTAACTCTTCTTTGTTGTTCTTTATTTTTATTTACTTATTTATTTTTTTTGACTGTCCAAAATGTTGATGATGTCCAAGATGTTGACTCTTTTTAAAAGATTATTTTCCATTTCTTGTTTCTTGTCACCTTGTACTTTGTTTTGTCTAGAAAAAAAAGCAAACCATGTTAGGTTTTATAGTGTTTCTGGATTTTATGTTTGTTTTGTTTTGTTTTTTGTTTTGGTCACAATTTGATAAAGAATTCCTTCTCACATGCCAGAGGGAAAAAAATAAACTGGAGGCCTGCAAAACCAGTGGTGCTGTCATCTTAACTTTGGATCACTGTAGTAAGGAGAGTATTTAAAGCTCTAATCTTCTTAAAAGAGTTCTTCCTATATTATTCTAAAACAATCTTATGAAAATTGCAAGATGACAAATATTGAACTTAATATTATCATTTAAAATGATATTATTGCTATGTTATTTGACTGTGATTCATAAAATCCTCCCAATTAGTTTTCTTAAATTATTACTAAACAGCACAGTGAACTTGATGGTACTGAGAACTGAGAGAAATTCTCATTTTTCTTCTTCTTCTTCTTCCCCTCCTCCCCCCCCCCCCTAACAATCTGTTTAAAGTCTGAAAGGTATTAACAGAATAATGGAAGTTACACAGATGGATTTTCAAAGACTTGAACAAAAAAGGACTAAGTCATCCATGATTGATCAAAGGGATAAGTGGATTTTCCCCATTAAATCTTGAAAGACTAAAGCTTGATATCCAGTATCTTAGTGAAGCATCAACTCTAAAGGAATAATTTTCCTACTGTTACACTGATGAAATACTATTAAACTCTAAATCAATACGAATCTACTTTATATATATATATATATGTATATATATATATGGCATTGGCCTTCCTATAACATGTAGCTCCTTTCAGAGTTATATAAATGTAGTGTCCTACTAAAAGGCTGCAATTCAGTTTATTCCAAGGTTTCTTATTTATCATCTGTGGTAATAGAGCCTCCATGGGTCATCATTGTACAGGGAATTACATATATAGGTGTTACAAGATCTTTTTGACATGTAAGAATTTCTACAATTTTGGATAATTATCTTGCTCCTCAAAAAAATATTCTTACTACTATTGTCTGTCTAGTAATCAGGTTCTGAGAACTGTACAGGATACTGCACCAAGACCACCAGAAGAGAAATATTTCACCCATGTTTTATAAGGCAAAACTTCTGAATTGAGCCCCAGATCATATTATTTTTTTTTTTGTCACTGTATCATATTGCAAGCACATTTAATCTGCTGTATGTTATCTCTTCAGTCAGGAATACACAGTTGTTTTGCTAGTTCTAAAAAATCATGGCTAGATGCCACCAATTTTGTCAGGTAAGGCAGAGCCTCTAATCTTGTTGTCAGAACAGTTTTGTTTAGTGGAGCAGTCAGCTCATTTGCCATTTGATTAATAAAAGTTTCTATTTTGTAGAAAATTTTGGTGATTATTATGCAACAGTGATTTTATTTATTTATTTATTTATTTATTTTTAAATCTTGAAAAGACTGAAGGAATAAAAAGCTCATCCTACCTTAGGCAAATGAAAAAACCAGGTGGCAACCATCAGTTTACTTATTGGTAAAGAGAGACATATGGAAGAAGTGAGGTTTTGGATTTGTTTCCTACCTGTATTAGGAAATCTTAGGGTAGACAGAGAGGGCAGCTACAATCAAGCAGCAACGAAGTACCATGCAAATAGAGCACAGGCCAGGCCATGGAGATGTCCGGGAGCTGGATTGGTGGAACTGACATCATTTCAGAGCTGGTTCATTATACAAGATATATCCTGACACAGCTGATGAAGGAAAAGTTTTCAGGTCCTGGAAATTTTTTAAAAAAAACACAATAGAATTTTAGGGGTGTGATAGAAAACTCAGATTGTTTGCAGATACTTGGTATATAAGAAGACCCAAAAGGAACATCTGAATAGAAAGAAGAAAGGGGACCACTGAAATTATGTGACTATGAGAAAAATGCCTGGTTGTGTGTAAGAAAACTCAAACACTGGAGCAGGCTCATACCATTAAAGAAAAAAAAGAAATTAAAAAAAAAAGGAAAGAAAGAAAAGAAAAAAAAAAAAAAAAAAGCCTGTAGCATGATATAATGGGATAACAAGAAAGAAGAAAAGTACAACTAGTCTGAAATGAGGGGACAGCAAGAAAATTGAAGTCTTCAGAGGCATTGTCCAGGAGAGACAGTAGAATGCTCCAGAGACACTTAAAGGCAGGATGAAGTACAGAAAGAAAAATGAGAAGGAGAAAGAATACCAAATGGAAATAGACCTGTCTTTTCTTAGTGTCAGTGTATTACTAGAGCCTCATTACTGAGAGAACTAAGCAGGCATGTTATGAAAGAGAATCAAAAAGGTGTTGTCTCTGGGGAGCAAGTGCACATTAGGTAGACTCAGGACTGAAGAGAAATCTGACATAAAGGGGAAAAAGGCCAATGCTTGCCCTTCATGTCAGAGCAGACAGCTGGGTTCTTGCCATAGACAATGAACTGTTTAATCAGCCTGGAAAACTGAAAGAATGGATGGCTCAGGGATTATTCCCATTCTGAGAGAAAGGCAAAAACAATTCAAATGTTTGAAGAGCAATAGGTGATTTTCTGGTGACTATGGTATGTTCAACTACTAGGAAATATTTATGGGCAGTGCCTTTTTGCAAAAGACAATGTCCTCTTGAATGGCTGACTGAATAGTTTTCTGAGATTGAGTTTGATATTATTTTTCCAAATGTGTATTAACCAGGTAATTGCTGGATAAAGTTGAAAAAGATGCAGATAATCTCTATTCCCTGTACTAATATCATGAGAAGTTGAAACAATCTATATGCTGTGATTGTATGGCTCTTTATTAAAATTCAGCTGTGAGTAAGGGAACACATATGATCATACATACTCTAGCTGTGAGCTCAGGTCTGGGGTGGTGGAAACTACTGAAAGGTTTTATGCTTGCAGTGAGACTGAGCCATAAAATTCTTTGTATAGGTCATGAAAGCAGACACTGCAGAAAAAATGAGAAAATGGTGGAAAGGCAGGCCTGACTGGAATGAAAGCATTGATACATTCAGCAAAAAGAAATGAGTGAGATTGTTGTACTATGGATTAGTTATGTAGTTGGTGGAATGAGCTGCATTGTGGTAGCAAGGATAAAGAGGTAGCAGGAGTCTTTTCAGATAAAGATTACCACTAAGAGGGATGATAAAAGCAGTATTACAGACTTTTCAGAGCTGGATATGTATCTAGCTAATGCTGAGAGAAATACATACAAATATATCATTTTAGGAAACAGCTTCTCAAATATGTAAGGGGTGGGAAAAAAACAACAACATACAAACCACACAAAACACCAAAGGTGAAAAGACCCAAACATCTGGGATGTTATATTTAGCAAAGTTTTTGACAAACAGTCAATGAAACAATG
Organism: Stictonetta naevosa; assembly: GCA_011074415.1. Lineage (NCBI taxonomy): Eukaryota > Metazoa > Chordata > Aves > Anseriformes > Anatidae > Stictonetta > Stictonetta naevosa. Next base: position 137,249,121 of record CM021697.1, on the reverse strand, counting down.
ATGCTATTTTAGATTTGGATTTCATGAGAGTTCTTATCTTCGCGGAAGATATGCTCACAGAAAATAATCCTTGATTGAGCAAATGTGACAGATTTTGCTTTTTTTAAGCTGAAAGAGAATAATTAGGACAAAATACTGTACCATTTTCTAAGCATAAATGTAAATAAGCTGAGGAGTTTAGTCTGCAAGACTATTGGGAATTAAACTCAAGGATTTCAGTGGGTAAGTGGTAGATTGACTTTCGGTTTGCAGTACAGTGCAATATTTTGAATTTTTTCTAAGTGAAAGGCAAAATGGTAAAGAAGCATTATAATTTCCCTGGCAAAATATATTTTAATAGTTGAAATGTAAAGAAAATTAAAATGCAAAAGAAACTGAGGTGGGACGTGCAGGGAAAAATAAAATAAATTGCTACAAGGAGGGGAATATGGAATAATCTGCAGACAGTTTTGAATTAACTTCTGTACAGTGATTTTGGAGGCCAGGACTCTGAGCCAGATGGTCCCTTCAAATTCTCCCTCTCCTTTCCACTCAATTTCTACACTTTCTATCTGGCAATGTGATGAAGAAAATAGTAGAAAATGAATTCTAACATTAACTAGTTTTTGTCTCTGCGTCTGGCCCCGTTAAGTCAGCCCACAGACATGAACGTACCAACAACATAGAATAATGGTGCAAGCAGGATTGCCAAGAAATATTCTCCTATTTAGAGACAAAAGGTTCATTCTGATGCTAATGAATCCACTAACCATTCAGCAGAATATTCTGTATGGTACCAATGGCTCAGGTATATAGCACAGGAGATATATAACATTGTCTACATTCCTTCCTTTCAGAGAGATCCAAAGGGCCTAGTATGCAACATTTTCAGGTGCTTATTAACACACAGAAATTTAGAAAAAAAAGCTCAGAAAGCTGAGTCCTATACCTTGTCTTTTCTTGTTCACTATGTACAGTGCTCTGTCAAGGAAATGGACAAAGCATGTTCATGTGTCCAGCAAGTAGTGTACATTTTCCTATCATTGGTAGAGTAAAAACTTTGTCTACCTCCTGCAACTCTCAAAAGGGATCATAGAATCATAGAATATTGTGAGTCAGAAGGGACCTATGAGGATCATTGAGCCCAACTCCTGGCTCCACACAGGACCATCCAATAGTCAAACCCTATGTCTGAGAGTGTTGTCCAGACATTTGTACTCCAGCAGGCTCAGTGCCGTGACCACTACCCTGAGGAGCCTGTCCCAGTGCCTGACCACCCTCTGGGTGCAGAACCTTTCCCTAACCCCCAGCCTGACCCTCCCCTGTCCCAGCTCCACATCGTCCCCTTGGGTCCTGTCGCTGTCCCCAGAGAGCAGAGCTCAGCGCCTGCCCCTCCGCTCCCCTCGTGAAGGAGCTGAAGGCCGCCATGAGGCCTCCCCTCTGCCTGCTCTGCTCTGGGTTGAACAAACCAAGGGACCTCAGCCGTTCCTCATACATCTTCCTCTCTAGACCCTTCATCATTTTTGTAACCCTTCTTTGGACAGTCACTGATAGTTTTATGTCGTTCTTAGATTGTGGCACCTGAAACTGCACACAGTACTTGAGGTGAGGCCACACCGTTGCAGAGCAAAGCAGGACAATCACTTCCCTCAACCAGATAATGTCTTAGTAACACATAGTTCAACCAATTTTTGCTGTGTAAAACTCATATTTGTCAGAAGTAAGAGGGAGACTTTTAAAAAAATAACAGTTTTGAACACTTCCACAGAAAAACAAAATCAAGTTTTATTCTACTTGATTGGTGTTTTAGACTAGCGAGTGATCAGGAGCACTTTGCTTTCACTTTTGTTTGACAAAAGGACTGTTCATCTTCTCTTTTCTGAAATAAATTACAAGTGTCATCCATCAGCTGGGAAGTCACTGCCTCCAGCTACTGTAAATATGTGCCTTTTTTTTTTTTTTTTTTTTTCTGATATGTAGTTACAGCGATCAGAAGCAGAACACAAATTTTCTGAAATTAACACTGTTTCTGCATAGAATCTAGACATACCATATGTACACAATCTTCATCACTAGTCGACAGAAGCCTGGCTGCTAAAATGGATATATTTCACAAAAAATGTTTTCCTCAAAAAGATGAGTACATTTTAGAGAGCTAGAGTGAAACTAGTTCTAGCTGAGGTAGGATATTATCATTGTAAATATGCATGACAGAGCCCCAGAACACAGTAGGAAAGACTTTATGAAAAATATAGATGGTTGTTAAGGAAATGCCTCATTCTGCCGTGGCAAGTTTAAGGATAGGCACTCTCTAATGAATAATAATAATAAAAAATCAGTTTCTATTTTTGTAGGCTCAGCAGTACCTACCATACTTGCGTATCTGTGACTTTAATTACTATGCATATTAAAACAAAGGCTGAATAAGGAGCCCTTTAAAAATTATAGTTCAAAATGACATCTTCTACTTTGTTGTGATCTATCCCCAGCATAAATTCTACACCTGAAGCTACTGTTTTGGGTTATAACGTAACCAGACAGCTCAGATAACAAAAGATCATCTTCATTAGTAGTTGTCTCATTTATTAGGCTCTTCAGTGAAAGAAAGGGTCATGACTGACATTTACAAGTGAAAAGCATTAGCTAGGTAGCAGAACAAATAAAGATAAAGACATTTTTCTGTCCTTGAGCCTAAACAGAGAACAAATAAATTTGAGTTAAAGTCACTAACATTTAAAAAATTGATTGATTTGCTTTAAGGGAATAGATGTAATGGAAATCACTCCGGGGAAGAGTATCACCTCAGCTGGAATCAGCCACCTCTATTCATATTTGATAAGCAGTGAGACTATATGTGGTATAAAGTACTCCCAGTAAGTGGAAGTGTTTCAACTTCCCCTTGACCTTTATATCTACCATGGACTAAACAAGCTTGATAACTTTAAGAGTGTGTATTTGCTGCACACTATTTACCACTGTTTTATAAAGCTTTCTCAGTTTATTTTGATTCCTTATTGTTATCAGAACTTTAATTTCTAGACCATCTCAGAGGCACTGAGTAATGACGGTAAAAGTCATGTCTTGAAGTCGGCAGGTGATGTTCCCAATATCCTGTTTGTTTCCCAGAAAACTTACACAGTTATTGAAATCTGCTGGGTCAAGATTTGCTTTGTTAGTATATGTCCATTACTTAAAACCCTGGAAAAAACAATTGTTTTCAACAATATTATCCTGAAATTACAAAGATGAAGCAAAATGTGCCTCATTCTTTTTCAGAAAGTTGTCCTCCACTTAGCACTGAAATTTATTAATAATATTTTTCCAGAAGTTGTGTGTGCTTCTATTTTCACTCATCTGAAAACACTTAAAGGAGGAAAGGTTAAAAAATAAACAAACAAACAAATGAACAACAACAACAACAAAAACTTGATAGTTCCATTCCATCTTTGGCAGCAGTTAAATGACATTATGATTTTCCATATTTGTAAATTTTGGACAGCATATTTGTAACTGTAATAATGTTTTCTCTTGCAGTGCTGCAGCAATTACTTGGTTTTCATTGTCTGCATGATATGAAGGAAAATCTGCAGGAGTAAAACGGCATATTTCATATGTGCACCCACTTGTACATATTTCATAACCTCAGGAAGAAAGTGCATTTGCTTCTGTCCTACAGCAGTGGGAAGTCTCTCTCTTTTTCTCTTACCATTGAATATCGCTTATTGATACCAAAAAAATAACACAGAATTTAAAATTGCATGGATTCTGCACATGTTAGTTGTTTGCCATCAAATCCAGGTGTGCTGAGATAGGTTTGATATTTGTGTCTGGGAATCTGCATTGGAATAGCTATTGCATATTAAAGGTAAATTTCTGAATGGGTGTTTTTCTGCAAAGCTCTTGCTGCTCAGTAGAAGCCAGTTGAATTAATCTCAAGCACAGCAGAACCTTCTGTAATGCCATATGAAGATTTTGTCACAGTGACATTCTTGATTCTTTCTGACAGTTGAATGACATACAGCATTGCTAATTCACAAAGTAATGCTCGGCACTTTCATGCAATGTGACTTTTCATCTTCCCCACAATTGCTTGCTCACATATTTTGTTCCATATTAAATTACTCATATGCATAACTGATATAATCTCCTTTATGCATTCACATGTGTCTACAAGATTTAGTTATTATCCTGTCTGGAATGGAGTCTGGACTCCTCTTTTACAATTAAACAATTCTAGTATTTTATATCTCCCTACATTAGGTGCAAAGGAACACATTATAAAAATTGCTCTAACCTATGTTAAGGGAGCTTTCCTAATTTCCATTCCATTACCCTTATATCCTGGATGAAAGCTAGATATCTTGGGCTACGTCCAAGTAAAACAGAGGTAGTGATTACTGGCTGGTGCATACATATGACAGAATCAATATACTTTATAAAGGTCTTCCCTTGGCTTGATTTCCTGAAGGTAAATTTTTGGCCATTTTTAGCACATGATGCAAGATCCATTTTTGTCTTCTTTACTATGAACAGGGGCTGGGGCCTCCCTGGTGACTAATCTCTAAATCTTCACTCATAGCCCTGGTGATGTGGCTCATTTGATAGCAGAACAGGAAAATTATGTGTGCAATACTCTGAAAAAAATCTGAAACTTGGACAGCATGTTTGTAGCCACATTCTGAAGAAAAGTTTGAGACATGCTTACCCTGAAGATTTGCTTAGCTTCCAAGGCATGTTCACTTCTATTATTTTTTGTAGGCTGTGTTTTTATGTCTCTCAAATATTGTAGTGATATAAGCTAATGGCAAGAGTGAGTCCAGAAATGCCATGTTCTAAATGAGCATTGCAGCCTAATAGGGGAAAAGGACCTTCTAATTCATATTAATAAGGTCTGGCACAGTGAAAGAGTTTCAAAAAGCCCTACTTCTGCAAACAAGCCAGAAAATATCAAAGAAATGGATAGATACCTTTATATGAAATCAAAATGGGTTGGGTTTAGAATATTCGCTATGAACTACTCATAAACCAGTTACAGACACAGAACTCTCACTCAGATTACTTAGCCAGCTTTGAGTGACAGCATGCTAAAGAAAATTAAAGCCTGCTCTTAAAGCATTCTCCAGCCTGTAGAGGTAATATCTGCTAGATACCTTCAAAGCAGCACAGTATGTGACAAATGATGTGTCCATCACAAATTCCTTGCTCTTCAACAGACAGCAAGGGATAGTCTGGCATGTGGAAAATCATGATCTCCCCAGTTGCAGTGTAGAGAGCTTGGTGCTGAGAGAGCTTTGTGCAGAGGAATTCAGCACTTGGAGACAAGCGTGTCTCTGCAGCAGTGGAATATAGGCTTTGTTTTGTACCAGTAAATACTGAAATAAAGGAGCACTTTTGAGCTTTCAGGTCTGCAACAACTAGTAAGTCTCAGGGGCATGTCAGGAGAAACAGCATGTGTGCTGTTCCCCTTCCCTCATCCTTCCTTCCCATATCTCCTTTTCCTTTGGAAGGGGATATTAGAATAGAATTCAGTCAGTCCACTGGTCTACTTCTGCCCCACTGAGAGTGAGACAACATGTGAGCTTTGGTGATGAGAGTTTAAATTGAGGCTTTACAAAGTACACTAGTGTAATCTCTCTCTCTGTCTCTGCTGTATTCATATTTATGGCTTCTTTTAATTAATCAACCTAATCCATCTACCTATTTGGAAGAAAAAGGCCAACAAGAACTATATCAACCCTCCAAATGTCCCATGATGGTGGGGAAAAAAGGGACCCTGATTCCACCTGATAACATTTCAAATGTCTGGGCACTAAGAATCTCAGCAGAACATTTTCCAGTTGCACCCCATGGTTCAAATACCAAAGTTGTTGCCTTGTCTCCATGCTGGTTGCCCTAGCACTTGTACTTGACATAGATTTCTGACTGCCTAAAAATCAGCTATTGCAAAACACATGACTCCCACAGATGGTCTAGAAAAGCCAAAGTATTTTCTTTCTCTTAGAGCTTCCGCCAATCCCACCAACACAGTGTGTGACAGATGCAGTTACAGCTGAGATACTTTTTAGTGGTTACTATATTTTCACTGTCGGCACCAGTCCCTACTGTGCCACCACATGTAACTTTTCACTGGATCCCTTTGTACAGTGTGGTGTTCATCAAAGGCAAAGCCATGTTGTCATGAATGAGTAATGTCTTCATGGCACATGGTACGCTGCATTTTATTTTAGTTCTCAATAAGTAACTCCTGTAAAGGGATTTTTCTAATATAATATGTTTGTGTAATAGTCTTCTCATGGCAGTTTTGAACACATGTAGCTAATTTAATTGATTATGCTCCTATTAAAAACAGTCATACACCAGTGACAGTCTTGACAGTCCATCTGTAAACAACAGAAGCTATTTAAACCCAGCACTATAATGTTAATTGCTAAAACACTGCTTGTGGCTGCATATGAATCTCTTGAGTTAAATTCTTATACAACCACCGTACAGGGTGTGTTAGGGGAATGGACATGAAGTTCTCCCTTAGAGATCCTCCAGGCATGAGGAACATCTTTACAAGGCAGGAGTTGGTGTTTTGGCTTGGTTTTACTGGCTGGTAGCCTTCTGCTGACAGAAGCACAGGCTGGTGATTGCTGCAGCATATGCCCAGTACAAGCACTCTCCTTTCCCTTTGGCCATTTCCAACCCCACATGCCAGCAGTAAGCAGAAGGGCAGTCATATAGGCACTTCCAGCTCTGTTAAACTACCACAATTTCCCCTTAGGTTATAGTGATCTTTTGGGGCCAAACAAACAGATTTATAGGGAAATATGTCTGGGATGTAGTACAAAGCAAAACCCAAGCATCACAACTGTAACTTTGTCAGGTACTGTATTACTCCTTGAAGGAAACAAAGCTTCTAGAAAAACAATGGGCTGGACTCTGAACAGCTTTAATTTGACAGCTCCCTTGACACCATTAGAAAGACAGTGATTGACACTGGCTGAGGCTCTAGACTCTAGGAATTCTCCCTTGCTTAACTAGCCAAAGGTTTTCCTCTTCATCTAATTGGTTCTTTGGTTTTGAGCTTCTGCTTTGAGACAGTTTTCAGTCTTATTGCACATAAAATGCAAGTGCACAGACTCCATGTTGAAAAGAACATTTGACTTCAAGTATGTAGCAGTCGTTGAAACCTGCCTCACTGATTTCTGAACACCAGCTTAGTGACCAACCATGTTTTAAGTCCAAGTCTCAGAGATGCTCATTGTCTGTGAACTCCCCTACAAAAATAAATAAATAAATAAATAAATAAAATTAAAAATGATGAGTTATCAGGTATTATACACCATCCCCTTATGTAAGAAAGAGAGCAGGGAAGGCAGCAAACTGGGATATCTGAGCAAGGCCAAGCTGGGCAAACTGAAGCACAAGAAGGAAATGCACAGACAGTGGAAGCAAGGACATGTGGCCTGGGAAGAGTACAGGGATGCTGTCTGGATATTCAGGGATGGGATCAGGAAAGCCAAGGCACAGATGGAGCTGAGCTTGGCAAGGGAAGCAAAAAAATAACATTCTATAGACACCTTGGCCAGAAAAGAAAGGTAATGGAGAGTGTATTCCCTGTGATAAACAGGAAGGGAGAACAGGTAATGACAGTCATGGAGAAGGCTGAGGTACTCAAAAAGTTCTTTGCCTCAGTCTTCACTGCCAGTCAGGCTTCCCACATCTCTCATTTGCCTGAACCTGTAGATGAGGGCTGGGGGAGCAAAGTCCCACCAACTGTAAGCAAAGAACAGGTTTGAGACCACCTGATGAAATTGAACAGGTACAAGTCTATGGGGCCTGATGACATGCACCCCAAGGTCCTGAGGAACTGGCTGATTGAGTTTCAGAGCCTCTGTCCATCATATTTGAAAAGTTCTGGCAGTCAGGTGAAGTCCCTGGTGACTAGAAAAAGGGAAACATTGTTTCAATTTTTAAAAAAGGGTAGAAAGGAGGAGCTGGGAAACTGCAGACTGGTGAACCTTTTCCTAACATCCTGAACCTCCCCTGTCACAGATCCATGCCATTGGGTCCTGTCGCTGTACCCAGAGAGCAGAGCTCAGTGCCTGCCCCTCCGCCCCTGTCGTGAGGGAGCTGCAGGCTGCCATGAGGCCTCCCTTCAGCCTCCCCTGCTCTGAGCTGGACAAACCTAGGGATCTCAGCTGTTCTTCATACCTCTTCCCCTCTAGACCCTTCAGCATCTTTGTTGCCCTCCTTTGGACAGTCTCTAGTACTTTTATGTCCTTCTTAGATTGTGGCACCCAGTACTATACAAAGTACTCAAGGTGAGGCCACACCAGTGCAGAGCAGAGCCCTTCCCTCCACTGGCTAGCAATGCCATTCCTGATGTACCCCAGGGTATTGTTGGTTCTTTTGGCTGCCAGGGCACACTGCTTACTCATATTCAACTTGCCATGATTCAGAACTCCCATTTCCACTGGCATGCTCTCTAGACTCCAGTCCCCTGGTTTATATGTATATCCGGGGTTGCTCCATCCCACATGCAAAATCTGGCACTTGCTTTTACTGAACTTCATGTGATTGGTGATTGCCCAGCTCTCTAATTTGTCAAGATCTCTCTGTAAGGCCTCTCTATACTTGAGGGAGTCAATGGCTCTTCCCAATTTAGTATTGTCAGAAAACTTAGTATACCTTCAGCTGTTCCAGGTTTTGGCTTCCCTAACAGTAAGTCTTATGTTTGGAAGGAATTACCTGAATCTTAATTTGTGCTTGTTGCCTCTTACCCTGTCACTGGGTCCCACTGAGAAGAGCCTGACTTCATCTTCTTTACCCTCTCCTAACAGATGTTTATGGACACTGATAATATCCCCCTTGAGCCTCCTCTTCTCCAGTCTGAACAGCCTCAGCTGTCTCACCGTCTCCTCACATAAGAGCTGCTCCACTTCCTTCCTTCCCTTTTGCATGACTTGCTTTAGTATGTCCACGTTTCTCTTGCACAGCGGAACCCAGCACTGTACCCAGCACTCCAGATGTGTCTCACCAGTGCTTAAGAGAGGGTAAGGAACAGCCTACTGGTGGTGCTCTTCCTAATGAGGCACAGGACGCTGTTGGCCTGCTTTGTCATGAAGGTGCAATGCTGGCTTGTGGTCAACTTGTCCATCAGGACTACTAAGGCCTGCTCTACAAAGCTGCTTTCAAATCAGTCAGTGCAGAGCATGTACTTGTGCAGGGGTCTGCTCCTTCACAGGTGCAGAATTTATTATTTCTCTTTGTTGATTTTCATGAGGTTCCTCTCAACCCGTTGCTTCATCCTGTCAAGGTCCCTCTAGATGGCTGATGATGTAAATGAAAATGCTGGTTTATTGCTTCACAGCAACAAAATTTGCCATTGGAGAAAAGACCTTATGGGGTGACAGAAAAGGAGAGAATGCAGTCAGAGGGGCACAGGCCATAAGCGGACACAATGGGGCTGGAGATACACAGTGTGAAAGAGCAAGAAACAGAAGAGGAGAGCAAAATCATTCTGGCACAGAATTATGAAATTTCAGCTGTGACAGCTTCCATGTCAGGTATGCAGAATGAATGAGGAGTAAAGAAAGGAAGTGACCCTTTCTACAGGTGTGGCTGGATGTGGAAAAACAAACATTATTTCTTGACAGCCTTATTAAAGCCAGCTAAATCTATATATACTCATTCAAAGGCACCCATTTCAATATGCTGGCATTTTGCGTGTGTACACAAGCCTTCAGAATAAACTTGTGTTAAATATTTTGTTAAGACTGGAGTTTCAAAGGACAAAAAGAAAAAAAAAACAGATACATGCCCAAAATGTTTCTTTTAATTGGGATCTGAGTGTCCAGCTCTAGGACACATCTGAAAACCCTCACCTCATTGCAGCCAGCCCTGGACAGTTGGCTGATCAGCTACCCCAGTCCATGGACCTTCAAGGAACATCTGTTCCAAGGGTGTACATATAAAGTGCTGATTTAGTTTTCAATAAATGTGCTTTCAGAGAAGAAGTGTGGTCAAGTTTATGGCTAAAAAAATAGAAGGCACAGCCCTTTGACAAATGAATTGGATAATTAAAGGTGGCAGGGGTCTAAAGTGGAAGTGTAGGGGCTAAGTGTCAAAAAGTAAATAGAAATCTGAATGGCAAGGTGTAGGTGACATGTGAGCTTTAATGAATGCTGTGTTGAGTAAGGCTTCTATCTGGACATCAAGTGAAAACGCTTTCTGCCTGGTAAGCACGTACTGTACAGCCTGGTTTGTAGCAGTCTTGGGTATCACAGACTAAAATGAACAAACAAAAAACAAAAACACAAAAAAATGTTGTCATTTTTTTCAGGTTTATCTTGATAAATGTGACAAACATTTTGTCTTCCACAGAAAGGTTTTGTTTCTAAAAAGAAAAAATAAATAAGAGGAACCATTAGAGTTCTTGGCATATCTCAGCAAAGTGATTAAACCAATAGGTATAATTCCACATAAACACTGCATTTTAGATACTTATTGCAACTACAAGGATTTCAGGATACAGAAGATCATTATTGTTTATGGGCTACTTGGGAAGCACAGATTTAGGCCACTTAAGTTTATAAACATTTTAAAATATAATAATTTGCATATGCTGTGATAATAGACTGCAGCAACTGCTGGAGAAATATTGGAAAGCTTTTGACTATGATTAATATACTGTGAAAAGGTTCAAAATGAAGTTATTACTGGAAGATAGCAGAGAGCAGAGACTGTAAGTGCTGGATACACACACATTGCAGTCAACCATTAATGGATGAGTAAGTCCCTACAATGACTAAAGTGGATTTAAACATAATGATATGTCACTGTGGTGATTTGTGATGAATTCTCTGATGCATTTAAGTTAAGTCAAAAGAAATAAATGTGTACTCTGATTTCTTAAAAAAAAAAAATGAAATGCTTGCTCAGGTTATCTTCACATGAGTGTGAGCAACAGAAAAACCAAAATGGATCTATACAAATACATATTGTGATTAGTGCCTCTATGAGTAATAAGTGACAGCTCCATAGTAGCTGAAAAGAAGAGTACAGAAATCCTATTAAATGGCTTATCACTTCATACTATAGTGGGAATAGAAGTATTGATCCACATTACAATACCAGCCAGTATCTCCCAAGAAATTTGAAGGATTTCCTTTAAATATGAGGCAAGTTTCCTGCTATTTAGTTCAGATAAATCATGCACAGGAGTTTTGTAAAATACATTTTCAAAGAACCAAAATTAAATGGAGAAAAATGGAAATATAGAAAATTTCACTGAGATAAGGTTTTCTTCAACACTGAAAGTGTCTTGGAGAAAAATGAAGACATCCCCTCAACTAGCTATTTTTCAAATAAAGGCTAGAGCTTGGAAGTTACTGATCATAGAAATCTCCTGGAGTTCAGGAAGTGTCTGGACAATGCTCTCAGACATATGGTTTGATTTTTGGGTAGTCCAGTGTGGAGCCAGAAGTTAGACTTGTGATCCTTGTGGGTCCCTTCCAACTCAGGATTATAGAATCATAGAATCATAAAATGGCTTGGCTTGGAAGGGACCTTAAAGATCATCTAATTCCAACCCCCTGCCGTGGGTAGGGACACATTCCACTAGACCAGGTTGCTCAAACCTTTCCTTGAACATCTCCAGGGATGGGGTACCCACAGCTTCTCTGGGCAACCTGTGCCAGTGCCTCACCAGCCTCTGAGGGAAGAATTTTCTTCTAATCTAATCTAAATCTCCCCTCTTTTAGTTTTAAACCATTCCCCCTCATCCTATCATTATCTACCCAAGCAAAAAGTTGCTCTCCATCTCTTTTACACAACAGAATGTCATTCTGGGACCCCTCCTATAGCTCTGTTCTTAGATATCGCATCTGCTTCCAAAAGCACTTCAAGCACTGCCAGGCCTTTGTGATGCTAAGACCAAGCAATGGGTAGTTTTTATGACATAAGAAAAGATATTGTTGAGACCAACAGACAATGGGCCACCAGGACAGCTGAGGTGAGGATGGCAGGTAGGGTTGTTTCACCACATGTGCCTACCTTCTGTCATGGTATGGACATCATAGGCACTTGTCAATCAGTTTCTCTGTACGTTATAAACTTGAGGGTTTCAGAAGATGACTGACAAACAAAAGTGGAACAGGTAACAAGGGGCTGGTAAGCTCAACGGATGAGAAACTTAGCTGTGCAAGAGGATCTAACTGTTGTAGCCACCATCTGAAACAAACCAGTAGCTGAAGAGGTCAAACAAGCCTATTTTTCTCTTTAGTTGAGCCAAAGGGTATCCTGCAGGCTGGGGTCACCTCCACCAACAGCCCATTTCCATAGCACAGAGAAAGGTCTCCTTCCAGAACAGTTTCTGTGTGCTCCTTAGCTGATTAGCAGTTGCTACACAGGTTTTTACGGAAGTTCACCAGGAAGATAGAAAGGAATAGGAAGATTCAGGAAAACTCTCAGGAGTCTCATACATAACTGCCCCATGTGGAAGAGCGAGGGGTATGGTTTTGTGTATTGTGCCTGCAAAAAAAAAAACAACAAAACAATCTGTGCAATGTCTTGCTGCTTGTTTGGTGTGCTAAATTCAGCAGAAAGCTGTTCTGGATCACAGAACTGTTGTGTAGGTCACTTGTCTGAGTAAGAGCTGGGAAAGGAGAAAGTGGAAGGGATGGATGAGTACAAGTTAAGTTGCAGGTAACGTGAACAACACATTTCTCTTTCATGTTCAAAAACTTATTGGACTAACAAGTCTTCATTTCTCCTTCTCCTGGTCAGAGTAGAACTACATTTATTACTTATGTCTGAACAAGTAAGATCTCTATGGGAAACTGCAGGGCACTCTTCCCACAGGGACAGCTAATCTGTTCAACAGTCAGGGGGGCCTTGGGAGGAACTTACTATCCTGCCTGGCTTATAGGTTTGAGGCATATACTATGCACTTGCTATTGCATCATGCATTCATACAAGACAGTAATCTTCCTCAGAGGATAATTATGCACAGTCTGCTGAGCGCCCAAAATGTAATTACCTCTCTATGGGGCTGGGTTATGTTCACAGGCTGAGCCAGGGCATGGCTTTCCCTTTCAGGGTGTGGGTGCCTCATACAAATCCAAAATTTATTTTTCTTCTCTCCTTTCTTGACAGGTAAACGGGGGAAAAGTAAACACTTTCCTGACATTGACATCAGCTGTCCCAAGAAGACCAGAGTGTGGGCAATATGATCTGCCCCTTAGAGGCATGAGTAGCTGAAAAAAAAAATAATAATAAAAAAAAAATTGCCATGGCTTGAAATGCAAAACCAGACTCCCACACAGCTTTCGCTGCTCTCATTGTATTGGGGTTTGGGCGTTTCCAGGGAAAACTAGACAACTTCAGTTTTTCAGATTCTTGGATATAAAGCGCTGGCAACAGCGACAAACAGCATCATAAAAACCTGTAGCTAAAACTCATGGGGACAATCTGAAAGGTTTCTAAAAAAGAATAGGGACTGTCACTTGATGTTTTCTTGTAACTTTCCCTCTCCTGCTGCTTATCTCTGCTCCTGAACTCTGCCCATGTCACTTGGCTAGGGAAGGAGGAATATCTGTCAAGTTTCCAAACAAATACAGGTAATTCTGAAGTTTTTTTCAATGTCTTCTAACAACTTGTTCCCCTGCACACACCACTCTTGGCTGTGGGCCAGGAAAATTTGGCGTTTCCAGGGAGATTTGAGCTCTGCTGAGTGCCATATATTAGAGTAGTCTCAAAGAGAATAAATCCAATATTTTTATGGAACATTTTAGGTACAGGAACAGGCAAATTGCCACACTAACTTATTCTGAGTCTCCGAAGGGAGACAAATAATATGTTCACTCAGCTTTTGAAGAGCTTTCTATCCTCCATCATCACAAAAACCTTCCAGTCAAGGAAATCTGCATGGTACTGGGTTTTAGCTGCTAACCCCTGCTGCTCATCAGCATGGAAGAGCAAGCTGTTCTGGGTGCAGTTAGGGTTGTCCTGAGGCTGTCTTTCCTGAGCAGAGCAACCAAGTGGCTTGCCAGCTGAGTGCTTTGGGGATGTAGACCTGTGATACTATTAGCCCTACAGAGGAGACAAGAGGAAACCCTGGGCAGGGCTGAGCTGAGGAAGGCATCTGCTTCTTATTACTCAAACTGATTACTTGAGATGATATGGAGAGCATCACTTACTTTATAAAGCCAGCTACTTTGGTAATAATTAAGGCATGAGTTTTTGCTCCTCTTGAAGTCTCTGTTAAAGATCAACATCTTGGTATCACAAAATTGGACTTCTGAATTTCACCTATACTGGGAGACAAATGATGCTTGCAAATTAAAACAAACAAACAAACAACAACAACAACAAAACCAACAACAAACAAAACCCACTAAACTTGCTTTATAATCCTGTTCTTCTCTGGGGAAGACTCCCATGCTGTCTCCATGCTGCCCCATGTTTTCCTGTTTTCCTGTGCCTCCACCAGCAGGACAAGCAGATAGCCTGCTACCATCTATGAGACTCAAGCTCACTTGGAAGGAAGGTATCCCTTACAAGGATATGAGAGGTAACAGAATTCTGTTTTGCAAGCCCCAAACAATAAATATATATATATGTTTTTCATTGTGTTTTAGTTTTTATTGCCAAGGGTAAGCAGTATAAAATAATTCTCTTGGTATTTTAGTATGTGCCTAGGTGAAATTAATAGTCTTCATGTCTATCGCTCTGAAAGATTCTTCAGAGGGTGGTAAGCTCAGCAGATAATGAGCTCTGAGGCTTCCTGCTTACCTTGTGGACCATTTCTGCCATATTGTGTACCTACTCTCCATGTGCACAGCAGACAGGTCTGGTCTTCCAGTTCCCCCCAGAAGCCAAGGTAAACATGGTCTCCTGGCCATGCACCCTTGCCTGCTCCTGCAAGAGCCATTTCTCTAACCTCTTCTCATTCATTGGGCAATCAAGGCCAAACTATGAGCAAGGCAATTTTCTGCTGCTACATTCTGTGTAAGGTTGCGTATAAAGGCTGTGGTTAAAATGAAATAGCACCTGAAATGGAAAATTTTCATGTCTCGTTTTCTAAAAGTTTACAAAGCTCTAACCTTAAAAAAAAACCTTTTCTGGTTATTGCTCCAGAAATATCTTTTTAGCAGTCCTGACAGCTTTCAGAAACAAAAGAGCCTTCCAAGAGAATTTTAAAGACTTTTTTGAATACACTTTTTGCCTTTGTATTTGAGAGAGGCTTTGGCAGCACTGTTAAACAGCAGTGCCTCTCTTTGCTCCCTCTTCTCTTTGTCAATCAACTGAATTTACACTGCATTTAGAGTTTGTCACATAAAGTGCTGAAGACCTTAAAATCATTCCTTCCAAACTGGTAATTTTGTACAGAAAATCTTGCTGTTAGGCTTTGTAAAACTGAATTAAACAAATGAGTAACTTGGAGAATGATAAAATACTGAATGTAAATATGCTAAAGAGCAAACTCTCTCTCTTCTCTTCATTCTTTTACTAAAAAAGTATAAAACTGATAGCTATTGCTGAAAGAAATCACAGATAAGGTTATGGTTACATTTTTATTTTTTTTTTTTAATTCTGAAATGGAGCGTTGCTATAAAGAACTTGATTGAAGCTCTCATCTGAGAGCAAGAGCAAAATTCCTGACTTTTATTTGAAGACAATATAAGTGAGAAGTAACTCCACCAATTCATTAGGAATACACCAGGGTAGACATTAACTATGGAAGAGGAGGCCAAAAGAGGAAACATACTCAATTGCACTTAGTGGTTCAAGTGATGAATTAGTAGCTTGCAATATATTGAACAATAAGCCTGGTAAGGAAAATTTGTCTCTTATAGTAATAAGACAATCCTTCCTTCCTTGATTCCCTCCATGAAAGCATGGAACATTTCTGTGAAAACTATAGAAAATAGAAGTGTTGTTCATCTAGTCAAACACATACCTAATGTGACTTCATATCCATCCTAAAGAAAGCTAAACTTTCAGCCTTTGTTCATCTATACTGTCTTTATTAAATATACATTTAGAAGAACTTTAAAGACGTTTACCACAAAACATTTCATGGAGCATCTGCAGTTTCAGACAGCATAAACAGTAGGTGAACTGAGTCTGTAAAATACAGGCATTCAAATGACTACATGAAAAACGTAGTAAATATGAATGTACATTCTGACACCAGTAAACACATTAATATTTATATTTTACCATTTACATATATTTCCATATTTTAACAGTTTTTTGTGTTTTAGTGTATTGGTTTATTAAATGTACAGCTTCTATGCCTAATTAATAAAACACATTAAAATATTTTTCACATTCTGTTTATGACTAATAAGACAAAATTAGAATGTCACACCAAAAGATGTGTAGAGACAAACATTTAAAAATGTAAAGATTATTTTAACCAGAATTTCTCATATTGCACTCTCAGAGTAAGGAAACTAGAAATGTATTCAGACAGACATGCTGAAGTGGTATTCCTCTGATTAAATGCAGATGCATCTATCTGTGATAGGAGTTTATACCTCATTTACTGTAAATGGAAAGAAATTGGCATTTCTAGGAAGTGATTAATCCCTTTTAAAAATAGACATCTAAAAAAATGGACATCTAAAATAGGTCAGATGAATTTCATTCTAGATTTTTATTTTTATTTTTTTTGGCTGAACATCAGAAAGATTTTAACATACATAGACATTGGTTAGGTAAGATGACTATCACCCTTTAAAATCTTCTCTGTTCCTCAGGAATAGAAAGGGTGAAGTTCTGGAGCTGATGGCAAAACTTCCCTTCATTTTGCTAAAACTAGTATTTCATCCCAAATTAATGAAACACCAGTAATAAATTCTTAATAACTACTAGTTAGTCCTGCTGCTTACCTTAACTGAAGGAAAAGTATTCTTTCCATTTTCTCTAAATCATTTTTCGGGATCATCACAAATACTTTCATATTGCCTCAGTATTCTGCATCTGGAGCACTTCAGGAGATACTTGTTGAACCCTAATAACTTTCTATTACCGTACTTAAAGAGTCACCAAAACAGGGAATGTAGGCTCACACCAGCTTTCTTAGTGGAGGAAAAAGAAGATCTGTAAATCCAATAATGTAATTCTAGCATCTCCATAGACACTGAAGTCCAGTGTATATGCTACTGTTGGATTATTAGATGTCTGAAGAAAAGTGTTACAATGAAGGGCTAAATTCATACTTCTGGGATGTTACCCAGAAAGAACCCAGAAGTGCACTGGATCACTGAACTCACTTCTCTGGAGCAAGCTGGCCTCATTTGACTGCTTCACTTACATAGCGTCCAACCCTGTATCTCTGCCAAGACCTTTACTGCCCTGGGACATAATTACTACTCTTGGGAGTTCTTTGAACTTATAATGTGAGGAATGCATTGCAGCCTGACAGACAAGTAGTTTTTGGCATGAACCTGAATTGCATACCCAGACACGCTTGAGATAGCCAAATGCAAAGCAGTCTCAATCATAATGCCTAGTAGGAATAGTTCCTAGTCTAAGCTGTTCCCAGAACTGTATCAGGGTTTGTTTTGGAGAGTTATTCAAATAAGGGTCTTGAACTAACTTCCAGACATTGTGAACAGCCAAAAGACCAGAACCCAGAAATAAACTGTGAGATAAGACTTTTTAGCAGAGTAGAGTCACCGTTAGGTTGAGCACTCCAGTTACATGAAGTTATTTTTTAGTGGTTTCTTTAAATTCATTTTCAGTAGCTTGGGGTTTTACCTTAGTCAGCTAGTATGAGTATCTTAGAAGGTCTGACCAGTTTAGCTGCTGATTAGTAGCTGCTGTAGTATGAAATCTGCTGTAGGAGCTGAACAAATGAGCAGGGGTATTTTAGTGTGGATCCCAAGTTCTATTACCAGATTAGTCATTAGTCATGACCAGATTACCAGATTAGTTATTAGTCAGTTGAGATGAAACACAGCAAATGAGATTTCTTTTACTGTGTGTAGATGCTACAAGTAGATGTTTTTCTGAATTGAATTTTCATGCTGTGTACAACATTGATATAACACAATGAGGAAAAGAAATATTCTTAATTTTGATTCTTAATTATTCATAAAATTAATGGCATGGCATTGCCTATTTTTCTCCAGTGACTGTAAAAGGTCACTATAAACATTTGTTCATATATAGATGTCTATCTTTACATCTTTATTTAATCAAATGAATCCAACTATTTTTTTTTTGTCTGTTTTTTTTTGCCTTCCAAGGTCATACTTAAAATTTATGTATTGTTTGATATTCTGCATATACAAGACCTCCTCATGATAGCATCTTGAGTTAATTGGTTGATGGATGGACACAGTTCTCTTCGTGTGCTGTGTAATTCTGAAGCTGCATAATGGGTGATGGAGATCAGATATGAACTCAGATGAGCTGAGGAAAGTAACAGTAGTGCAGATCATGAAGATAGGGTTTTTTCTCATACTATGCATAAAATTGCAAAATAAAGTAAGGTATTTTAAAATATGTTTGGTGTTTTGTTGTTGTTTTTCCAGTTAAAACGTGTAAAGAAAATGAAACCTGTGATTTGCTAGAATTATGTTATAAAAATCCTAGTAAATAAAATTTAAATTTGCTTGGAAAGAAAATCAGAGGGCACCAATGATACATATAGTACTATGCCAAAGTGTTACCACTGTCCCATGACTATGTTTCACAGTGCACATGGCAAATTTTCAAGTGTCCTTTTGAGCTGTTTGGGGCAGTTTTGCCACATTGGAATATGCTACAGAGATCACTGGTGATCAGCTAAAATATCACAGAATGAAAGAAAGCTCAGCTCAGCCATCATGTCTCTCTGTAAATATTTTGTTTTGTTTTGTTTTGTTTTTCCTATAGAGCTTTTCTAAATGTAGAGTGACACAGAATTTGTAGGGGGGGTGTTAACTTTTGTTAAACTGATGGATGCTTTAGAAGGTGTTTCAATTTTGTCTGTTTTTAAGTCACAAAATCCCTGCTGTAAATGCCAATTTTTAGTATCTTCCTTATTGCAGCATATATATATTGTTCTTATGATTTTTTTTTTCCAAACCAAGTACAACTTATGATATTAGACCGCTGCTAATAAGAAACAGGTAAAACCAAGTATCTTTTAGCAAGAATGCTTTTTCAAATAACCTTGGAGTTGGTATTATCAATGCTACCTGCCCAAGTAGGGAAAAATGTAAAAGGTTGCTTAGAAGGAGTAAGTCAAGTACCAGGAGCAGGCAATAGCAAGCTGATTACTCATTTTCCTGTCTGCAGTGCAGTTAGTCTGAGACTGAAAACTATTCTCCAAGATGCAAACTGAGCAAATCGCCAGGAGACTGAGACACAAAAGACATTACCATGACAAAATAGTTTGAGAGCATCCCAGTATGCAGAATTACTCTTACCATTAATCAGCACTCATTGCTATTAATTATCACTGAGCTTAAAATGGATCCCTGAACAATGTCCCATTAAATGATTTTTCTGATTAAGCCATCCCCGATTAAGTAGAGTGCACTGTACACTACTTGAAAAACTGCCCCATTTATGTACAAATCGAATACAAATAGAGTACTTATCAGATCCCCATTTAGGAACCATTTGCTGACAGCAGAATATTCTCTTATTGGCACTCTGTAGTGATTATAGAAGAAAAAAGAAAAAAAGAAAAAAAAGAATGATCTGATTAGGGTAATAAAGATGAGACAAAAAGAAGTGTGGTTTTATATCTCCTGTCACCTGCCATGGAACAGGGCAATTTGCAAGGAGCCAGTATTCAGGGAGCCCTGGATGGCTGTTCTAACTGAAAAAACTAAAACAATGAAGTCACTAGGTAATCACTCTGAGAGATGATCTTATGGTGCAGAACACTGGAATTTTTACTTTCAATTCTTTATTTTTAAGTATTTATTAACACTTTATCAGACTCTTGCAAATAAGTTCTAGACACTTTGTAAACTGCTTGTTATACTGCTTTTCTAGAAGTTGTTTTTTAAATGTCTGCAACAGATAATGTGCCATCATTTTCATAACGTGTTAATAGTGGTTATAACGTAAGGCAAGAGTTTTTTTCTCCTAAAAGAAATGAAATTGATGCACAGTATCAATTTCTGCATGCATAGAATGCACAGGGAACTATATACACCTTACTTCCAAGACAAATATTTGGTGATGTCATCTGGATTTTACAAGAATTTCTGTTCTGGAACTTAAAAGCTTCATATAATGAATGTGAAATTTTTTGAATATAGGTTCATCTGGATAGTTTACATCTT
Source organism: Stictonetta naevosa (assembly GCA_011074415.1). Classification (NCBI taxonomy): domain Eukaryota; kingdom Metazoa; phylum Chordata; class Aves; order Anseriformes; family Anatidae; genus Stictonetta; species Stictonetta naevosa. Next base: position 137,228,857 of record CM021697.1, on the reverse strand, counting down.
GATTTGTTTACCAAAAGAAGTCACAAAAATATTGATCTGTGGTTAATTTTGTGGACAAAAAAAATAAATAGAATGCAAGTTGCCCAATGCAAGTTGTATCTTAGATACATAGATGTATCTTGTACCCATCACCACTCAAAAACATATTTTATTTTTCAAGATTTTGTATTACTAGGTAACCAATTATATATATATATATCATTGTATTTTTTATTATTTTTTCTCCCCCTTGGAAGGAAGCCACATAACAGTTTTTCTTAGGTAATATCAGCTGTGATCCACAGTTTTGGAAAGATGGAATTGCCACTGTTCTGTGCATTGGTGTATCCCTGGGAATGTTTGACACAGAATGCATCAAAACCAACACATAATTTATAAGCATTGTATGAATTCCAGGATGCAGATTAATTATGGGAAGGTGCAGGGTTGGTGTTTGTCTGGGCAAAACACAGTGCTACTTTATCTGTGTTTTATGGATTTGAGAAATGAAAGTACTGATGGAGCAAAATTGTAGTATGTGTCTGGCCTTTGGCATTCCTTTCTAGAGGGGAAAATATCTGCACATATGCAAAATCTAGAGTTTCAGCAAATCATCTGCAAGCTGCTGGTGCATGTGTTTTCAAAAGTGACAAAATGGGGACATAGCGATACTTATATGCATGTGAAACAAGGACAAGAGCTCCTCTGTCTTTTTCCTGAGCCAGATTTCTCTTTGGTTTGTATTACAGGATAGAAACAAATACAGTGATACCCTTAGATTCTCTATTCAGCCTTTTCTTCACCTGCCCTATCACACTGCATTCCTTTTCTGTTTCATCACTGAGTGGCTTAGAGGAGAAGAGTTTAGCCTTGCACAGCCTAGAACTGAGTTCACCAGAAACTTTTAAAATGTAAAGAAAAATATAATAAAATAAAATAAAATAAATTCACTTACAGTATCTTCCAATAGTAGATCAAGCTTGTGCCTCAAATGCATCCCTTTCTTTGCTACTGTGACTTCAAGAAGATATTTTATGGGTAAGGAAATATGACTAGAATTGGTAAGAGGAAGAAATAACAATGCAAACTTTATGAAATAAGTTTGGAAAATATTCCCATCCAGTTCTGTAGGCTTGAGATATTCATAGGGTTCAAGAAGTTATTGGGATCTTTACCTAAACCTTACCAGCCTAACGAAGCTTCAGAGGTTTAGCCATCACTTCTTGCAAACACCCCAATGGAACTTAAAAAAAAGGCCCTGACCCTGCCCTTCCAGTGTGAAATGCACAGTGAAGACAATGAATTTGCCATGGTAAAACACTAGAGAAATTTAAGACACTCACACAATGCTAACATAACATATTTGAAGTAATAAGTAAAGTATTTCTAATTTGACTTAGAGTTGCCATAGTGATGTATGTTATATGCTTGACTGGAGTAAAGTGACACGAAATGCTAAAGACTGCAGTACAGCCTGGTGTTATATCCGTGCACAGGAATTTGGAAATGTTTTTAAATCTGTTAACAATACAAAGAAATGTCAAGTCATGGTAATATCTATGTGCAGAACCTTTTTGTTCTGTTCTGCCCCGAATATCTCAGTACTCATAAGCATAGAAGTAAATCAGTTTTACTAGTTTTTTAGTTTTTTTTTTTTTTAAAAAAAAAAAAAAAAACCTACTTTTTAATTTGTCTGTCTTACTAATGTTGGTATTTAACATCCTAGCTATTAATGTAAAAAGATCAAAATGCATTCAAAACTTTTTTGCCTGTTTTTTGACCCTGGACAGCCTACCAAAAATACGAACATTTCAAGAGGAACTCATGGGAGTTCAGATATCACTGAAATTCATGCTTTGCCTGTGCAAGAACCACTCAATCGCTGTTATTATGATGCTTGACTGGTGTGAAACTGAGATAACAGCCATGATCTAGATTTGGTCTAAATATCTTTGCAATTTGTTGTGGCTTCTGAAAAGGGCAGTTTAAGACCAGCTAAAATACACTAGAAGAACTGCAAAGTAGAAGGAAAGCAGTCTTACAGAGCATGATAGAGCAATTATTTCAGCCTTATTCTAACACAATGATCTTAAAACCAGCAAAAACCTAAACCTGTTTTACCTGTTTTTTTTTTTTTTTTTTTTTTTTTTTTTTCCGGAAGCTATCATTATTTATCAAACATGTTTTGTGAACTAATTCCAAGATCAGACTAGTAAACAATAAAAAACTTTTCATTCTTAGGGAGCAAAGTAGAACAAGAGATGCTCTACAATTTAACATAGTAGGGGACCTCTTCCCCCCCCCCAAACCAACCAACCAAACAAAAACACCACGAGCAACAACTTGTCTGCTAAATTTTCATTTCCTATTCATTTTCTTTTTCTTTGCTGCTGTAGTGGAAAATCCATTGAGAAATAGAAAAGACTGGAAAACATAAAATGAATACCAATACATTGCCACAAATGTACATTCTGAGTCTTCTGCTAATTATTTTATAAAATCAACATATCATGTGTGATGTATCACTCTGTCTTGCACTTTCTACCCTTCTAAGTGATAACAGCTGTTGTTTCACTTTCGTAAGTTGCTATTCTCTGTGGTCTGCTTTAGAAAACAATATTTATTGGTATATATTGGTGTCATAGAAAAATATGAAGAACAGCAGTGAGAGAAAATGTGTGCAGCACAATAGAAAAAGTAGGAAGTTGTCCTTAGTTATTGAAAACAAAAATAGATCTCACAGAAAGGATGCTTTTATTAAAACTGCACTTCTAACAAAGCAGATCTTTGCTTTCCTGGCAAGGCTGCACACCACCCATGATCTTGTTCAATTTCTTTCTTTCAGCAGAAAGAAATCCTGATACTTTTTAGGTTAGTGCCTGGTGGTATGGCTTCTTATGTATCTGCTTTGATAGCACAGAATCACAGAACTGCTGAGGCTGGAAGACACCTCTGGAGATCATCTAGTCCCTGCTCAAGCAGGGTCAACTAGAGCAGGTTACCCAGGGCTATAGCCAGATGGGGTTTGAACACTTGCAGGCATGCAAACGCTCCACAGCCTCTATGGGCAACATGCTCTAGTGTTCGACTGCTCTCAGAATAAAACAGTTTTTTCTTATGTTCAAGTACAATTACCTGTATTTAATGTGTAACTAAATACTGAACCTGCTGTTAGTATTTATTATTAGATAAAGTCACAGGACAGCAACAAATCATGGAAGAATACTTAACAAAGGGTATTTACTGCTTGATAAAAAGCTATAAAATAGCTAATATAAAGATTTAAAATAATCACTTAGTGAATTTAAATAGGGCTTCATGTCTTTTTTTTTTTTTTTTTTTTTTTTTTTTTTTGCTTTCCATCAATAGATTGCCTGTCTTTTTCATTCCTGTTCCCTACTTATGAAGGATTGAAAATACCAATAACTGTCATGGAAACAACTGTGAGATCTCCATGGTGATATTGGTTGGGTCTACTCTGCAGAGAAACTATTCTGTACTTTTCGGTCTGCAGGTCAAGACTGCACATCTTGGCCCTGCCTGACGCTGCCCCAAGGGGACTTTGGGAAACAGAATCTCTTGTGTCCTTTGGGAAGAAAACTGGGCTTGCAGAGCCATGATGTATTCCATTAACCCACTTTATCAGGTGATGCCTGGGGAATTTGGACAGATCTCTCTCTGCCTTCAGAGCATTTTGGCCCACAGTTTAACCACTTCTAAGGTTGGTTGTAAGGTAACACTAAGTAACAAGCTCTTGTCTAATGGCTCTGAGTAATCATGATTACAATCAATTCAAGTGCCACCCTCTTGTTGGAACAAGAACCTGAATGATGATATCCCTTTCTCTGTATTCACAGAAGAAAAAGAACAGTCTTCTTTGCTCAGAGCTTGTTTACAGAGCTGATGGTTGTAATTAGTGATGTGCCAATACAGCACAGGCTGAAAGACATCTAATAAACCATTCTACTAGTAGTAAACTGTACCATTAAGACAAGACCTAATAGTGCACAAAGTCAAAAGATTTGTGCCTTGAGCTACAAACACATAATTTAAAACCAGTTTTATTTTAAAAATCGATTCAGCCATGTGTCCCCAAATTTCCAAGGGGCAATTAAAAGGAACCTAAACCAGAAGTACTCCAGAACAACATTTTGGAAAGTTAAAAAAGAGATAAATATTACTAATGAGGGAGCTTAGATCCTACTTTGCCCCTTATCTCCTCCACAGAATCTTTTAGGACAACAGTCAAACTTAAATAACTTTTAGTATCACTTTTCCCACTCATACATGCCCAGACAAGGAAGGATTCCATCAAAATCAGTATTATCTGTTTAGCACAATATTAGCATTGGCAAGAGAAGATGCAGCCCACTTCCTGTGTTTGTTTATCCTGGGAGTGTTTTAAAATTACCAGTTTTATTTTTGTAGTGACTATTCTGTCACAAAAGTGCTAAATGAAAAAGGCCTTTCTGGGTAGTTACAACTCTTGTCTTAGGTCACTGGTCCTAAGAACGTGGAACTGGAAGGACCCTCTTTCATACTAGTTGCTGGATAACAACTCTCTGTGCAAGAAGTAATGCTTTCATAAAGCATTTATCTAGCTCTGCCCTAAGAAGTACTTGGCTCACTTTTTCCTTTGGCTCCTGTTGGAAAGTTATTCTACAATATCACTGCACTAGTGGTAGGAGACATGATTTCCAGTCTAAATTAATTCAGAGTCAGTTATTATGCTTAAACAGTTTTTCTTCTTTCCAAGGGGAAACTTATTCAGTGTTATGTGTTCCCTTATTTACTCATGTCTTATTCACTAAAAAAACAATAATAATAAAAAAAAAATCTCCTCCAAACCTTCTCCTGGCTAGCTTAAATAACTAAGATCTTTCTGTCACCTTTTCTTTGAATTCTTTTACCAATCTCACTATAAATTACTGAAACTACAAGGCATAAATATTAACAATCAGCTTTTCAAGGTTTGTTTAAAGCAAAATTTGGACATACCTAGCATTGCCTAGGACCTACTGGATGAGAGGCCAGATTCACTGTGATTTCCTCATAAAGATGAAGAGAGCTCATGGATGGTTTTCAATGCATCTACACATTTTTAAAGACAAATTGATACCAGTATTCTACCTGACCTGGCTGTTTCAGTGTATATGCATGCATTACTGTCTCAGGGATGAGAACAAGATAAATTCTCAGACAGGGAGGCTACTTGCCATAGCATGTAATAAAAAATAGCCAAAATAGTTTTTATTCAACGATGGAGTTGTGTGTCTCTGCCAAATGTAAGCAGCCCATCCTGAAGGAATACTGGGGGCAAAGATCTATAAGGATGCAGGTCTGCAAACATGGGATGACCTAATTCTAAAATCATAATAATAATTTGACATATTCCCATTCCACAAAATGTTTTTGTTTGTGTTGTAAGGTTTCTGTTCCTATGCCAAAGACATGAAAAAAAAGACTCATATTTCTTTCTAATTCAGGGAGTAAGAAGAGGTAGAAGAGGTTTCTGTAGAGGAATACAGAATGGGAAACTAAGACAGATTTCTTGCAAATTGATGGGCATGTTTTTTTGTTTGTTTGTTTGTTTTTTTTTTTTTTTTTTTTGATTTGTTGGTGTCTGGTGCAAAGACAAAATCACCCCTGGATAGTGTCTCACAGCTCTGCACTCATGAGCCTTCCATGGGAACTGGGCACACCTAAAAAGATTGTGCATAGAGGCATTTCATACTCTCCCTGCTTGTGAGCTTCCGGGCTGTTTTGTTTTGTTCTGTTTTGCTTTTATGTTCTTTTAATAAATCCCAAGGCCTTTCATCACTAATGCAGCACTAGACAAAACAAGTGGGAAGGATTATATGTAATTTGATCAACAGCAACAAAAGGCCAATGTAACTGGGGGTTTACTGCTCTGCTTGTAATGTTTTAACTTTTGTGACAGGCAAAGGCTTAGTTTACACTGGGATTTCCTGCATGATTTACAAAGTAGGAGTGAAACCCCTCACATCCATTCTGATAGATCTACCCCTTCATCCATCAGTGCTGACAGCGCTAATCTGTGAAGAATTAGTGACCTAGAAGTTCAAGTCAGCTATTCCCTTCGTCTGGCTATAACACTATTCATGGAAACTGCATATTAGAGGCACCAATAAATGTCAGTGTGCAATGTGAACAAAAATGATTGATTGTACATTTTTGCATGAGAAAGTGGTTTAGAGCAAAAAGCCCGATTATCAAATCATCGGCATAAAAAAAGGAATGCAGATGATAGAATCTTCTGTGAAGAACTTGATTTTTGCTAACTAAATTGTTTCTGTTCTCCTTTCAGATGACACAGTCTGGCAGCATTTATAGCACACCATAGCTGGTGCCCGTCTACAAATCAATTTGCAGTTTCATGTGAGGTACCTGGTTCCTCCAGGGGTGCAACACATAGTTATTGTGGAGCTGGGGAGGATCAGCTATGTCCAATTCATAACTGAACTGGCTTAGTGGCACAGCATAGACTGCAATAGTCACATTGACTTTGGAGACTTAAAGTGACTCTGACTGGCTCTTTTCCGATTGAGCTTGGGAATATTTGCTGTGCACAGCTGATCATTTCAAAGGGTCCTAACTGATACAGCTATTGAAGACACGAGCTGGAATTGATGTGCAGAATACAAAGACGACATATAAATCTTCAGTCTTTCCTTGAAGAACAGCAGCATATTTTCTCGGCACGCAAATATATGTGGTATGATTACTGTAATACTCCAGTGAAACCATAAATGCATATTTTACCTTTTTTCCCCTCCATGGCTGCAAAACATGCAGCCTGAAGAAAAGATACTGTTCAAACAACAGGAAGGTCAATAGTTCCTAACATTTTTTTGTCCTTTCATTGTGTAAGTTATAACAAAACCATGAGGCTGCTGACTGGACCTCACAGCCATTCAACTTTCTTTCTAAAAATATTGTTGTCTAGTAAAACTGAGAGATAACAGTTAAAATACTTTCACACAGCAGTAACTAGTGAATGTGGTATGCTAGTTCTCTTTGCTCTTTACTGAAATATCCTTTTGGGCTCCTGATGACATTTATTACCATTTGTACACCGATGCCTATTTGAGGGAAGCCAGGTGGGGAAAACTCTGCTCGCCTTGGGATACTGTATTTTACAGGAAGAAACCACTTGGCTGCAGTTCAGCCAAGAGCTTCTTCTTCATAGACATGGACCCTATTTCTCTCCCTTTTCTGTCAAAAGTTATACCTAACAGAATGGGTTTGACTTTTAAAGGTCAGTGAAAGACTGTCCAAGAGATACCTCTTCAGAATGCTATCTGGACTAGAGTTAGGTGAAGCCGTTACTGAATGCAGTTTAAATGTCACTTTAAAGAGTTCATAATCTGAAAAGAAGAAATATTTCACAATAGCATACAGCTCCCATGATGCAACACAGCCAAATTTTTGGAGGAAGCTATAGAAAAGTACCCAAGTGTCTCTCTCGTTTAGATATGAGTTCCCCTTTACAGAGGGGTTGCAGGGATTGCAGAATCTGGCCACAATTTGTCTTAGTGCCTGGCTGTCACCCAGAGCCCTCAGTGGAAGTGGGTTGCTTCAGGTTGTTGTGGAAAAGTCACTTAGGACTTCTGCTGTGAACTCTTCCCTTCTCCTTGCCTCTAGTACTACCTTGATATGATGTATTGACTTAACAAAAGATTTTGGCTGTCTGGAGGATTGTAACACTTGTGTGCTTATTTTCACAGTATCCTGCCAATGATAATTGGCAGAACAGGATGATGGAAGAAAAGTGTCAAAAGTGTACCTACAGTGAGTTTGAGCATAGCAGATAAGTTTCATGTGAAGAGAAGCTGAGTGGGCTGGAGATCCTTGGAAAACTGAAGAGAGATTTTAAACAATATCCAAAAGACCCATCATACTTCCTGTTTGATAGAAGGTACATCACCAGAGAGAGAAAACTGGGTTTAAAAAACAAGAGGACAAGTTTTCCCGTGCCCCACAAAATCCCATCTCAGGACAGGGTAGAAGATGGGAAATCATTACCTACCGGAAAAATGGTGTGACCAACGTATCCCAAGGCAATGCTCACATACCAAAAAAAGAGAAGTCTTTACTGAGTTCATGTATTGACACTTGCAGTAAGGAGAGGCTCAGAGAAGGCTGTCAGAGAGCAGCACTTTTCTGGCTTGCCTCTTCAATGTGCACACAGGTAGTTCAGGTTGGACGGAAAAGAGGATGGCTGTCTGCCTGTAACAATAAATGGTAGGAAAAGGCCTCTTATCTATTAGTATTTAATCTACAAATTGATTTATGCTTCATTCCTACAATGACTTATAAAAATATTTTTAAATATATGGTGGGAATTGTCATGAGACAGCAGAAAGAAAAGCAACAGATACTTTATATTTTTAATATTTAACTCAAAATTAGTCCCACAAGCATGACTGTGTTTTCTCAGTTCAACCTAGAAAGATTATTTGTGAATGTGTAGATTCCAAATTTAGTAATAAGTGCAGTTGTGCCTGCACAAATGAATACACTACATAACAGTACAGAAAACACGACTCCTATTTCACAGCCCAGTAGCCTGGGATTGGCAGCAATGATTTTATTTATCATCACTTTGAAACTGAGGCTTGAAGAGTGAGATTTATATTTTCTTAATTAGGTCCCATAAGAACAGCAAGTATTCAGACTCTCTTTTAAGCACTGCTCCTTTAAGCTGTAATCAGTAAGCTCTGGTTCATTTTATTGGATTTTAAGGCAACTTAAAAAATCTTTTGGATGAAAAGGGTATATCGAAAGCATCAAGACAAATCCAGACAGGAAAGCTACAGTGTTATATCTCCTTCAGTCATAAGAGCTATGAGAAAATGGGATGAAAAGACATCTTTGCTGCAATTAAAACCTTTGGGGAAGGAAGCTACTGGAAAAAATAAGCCTTAGAGAAACATATGAAATAAAGTGGTGACTCAGAGGAATAACTAATGTCAATTCTCTCATCTCCCCGCAACTCAAATCAGAGGTCCGGAGTGGCCAAATTGGATTGGCTACGTAGTGGGTATAAGACAGGCATATTCTTTTAGCCTAAGGACAATTTACAGAACATCTGCACAACCTTTTCATGACTGCTGTGGCAACTTTTTTGTTTTGATACTTGTGAATTTAACAATACACAGAATTCCTTTACATTTACATGATCATATCATCTGTTTTGGTAAATTATGCCACCAGCAGCATGAATGTTTTATTTCACCCTGATGACAAAATGATAATGAATACATTTAAGAAATAAGCTATGCATGAAAAAGTTATCACATTTTTACTAATGTTGATAATAATGTTATTTGAATAGTAAATGACTGTGATAAGAACCCACAACTGTTACTGAAACAAGTTGCCCAATATTTAACCGAACATATGTGAATGAAGCTTTATGGTAAGAAACACATGTTTCTTAAAGTATACTTAATGTATATTATTGCTGAAGACAAAATACTGACACTTCTCATCTGTAATGTAATTTCTTCTGGAAAAGCAATCCTATCATCTCTATACAACATCTAATTTTTTTCATTCATGTAAATTCTCAAAGGTGGCATTGTAAACCTCCAAAAAAACACTGCTTACATTACCATGTGTTCAAACTAGGTTATTATTGGGAAACTTTTCTGATCTCATGTACAGCATTGTGGCTATAATAAAAAAGCATGTCTTTAAACTTTATATACTGTTCAAAAGTGGATACTTTCTGACGTACAAATTTCTGACCAGTCTTTCATAATTTTTTCATGCATTTTTCTTTGAAACATTGACTTATGTAACATATAAAATAAACTAGAAAAGAACTTCCGCTAAAAAATCAAATATTTAAATGTCATATTTACTATTTCAAGTTCTACTCAACTGAATCTCATCTGTCTCTACATATACACAGGTGTATATATATCTATATGCATGCACATACATCTATGCATATTCTGACTCATTGAATTCTAAATTATTATTATTATTATTATTATTATTATTATTATTTTGTATAAATACAGGCCAGTCAGCCTCACCTCCATCCCTAGAAAGGTGATGGAACAGCTCATTCTGGAGGTCATCTCCAAGAATGTGGAGGATAAGAAGGTTATCAGAAATAGTCAGCATCAATTCACCAAGGGGAAGTCATGTTTGACCTATCTTCTATCCTTCTATGATGAGATGACTAGTTGGGTAGATGAGGGGAGAGAGGTGTATGTGGTCTACCTTGACTTCAGCAAGGCTTTTGACGCTGTCTCCCATAACATACTCATATAAAACTCAGGAATTGCAGCCTACATGAGTGGATGGTGAGGTGGATTGGCAATTGGCTGGATGACAGCTCAGAGGGCTGTGCTTAGTGATGCAGAGTCTAGCTGGAGGCATGTATCTAGCAGTGTCCCCCAGGGGTCAGTACTGGGTCCAGTGTTCAACTTACTCATCAACAACCTGGACAACAGAGTGGAGTGTACCCTCAGTAAGTTTGCTGATGACACAAAGCTGGGAGGAGTGGCTGATACCCCAGAGGTCTGTGCTGCCATTCAGAGGGACTTCAACAGGCTGGAGGGTAGGACTGAGAGGAACCTCATGAAGTTCAGCAAGGGCAAGTGCAGGATCCTGCACCTAGGGAAGAATAACCCCAAGCACCAGCACACGTAGGGGGGTGACCTGCTGGAGTGCAGCTCTGCAGAGAGGGATCTGGGGGTCCTGGTGGACAGCAGGCTGACCATGAGTCAGCAATGGGCCCTTGTGGCCAAGAAGGCCAACGGTGTCCCGGAGCGCAATCAGAAGAGCGTTGTCAGCAGGTCATGAGAGATGTTCAAACACACTCATCTCTAAGTAGAGTTTCCAAAGGAGTCAAACTATAATTGCAAATGATTTCTGTAGGAAACAGGGCCTGAGATATGTAGCTATAATTTAGCCTTCTGCCCTAAATGGAAATTTTGAGAGAGAAAATATACATTTCAAATAAAGTAACAAATCGTTGATGTTATTTCCTATGAAGGGCAGTACATTTATTGAGTAACTAAACTTAAACTGAAGACAAAGTAACAAGAACTGGCACAATCTGCTACAGGAACTGTAAAAATTTGAGCTCATTTAATTGGGATGAACTACGGTGTAGTGCATTAATTTTCTGGTCTTTTAGTGTGTTAGCAGACAAGCTTTGCATTGAAGTTCTCTGGTATTTCCATAGCAAGAAAATAATCCTGGATTATAGAGTTAATGTTTAGAGAAACTAAAGTGAAGTTCCCAGGAGAACCCTTGAACATTTGCAACAGTGTCATTGAGAACAGGCTTCTCATGCTGTGTGGTCTTGTTGTCTAGGTTTCCTGTATTGTACAATAAACTATTGGAGAGTGGATTTTCTGGCTTGGTCAGTTTGGAGGAGTTCATGGCCTCTTGATTAAACAAGTTTCTCCAAATCTCGAGACCAGAGGGCACTTCTATAGACTTGAGACATCAACTACTTTTAAAACTCATAATGAGCAATGTGATAAGTTTGCAGACTGTTTTATTACATTTTTTCCAAGAACTGCATTGGGCCATTTTGAAATGTAGCTGAAGAAAAAATACAGTTCAGTACTATATTATGGCTCTTCCAGGGTACTCATAGACTTCACTTGAAATAAGAAGCCAAAATAGTGGTCTGTAGATGATGATTGGCAGAAGATATCTTGCCAGGGAAAACCCTGGATGTTACATATGTTTTTGTAATTAAAATGAAGAAAACCAGAGGCTCATGGAGAAGAGAGACTATTTGCAGTGAATAACTTGAGCAGTATGATTGCTTCTGGTGCTTGTAAAGTTTGAGGTCTGCTGTGACAATGGGAACACGTTTGGAGTACAGTAATTTCTTCTGTGAAAGCTGAGCTGATCTTTCTGTATTTTTATTAGATCGATTAGTTTACACTTGACACTACAGAAGTTTGTAGGAAGTTTAACCTTAACTTTACTGGGAACAGGAGAAGAACTCTTAAAGTTAATTGCTCTGAAGGACAAGAGGAATTAGGAGACAAAGAAATATAGGTGCTTTCAAGTTTGAAACTCACAGAATTTGTGATTACAAGCAGTTACACAGAAATCTACATAGTCTTACTATTTTGTACCAAAAGGTGCTTGAGTAGAGGACCTGAGGAAATACCTACATGATATACCCTTTGGACAACTGATGGAAAGAGATGGAAAATTCGGTTCTTCTGTGTTATGTCTGCAAAGCTAGTGAGCTAGCTACTATTTAACATTAAGAAATATATCCAGCAGGTGCAACTTATTTGTCATTCAAAGCAAAGGAAGTAGGAGAAAGTCTAGACATAACACTTCCTGATAGTTGAAGTGTTGTACCATTAGCGATGTCTAAATAAATAATAGATATTGTGGAAATGATACTGAGAGTGACTATTGAAAACATTTCAAACTGAGGTAACCGAAGAAAAAAATGGAAACATTACAGAAATAATAAATAGGATAAGAAGCAACTCAAGGTAGTTTGCTAAAAATATACACAGAGTCACTACCTACCTGATGGCAAATATTTTTGTGCTCACAACATCTTTGTTTAGGGAATATGCTATACACTTAAACATTCCTTCTTTTTACCAGATGGATGCTTACTTGGGAAATGAAAAGTTTTTTTTTTTTTTTTTTTTTTTTTTTTTCCTGAGCTTTCACTTGAGATGTGTATGTATACATAAACTCTGTGCCAATGTCAACAATGTCAAACTTCTATCAAATTGAAATCCATTTTCCAGCAAGTCTATTATGCAAAATTAATTGCACTGGTTAATGTTGTATTCCACATAGTCCTGATAAATTTAACTGTCATTCCATAACCACTCCCCTCATCGTAATTGGAATGGCATTTTGCTATGAAGAGAGGGAATTTTAGGGAGGCTTTACTTCTCCTTGAGGTGAACACTGATTTTCATTTTTAATACTATAGATATTTGCTGCTTAAGTCCAGCCTGCAGTCAAAAGCAATACAACAAACTCCCTGCAGACAGTACTTAGAGTAACATAATGATATGAATGAGGACCTCAGTTGGCAGAGAAACCAAATTGCAACCCCAGTCTGGGAACGAAGGTGGAGGTCATTGGTGGGCCAACTTGATTACTGTGGCATAATTACAGTAGTCAGGAATAAATCAATCTCTTTCACTTCTAGTGATGGCAAGACCTCAATCTTTGTACCTACAGCAAACTGGTATATAAAATTAAGTTGAGAGTAGGGGTGGAAAAAGCAAATATATTGTTAGATGGCAATTGCATATATAAATGTTTCACAGATAGTATCTAATTAAGTGATTCAGGAAAATAGTTGTCACAGCTTTGCAAATTCAAACAGGAAATGTCCTACTTTGGGTATGAGTCTATATTCAGCAACAACAGTGTGTCTGTTATGAAATGTAAAAACCACACTTATTAACATGTAAAAAACACACATTAAAACACACTTATCCCTGTTTAAGTAGGATAGAATAAACTTCATAGGAGGGTATTGTCCCTAAGGAGGTGTTTGGTTAGCAACTAAAAAAAAAAAACCTACTGACACTTAACTATCTTAAGTCAACATTGAAAATGAGGTAAAAGCATACTAATTATGCCTTCACTTATATTTCTGCATCTGTTTGCTTGCTCAAAACAATGCTGTCTTAAAACTCAGTGATGTAAATTGACATGTTTAGAAAAAAAAAAAAAAAATCAACCAGAACAGAACTTAACATAGCATTTTTTCTTGATGGCAGAAGATTGATCTTCAAGTTTAAATTGCCCAGTTATTGGTTTATTACACCAGTCATCACCATGACTCTGTGAAGACGGCACTATGAGAAACAGGGTGGTAAATGAAAATGTATCCATTAAAGTATCTTTCACTCTAAAGCTGAAAGTGATCATCATTCATTATTAGTAGCCAGCCCCTGGAAGAACAGTTCTCAGGCTGCCGTTCCCAAAGAGTACTTTTCTGTATTGGTGGAGCAATTTGTGTGCTGTGCTGGTGGGACTTGTCTCACCACTTCCAGAATTCATAGAAAAACATGGAGATCCTGAAGGGCCCATTTTTTCAGTGTGTGAGGGCCTGAAGTGAAACAGGTGGAGAACCAGTGCCCCCTCCTATTGTAGGAGCTGCAGCAGAGGCTGGGAGAAGAGCACTTAAGGAAGTGAGACAAAAAGGAAATTGGAAAAAATGGGAGAGAAAGAGAGAGGGGAAGGAAGGGAGACACCTGGGGATGAAAACAGAAGTTTTAGGGTATGGGAATTTGATAAAGATCTGTACAACAAAAGGGGAAGAGAACAACAAAAATATCAAAAGGAAAGAAAAAATAAAAAGGAACCTGTAGTTTTTAACGAAACCGTAGAGAAACAGAGTGTGAGTTGCAAAAGGGGAGCAATAATAAATGAAACAAATAAAAAATAGACTTTCTGGAATTTAAACTTCTGTGCTACCTTCATTATATAGCTATCCTTAATTTTGCAGAATTTATTTTGCAAAAATGAATTTATTAGTTTTAGTTTATTTCTACTGTTAAGTACAAAATCCAGACAGAAGCAAATTGCCCGCAAAGAAGTGAAGGAGGAGGAATAAAATAATTATTTATGTCTTCACAATATCACTTCACAATACAATCATTGGTAGGAGAAAGAAAGAAGAAACAAGAAAACATCTGACTTGTATCTTGTGTTAGGAATAAACTGGAGAGATTCCCAGTGGGAGGAACAGCCCACATCAGCTTCAGATGAGGTCCATATTGACCATAAATCATAATTTACTACTCCTCATAATTTATGCTAAGACAAATTTCTTGTTAGTACTTGAAGACTGTATTGCCCTCAAGATTCAACACTGGGCTTTTTCCAATCCACTGATAGTGGATTGGAAAATGTGCACTGAAAACATATACATATAGCCCCCTGAATGTCTCTCATATCTCCAACTTCTGTCAGCATTTTTACAGGGCTGACTTTAAGCCATAAATTTTCCCACACACTGTTATACCACATTTTTAGAATAGTTTGCATCTTGGCAACTCTGAAAATGAAAAGTAGGGCTCATCATTCATGTATGTAAAATCTGGACTATGGCTTTTACACTTAGAGTTTTTGTTTGATTTTCTTACCGTCCCAACAAATGTCTTTTTGTTATTATGGATATCAATCCTTGTTTGCCTTGCACTGTGTAATTATTCACTTACCATGCTGTGTATCTGTCATCTCCTGGTGAATTTGGCAATATACTTGAATGGTCCATTCATTTTAAATTGAGGACCAGAGATATGAAGATATTATTGCATTAGTATTATTCGTGACTCACCAACAGTACAAACAGATCCAGGTAGATCTCAAGTAGCACAATTATTTGTTGTTGTAATTGTTCCAGTGATGGCATCTTGAATTTTTTTTTAAAAAGCTGATCACACCTGTCAACACCATCAAAAGTGGAGCTGAACCAGATATGAATGCTGCTCAAATTTAGTCAAAGTAACAATTTAACTGCTAGTTTTGTGTTTTTTTTTCACTGGGAGCTGCACTTCAGTTCACTCATACCAAATCTGATGCCTGCAGTTGTGTGGTAGCCCCCATTTTTGAAAACAGCAGTTTTCCTTGTAAGGCTATATTGCTGAGAGGCCTTGTTCAAAAGTCAAGATGTCATGCCAAAACTTCAATGGCCATTAAAATCATAGAATCACCTAGGAAAAAAAACCTTCAAGATTGCTAGTTCTGATCATCAACCTGACCTAACACATCCCATTATTAAACCATGTCCCTTTGTGTCCCCATGTCCCCTTGTCCACACTGCTCTTAAATAACTCCAGGGATGGAGATTCCACCACTTCCCTGGGCAGCCCATTCCAATGCCTAGCCACTCTCTTCCTGAAGCCATTCCATCAAGAAGCCACTCTCTTCCTAAGGTTGCTAGCAACTGTCCGGATGAGTCCTTATTTTGCTGCAGCTGGTATCTGTGAGATGCAGGGCATTTCTGATTCTAATTTTAGTAAAAGTGGATTCTGGGCATGACACATGATCAGAATTGTAATAATTTGACTCTAACTGCACAATAGATTCTGTACTCACAGCTGATTCTTCTAATATGTCCATTCCTTTCTTTGTTCCCAGGAGAAGCCTGAAAGAAAATTAGATACAGAAAATGGCAAAGTAATTTAACTGAAAAGACCAAAAGTGTAGGGATGTTTTCCCCAAATGAGCAAGGCTGAAGTTAGACAGCTACTGTCTTTTATTGGCTTATGTATACACTCAACGTTACTATTCTTTTCCTCATTCACATGAGCACAGCCAGATTTTTTTTTTTTTTTTTTTTTTTAATGTCTATTTATCCAAAATGTCAGCACCTAAATGGAATACTGCACCTATTCTGAGAGACACACCAGGGGCACTGGCAGGGGCACCTGCCAGTGTGAGGCAACTTACAGACCTGGGGTTTTAATTTTTCATCCTGAAAGAGCTTGCTAAATGTCATCACTCATTGGAACAGGCCTGTTGACCTCTCTGGACCACTTACTTGATTAATGTTTTAATTTTCTGGGTTTTTTGTAAAAAAAAAAAAAAAAAAAGTTGAACTTTGGACACTTTTTATTAACATTGTACTAGGAAAGAATAAAAAAAATTTCAGAATAGCCTGAAATATTTCTACTCTCTCCATACCTCCATATTGTCTCATTTTTCTTTATAAGGCAGAGTGTTCAGTTTCCTTGAGACTAGTCTCTTTAGAAATGCAACATATTTATTGGAAAAAAAAAAAGGCTAGCTTAAGGAATAGTAATTTTTCTATGGCATTTCAGCAAATGTGGCAGTTTTCTTCTGTGTCACCTGTTTATTTTAGCTGTGTGAATACAACCAACCAATAGGTTTCTGAAGCATCAGTGAATAAGAACCCATCAAAAATAAATAAATATATAAATAAAAAATAAGATCCATCTGTAAGCAGGGAATCAATCAGTGCTGCTATAGTCAAAAAAAAAAAAAAAAAAAAAAAAAAACAGATTTCCTCTTGGTTAACGAAAGCATGTCAGAGTGCTGCAGACCCAGAAGTTAAGTGTGCTAAAGGTAAAATCCAAGATCAGTATGAATGTTTTTATGGGAATGCAACACATCCTATGAAGAAAGCTTTTCATAACAGTTTAATTAAAGGGATTAACTCTCAGGAAAAAAAAAAAAGAAAAAAAAAAAAAAAAAAAAAGAAAAAAGAAAAGAAAAGAAAAAAAAAACAGTTACATACATGACACCATCATGAATGCTACGGTCCCTTTCCTTGCACTTGCTGTTTTGCTGAATGGTGGTGGATGCTCGGTGAGCAATCACCACTCGTGAACAACTCCCTATCCTGCAGTAGTTTCACAGACCCTCTGGACTCATCCTATCTCTGAACTGAGACATATCAGCTTGTAGCCCATATATAATGTAAGACTGAGGATAGGAAGTTTTTCAGTAGTTTGTTCCTCACTTTAATTGCCATGGTTGCTAGTCTGAATTTGTTTATTTGTAGGAAGGTATTTGCTTTTCTGGAGGTCTTTTGCTTGAGTCTAAAATGCAGACAGTGACACTCAGGTGCCTAAAGGTAGGCTTCTGCTACCATCCAAAGTGATCTGCTGCATGACCTGGGATGTTGCCTACATGTGTCTGACCTATCTTCCTCCTCCTTCTTCACTTGTCTGACATGCAGTCTCAAGAGTGGCCCAAAGCCTCTTTCAGAAAATATTGTGCAGGTGACTTCTAAGTGTAACTAATAAATACACAAAAATCCATGATCCGCACTAGCCAATGGCTTTTTGTTCTCCCTTGCATCTATGTGTTGTCTAATTAATCTGCAATCTGTTAGTACTGTACACATGTAAACATGATGATGATAATTATTAACAATTGTGTGCTGGCTTTTTTTTTTGTGGAGCAACAGCCAGACATGCTGTCTCAATGCCTTGAATTAGTAACAGTTTCTCAAAAAGGAATGGTATTTTCATTGTGTAACTTCAGTAGAGCTGTTGAATGTGGAAACACTTTCTCTGGCTTCTCTTATCTTGCTTTAATCTTACTTTTTCTTGAGGCTTTTAGAAATAAACTAAAAGGACATTTTATTGACTTCACTGGGAAATGTCACCATTATTTTCAGTAAGAATTTTTAAAAGTGAGGAATAGGTTTTTCTTCTGCCCCATACTGCAGGGTTGATTTCCAAGGCTTTGTGTGAAGGACTGAGTACTTGCAGTGTGTTGCGGGTGGGCCAACCTTTGCACCTGGACAGTGAAACCGTATGCCATGAGTTCTAATTCTCATTCATTGCAGGGTCTGAACAGACCCAGAAACCTCTTGTATCAAGCTTTTCATCCCATTGCTCAGGGAACCAGATTTTTCCTCTGTGAAAAAAAAAAAAAAAAAAAAAAAATCTCACACTGTTTTACTCTAATGTTTCCAAATCCTCCCACCAAAACCAAAACCAAAACCAAAACCAATAACTATGGTGATACCTGAAAAAGAAGCTACCCGTTATTTTTTATGGTCATGATGTAATATCCAGGGCCAAGTCACTTTTTTTTTTTGGCCACTGACATCATGTTCAAACTGGGTTTAAACTGCTACATGGAGTGGTAATGCTTATGGAAGGTTACAAGGAACCTGGCCCAATCTGCTTTAGGTGCAACACAGTAATAAAGCTGAAACTGATTTTTATGTCTTGAAATCAAATAGGAATTCCTAAGCTTTACTCACGTGGATAATTGTTAAGCATGTGCACTGTCCCATTGAAATCAATGGGATGCTTTAGCTAAGGAAGCATTCACAGGAACAGGCCTGTGCTTTTCATTTTGAATTTCTCCTGAGAGTAAAATACAAGCAAACAAACGAACCCCATGAAAAACACTTTTTTTTTTTTTTTTTTTGTTTTACATAATACTACTGCAAATGCCTTGCATTAGCTTGGTGAACAGCTTGATGCTTCCATAACAGCTGTATAATAACTTTACCAGTAAGTGTGTCTAAAACTGGTATGTTACATACACAAAGAGGCAATAATTAGTAGTTGCTAGTTCTTACTTTTTTTTTCCTATTTCTTTTCTTCAAAATCTCTACTTTCTTTTGAACCACCTTCAACAACTCTATTGGGCAATAAATACCAGGAGAAATACAGTCAATAATCATTCTGTGTTGAGAAAATGACCCATGTAAATACAGTAAGAATTACTAGATGCAAGATGCAAGATAAAACTATCTTATGGCACTGGATTTTGATCCTTTAAACAGCAGAGTTTAGAAGGTAACATTATACCGTCTGGTAAATACTGCTTGATGTCTTGGAATTAGCATTTTGACCCACTGTGATCTTGTCTTGCAAAGTGTGAACGGTTGGTCCCAAAGGCCTCTCTCCATCTCTGAGGTATAAAGATGAATCATAGAAAAACATTATATTCACTATCAATAGCGGACCATTTTTTTTACCAATAAGGTTTACATCCAGCCATGTTTCTACCTGATTTGTGCTGATGTCTGTCTGGGAAAAGTCACAAGCTTGAAGGGTCAGCTCCCCAGTTCCTGCATGGACATTCTCCATGCTATTGCACTGGATCACAACCCACTCAGCTTGAAGTTTCTCAGGTTTCACATTACTTGTGTACGACTTTTCTTTTTCTACGTTTTTAGTACATCTCCTGGGTTCAGGCTAGTTTTTGGTTGCTTCTTCAAGAAAATGAAATTTTGGACCATGTGTTTTACCTGCCCTAGGCCGTACACAGCCTTTTCCCATTCCCATCTGATGGTTCAATGTTATCTTCAACTAATGGGCACTCTAAGTCCAATGGGTGTATCTTCAAGGGCATTTGAAATCTGGAGTCAATAACAAACACACACAGCCTGTAGGAAGGAAGAATGAATTTTCTGGTAATGATATTTAAAGCCAGCTAGTCTTCCCAGGTTTCAGTTAACCCGCTGGCTTGTCTGGCCCGAATTATGAAGGTTAGCCCTCTATTCTCCCCAGTCACTCAGCAAGCAGAGGAGTCCAATCCCCTGCAGCAGCCTTTCCTAAGCAACAACTTCCTTATGTCAGCCAGAATTCATAAATTGCATGTACTTGGATTACTCTGATCAACGCATTTCGTGCCCCTTTAGGATGATATCCTCTAGGGAGGTCCCTATGGATACCAGCCTTTTCTGTCATGCCCTTGACAGCAGAATGTGGACTCCACCACAGGAGATGGCTGTCTTTGCCAGAGCACTCTTGTGAGGCGTGAAAGACAGCATAGACATAACCAGACCACATCTACTACTGCTGGCTGGCTTTTTCTGCTTTCCTGTGCTGCTGCTTATCCTGAAGCGAAATTCTGCCCTGTATCTCCTCAGTGGGCTTACTGTTTGTGAAAAATGTTAAGCAGAAGGTTTGCATTCAGGAATTTAAATTTGTCTTTCTTACATGCCTTGCATTAAGCCTTGCTGCACCTCTGGAGGTGCTGAGCACCCAGGAGATTAAGTCATATTCTTGTTATGCCCTGCTAGCAACAAAGGGCATTATTGCTTCTTCAAAACTGTGGTCTTAAAGAGAGAAAGAGAAGGAAAAGATCAACCATAAATTATATTTAAAATTTGCAACATATTCAATTATGTTGCCAGGGATTTGTCATTGTTTTCTAAAGGGTCTTATTATCTGATATTTCTATGCTTTTTATTCCTCTGTGGACTCATGTCTGAAAAAAAAATCCCACCCTTACACATGAATTCTTTGAGTAGAAATATAAACCCACAGTTAAGTGCATAGCAACATGGTGAATTTAAACCCAATCTTTACAAAAACGCCTAGAGCATTCACAGGCAGTGTTGGGGGAATTAGCTGAAAACAAAAGGAACAAACTGATTTAGCAGTGTTTTGTTCCTCTGTTACATTTTTCTCAGATACATAGATGCTCAGTTGCTGTAAACTGGACTAATTCCATTTTTACCATTTTTAGCTAAAGACCTACTCCAAATATTTTGACTGCTGTGTATAATCTCTTCACACAAGGAGTAACTCTGTTCTATTTTACCTAGGACTGAGTAAGTTATAAAGGAGGACACTTCCTACAATGCCTTATTTGTGTAGTTCGGATAATCTCAAATATTCTCAGTTTAAAAATCTGAGAGAGCTTTTTAGACACCAAGTAGAATGTATTTAGATTTGTGCTTATTCAGAGTACAAAACCCACTTAAGTACTAAATGCTTAATATATATTTTATAGAATAAAAAATGTTAAAGCATAGGATTTTCTAAGCTGAGTAAACTTTTATCAGCTGTTTCTGTGCTTTTGGCTTTATTTCTTCTCACCCCTTCCCCTCAGGGAGACAATAAAAATAGCTAATGTTCATTTGCTTCCCCAGTTCCTGCTTGCACTACTTCTGTTCAACTTTTATCTGGCAATCCAGCTTCCATGATACTCAGACTATGATTTTGTTACCTATTAGCTCTGTTTCTGGAGGCTGCTGATCATACTCTTCCTTGCTGTAGGTCTCATCATATGGCCTTGTGCTTGTGTCCTGGCTAAAAATACAAGGCAAGTTTCAAAGACAAAGGCAACTCCTTATTGGGACAACTATTTGCCCAGGCACAGCAAAATACAATTAACACTTCAGTGGAATTGAGAGAGACTGACTCCCTTATCTACCCCTCACTTCATCCTTGTATTTTTTCCCCTAAGCTGCTTGCAAAATGCTGCAGTGCTATGGGACAGATGCGACACAGAGGCTCAGTTATGGCCCAGAAAGGTTTGGTTTGCTTGAGAAAGAAGTGGTTAGTCGTATAACAATAGCAGATACCAGTCTGCAATATTGTGCCCTGCAAGGAAGTCAGATTGGGATGCAGAGTTAATTGTAGCTAGTTTATTTGTACTTTGCCTAGCAAAGAGTTGTCTCTGTTTTTCATCCACCAGTTTTTCAGCTGGATCATGTTCACTTTGGCTGTGTGCATGCTTCTTTACTTGGGAGTGCAGGTGAGCTCCTGTGCCAAGGTGCAAACATCCCAACACCACATCTGGACAAGACTCCCCTTCCTCCTTGCCCTTTCTGCATAAAGGAGGGCTGAGAACACAGACAGAAGATGCAACTTTACCCAAGAGGTTGATAATACCTGCATCCACAATGTGAACATGCCAAGTACCCTTCTCCCCCACTCACTACTTGTCTTCTTCTCTTTAAAACTGAGACTTCCTTGGTCTGCTCACCTTCACTTGAGTGATATATTAGGCATTGCTCTGTGCTTACTCCATGTTTATGTGTTCTTTTCATGTGAATTTAGGCTCAGACTCAGAATTCTCCTCCTTTTCCACAGTTCCTGTTTTTAGCCCCATATCTGACAAGAACTAGGGTACTTGATGGCACTTCACATGAAAGGGACAACAGTGAAATCTTTTTTGAAAACAGCCCTGTGATGTTTTAAATCTGGGTTGTTGTTGAGATGTCCCATTTCCTGTGGGGGAAGCTCACTCTTCATTGCTAATTAAATGTTCTGTAGGGCAATGCTTAATATGAAAACAATCTTAAAGGCACTTGTGACTGCAGAATATTACAATGCACTTCACAATCCTAAAGGTATGCTCGGGTATAATTTTATGATAGGTTGAAATTGGGCTAATATTTCCCTGCTGCTGAGAAAGAGTACTTGCACCCCTTTCCACCCTCTGCTCCCCCCTTCCCTGGTCCCAGTCCCAGCTGCTGGCCCTGACACCCCACTGTACTTGGAGTAAACCCATTCTTATCATCAACTTGGATAGCCACCATCCACTTTATGTGCTGGGCTAATTTTCTGCCATTTAGAGTTGAATACCTTGATGTGCAATAAGATGAGACTCAGCTCTAGCTCAAGATGTGCTACAGAAGTTATAGCTGGGACAAGGAGGCAGCAGGGGTGACCAGACTATCCCTTTCGGCAGCAGCAGGTTGGTAATTCATCTCATGTTGTACCATGAAACCATGCACTATTAGGCACATACCAGGCACTTTAGCAACTGCCGTACAGTTACGGCACTCAGTCTGGAAGAGATTATAAGAACCACACGATTCAGTAGTTCCAAAGCAAACAGTAAAACATGTTTGCGACTTTCTTTTCCTGTTAGGCTTATATGACTTTTCCAACAAACACAGCAGCAACACCCACACATGCCTGTTAGCCACCTCCACATCCATCCGGAGTCAGGAGAGGGATCTCCTTTAGGAAGAACAATCTCCTTTAGGAATTACTGCTGTAACAGTTTGATAGGGCCAGAAGGAAAATCTAAATAGACCTGCAACCAGATCAGTTATCCCAGGTGCTGGCACAAGTTCACTAATTGATGGGAATGAAATTCACCTGTATGTTCAAAATGCAAGGAGGGGTAAAGCAAGCCATGCTGTGTGGTGGCATCCTTTGAGTACAAAGTACAGGGATAAAAAACTTGTTGGACAAACACTGGAATCATCAGCTGACCACTTCTACACCTGCCTCACTTGTTTGTGATGCTTCTTCTTCATGCCTCACAGAGGTTTTTCTAGCTATCACTTCTCTAAGACCACTGTACTCCTAGTGTTAGTCTAGTACTTGCTTTCCTATCATCATTCTTCATTTGCACTTCTCAAATATTTTAATCTGTCCACTCAACAGAAATTACTGCGAATGCTGCTTTTCTACCTCCTCAGATTAAATATGTAGTGAAGGCCATTAAAACTTTCCAAATACAAACATGTAAGTGGAAGACTATCTTAAGGTTTGAGTTCTGTAACTGGTAAGCTACATTCTCTGGGTTGTTGTATATATTCTGAGAGCCTCTCAGCATCAGTCTTTGATCTGCTACGTCAGGCAAATTAAGGACAAAAGCTTACTGCAACAGGATCATGAGTTAAACAGATCTTCTGGATGGATCTATCTTAAATTTTTCTTTCCATGAAAAACCTCAAAAGGAAAAAAAAACAAACAAATAAACAAACAAAAATCCACAAACAAACAAAACCCCCACAGAATATCTTTTCAACTCAATATCCAGGTTTTATTGAAGTAAATCTAGATTAATGTATGGGTTTTCTTTTAAACAGATAAAAATATATATACAAAGGCTTTATAAACAGATTTCTGCCTGCCCAGTTCCTTGTTGCAGGAAGGGTCTGTGTTTCCAAGATTGCTTTTCAATCACATCAGCGTTTTGAGGGGTTGCAGCAAATTCAATAGAGTTTCTTCAGTCTTGTAGAAAGTTTTCCTGTTCATCACCACCAAGGACTTTGTTCTGTGTTTCCCTTAGAAGTCTCCCAGCTTCTCTGCTGTGCTGCAGTCTCATTTCTTTCAGAACTCTGATCTCTGCCTTCTCCTCAAACCTCCCCACCTTGAGTTGTAACCTTTAAATGTATTTTCTGCTCTGAGCAGGCTGAGGTGCTTCCCTCTAGAAACAGCCTCCTCTCCTGGAAACCTGTACCTCACCCAGTTACTCCCTTTGACAAAGAACACATGATAAAATAAAACAAAACAAAATAAAATAAAATAGTATAAAATAATAAAATAATCAGAAAGTCTTCACCACACCCATACAGTCTAAAAGGCAGAAATATCTCTTGGATTACAAACCCTTATATAATTATAATTACTTAAGGAACATTACTGTGAACTATGTTTCTTTTTAGATGGCACAAACAGTGTGTTAGTACTTATGCACAATTCAAAAAATTGTCATTTGCAGTCATCATCTTCCACTTATGGAGAAACAGCCTGTGCAGAATAATGCCAGTGGCACAAAGGATGACCTGGAAACCTTGAGAATGATACAGCTTGACCTTGAGGATTAGATTCTGTAGTGACACTGCAGAAGTTCCAGCTGATGGCATATGGACTTTAAAAAAGCATCAATTTCATACTTACAGGTACAAAAGCTCAGTGTGTCAAGCAAAAGCTCAGTGAGTCAGACTGCATTTGCACTTCTTGTGCTTTTGTGCTTGTTGTGCTTTTTTGTTTGTTTGTTTGTCTTTTCATGCTACCTACATTTGACAGCA
The DNA here is from genome assembly GCA_011074415.1 of Stictonetta naevosa. Taxonomy (NCBI): domain Eukaryota; kingdom Metazoa; phylum Chordata; class Aves; order Anseriformes; family Anatidae; genus Stictonetta; species Stictonetta naevosa. The sequence goes on along the minus strand of CM021697.1, from coordinate 137,203,875 downwards.
CTCGCTTGATTAATTTTGTGTTGCAGACCAGAGTTGGCATGGGTGCAAATCAGTAGTAACTACACTGAAATTAGGTTTACCTGGATGTAAATGAGATCAGAATGCAGGCCCTATCATATAAATTCCCCAATTCCTTTTCATAAACCGCCTTTAATCAATGGGATAAAATCTTGCATTTGTGATGTTAACATATATACGCTTACTTTTTGCAAAGTCTAACGCAAAAATTACTGTCTAAAAGACAGGCTGTGTTTGTATCTTTGCAGTGTAAGATGATTATAGTTTTGTGAGAAAGGAGTGAAAAGGGATGGTCCATTTGCAGAAATCAGTTTTATCTAAGCCATCACCACGAAGAGTGAAATGCTTTCATTATGACAGCATGTCTGTGGTGTCTCTTGCAGGCCAGAGGTTGTTTGCATGAACTCGTTACGTATTTCCATGTTTTCATTGTAAAAGTAGTACTGATTGTCCTGGGTTAGTAACAGTGATGCTGGAATAATTCTGACATCATTAAAAAATCGGAACTGATACACACTCTCTTAATGTAACCTTTCTGGACAATCACTCATACATGGAGAATGTCAGGAGGAAGATGAAAAGACAGAGGGAAAACATCATTAGGATGTGTTAGCACCAGTCGGGGCACACTCCACGCTGGCTGCCAGTGTATCAGATGCCATATTAGACATGTCTTATTATTTTCAGTCAATAAGCAAGACACCAGATTTTAAAAACCTTAGCTGATAATGACAAAGAATAACATCCACACAAGAAATACAAAAAATATACATCATCCACACCCTATATTGTATTAAATGCCCATTTCAGTTCAGAGGTGTATTTAACACAAAATTTTTCACATTACATGGAAAAAAGAAAGCTGTTTCTTTAAGAACTTGCTTCTACCAGAGGTCAATAGTTTTACCATTCTACATTAAGAGTTAAGTACAGTTATTGACAGGCAAACCACAGAAATTTGTTTATGTCAATGAAGAACAGCAAATAGATACATGTATCAGGAGAAGAGCCCTAGAGGAAAAGTTCCTTGTGCAGTGAAATTAGATTCACAGGTCACAGATGATTTGTTAGTTCTTTCCAAGTTGCAGAGCAGTAATTTATGGGAGAGCTCTCTCATGGCCTCTTTACCTGCACTACAAAAAGGAATATTTTTTATTAAAGTGTAAGTTGCATGTCCTCACAAATGACAACCCATGGACTTGAATGAATTAATATAATCCCCTAAGAATAGAGCCCTCCTGTCATTCTAAAGGTAATAGACACTTCTTTAAATCCTTTTTTTCTTCTCTGGGAAACCTCCCCTTACAATCCCAAATGGAAGAGTAGCTGGAGGGCAATAATTTTTTTTTTTTTTTTTTTTTTTAATGCAAAAAATGTCAAATAACATCTATTGAGGTTGCCCTCTTGATGTAAACAGATTTCCACTACATATTTGAAATTTCTAGGAAAAAAACACTTTTTTTTTTTTTTTAACAAAACAAAATAACTTTAGCTAGTGTAGGCTGCAAGGCAGGCGTGCTCTACCTACAGCAGATACCTGCAGCTCTTCCTCAAGCCATATTCTATATGGCTGTGGTAGTACAAAGTCAGCTACAAGAGTGTTGTGAGGGGATTTACATTACCTCATGGTGAGGGTGCTTGTGATGGGATAAGAGCTGGGGTTCTCCTTGGGGTACTGGTGGAAAGCCTCAGCAGTGCTGAGAAAGCAGCTCTGAACATTGGAGCAGATCTCCAGCATCACAAGGATCACAGCTTGCCGGTTTCCTGGCTGACTTCTCCAGAGGAGGAATAGAGAGACAGTTTAGATTTTGTCAGGGTGAATTTCCATAGCAAACAATGCTAACAGTGAGATGCTAGGATGTAGGCAACTGATACTCCCTCTCTATACCAAGAAAAACAAAGACTTGGAAGGTACAGCTGCTGCTCTCCATGCTCTCCAATGGCTCCAGGTGACTCCTGAGCCCATCCACATTGGGGTCCCTTTAGGAATGAAAGGTACCTGGCAGGGCTGGTTTGCAGCTTAATCATGAGGTTGTACCCACTGTTGTCTGTCTCTGAGCAGGAAGGAGGCAGAAGCATTGGAGGACAGACATTTCCATCTTTCCAAGACCTCTGGTTACTGAGACAAATCCAAACAGCAGAAGTAGCATCTGCCTGAATGTTTTATCCTTTATGACCTCCTAATAAACTTGGCAAGGCCCCAGAATTATTTGTCTTTGGTGAAGAGTAATTAAATATTAAATACATGTTTTTGAGATTAACAGCTGGACAGCTGTGTGTGAAAACATCCCTTGCAAAAATGTTAGCAGGCTGAACAGGAGTGTCACGGCACTTTGTGGAGCTTTTAAGTCTTTTAAGTAGAGTTGTCAATAAGGCAACTCTCAGTTGCGACTGCTCCGTTCTCCCTGTTTCCATCCTTTAAAAGGGTTTCTTCATGCCTCTGGGTAGTGGTACTAAGGAACTGTCCTTAAAGTCATTGTCACACAGGGGCTCTGCAGAGGAGGCTGTGCGGTGTTGTCTGCTTTGCTAACTGGGGCAAAGTCACATTCATACACCCTTCTTGATTTCTTCACCCTTTTTTTCATCCACCCTGTAGATGACCCCATGATTGTACTGTACTAAGACAAAGAGAAAGCCACTGCTTTCTGGGGAACAAGGCTGTTAGCAAATTAAAGCTAATTGATGATTTTTTTCCCAGTTGTTACTTTTGTTATCGTGTTGTGCATGTGTGTAGGTGGGTGTATAGGTGATTATGTTTGAAAAAAAGAGAGGGACTGATGGAGGGAAATCTTCCAGAACACTTTCATCTTTTAGTTAGGGAAAGGATATATTTTATCTGATTTTTATCAAAGGTGACATCAGAAGTAATGAAAGAATAAATAATTTTAAAGCCTCAGAGAAAGAGGATTCTTTAATAAAGAAAGGATCTGTCTTGGAGATTTAGCTTTCTTAAATCCATCAAATCCCTGTGCCAAATGCAGTAATATTCCAAAATTTTATGACAGTTTTTATTTCATGCATATTAGGAACAAGTAACTCTCACCCTTAACTGACACAATGGATGCCTTTTCCTTGTGGAACTGTAACACTGGGGCACTATACATGTGCTCTCTGTAAAACATTTCCAAGTTCAGGACTTCCATTATAAATCTTTCTATTCATTTACATGTATTATTGTTTTTGCCTTTAATGGTTTATGTACATACAAAAAGGCAATGATATATATTTACTAAACGACTACCTTCCCATTTAGTGAATTGCTTAGCACAGATGCTTTGTTTCATAAACACTGTCATTAAATGCATGAAATTATTGATTTAAACTGCTTTACTGAGAGGTTGCTCCTTATAAAGAGCAGAGTCGGGTCTCTTTTTAGCTGCAAACTAGGCTGAATTTCATAATAAAACTTTCACCATAAAAAGAAAATAAATCAAAACTCTGAACAACAATAACCTTCCTATGATACATCAGTGACTAAATCTCCAAGAGAGCTGGCTTTATTTTTTTTTTGTTAGAAAAAATAAAGAGAGAGAGAGAAAAAGAGTAGTAAGGATGCTGTGTTTCTTGTAAGGGGCTCCTTTTAGAAGAGATCATGCTAAAAAGGCTGCTAAAGGGATTGCTTACTGCTGTAATTTGTAGAAAGGAGCTCTCTTAATTATAGCCAGAGTTTATTGCATCTGTCCTTCTCTCTCTCTCTCCCCCCAATGTGTACACACACATTGCAGAGAGCTAGAGAAAGCTGGCAGCGCTACCTGAATAGCTATTGAAAGAGTGAGACTTCTCAGTGCCTGCTTCATTACTGGGTAGCAGCTCTTCCAGTGTGTGTGAGAGCGCCTAACTGCATTCTCCCATCGAAAAGCCCTTGGTAAGTCCCCTTAGCCGGCAGAGCTGCGGATTAACTCAGTGAAAGGAAGGAGGGGGGTGGCAGGGGACCGTGGGGGCACTCGGAGCCCGTGCACAGCATCAGATCTATTAGATTTCCAAGTCTGTTGTAATAAACGTGTAGGATCTTCTGTGCTTTGCTGGGATGCAAAGGCAATTGCATGGAATGTTTTGTGTGCTCAGGAGCAGTGCTAAGTGCCTTCAGGAGTGCTGGAAATGGCAGAATTTTTCTATAGGAGATGAGATTAGTGAATGCTTCTCAGAGCTGCAAGAAGAGTGTTTGTGTTTTGTTTTGGTACCCCCTATCATTTTCCTCTTGTTTTCCTCTCCCCCTTTGTTGTGTTGAATGTGTTAATAGGCTCAGAAAGAAGAAACTATGTCTTCCTGCTGATTGATGGGTTTTGAAATGTAGAACTTTTATCGAGAAAGATGAGAGCTGCGGCTTCAGAGGAGATATGTGTGCTTTTTAAGTGCATGTGCATTCTTGTCCATGCTTCTGGTGCTGATCGTATGGATTTACCATGCTCAGGAGAAGTCCAAAAAGCTAGGAGATGCACATTTACTGCTGAAGATGCCAATGTTTATGCTTGTTAAATGTGCTTGTATCACATTCTTTATTAGTCATCTGCCTGACAAGTGGCACTCTCCAGGTAGTGCCTTTCAGTATATGTCTCAAAAAGCACTCTCTGTCAGGCACTTTTATTAACCCTGATGCTGTAAGTCAAGCTCATTAGGCTCAACAGAAAATGCTAGAGGCCATCGATGAGGTCAGGTTGCAACCCTCTTTGCTCCAGCTGAGCAATGGCATTATAAAAGAGAGCCTTGAATGATACAGCTATCGGAGGGTCCCATTGCACTGGAGTTGGCTGCCTTTTGATTTGAAAAGGATGAATGAGTTACTCCAGGGATGGGCTGGAGTTTATTGGCTAGCAATACAGAGCATTACCAGAATGGCTGTTGCCCTACACCTATTTACCCCAGACTGGGGTAAAACCATTCTACAAGAGCTGTCTGTCTGACTAGCAAGACATGGGAGCACTGGCTCATCTGTTACTGTCAGTCCAGTCCAGACCTCTGTTGGCTACAGTTGTGCATTGGACCGTACAGATGACACAGCCATATTTATAACTATGAGGGGTAAAGCTGCTCTTTATATTTAGAAAACATACACTAGTGATTTGAAACTGCTGCTTGGAGTCCCTAGACATCATTTTCTCTGCTACTGAACAAACATGATAGCTCAAAGGATTAGGTTTTAGCTTGCAATGGTTGCTTTCCAGTTAGAATGGGTAAATTTATGTCTCTTCTACAGGTCAAAAGGACCAGACAGACTTTTCTTTTCTTTTCTTTTCTTTTCTTTTCTTTTCTTTTCTTTTCTTTTCTTTTCTTTTCTTTTCTTTTCTTTTCTTTTCTTTTCTTTTCTTTTCTTTTCTTTTCTTTTCTTTTCTTTTCTTTTCTTTTCTTTTCTTTTCTTTTCTTTTCTTTTCTTTTCTTTTCTTTTCTTTTCTTTTCTTTTCTTTTCTTTTCTTTTCTTTTC
>CM021697.1:137179634-137198038 GCA_011074415.1 Stictonetta naevosa | reverse complement strand
TCTTTTCTTTTCTTTTCTTTTCTTTTCTTTTCTTTTCTTTTCTTTTTTCTTTTTTTCCTCTCGAAGGCTTCAGTGTTTATTAAGGACAACTTTTATAAGCTAATATTAAAACAAAGCTCAGATCTGCAGCCAAGAACAGAATAGGTATTGCTTCCTGTAACTCAGTCAATTTACACTATATTGAAAGGGGAATCATGCAAAGGGGTGCAGATATCTAAGGGATTAATATTTGAGCTTAAATAACTTCATGCCATGGAGGTTGTAAGTAGGAATATGTTACATGCTCCAGGTTTTCAGAGACAACATTATTTTATCAATAAAATAAGCTGTTGTTAAAATTGCATCATTACCTGGGACACATAGTGCATTAAACAGAATACTGGGGTGCAAAATTGAGAAGAAAAATCTTGTGGAAGGGAGGGGAGAAGGGGAATCTATAAGCAAAGAACACTTTTTGTTGCTTTTTTGTTTTGTTTTTTATTACTGTCCAACAGCTGCATAAGCTTGTCGCTAGAATACTCTCTACAACCGTGAACTGCCTTTTCTAAGTTTGTTTTGCTTTAATCATCTGCTTGGACTTATGAAAAAGAAGAAATACATCAATGAGAAGAATTTCAGTGTGAACAGGAGTAGGAACAGGTAGTTTAATTTGTCTCTGTGCCACATCCTTGTATCAAATTCAGCCTTGATCATGCTTGTTTTAGTAAGGGGATTCCATTGTAATCTGTTTGCTATTAGCATGGCATGGTGTTCACAAAGCAACCTAATATCAGGTCAGTATAGCAGAAAAATGCTGGGGGCTGATTGCTGGCGGTCAGATGCCACGACCCTTTTGCCTACTGGAAATGCTGTATTCTGTGAGGATGATGCACCCAGAACAAGAAAAAGAGACAAGGAGAGTGTCTTGGTTTGTAGGCAACACCTCTGTTTTCCTGTCCATTCCTGCTCTGTAGAGCCTTGCCAATGGCACAAGGCATGTGCCTTCCCTATCTTCCTGCAGATCTGTCCCAACAGGAATGAGATGAGGAAGAAACCATTTGCCTCTTCCTACACAGGGGACTATGTGCATCTGATGGACAAAGCTGCCCTACGCTTGAACATGTACCCACGCACCCACGTAGTAGGAAGCTTAGTAAGTGGTGGGCAGGGAATATTGCCTATATTTGGGCTGCTCTAACACACTTGAAGTTAGGCAGTATGTGTTTCCACATGTAGTCAGTATGTGTTTCCAGGTAGTGGCTTACTCCATCCATTCCACCAGCTCCAGCAGAGTTATATTTGGAGGAGATCAGACACTGTCGTAAGTTTTCACTGATACAAAGAGTCTTCAGACCTTGCCAGTATGAGCCACAGAGATCTAAATGTGCCTTCAAGCCTACCTGTTTTTTCATCAGAAATTCTCTCTGCTACTCTCTGACTTGAAATGATCTTGCCTCCCTGCCCCCCATCAAAGATTACAATTCATGAGGCAGAAAATGCCAGGCACTCAAACACTGGCAGAGTTCTTTCAAATTATGTTTCTAGTTTATCATCCTTTTGTATGTCAAAGTTTTCCATTTCCCCTCTCTATTTTTATATATAGCAAAATGTATCAATCCAGGCATTTCAGTACCAACTGCTAAAGCGTAAGGGTCGATAGATCCTAGCCTACTGAATAAACAGGGGTTTTCAAAGGGTATTCCCTGTGCTGAGCATAGTGTTTTGTTTTTTTTTAGTAATATATAACTTTAGCTGCTCTACAGTTCTTCATATAAGATTTGAAAAACAAAACCACAGAAGCAGAGACTTAAAATTCATTGTTTACTGCTCTAAAAACTCTCCATGTTGCTCTTGGACACTTTTCTTCTTCCCTCCCCCTTTCCTGTGGAATCCCTCTGGTTCTAGCTTAGACTAAAGCTCTTTGGAACTAGTTTCACGTCTCCACTCATTGCTCACCTTCATGTCCATCATACTGCATGGAAACATGAAATATTAACCATAGCTAGAGTATTTAGAGTGGATAAAACCCTAATGCAATCTTCTGATCCTAGCTGTAATTTTTCTGTAATTCCTTGCAATTTAGCATGGTCAAAAGGAGAGAAACCTACTCAAGTTTTCTTCTGTAAACTTTTTGTTACTGTCCCTGGAGAAAGGACTCAAGCTCCTAGCATCTGTTACCTCTGTCCACTGCACGGCTGTGGTAAGGGTGGAAAGGCCTTGAAAAACTAAGCTTATGCAGTTATTAGGGGATTTCTGAAAGAACACTATGGAGATTTTCAAGCATGGCATTCTTGTGATTAGAATGACTTCCAAATTATTTTTGTCATTGTTAGGACAAGAGTGGAACTGACATTTAGCAGCATATGAATTCCCCAGTAATTGGTGCCCCATAATATAAATTAGGTTAGAGGCAGTTTACCAAATCCCAGTACAGCAAGTTTTCATTTTATTATTCTCTCAAAGGAAGATAATCTACGATGTAAATTTTAGGAAGACAACTGCAGCATAGGGAAGATACAACTGTAAATGAAAATAAACTTATGACTTCAATAGGACTTTGTAGTCAAAATTCCTTGCTAAATTGGAAAAGAATATCTGCATCCAGAAATCATGTATTGAGTCTGAGATTTCCCTATTCTGTGTTTTTGTGTTAAATCTGCTAAATAATTAAAGAGAGGAAAAAAGTGCAGAACAGACAACTAATAAATAGCAGGCATGACCACAACTGGCCTGCCCATTTCATTAAACCTACATTCAAGTTCTTTGACTTGAAATTGCATTTATTTATTTTTTTTTTCACTGAAAAACTGCGACAGGATATGTTCCCAGTACTACAACAGATGCTATTAAAGCAGCTTCTTTCCATTATGAAAACAAAGCTGAAGCACTATAACATATGTTGTGTTGATTCATGTCTTAGGAAATATAATTCCATGGAGATGTATTTGATAAATGCAATAAGAAAGCAGCTGATTCCTTGGAAAAAAAATGCATTTGACTGCAGCATAAGCCACTTGCATATTGTACTTGACAAACACTCAGATGCGATATGTTTTAATACATTGCCATGAGACCTAAAGAGTTTCATTCAGATGCAACACTATTCCTTTATTTTCCTGAATGTCTTATAAGATGCTAATTGCAAATGGAAAACCTTGGTAAACAAATGTTTTTATGGGAGTCTGACCCTGGTGTTCAGTTGCTAGCATTCAGACCTTAAGATGGTAAGGTTCCTCATCTGCAAAAGTCAGATAATATTTCCGCCTCCCCCTCCAATTACACACCCTTCACCTCTCTTCACTGCTTAGACTGCATACTGAGGGCAGGGACTCTGCCTTGTTATCTGCACAATACCTACATGGTAAGCACTTATGTGGTTCTTGGCTGCAACCTGTAGGCGCTCCTATAAAAGAACTTCATCTCCCATGCCACTAATTGATATTCTCAGTATCAGACTCAGCCAACTATGTGGTGCCAGCGATGCCAGGAGCATTTCTCTCCAAAGTGCTGAGAACAGAAGCACCTGCAGTCTACAGACCCCTTCCGGGTGTGACTGCATGTGACTACTGAGGGCTTTAGTTCCCCCATCTATTACTTCAACCATTTTTATAAATAATAAAATGCACACCCAATTGTTGGAAGAAGAGACTTAGAATACTAGTTTTAGAATAAGGGTCTGGGAATGGATGTAGCAATTATATCAATGATACTGAGATATACCAGTTTCTTTGACAGTTATATTGGCTCCACAGAATTGACTACCGTGTTTGTTTTTGACAGTTAACTAGATAGGGTGAATCCATGGAGAGCTGAGAGGTGCCCTAACAAGGCATGATCCTGCAGCATTCTCTTTCTGACCAGAAACATGCTCATATAACTGACAGCTGACACCTTCAGTAAAATACAGCACAAAACAATCAAAACAACAACAGCCCATATCTTCCTGCTGCATGTATGTCCCAAGCATAACTGTCCATTTGGCTGGAATGTGCTCTATAAAACAAGAACAGGTTTTGGAGCACTGCCAGCTCTTAGCTCCCTATTTAGTATGTTAAAATATAATTTAACAAAACTTAAAGGGTGTTCTGTGCTGCACTTAAAGAGCAACAAACCATCCCTTTGCTGAAGTAAAAGCATTAGATGAATTGGTCCTTGATGAATTTCATTCAGTTCAGGGAGGTTAAGCCTTGATGGAGGGTCAGAGCAGAGTAGACAAGGACTGTTTCATGGAGTAGGGGAGCATGTACAGAGCAGATGTTCTACATCCTCGCTTGTCTTGTTGCTCCACTGTGATCACTGGGAAAAGATGCAAGTTACAGCAGCCCAGTGCACAACAGGGAGAATAATGTTCCAAAAAATAACAGAACTTTTATTGGGAACTATTTTTGTGCTGCTTTTTTTTTTTTTTTTTTTTTTTTTTTTTGAGAAAGAATAAGGCAGACCACCCCTCTAGCTCAACTAAAACTGTAATCTCTGATACAGTCTTTAAAAAAGAAAACTCAGATAGTTAAATCTAAAAAGATTCTTTCATTGTGTTCAAACTGAAAATGCTGGAAAATGCCTTCAAATAAAGCCAGACCTGCCCATCTTATAAACCCCTGTTGTCTTTTAGCTGCATTCAACCTGAGGTCAACAAGGTGATTCAAGCCTAGATTCAACAGAGAACAAGAAAATTCCCAAAAGCTTTTTCTCCAAGCTGCTGCCTACCTCCTAGAGATTTAATCAACTGCCTAGAGCTTATTATCAGAGCAAGTACCCTGACTCTGGCTCAGAAAAAGGCAGTCATGTCTTTTCTGTGCAGTTGGAAAATTCTGTAGAGCCATGTGTTGAGATGGGAGCTCTGAGCCTCTTTTGGGCACTGCTGGTGCCAAGATGCTTCCTGTTGCAGAGCCCAGATGTCTCTGTTCAGTGTCTTTGAGACTCTGCCCTGGGAGGCAACCACTTTCACCTCCGTTGTTATCCACAAACTCAATGACGGAGATCTAGGGTAATAAGGATTGTGCATGGTTCTCCAGACCCCATACTTTAAAAATCCATGTTTTTTTTTTTGTTGTTTTTTTTTGTTTGTTTGTTTGGTTTTTTTGAATGACATAGTATGGTTGGCCACTTTCTCAGAGTTAATAAAAATAAAAATAAAAATGTCATTTGGAGGTGAAATCATTCAGCGATGGTGGAGAAAGAGCTAATGTATTGACTGAACTCTTCACAGATGTCAGCTGACATTGCTGAACTAAAGTTTATAGGATCAGTTGTTTTGCACCAGAAAACTGCAGTATGAAGCCTTAGAAATTATAAATAGTTACAATTATATATTTAAAAATGAAGAATATATTTCTTCATGAGAATGGTGTGCAATGTAGGCAAACACTCGTTCTGCTTTGCTCATTGGGAAGCACCATTGGATTCTACTTTTCAAGGCACTACAGAGAGCAATACAGATGTAAGGTACTGCCTTACTTGCACTACAGATCCCCTTTGAATTCTCTGAGCATATTTTTCTAGCTCTGTATCCTGCTGCCAGGTGTGTCTGAGGTCAGAGCTCAGCACGTCTGTTATTCAGCTTGGTGCCATGGTTTTTAGCTTGGCCTCCCACCAGAAGTGGCTTGTAATAAAAACAAACTAAAAGGCAAAGAATAATAGCACTCGCATGTCCTTCCTCCTTAGGATTTGATTCTCTTGGCATGTAGTTGGGACTGTGTTAAAACAAGACTGATATTTTATTTGGCTAACAGAGGGAAGGAACAGGGTTGGTAACAAGGTAGTGGAGGGAGGAAAGAACATGCATCTTGGTAGTGCATGGTAGTGTATCACATCCATTATGCTCCAGATAAAATATCTGAAAAGTCATCAGGCTTTTGCCATCTGTTCAATTTTTGGAATGCTTCCAGGAAAAGACAATACCTACAAAGACCGTGTCCATTTTAGCTAACAGACTCTGCTCTTTCCTCAAGCACAAATTAATTGTGATTGTGGATGCAGGCATATGAGTGAGTTCACATGAATACAACAATAGTGAGACTCCTAATTTGCGACTAACCCACCTTGCCATACACAGACTTCTATGCAAGCAACTCTACATCTCAGTAATGTGTGCTATTTATTAGAGTTGGCTAAGTCTGCCTGATTTCAATCTGGTTTCAATCTTATCTTAAGATATTCAGTGTTGAGATTTTGGTTCAGCAAAGTGTCAGCATAAACATATATACTGCTATGTCTGGAAGTACCAACCTTACAGCAGAATTCCAAAGCTGTTCCCCAAGAAACATGTAACACCTGTACATCTGTGTAGCTCTCATTTTTAATTTTTAAAAAGTATGGACTGAAAGTATACCGGAGTGACCAGCTTCTGATTATAGACTACATGAAATAACACCCTTGTGAAGTATGCCTAAACCTGTGACACTCAAAGGAAAAAGTTAAGGACCATCACATTTCCAGATAATGTACCTTAAAATCTGATTTTATAATGCAAGGGTCAAACAAAATCAAAACACTGTTTACAGCAGTGTTCTTTCTTCTCATCTCTGCAGTTGTTAAAGTCATTTAGTCCAAATTAATTAAAACTATAACAAAAATATTCTTATGGAGAGTTTAAAGAGTAACATGTGGCATATAATTTGGATTTCTGAGTGATTTAGACAATTAAGCTGCATTACTCATCCCTCTCAACTAAATATGTACATTCTGTAATCTTCCATGTGAATTTTCAGCTCATCTTTGGTTAACATTTTGGTTGTCTCCTGGAGAAGAACATTTGTCTCAGAATGAGCAGAGCAAGGTGAAAATAGTCCAGTTGGAAAAAATGAGCATGACAGAAAGTGACCCTGAGCTACAGTAATGTATGGGAACCTTTGATTTCTTTTCAGTGACAGAAGAATTCTTTTACTTTCTTTCTAACAGCAAACAATCCTTCTGTATTACTGGATCATTTAGAATTGAGTGGTATTTTAGTGTATGACCTTCTCTCTTTGAGCTAAATATCATCACATGAACACATCGTCGACAGCATCAGGAGAGATCGGACTTGAAGAGATATGTGGGCAAACAAATCAGAACCTTCCACTCCCAGAAAATAAATAAATAAATAAATAAATAAATAAATAAATAAATAAATGGAATTAAAGAGAAAAAAGTGTTACCTTCATAAATGACCCTCCAGTGCTAACATCATTCATTCAAACATGTAGTACAAATAATGTCCAGCTGCTTGCATAGCTGTTAGTTCTAGTAGTTCAAATCTATGTGTTCCCTTTCATTAACTAGTATATTGGGGCTATCCCCAGACACTATCTATCCACGACTTAATGGAGACAAACCAATCAGCCCAAGCAACCCAGCCAATGTTAAATCTGCCTATCATTACAGGTAAGAAAAACAAAATACTATGACAAGCCTGCAGCTAATATAATCTGATCAATTATGAAATTAAATGAAATTAAGAATTTAAAATATATAATACAATATAATTTAAATATAGCATAATCCTTTCCAGAAATATACTTATGAACTCCAGGGGCAAATCTAAGAAAGGCAGTAGAGCCATGGTCATATGGAGGGTGAAATTCATCAGAGGGAGAGGAACCAAAGACTGCATAATTTCTTAGGCTTTGGAAAACAACTGAAAATAATCCTTAGCCAAGATCATCAATGGGAACAGATGCTCTGCAGAGATAAAGAGAGGTTCACGCAAGCCCTGTTTCCCACCACCTTGTCTCAAATGAAAGAATGGTAAATAGGCGTATCAGCTTCTTTAGGTTCATATTTCCCTTGGCAGATTTTTCAGGCTGCAGAAGCCCAGCCAGGTTCACCAGAGCATCCTGATAGACCTTGAAGGAAGTCTGGGAATACCTGTTAGTTGAAAACAGATCTCAGTGTGGGGCTCTGCCTCTAGACAGACTAGGGAAGCGGTCTGGAAGGAGAATACTAGTGGCTCCATAGTGGGTACACTTCCACAGTTGTTTTAGAATTCAAAAGATCAAAGGAATAATCTCGAGCATACAAAAATTATAATAAGAGTAATAATAATAATAAAATAAAATAAAATAAAATAAAATAACAGTGTTATAGCCAAGCAATATGAGGTACTTTTGGCATTTTTTGTTCATTTGGCAGACTGGCACAGAGTAAGGTGAGATCAGCTTTGTGCAGCTGAGCTGTTGGTCTAATGCTCTGCCAAGTCCCTGGGTAATGTTTTAAATACGCTGGCCCTTCTAAGGCTGCTAAAGCCAGAATCTGCAAAGGCTGGGTGTGAGAGACAGCACACCCATATGGAGAGCCAAGAGCAGCTTGGTGCTGAGGTCAGGTCACAGGTTTTTACAGTCGGAGTAGCTTGACCTAGCTAGAATTTAATCTAACACAGGCTTCCTGGTGCCCTTAGAGGGTTTTCTGTCATTTGGAGAAGCTGCTATGGGACAGAAGACCTCCATTCTGTGGCATGGGGTGCATCAGGCACAGCATTGCTGGCTGGTTGAGGGAAGGGATTGTCCCGCTCTGCTCTGTGCAGGTGTGGCCTCACTCTGAGCACTGTGTGAAGTTTTGGGTGATACAACATCAGAAGGACATAAAACTATTAGAGAGCACCAAAGGAGTGAAATGAAGATTGTGAAGGGTCTGGAGGGCAAGACATATGAGGAGCAGCTGAGGTCACTTGGTTTGGTCAGCCCAGAGCAGAGGAGACTGAAGGGAGGCCTCATGGCGGCCTGCAGCTTCCTCACAAGGGGCATTTTGGGCTGGATATTAGGAAAAGGTTCTTCACTGAAAGGGTGGTCGGGCACTGGAACAGGTTCCCCCCATGGCAGTGGTTACATCACCGAACCTGCTGGAGTCCAAGAAGTGTTTAAACAATGCTCTCAGGCATAGAGTTTGATTTTTGTGCTGTCCTTTGGGTACCCAGGAGTTGGACTAGATGATCCCTGTGCTTACCTTCCAGCTTGGGATATTCTGTGACGAGCCTTCTATCTGAGCCAGAGCAAAGCTGAGCCATTGCATCAAACTATGCTTCTTTGTTTTGGGTTTCTTCAATTTTCTTGTTGCCATAAGGAGGGTCTGAAATGTGATGCCTTTCCCCAGCAGCAGTGGAGACCCACTCCATACACAAGCTCCCTTTCCAGCAGGAGTAATGTTGACTGGTGGTTCCACGAAGCCAAGACCACCCTGAAGAGCAGAGCACAGAGAAACAGTTCTTTACTATCTCTCTTACCTCACTGCACAGGGCTTGGCAGTGTGGGCAAAACTGGGCTGGGCTATAGTATTAGCTTACATGCTAGACATGCTTCCAAAGGTGCAGCAAGCAAGACTTCACCAGAGAAATTACCACAAGTGCCAAGACACACATGATGTTTACATCCTTGATCCTGAGCAAAAAAAAAAGTGGAGCATAGGGGTGATTTGTCCCATCATACCAGCCCAGACCAATCAGGTTGTGGTTGAACCCAAGACAAGTAGTGGTATAGGCCAAGCAACTCGGGCAACTCGACCTAAATGAGTCTGAATTTATGTAAAAAGATGTAGGAAGAAGCAATACAACCAGATTAGACCTATTACAGTTTAAAGAAGAAAGGACAAGACCATAAGCTATTTTTCTCATGGTGACCCTGTTGGTAATTTGGTGTACAGCATTTGGGAGTTGAGGCGGTGGCAAGGAAGTACCATCAGAAAGAACAGGGACCACTCAGAGCATGACTTCTCAAGCCAGGCAGTTTAAAAATTGGCAGCCCTGCACATGAAGCAAACACCAACACATCAGAACGAATTCAAAGCTGTTATCCCACAGATCCAGAACAACAACAACAAAATAAATGTAGAAAGGTGTTACCTGTGTGAGCCCTGTGGAATTTCTGTTTGACTTGGCACCAAAAATATGTTGTGAGATTTTTGACTTGACAGTATCAGCTGTGGTCTTTTATTTAGAAGACTTATGCAGCCCTGGAAGTGAGGATATGGCAATTAATGGGAACAAGTTTGCCAGCTGTGTTGCCTTGTTTCAACATTGCAGAAAATTCTGTATACCATGTGAAAAAACATATCCCATCACTGGCAAGAATGCTCTCAAAAGATGTTGATTTTCTGAAATTCCCAGTTTCAGGGCTGATCTTTTCATTTTTGTGAAGGTATAAGCTTTGGATAATTGTCGAAGAATGAGGTGCAGCATGCCAATGTGTGAAGTAACTTTTGGTAAAAGAATTTAGACAACATTTCACTCTCACTTTAATTTGTTACTATTTCTTCTTTTTTTTTTTCTTTTTTTTTTTTTTCTTTTGAATAGGATCCCCTTTTAAATAGGATGCAATCTGTTTGAAAACATTAGGCTGCATGATGTCTTGCATATTTACTGGAGTAAATTTGCTTTAGCATATTTAAATAGGCTAGTTTGACTGGTGTAAGATTTTTAGTGCAAAAGAACTATTGTGGGCAAGGTTCTCAAAAACAGACATCTGAAAGCTACCTCTGTTGGCATCTTCATATCTAAAACTAGTAAAGAAAACCACTAAATGTGGCTTTCTGGGCTTGCCAACCGCATGCAATGTTGTGTTACTGGAATTAGGATACCTGTGCTAGGAGGGCATGTTCACCTGGCTGTAGACCTGACTAGCACCATGCTTCTTCCAGGGTACACACTAGTGTGGATACATTCACATAGACCTGTTATATGCCAGGTATATGTATCCAACTTGAAAACGTGACATCCAAGATAGCAGGTAATTTTTTTTTTTTTATCATGTCTGTTTGAGGATAGTCATATTTCTTATCATTGTTATAGAGGAACTTTAGGAAGCACAAGGGTTTTGTCCTTCAAATCTTGACTCGTATGACTACTTTTCAACAAGCTACAATACTGTTAATGCCAATGAATGTGTTTACACAGAGTGAAAGCTAGTAGGAATAGCATGGATAATTAGCTGCATAAACAGCACCCTCTTTACTTAATTATTGATCTGTGCTATTTTCAAGTAACTGCTGTTACTTATTGTCATTATAGGGTTAAATTAAGGCTTCCTTTGTTTTCTTTCCAAGGGACAAAGTAAATCAGTTCTGACATCTGAAGCAGTATATTTATAGCAGTATATAGCATGTTGCTCTATAGGGTGGCTGCAATGAAAAACACAGAGCAGCAAAAGCCCCGTATGCATTCGTCACACAGGGGAACAGAAAAGATGGATAGTTTCCTCACTATCTTCTTCTCCCCCCACCCCCCCCTTTTTTTTAACACAACAAAAAAAACAAAGACACAACAATAACAACAACAACAACAACAACAAAACACACATTTTGATATGGAACATTGGAAAATGTTGCTCTGCTTTCAGATTTTAAAACAGGAATTTCACATGGTCATGTTAGTAACTGAATATAGCATCCACATTGGATGGGTTTTGTCCCTGTCTCATCTTCCCAGGAAGAGAAGAAGCATCAGTTGTCATTGCTTCATTACTTGTTCCATTTCTGCCAGTGGTAGCGGGGTAAATTTTAAATGCCAACTGGCACAGCTTGCAAGAGTGTATAATTTATGAGGAGCATGTGAGAAACTGGAAAGATAGCTACAATCAATATCAACATAAGCAAAACATTCAGCCTTCAATCTCTGCCACAGAATGTGGCTGCCCATGCTTAGTTATCTCTCCAAAACACATTTTTTACTTTCCTGAATTGTAATTCTCTCTCTCTCTCTCTCTCTCTCTATCTCTCTCTCTCTTTTTAAGGCTACGTATATTTTTTTAGGCTGGGAGGCTTCTCAAAGGAAAGAGGGATGGTCTGGAAAAACAAGACTGAAAACGCATACAAATACATATATCTTGCCAAAACCAGATCAACACTGTTGAATATTGTAGAGGGTGGAGGGGATGTTAAGTCAGAGGCAGGATTCTTAGACAAGACAGCTCCTTACTGGAAATGGAAATGGTAGGAAGCAAGGCAGGCAAAGCAGCTTTTCACAAACAAGAGGGGAGAGGAACTGCAAGCAGGGATATACCAATCTTGAATACACAGAGCTACTGCTATTAGTTTTAACTGAGCTACCTGCAATACTGGCATCAGAACAAAAGCTAGGTGTCTGCAGATTTGCATAGATCTACATATATTTAGTGATATCTGAACCATTTATGCAAAGGCATATCTGATCTTATACAAGAAGAAAAATGGAAGTACAGAAATACTTTAATATTTAAATTCACTTCTTCTGCTTGTGTATTCACCTTCCTCCCTTCCAGCAAGAGAATTTCACTGTAATATCACAGCACACTGAAAACGATTCACTTGATGAACATCTCTACCGCCTCATCTCCTTTCTTAAGTTAACTGTACTGCCCATCTCCCACAGAAAATCACAAAGTCCAGCTCACTCTCAAAGTAAACCAGCCTTGAGCTCTTGGTCAGGTGTAAACACAGACAATATTAGTTTCTTAATGTTATATTTTTCCAATTGATTTCTTAAAAAAAAAAATAATAATCTGGCTTAAAAAGCAAAATACGCTGCTGCCAACACTGCTAGGAGAGGTTTGGCAAGGACTGCGGTCTCTGTTCTTGGAGGTGCCATGGGCTGCAGACAAGGATTTATGTTGCCATGTGAAAAGCTCTGGCATGGCAATCAGACTGCTTGTGCAGTTCTCCATTACGCACCTTTATATATGCAGAATTATTTTTATCAGGAGGCAAAGAACTGAGCAAAATATGGAGAAGATTTCAGCTCAGCATTTTGTCCCTGTTGTGTGTACATAGTCTCATGCCTGAGAGGTGATACCATAATAGAGCTGAGGCTCTACGTCCTCAGAGATACCTTAACCTGTGTGCTTTCCCTTGACGATCTCCTCACCAGAAGAATATAGGCTGGCTGGGAGAAGAAGCTGGTGAAAGGGCCACAGCACCAGTGCTCACAGAGATCTCACTCATAGTTAACAAAGTCGAAGCACTCTCACAGACAATGAAGATGGTGGAATAATTGCAAAATCCTTATTTGGGCCTAATACATTTATTATATGTATCTGAATTTCACCCGTAAGTGAAAATAATGTTCAGGAGTCTTTCACATTAAAACTGCATACATATCTCCAGAACATAAAGTACATACTCAGTCTGAAGGTAGATTTGTTAGGCTATCTGTCCTGATGGAATTATTTCTAATTGTGGTAGCAGTCTTGAATTCCAGGTTGTAGTCCACAAGTTATTTTGCAGTACCTTACAGGGGTAGCAGGCAGGGTGATAGCACACAGAATTATTTATCAGAATGAACATAATTAAGTGTTGAAGTGAAAAGTGCAAGAAAGAAAAAAAAAAATAATCCGATAGACCAATATGGATCAATTATTTACTGAAAATACATGAGAAAATACAAAAGGAAAAACATGAAAGAAAAAAAAAAAATGATTATCTTCTCTGCAGTACAAGTAATTGTTTTAGCAGATTTCCTGTCAGAAAATGTTTCCCAAACTAGTTTTATTTAAAGATTCTCTGAAAGGGCAAATTGTCTAGTAATCAAGTCATTTCATGACTTAATTTACCTTGATTAGCATGGCACTTTTCAAAAAGTGCTAATCAATTTGAGCTTCTAGTAAACTGAGAACACCACTGAAATTGCTGTCACAGTCTTGAACTACTAATCAATTTTGAAAATCTAAATCAGTGTGTATTTTACACTATTATTTTTCAGTCATTGGCTGAAATGCCTTTCTTGACCTTGAAATGATAAATGAATTTCCATGAAAAATAAATAGCGCAAAAGATGCCACACTTCATCATTGCAGTTTTTACTTAAAATACTGAATATGTAAGAAATACAAAAACAAGATTTTTCATTAAGTGAAGTCTTTTTTCTTTTTTTCCTTTTTCTTTCTTTTTTTCTTTTTTTTTCTTTCTTTTTTTTTTTTTTTTTTCCTGACAAAGTTCATTCTTATGTGTTAGGGCCCCACTTTCTTTAAGTATACAGAGCATATTTACACTGCATAATGCAGCATAATGGCTGGACTTGTTATAATAACAGGTTTTCTGAAAAGCTGCAGCCAAAAAAATATTTCGGTTACATGATTCTTCTGTTTTGCAAGCATCAAAGTATCCCAAAAAATATCATGAAATAATTGATAGCACAACCACATAACATTTTTCTGTATTGTTATGCATCTCTTTCATGTTCCATGTTGCTACAAATAAACCTATCACTGGTATTTAGGCAGTGGATCTGTGCTTGGAAATTGTGAATTTTCAGATGTTAAAGGCTTAGACATTTTTTAGCAACCTAATCTAATCATCAGCCATCTGGAGTTTCTTTCACTTATATGTTTATTAGAAGAACACAGGGACTTTCTCTGTTTTGGCAAGAAGAAAAATCACCATTTTAATTCCAAAGTTATAGCCTATTGCACTATACAAACCATTTTTTCCTTGTATGTTTCTGAAAGAGACAGATAAAACTTGCCAGCAGAAGGCCATCACATAAATCCAACTTACACAAATGAACTGGTTGGTTCTGGACATGATTCTTGAACTGGTAGGAAAATGGCACAAGATGGACCAAGTTCAGGGCGGGGTGGGGGAGAAGCAAACAGCCTTGAATAACATAGAACAACAGCAGAACAGTGCTGACTTCCTCCAGAAGACACTGATGCAGCAGCCAGCTATGTTTTCTGGTTTATGATGCAGCAAGTAAGGCAGGGTGGCCAGAAGCCAAATAGTTGCCCTATGTCCCTCCAAATGACACCCAGTCAGGAATAGGGTATGTTAAAACAACTTGTAGCTATATGGATGCCTACATTTAGAGGTAAGGCTCCCTGCTTTTCCTAAAGACCCCAAGAAAGATTCAGAGCATCCTTTTTAAGCTATATTTCCTTTTGTCAGAGAAATATGCCTTTGATTCCATGTAGAGCCTCCTAAGCTCATACTTGCATCTCCAGTAGGAGTTTGTAGTTATGTGATGCGAGGACGTCCACTGAGAGGTCTAGTGATGTTTGACCATCATTTGGATCCTTGCAAGTCTCTGTCTTGAGGTGTGCTCCTGCATGCCAGTGCTGTGCACTTGCAGCCAATGTAATGGAGATCATTCCCAAGATATTCCCGTTGCTCCCAACTGTGGTTTAACAGTAGGCAGTTTTCAAATCCATCTCCTCAGATATGTTGTATCCCAGCTTGCATATAGTGTGTGTGCTCTACCTTAACCGATTCATATGTAACCTATCTGAAATGTATTACTCCAGGACCCATGGCATGCTTTTCTCTTGGTTCTCCAGTTCCTGTATGCACAATGTGATTTTATCAGTACCCTATACTCCATAAGGTAGTTCCCATTAATTTCTGTTTTTATGTAGTGTGTCACTCCTGGCTGACCAGATTGAGACCTGGCTACCTGGTACTGTACCAATCCTATTTACTGGAGACATCTAGTAAAATGAAAAACTTTCTTCAGGCACTGTTTGTTCTGTTTTCCTTCCAGTCACGCTGAGACAAATTGGACCATCGGGTCCAGCTCTGTCCTGGGAAGCAGAAGGCATGAGAACTTATGGATACTTCACACAGGTCAACATGCAAGAAAAATTGGGTCTCCTCATTAATTTTTTAATAGCAACATGACTTCCAATTTCTAAAACACTAATAAAGGCTGAGAAAATATAGTTCAGAAGATGAAAACTTTGAGTCACAGAATAATTATAATTAGAAGGACTCATTTGTTTCTCAGTAACTGGTATAAAGAATAAAGAAACACTGGCAATTTGAAACACTGGAATGCTGTTAATATATATCTGATGTTCACAAAATTAAATTAAACATACCCCAGTGAAGGAGGACCCACCTCCATCATGCCAGACAAACAGCAGGACTCAAATGTGCTTCAGGACATGAAAGATCAGAACTGAAGGGGACTATACAGTCTCAGTGGTGACCTTGACAGTTCAAAATGCTGTTTGACCAGGCCTGGGTGGTATTCCTTTTATGCAGACAGAGTGAAATCAGGATGTTCTTTGATGTGAGCCCATGTATTTATCACACAATGTCCTGTTTCTTTCAGTAAAGCAGAGGTAAAAAAGAAATGTGGCCAAGTCTCCAAGATTTTCTCCTATAACATTAAGCCCAAAGTACCTCTCCTTCGTGGCTGTCTCTTGGACCGTGCTCTCAATGCCTGCTCAGGTTGTGTCTTGTGCTTCCTCATTACCTCCTACCACTGACATGTAACCACATATGTCTTACATGTCACTTCACTTTGGAGAGTGCTTCCATGTCCTTCCTGTGCTGGGGGCCCCAGAGATGAATGCAGCACTCCAGGTAGGGTCTCATGAGAACAGAGAAGAATGGGACAATCACCTCCCTTGACTTGCTTGCCACACTTATTTTGATGCAGCCCAGGATGCAGTTGGCTTTCTGGGTTGCAAGTGCACAATGACTGCTCATGTCAAGCTTCTCATCATCAAATACCCCAGGTCCTTCTCCTCAGGGCTGCTCTCAATCCATTCTCCACTCAGCCTGTATTTATACTTTGGACCTCCCTAGCCCAGATGCAGGATCTTGTACTTGGCCTTGTTGAACCTCTTGAGGTTCTTTCAGTCCCTGCCTTTGCCTTCTGAGGCCCGGGCCATGTGGCTGGAGCTTTTGTTGGTGAATACTGAGGCAAAAAAAGTCACTGAGTACCTCAGCTTTTTCCATATCCCAGGTGACCAGGTCTTTTGTTTCCTTCCAGAGAGGGCCCACAATTTCCCTAGCCTTCCTTTTATTACTAACGTACCTGTAGAAGCCTGTCTTGTTGTCCTTGATGTCCCTGGCCAAATTTAATTCTAACAGGGCTTTGGCTTTCCTAACCTCATCCCTGGCTGCTCAGACAATGTCTCTTTATTCCTCCCAGACTATCTATCTTTCTTCCACTCTCTGTATGCCTTCTTTTTCTGTTTGAGCTTGATCAAGAGCTCCTTGTTCATCCATGCAAGTCTCCTGGTGTTTTTGCTCGACTTCTTCTTTATTGAGATGCATTGCTCCTGCATCCACTTCTCTCAGCAACATGAAAACGGCTATGAAAATTACATTTGAAGGTTCTGCTAGAGTAATGATCATTAGACTATCGGTCATAGCAGTAAAAATATAAACATTGTGCTTATGTGAAAGATGTCACAGAGGAAAAGGAAATGTAAGTGAGAAACTAAACTGATCTGAGAGATGAGACATTAAAAGAAGAGAGGAATTACAGAAGGATGGATGTGAGCAGAGAAGATAGGAATTCAAGGGAACAAGCAGTACAAAAGTTAGAGGTCACACACCAGTGTAAGAATTGTCATAACATATCTGAGCCACTACCCTTGACGCCCAGCATCTTGCTTCTGCTAGAAACCAGGATTCAATGTTTCAGAAGATTGTGCAAGAAAACTGTCCAGTGAAAACCTATGATGTAATGAGACCATGAAGGAAGTTTCCATCTAACTTTTATCAAACTGAGATTATTTGAAGCCCTGAAGCATGAAAGAGAGGTGAGAACTGTGATGAAAATGAGGAGATAAGGCATAGAGAATGGAAAAAGTGAGGAATAGAACAAACCTAGCCATAAAAAAAGCCCAGAGGATCAGGACTGATTTCCCCCCCAGTGTCATGCTGAATAGGGGATCCAAATCAAAGTCTTCATATTGGACTTCTGTATAACATACAGAAGTTATCTTTGATGAAAATCTTTTATCTAATTTTATGTGATGCTTGTCAAATTTGCAGGATTTCTAAATTACCTAGTTTGCTCCTTCATGTATTATAGTACAATTTTATATAATAAAATGACTTCATTTGTTCACACGTTAATGCTAACAAAAAACTCAAAAAATACCTCTTGTCCCTTTTTAAATATTCCCTGCTTCTTATTAAAAGTATTCCATAATACACTGACTTGGCTATAAAAGCTGCCCAGACTTGGATATTTAAGCTGCTCACTGTCCTTTAAAATTCTCATTTCAAATTTATAAACTATTGTGATTGACATTAAATACATGCTCTGGTGTGTGCTGTCAGGGCAGAAAGCCTTCTTCACCGATATGGATTAGGCACAGAATCATAGAAACAGAATCATCTAGGTTGGAAAAGACTTTCAAAATCACCAAGGCCACTGTTTAAACAGAGAGAGCTACCAAGCAGCTCCACCACAACTTCTCCCCAACTAATGTGCTAAAGAGTGGCAAATGCTCTGGGACAGCCCCAGGATGGAGCTCGGGCTACCCAGGCTTCCCCTAATGCTCTCTGTTGTGGATGGAGAACATGTGCAGCCTCTTCTGGGAGCAAAAGAGAAGCCACACTCCCTGTTTATTCAGACAGTACTGCTCATGGTACCTGCAGTAAGTATTTTTATCTCAACAATTCAAACAAAACCTAGAAATTCCTCTGAGTAGCTCCTTTTATTCCCCCACCTGAGTACCCAGATGTAAAGTAAAAGTGACAGCCAGACCAGGCCCTGTGCACCTCTGCATGTCAGGTATTTCTTG
>CM021697.1:137087102-137173375 GCA_011074415.1 Stictonetta naevosa | reverse complement strand
AAAAAAAAAAAAAAAAAAAAAAAAAGTCTATGTTTCAATATGATTGCAAATGGAAAGAGCTCTTTCAAGTCAAGTTGAATACACTAATGGATTAAAAAATAAATGAGAAATTGTTTTCCAACTCAGCAAACTTTTTTTTAACACAAATTTGTTTTCAATTTGTTCTGAGATTATTTTTATTTCTGTCTTTCTGGGTCTGCCAGCAACACTGTCAAGAAGGTTTTATATTATTAATATATTACAAAATGCTGTTGGAAGAGAGCTCCAGAGAGTTTATGTGAACTCTTTGTGACTAGTAAACAGGGATGAACAAAACTTTCACAATGAGTATGCCACAAATTATGCTGCCTCCACAGTCAGTGTAACCAGATAACACGTTTATGCTAAATAATAATGATAATAAATAATAATAATAACCCAGCTTTTATGGATCCCATGAATAACAACACAAAACGCCTGCTGCCCTGCAGCCCAGTATTTTTGCTCATGTTTGTGTTCCTACAAAAAGATCAAATGACACTTCATGTATTTTTTCTTTCTCATCAGAGAATATAATTTGTTGATTGCAGCTATTCAAAAAACTTTACTTTGTTGTGTTCAAAGTGGAAAGGTTGCCAGCTTTCCTACATTAGAGCAGTCATTTAAGAGGTACCTTAAATCATGAATATGAGCAAAGAATAATTATAGCAGCTTGGTGTACACTGCAGTATTAAGGAGGTGTCAGCATTTTAGTATAAAATCTCTGGACCAAATACTGATAACATCACTGAGTGAAATGCTCTCCCTGAATTTTCACTTCCCAGACTGATCAGAAATTGAGAAAGGATTTTCAGATTTGGTATTTTGTTGTTACTCACTAGGAACTCCAATTTATTTATTTACTTATTCACTTTTGGAGTCCCCTAGAAAACAGATTATCTCTCTCTTTAGCCACCCATTATTCCCACTGGGAAATAAATAAATAAATAAATAAATAAATAAATAAATAAATAAATAAATTATGTTGCAAACAATTTTCCTTATCCTTATGAGATAGACAGGTCCAGGAAATAAGTACAGCAGAATTTGTTTTGTAATTCTTTAAAAAATAATGTATTTGCAGCACATACTACTAGCTCTGGGGTAAATCTCAGTTAAAAACAAAACAAAACTAAACTAAACTAAACTAAACTAAACTAAACTAATCTAAACTAAACATTGCAGAGACATAATTCCAATGAAAGAGAAAAGAGATGAGAGGAGAACAGAAGGAAAGAAAAGACTTAGGACCAAAATAATAATAATAATAATAATAATAATAATAATAATAATAATAAATTTAAAAGGAATGTAATAACATAAAAGTATCAGTATTGGGTCTGAAGACATGTACATCTCAGAGTCGTGTTTCAAAGTGTGGATAGAAGTGGCAGGCATATGCGATGCTTTCAACAAGTCCTCTTTTGGTTTCCAGATACTTGAAGCTGTAGAACTGCCCAAATGAGTCACACTTTCTATTTACCTAGTACTGCTTGATGGATTTCTGTTCCAGGTGTTTTTCTTCCCTTGAAACCTTGTAAACCTTTGGAGTCTACAATAAACTGTTTCAAGAAGTTTCCCAGATTAACCACCAAGAACAGCCTCCTTTTACTTAATTTGCACTGCTTTCCTGCTAACTTCATTTGATGTCCCTAATCCCAGACTGTGAAGAATTGGAAGTAATAGTTGACAATCTATTCCAGTTTGCTAGTTTTGTGACATTGATGACCGTAACTCAGATTTTATGTTCCAAAGGTGTAGGTATTTATTCTTTCACTTTTATTTCAAATTTACTACATTTCAAATATGCACTGACAATTTCCAGAACTGGAAAGGACTTGCAGCACCTATAAACACTTTTGGAGTATAAATACTGTGCAGCTCTGAAACTTTAGCTTGTGATGAAGTTTGAAGATGTTTTGCCTGTAATGGTATGAGTATTTTATGAAACAATTACAGACAAATGAATGAATTATTTATGCAAATGAATTCTTCAGAATAGTGCAAAAAACATTGTTAAGTTTAAATAAGTTCACTAACATCATCTTATAGAAACTAAATAGATATGAGTGTTATCAATGATCCTATACTAAAAAAATGTATTTTTATATGATCACAAGTACAAAAGAAAATCTAAAAAGAAATAGATCTGAAAGAACAGAAAAATAGTACACCTCAGTTAAAATAACAGAGGATTTGACTCATATCCACAAAAGCCAGAAAAACTCAAAGTGAAGCCTACATTTCCTTTCTTAATTCATCCCATTTTGCTTCAGAATTTCAGAAGCCTTTCAAAATTGATGGCTGATTTTGCGATTAGTGCCCTGCTCTTCAATCAAGTAGGCTACCATAGCACGGGACAGAGGTTTACCTGCCTGTGGAAATTAAGTCAGGCTTCTACACAGTGCTTTAACATAGTTTTCTGTGTGGGTGGTGGTGGGGTGTTCTGACATACAGTTAGTTATCTTGTTTAGATGAAAACACATCAGTGTTAATCAGCACTCCTTAGAGAATGGCAGTTTAAAAGTGAAGAGAGTTACCTTTTTACTTGACGGAATTTTTCTCAATATTGGGAGCTCACTAAAACTGAGCTCCCAAAAACGGGATATTTGACACAAACCCTTGTGTCAAATATCTCATTTCAACCCAGCCCTTGTAGCCTCAGTTAACACCACATGATTACTGGTAAGACACTGAACATGGGCAAATTAATTCTACTGTGTGTACATGCTCCAGTTTCCACCAGGCAACTCTTCCAATTTATCTATTGAGGTCTGAGTTGTGTTTGAAAAAATAAAGTACTCACAAAAAAGGAGGGAGAAACATAATTACTGGGGGAGTAACCTACCAGTACCTCTGCTAACTGCATACATGCCCAAGACTAGCTGAGTTGAATCTTAGTGCCTGAAGATTTAAATATTTTACGGGAAATTCTCTGTCTCTCTCTAAAAGGCATGTACTGTGCACCTTTGTGTAAAGAAGTCTTTGATGTTGAAACCTGTTTTATAAATGACGTCTTTTTGTTGTTGTTGTTGTTTTTGTTTTTCATTTTTTTCCATTTCATTTTCAAAGTATCATAGAATCATAGAACAGCTTGGGCTGGAAGGGACCTTAAATATCATTTGGTTCCAACTCCCCTGCCACAGGCAGGGATGCCACCCACTAGGTCAGGTTGCACAGGGCCCCATCCAACCTGGCCTTGAACACCTTCAGGGATGGGGCATCCACAGCTTCTCTGGCCAATCTGTTTCAGTGCCTCACCACCCTCTGAGTGAAGAATTTCCTCCTAACATCTAATCTAAATCTCCCCTCTTTTAATTTAAAACTAAACTATCATTGTCTGCCTGAGCAAAAAGTTGCTCTCCATCTTTTTTTTTTATAAGCCCCCAGTTAAGTATTGAAAAGCTGCAATGAGGTCTCCCCAGGGCCTTCTTTTCTCCAGGCTGAATATCCCTGGCTCTCTCAGCCTTTCTCCATAGAAGAAACAGGCTATTATCATAGGAGTACAGGCTATTATTCATTAAACCACTTCTATCCTTAACAGGCAGAACTAAGTACAACCACAAAACTATTCTAACCAATAAATGCAGTACAGAGCAATACAATGTTATATAGTAGCTTACTTTGGTAATATTTTTGTTTACCCAGGTGAGATTAGCTGCTCATGAAAATGCTCCTCTTCAACAAAATTTATAGTCCATAAATATATATTTATACAGCCATGCATCAAAACTTAATGCATTCACTGGCAAATGTTTGCTCAAGCTGTTCTAATAGTTCATATCTGTTACTTTGGCCATCTCCATAGCAAAGTCTTGGAACCTTCCGGGTACCTGCCAGCTTGCTGACAATGAAAGGCTAATTAATCCTCCAAGCCAGTCAAACAAACAAAACCCCAAAACAACAAAACAGAACAAAGCAAAACACTAGCAAAAAAGCTAGGTGTTTGATTTATTGTGTTAACAACTACTGACCAATTAAAGGAAAACAACAAATACTCCTTAATTAGCTTACCAATGTTCTTCATGGTAAATCTGTGAGGGAGAAAGAAGTCACAACAGGGCAAGCCTGAATAATGTACGATTCTCTTAGGAAACCCATTTTTCTTGTTCATCCCCTTTATTTTAGTGCCATTTTTCATTCCCATATTAGCATCTGTGGCAGTTTTAATCACCATAACTCTTAGAAAAACATGGTAGATTATCCTTACCTCTAACATACATTTACACATAGCAAAGTTGTGAAACTCTTTTGTGGCTTGGAACTTATTTTTTATGATAGTTGAAGCATAAGGGTAGGCTTCTGGTCACCTCCAATACTAGGTATCTTCATGGAGGTTTGCACAGAGATAGGGGGAAAGTTGAGTCTTTGAAGCACTGTCCAAACTTTTAAATAATACTATGATCCACCAATTGTTCAGCAACTTACAACAGTTGTCTGCATCATCCCCACAGAGATTATGTTCCTCTCCAGTGACTTCTCTCTCTCTGCTCCACCAGTCTGCTTTTCACCCTTCACCTGTCAGTGTAAAATTCTTGAGATACTTCCAAGCTGCAGTTACCAACTTCCCATTCCATCTCAGCACTCACAATGTAAAAGAAAAACAAAACAAACAAAACCTGCTGTTATTAAAAAGATCTTCATCTGATCCTAGCAATAGCTCTGAATATAGAGAAGTACGAGGTGAAGTACCTTTTTAGACGTTCCATATCTGACTGTAGTCATGAGGTTACTTTCTACTTGGAAGACTGTTTCTTTCCAAGTCTTACTTATTTTTGTATGGGTATATGGATGGGCACCACTGCTAGATAAGTACGGACCACTTATATCCCTCGAGTGACATAGGTGTCTGTCAGGGTGGTCTTAGTAGAACCTTTTGACACTAAACAAGACTTGTATTATTTTTCCCCCCAAATACAGATAAAATTAAGGCCAGAATTTTTCGAACTAAGCTGATTTTACCAAAGCACTGTCCCAAAAGTGAGAGCAAGAAGTAAAAAAGTATTACTCCCTATGAAGAGAGAGTTTGTATGGGAAAATATACTCATTTGTCAACTGTTTCCAGAATCTAAGGAACAACCTGAGGTCTGCAGGTAATAGCCTGCACATTCATATCTGCACAGGCAGAATTGTGAACTATACTTATGAACAGGGCCTTCTTTGTACTAACATGCAATTACCTAGCCATCAGGTGGGATTTTGAACACACAAATGTAATGCACAGTGCTTTATGTAAAAATCAGTTGTCAGGATATGAAATTTTGTCTCCAAGTGTTCTTTAACACTGTAATAAACGGTGATCTCTATGAAGACAGCTGGATGCACAATATGATTCTGTAAATCTTGGCAACAAGAAGTGGAAAGAAATGATCCTCATTGGCACCAAATTAAACAAATTATCCCTCTTCTAGATCTTAATCCTGCCAATAATGAAAATGATAAGCCTTGATCCTTCTTGTGATACAGATCAGATTGGTTTTGTGATGGTCAGTTTAAAATCTATTCTCACATAATTTCACTTATTCTGAACAAGCAAACAGAAGAAAAAAATTACTTAAAAAAATCTTAATTACAGATCTACGCACAGTGAGTCTAATTGCTCTCTCACTTGAATGCACAGGAACCAGGCATAGCTCTAGCATGCTCACTTTAAGGCAAAAAAACAAGGACCAATGTAGTGAAAAATGAAGGATAGGGCCTGGAGGAATGGTAATAGGTAATCTATGTAGATTCTGTGTAACAAGACTAGATAAGGAAAATCACTCAGATTTATAGATTCAGAAACTCATTAGCTTTCAGAACAGACAATATTGTTATATCAGCAATCTCTTCAGTGCACCTACAGAGGTAATATGACCTTTCTATTCTTCCCTCTGTTTACATGTGGAAGAACAGCATTAATCCTCTCAGCTCTCTTCTTTCTGTATTTAACATGTTTTACATAAGCTAATTCCTTAGTAGGGTGTTCAGGGTCATCAAACTACCAAAAAATTATATTCAGCTGATTATTTTAGATAATTCAAAGATTTTTGCATAGCCTCTGCTTCCCAGAACCTGCACAACTATTCCACTTTATTGATCTAACTCCTTATATTTAATTGCATAGACATATATCATCATATTTACCAATGAATTCAGATGATTTTATAAGTAACCCATCATTTTAATTCTTCACCATTCCTCCTAGCTGCTTCTGGCATAAAATCTTTAATCAGTGATGATTCTGTATTCGTTTCTGGGTTTACTGGTACGAATCACAGTTGATTGACTTATACCCAGATACTTCAGGACCATTCCCACCTGTCACTGCATTCAGATATTGGTGAACTGACCAGTTTTAACCACCTTACTGTGAGCCACATCAAATTTGCAATTCACTGCTCTTTCTGTTAAAATAGACCATGGTATCGATTCATATCTTAACTAACATCTCTGGATTTTATATACTACCCTTTTCTTCAGCAGGAATACTTAAGAGTCTCACAGAAGGGTATCACATTGGTTTTGCTATTCCGTTTGTCATAATCACTCTAACTGGATTTTTTTTTCTAATTCCGTGTAAGTGAAACTAGTTCAGTTCTTTAAATTTCCCAGTGTTCCAAGACTGACAGGAAATCAATATTAAAGTTTCAAGAAGCTCTTCAGCTCCTCAGCTTCTTAATAACTCTTGGGTATGGGTTACCCAGCCTAGATGATTTAAAAATATCTGCCTTTAGTAACTACTGTAGAAACCAAGATAGTAATCAGAGACTAATAGCACTAAGACATCTCATAAAAATAAATAAATTAGTAGATAAGCATATACTACAATAATCAAATTATCTTCACGGGTAAACTATAATAACTGACTCTTTTCCCTAGAATCCCCTTATGCACAGAATTTTAAATTTATGGGGAGAAATTAGCAGCAACGTGCTTTTGGGTTCCCCTAGTTCTAGGCTGCCCCAGGTTTGAAAATTACCTCCAGCATATTTCAGTTACATTTGGAATTTATTAAAACAAACACATCTTGCATTGTGGGTTTTGTGGGCTTCAGGACTTCCCTTGATCATTCATTGACAGTATCTCCCTTATCACAATCCACATTCAGTCATGTGTACAGTTTGTGTCAAAAGAATTTGTCCTTTGCCAGATCCATGACTTGATACAAATCCAGAAGCTTCTATCAGAGTACTTAAGTAAGGTTTAAAGACCTTATTGCTCTACCTTTCCCTTTTTTCCCCTTTCCCTTCCATTACCAAGGAAATAGGACTCCTCTTCATCTCTTCCTATTCCCCTTGAGAATTAGTGATGTTTGATGATAGTAGTGGCAGTGCACCCTGATAGTCCAGCCCCTTATGGACAAAGGAGCCAGCATCCTGCTTTGGTAATTCACCAAAGAAAAAAGAGATTTGATCTCTAGATGCACCAAGTGATTTTTTTTTTTTTTTTTTTTGGGGGGGGGGGGGGTAATTCCTAGAAAATGCAGTTGCTCTGTCAGCTGGGTGGCTGCTGCTCCAAATGACTCTGGAGTATGCCCATCAAAATAATTAAATGCTCCTTTAAAAATAGATCCTTTCAGATTTTTGTGGGAGTAAAGACTCTTATACCTGAGATAAAAAATAAATTACAACCTGCCAATGAGCTCAACCACAGACTGATATTTCAAGAAGTAATATCAGGAGCAAACAGCCACAGCTTCAAATTGACAAAGTGTGTTCCATTTTAGATTCTGGTAGCCAGCTTAATCTCTGGTTAACATCTACAGTTGGTAGGGCAATGCTGGAGGAAAAGTCCTTTCACACATAGCATGAGGTCTTTCCAGTTGTCTCCATGTGTGTTTTCCTGTGCCAAGGTTTGTTCCTACTGCCAGAGCAGTGTGTGCTCAGTAAGCTGTTTGAATCTTCATTTTGAGCCATGAGGAACTCAGACAGGCCAGGGTGACAACACTCCTAATGGGAGGGACAGGTCCTACGCACCATCATTTTGTAGGCTGAGATGGAGCACAGTTGCTGAATTGTGTAGTTTGGGAGGTAGGATTGGAAATTTTGTTTTTCCTATGGGAGAACAGTGAGGAAGGAGGAAAAGAAAGTCACAGTGGAATGGAAGAGAGCTTGGTCATGGGAGGTGGCAGAAATATAAAGACTGATGGTGGTCAGGCCCAAACTGACAGCATCCTTGGCAGCATCCTTGGAAGAGAAGCAGGAAAACCCATCTGATGCCAAACGGCCACTACCAAGTAGATGCCTAAGCCTCAGCAACATCTTCAGTGATGAGAAGAGAGGAAAGCCTCCAAAGGGAGAGGGAAAAGGAGGAAATAGTGAGGGAAGAAACCAATGAACAAAGAGCCAGAGAGATGAAACTGGTCAAGAGACCATAACTAAACAAGAAGAATATTTTGTCAATCTTGTGAATTTTGTCTTATAAAATGAAAACAATATTTTGATCAGGCAATTTCAGCTAGGAGGAGAGAAAAATGAGCAGCAATCAGGGTACTTTTGCGGGTAGAATAATCTTGACTAGGGCAACTAGGGCAACTTTTACTTAGCTTTTTAAGTGTAATTTATTTTATTGACAATACAAACTTCTGCTAATTCATCTGAGTACTGAGAAAAAAAAATAGAAAAAAGACAACAAGCAATTAAACATACACTTAATTAAACATCTCTCTTTTCTTTTCTTTCTTTCTTTCTTTATTTTTTAAATCAACTTCCCTTATTTTCACTACAGGCTACACTCAGTCCATCCAAAATCCTTCTGTCAGGCACGGGAGATTTGAGGCTGTGTGCACGATGGTTTCCCACAGCTGCTCAGCTGCTCCGTGCATATTGGCTTCTTTCTGCTGATACCTGCTTCCTGCTGCTTTTCTTTTGTTGCTTTTTGCTTCAGGGTGTCCTTGCCGCAGTATGGGTCACCCACAGCTGCAGTCACTTTATGGGTGTCCCTGCGCTGTCATGGTCAGTCTTTGTCCTCCTGCTATGGAGACCAGCTATGGCCAGCTCAGGTGTGAGGGCCACCCTGAACCAGTCCTTGTGCACAGCCCAGAGCAGAGCTCCCTGCCAGCACACTTACCCCGGGGCACCAAGCCGTGCAACTGAGCCTTCCTGCCGCCTCCATATCTCTGTACCACACTCCTCCCTATCAAGCAGGCATGCCCAGGCTTGTAAACGCCTGCGAGAATAACCCTCTTAATCCTCAGAGGAAGGATTTAATTAAGTTGTTCTACTCTGGCATACATGCTGCATGTTGAACTGCATGTGCAATGACCTCCTGTCTGACTTATGAGTGCCAGTGTTTTAGTGAAGCATATTAACATTTCATTGAGAAAACCATGTTGAACAAAGCATAAGCCACAAATACAGAGAATCAATTTGCTGAGTGGTAAAAGGTTTATCAACGTAATTATAAATAGGACCTCATATTGATGCCAGCTATGTAGAACTGTATAGATTAGGAGCAAACACATTTGGAGATGATCTTGTGGTGAGGTATCGAGGTGACATCTATTACTGAATAAAGCGGAATACTGCCAGGATAAACTGACACAACATTGTTCTTAAATAAATAAATAAATAAATAAAAGAATAGAAGGCAAAGAAAAAAGAAAATGCTTTGCTATGCAGTTCAGATATTTGCTGGGCCAGAGAATGAACAGACATAATAATACCCTCTCTAGATTGTAGATCCTTTATAATCCTTCAGGCGCATATTCAGATATTTTATTTAAGCAGCTAAATGTGTTGACAGGATTAATTTACAGCTATACATTGTTTCCCTGACACAGATTTGTATAAAAATAGAAGGGCTGAAGGTCAATGTTCAGGCTAAAAACTTTGTAAAGGTTTTTCCCTAAACCTTAATGAAAACAACTGCAAAATGTAATTAGATCTAATCCATAGTCTGATAACATCCACAGCACAATGCTGTTGTTGTTTTCCAAGAGAGAAAATAATTTTAAAATGTGTTTTGCATGCTGCATACACATGCTCAGAAATCCAGCTTTTCTTGCTATAGGCAGGCTGTGGTCCATTTGGTACTTGGGCTCTCCTCAGAAGTTACGGTTGAACTCCTCCATCCCTTGGCGCTGAGGGAGATAACAGCCTGTGCTGCTTCCCTGGGTCCTGCAGCACCCTGATCATTGCCTCATATAAAGAATAGCAACAACAGGCAGGGCTCTGCAGATTTTGAATAACTGGAATTTGACTGGGCTTCATAAGCATGCTTTGGAGGGTAAAACAAACTCCCAGTAACACCATTCCTAAATCTTTTATTTGCCCGTGCTTTTGTTTGGATGTTAACCTTAAACCTACAAAATATGAATAAATTACTCTTTTGCAAGAAAGAAAAGTGCTTCCTGCATTTTATCAGCTTGGGTGAAAGTAGCACAGCCTACATACATATGCTAAATTCCATTTCCTATAAAGACACCATTGATATAATATATATATATATTCTGTTTCTAATACTATTACACTGCAAATGATGGTTTTCCATTTTATTTGTGTTAATTGTATACACACTTTGGAAGCTGATAGTGGAAGAGTGATTATAATTGAGCTATAAATTTAGCATAGAGAAATGCCATCCATTTATCTGGGCAGTTCTGTGATGAAATACATTTCTAAAGCATGGATAGCAGGCAGAGTGTCTGAGATAACAAGTGATAAATGCCTCTACCTATAGCTAGGGAAAGACTATCCTCAATAAAAAGTTCTTGAAGAGATAACATACATTATTTTCTCTTGATTCTGCACAATAAATCTGTTATATTAAAATATTCTTTATAACATGGCTAAAATGAACAGAATTACATTCTGAAATCTAAAATATTGTGTATCTTATTGTTGCATTATGTGTCGCTAACCCTCTGCTCCAAAAGAAAATACTTTTACATCAATCTGATTAAAGAAATCAGACTCCTGATATCTGTATACATGTGAAAAGGCAAGCTCATGAATACCCAGAGATACATATCCATAGCTATTGTACACTGCAGTAATGTCACCAGAGTCAATAGAGCTTTAATGGTTTATACCAGAATGCTTCAGAATCTGTATAAAGCTATCTTGGAGCAAACCTCAACATGAGCTATAACACATGTTTTGAAGGTGACCATGAAAAGCATAATTTCCCCTTACATGTTTGTATTTTTCCTCAGAAAAAAGGAAATTGAATTTCACAAGCAAAACATCCTGTCATTCTGAAGATCTGTTTAAAGAGCTGTAAGAGGATGATTTATTTATGAAAAAGATAAAACTTCTCTTGTAGAAATGTGAATTTAAAAATCTCATTCGTATCACCAAACTCCCATTCCTCGGTTATTTATTTCTGTAAGTATTTTTGTGGTCTTCATCATCCAGGTGTTTGTTTTATCCTGGAAAATATTTGGCTTAAGGATGAAGAAAATATTAATGGTTCTATGGGAATGGAGGTCAGAAAAGCAGAAGGTTGTGTTTAGATGTAAAAGCAGTGTAAGTGTTGGTCTGTATTCCATTGTGTTTGATATATGAAGGGCTCTGTCTCCTATAGACATAAGTTTCCTCCAGTTGGTTGATAGTATACAACAAAACCCTTAGAAATAGTAATAGCAATGAAGTATAGAAGTTTACCAGATGGAGAGCTCTTATTCAGTGATGAGCTTTCTCATGTAGAATTATGCACATAAAAGAATTATTTCAATGCATGTTAAGAATTAGGTTTGGGGATGTATAAAATCCTGTCTTCTTATGTTCCTTGGATACTAGAGAAGTTTACTTACCATATAGATCGTCTGAGAGAAATAGCAGTGCCAGAACACAGGATGGGAAAGGATCACCTGTATCTTCCAACCAGTCTCCATCAGTCATTACAGACTCAGTATTGGAGAGATGTACAGGGCAGTTATTTCTGGAGATTCCTGATCTTTTGGCTATAAAAAAAAAAAAAAAAAAAAAAAAAAAAAAAAAGACTTTAAGTACTTATTATGTTTCTTATGAAAAATATTTGCAAAGGAATATAAGCAATATTTTATCTGTGGAAAAATAACATATTGTGTGTGAAAGAAAAAGAATACAGTGTTCTGAACAAGAGTAAAATACATGTTTCAATCAGTACCTGAGGTCTTAATGTTTAAATGTTTATTTTGAGTCCATAACCATAATTTATTTTCTTTTCTTAACACTTTATTTGAGTTCCATAAAAATATTTATCTGAAGCAGAAAAATAGCTTTATCCCCGTGTGAAGCACAAAGAAAAGGCAATCTGGGTTTAGTGTCAGAAGGTTAGAATATGACCAAGGACTTTCAGTGCTGAAGTGATACTACCCTTGTTGATAATAAGTGATCTGTGTTCTAGAAAAACTGAGGACTGAGTACTCTTTTTTTTGTTTTCTTTTTTTCTTTCCTTTTTTTTTTTTCTCTTTTTTTTTTTTCTTTAGGAAAAGTAACTTTTGAAGGTATTAGAAACCTTATTCCTGAGCATGGGAACTTTGTCAAAAGGTATTTAAGTTCATATTTAAAAAGAAACTAAAAACCAAGCCCCTAAGATGAAAGGATTGAAAAGAGGTTTTCATGGAAACAAAACAACACATTTATTTTGATTTTTTCAAAATTGTTACCCGAAAAATATTAAATCCAAACCCACCCTAATGTTTTCACTCTGGAGTTAAAAAGTTATAAATTCTCTGTGCCTTGGCTTTAACTAAAATGTGAATAATGATGAAGAATTTGTTATTCTGTAGTCATCCTGACCTATATTGCTTAGGGAACTGGATTTGTGCAGATGCAAGGAAGTTCTTACCAGCACATGTATTCTGCTCACATAAGATGCATATGGTCCCAGTATTTTGGTTTATTCCTGACACCTAGAATAATAGCTCACATCTTCTGTCAGAGATGAATGACTGTAAATG
Organism: Stictonetta naevosa; assembly: GCA_011074415.1. Lineage (NCBI taxonomy): Eukaryota > Metazoa > Chordata > Aves > Anseriformes > Anatidae > Stictonetta > Stictonetta naevosa. The sequence goes on along the minus strand of CM021697.1, from coordinate 137,160,489 downwards.
AGTGTTTAAGAGACTCCATCATCGATTTCACAGGCTTATTTTTTTTTTTGTGCCGTTCAGTCTCCTCCACCAAATTCAAGCTGCTCTCCAATTTCTGCCCCTTTTCAGTATGTTTTGCAACAAAAATACATCATCTAGTGTACACTTCTGAATTTATGAAATACACCATAGGTAGTCAGGATTTCAGCAGCAGCATACTTCTGGGGAACTTTTCAGTACTTTATAATTTCTGCAGTAGTACAACATGCTGTGGGGTTAGAAATGTTACCTTTTTTTTTTACTTCCTTTCTGGTAATAATATAATCCAAAATCAACAGTACACCAATGCAGACAATCTTTGGAATGATTAAATAGAGTAAGAGAGAGAATATCTATGGCAAAGTTTAATAAAGGGAGATGACATGAAACCTTCTGGTAATGAGAGGCACATTCTACTTGTCATTTGACATTTGTCCATAACTGTTACATCATTGACTTCAGTAGTGTTTTGGTTTTCTGACAGTTCCCCCCTCTGCTCCAGCAGCAGTTCCTCCTTTTTTTTTTTTTTTCCAGCTGAGTTGGAAGCACATTTTGTGATGTGTTTGCTGTCCCCAGTGATGAGTAGCTGTGTGTTACTTCTTTCAGCAAGGAAGCAGTGTCAGTAGTCCAAGGAGCGGAAAGCTCATGTCCTCCTGGGTTTTATTTAATGTCTCTGTTCCTCCAGTAGCACTGGCAGTCAGAGGTGAGTATGACACACAGCCCTGGTTCAGACAGATTAGCTTTTACCTCAGCAGGTTGCCAGTCGCTTTTTGCTAACAAATCCTTCTTGCCTTTATGGACGAGCTTGGCTTCATCTTATTTATTTCTTCTGTTTCAGCCTCTGAATTGATGATTCTGTAAAATACAGGAGTTCTGCTACACTCTAATTGCAAGCTTACCGTTCTTTTCCCAGATTTTACATGATTTTCTTGCTTGAGGAACCAATGCAGGAAACAAAGAGCTCATAGGCTACTTGTAAGTCACAATTCCATGCCCTTTTACTTACTGCAAGCTCAGTCATCATTTTACACGCCACACAAGTAAGTCTCAAATCAAACTTATGGTGCTAAGACAGTGAAAGCTCTGTTTTCAGATGGTTCATCTGAAGAAACCCCTATGAGCTGATATGTTCTGTGAAAAAAAGGACCATCCATGTATGGACAGGGGAACTGATGATCATAGCCATGTAAGCTGTTTCCCTCAGACTTCATGGCAGTATTCCTCTTGGTAATGCTTCTCTTCAGCAGCTCCTACGTTCTTTACTCTTTTTATTTTTGTTCTTAGTTCATGAGTTTATCATTTTCTTCTGAGGCCTCAGAGCATCCTTCTTTATCTTCCCATTTTGGTGTGCTGAGAAAAGGACATAATATGAATGAGAATCAGGCAGCCTTTCTTTCTCTATTGCAAGCCAACCTATGGATGTAACTGCTAGCAGAAACCTCTTTGTAATCACAAAGCTGGCAGCTGGCATGGTAATGAGTCCCTTCCAAAAGAGTGGAGTTTGTTACTATTAATATTAACCAATGTTCTATTATGTGCTTTTCAAAAATAAGTGCTGAATCAAAATTGGAGGCAGACAAGGGTGGGATCTAGAAAAATAAATACAAACAGTGTTAGACATTGTTTGCTACCAGCTGTTTTAGTGATCTGTCCTATTGTTAATCCTAATAGGATGAAAGTGGTAGAAGTTCACAGCTGTGTTCAGAGAACTGCAAGGTGAGGTTTTGAGAATATACATTCTTCTGAAAAATATGCAAAGCATGAAATAGTGGATCCATTCTTAATGTTTTTAAAACCTCACTGACTTCACCAGAGACAGATTTTTGCCTTAAATATCAGACTAATTCTTTGAATTTGTTTGACGCTGGGTCAGCCTTTATAAATCTCTATAAATTCTGGGCACAGGCTTCTTAAGGACACCGTTTGTAATGAATAATTTTGAATTCATTAGCACCCAAGGTAAGAACCTTGAAAAAAATGTATTTGGTACGGTTCTATTCTATTCTGGTCCTAGCTTTAAATAAGCACCCTAGTTTTAAATAAGCACTTTTTTTTTTTTTTTTTTTTTTTTTTTGGTCTATGTTGTTGTGTTTCCCTGTTAACAAAACTTACACAGGCTACATTTCTGGAGATAGAATTTCAAGTTGGTGGCCTTGACTTTTCTCTTACTTGTGGGAGGAGTGCTTCTGACTGTTCTGTGTTGAATATGTGAAACTTGGCATCCTAAGCCTGTAATTTTCCTTATGAATATTAATTCTGTAGTAACAGTTCTCAGTCTGTGCTACTTACAGAGGACAGTTTTGCTTTATTTTATGCCTTAATGTTTTTTGTTGTTGTTGTTGTTGTTGTTTTTTTTCTCTCTCCAGCTGGAAAAAAGAAATGGGTTGGATAACGAGTTTGCAGCAAGGTTATATTTTTTTTGTCTTACAAAAAGAAGGTAAAGGATTGTTTATGTTTCTGGAGAATTCTCGGGGCTTACAAAGGTTTTCAACCTAAAGATTCTAGAACAGGCTAGTAATGGGATGGTGATTTAATAGCAAATTCCAGACGGTATCTCTGCACATGAAGAAGGTACCTATGTGTCTTTGTTTCAGCTTATATCCCAAATATAAGGGTTAGAAAATCTCTACAGTAACTGGTAACTCTCAAAACCTTTTACAATAGGACTGTCTTGGCAGAGAAAAGGTCATGGTTATGTGTTTTGACAAAGAATTCCTGGGAGGCCCTTTTCTTCCAAAAGTCTGGATTTTCCTTTCATCTTGTATCACTGTTCAAATACACTGAGTATCATCATTACTCTAAAGAAAATCCTGAATAGGGGGTGTGTCTAAGTGGAATAGCTATCATTCATTAAGTTCATGACACAGCAAGTTCTGAAAACCAGAGGAGCTGATAAACTCATTGTGCACAGCTAGCCAGAAACTGAAATTGCTGTTTCTTTGGAAATGCTGACATTTCAAGGGGGAAAATGCAATTTGTAATAAGAACAAGATAACTAAAAATGTGACTTTGCTCTAAAATGAAAATAGTCTGAAAGCATACTTGTGGCATCAAATCATTTTAATTTATAAAGTTCAAAAGTTCTTCTTTGACTTCAGTAATTCAAGTCATTCCGTTTCAGTTCCATATTTTATAAAAACTTTAAATGTAATCAAAAGCATGATTAGAAAGCAAATCTAAACACAAAGCATACAATAAATATAAAATAAACATGCAGCATAAATGATTGCATAAACAAATACATATGTACTTTATGTATTTACATACACATATATAGAAAAAAATGCGTAATATGAAACTCCTAGTGAAATTAAGAGCTTTCAGATTTTGTAAAGAAGAAATTCTGACATTTAATGTTTTGAAATACAAAAAAAAAAAAAAACTCTTGAGCTTTTATGGAGTGTATGTGTATGCATTTATGATTTATTTCTAATAAAACTGTGTTTTTTTATGTGGAAAATGGTTACACTGAAAAATATTGAAGCCACTCAAGCTGCTTTATCTTCAGCCAGTTAAATTTGACAATGACAGAAACTGACTTTGAGCTGATCTTTGTGCCAACCACTGTTTTCTATAATGCTGTCTTAAAATGCCACCAATTCCACCATCTTTTTTTTTTTTTTTTTTTCCTATTATTCTTATTATGAGTTCCATCTGCACTAATGAATAAAGTGGGTCAGGAACCATCTTCAGCCCCTGAGGCTAGGTGGGTGATATTGGTAGTAGGGTGATGATTGAACCAGATGATCTTGAAGGTCTTTTCCGACCTTAATGATTCTATGATTATATGATATGTGCCACACCATCCCACAGCTTTACCAGAATTCAACAGTATGTGAAGTTAAGGGACAGTACTTGGCATATGCTTCATGTGAGTTTGCTCATACATGATGTGGCTGTAAAGACTATTGAACAGGGCTCAAATTGCCTTCTCAAATAAATGCTTTTGGAAAGAACAAGGAGCTCTTGCAACAGTAAAGGTGGGGAAGAACTAGCAAAAATCCTTCAAGAAGAGGACGTGTGGGGAATCATTGAAGCCTTGAGGAAATGACTCTGAGCCAGTCTATGTGACTCAGGATAAACATTAATGAAATTCTTGGAATTGATCTGGCATAAAAAAAGAGCGAGATAGCCACAGAATGTAGCTGGCCATGTATCCTGAATTAGATTCCTAGTCAAAACACCAGAAACTTGCAGACCAACTGTATATTCATCCACCTTCCAGACTTTAAGTCACAAAATTTACTCCTTCAAATAATATTTAAGCATGAAATAGTCTTGTTCTTTTCAGAACACAAAAGTATGTATTGAAGTTATACAATCCATTTTTTAGCTCTTTTATAATAATATATACAGTAATTTTGTGACATACCCATTATCACACGTATACAGCATTCAACTGATGATGATTTATGCCTCCCACTGCTGCTGTCAAATCAGTGATGACAAGTGTCCTTGCCTTACACTTCAGTTTTCTGGCATAGCAGACTTAGCATAGATACTCCTGTTTAGTTGACAGTGGTAGGGGAGAAGAGGCCAGTTACATTCCATTTGATGGAAACCCTTATACAAACGCTGCCTTGGCATTATCTAAGTCTCTGCAATTTTCCAAAACACTAACCTTTTTATTTTTAAACAGAACATAATTGATCCAAGCATGAAGACTACAGGAGTGCCAAATGTATGTAGAGATGCTATCAGTGATTTTCCTAAAAACAATGTATGTAGAGATGCTATCAGTGATTTTCCTAAAAGCAACACAGAAACTCAAGGAACCTGAATAGGCTTTCAGGGTTAGTTTATACAATATAGGGCATAAGGAATTCAGCAACAGATCAGATTATGTTTAAAAAGGTGTAACCATATTTCTGCAGTGACATAATTAGTCAAAATTTATTCTTTCAAAAATAGGGGTGAACATAATGGTTTGATTTTCATTTCAACCACTACTGCATTTATGACCCTGCTGAAGCAAAAAGCTGTTCCAGTGGAGTCAGAGAACTGAAGGTGACTTGCCAGAATAACATTGCTTTCTAGGATTTGGAGAGGATCCAGGCTCAGGCTGCTTGTGCACGCATATAAACTATGCAAATACCTGCACAGAAATAATGCACCAGACTCGGGGGATTTCTGGCTTAGGGAAAGAGTAAATACATTTTGCAATGAGGAATAATAGAGAATGCAGCTAAAAGCAGAAGAGACCAGGCTACTAGCAACATCAGAGATGTGTTGAGGACTCTATAAAAGCAGCACACCTGCTGGAGATTATGTTTATAACTGATGGGGTAGATGGGATAATTGACAGGACAGAAGAGTGTGTTAGTTTTCCAGTAAAAGTTGAAACTACTAAGCTTGATCTTGAACACAGAGTAGGTTAGGGAGTTTCTCTGAGCCCTTTTCTGGTTTAGCCTGAACCTATCTTAGCAAAAATAAATGAAAAAAAAAAAAATCTGTCTTGATTTAAAAATATTTCTCAAGAATTTTTCAGTTGTCGCAAAGTCATCATCACATTTTGAAAATTGCACCCTGTTTGAATTCTGAGTTTGCTGAACTTCACCTTCCAGCCATTGGCTCCTTTTACACCTCCCTCTTCTAGATTGTAATCAAGCCTCCTTTAGGCTTCTTTTGGAGAAGTGAAACAGATTGAGTTTCTTGCATGTTACACTATCAGGCTATTTCCAATCATTTACTCACACAGGTTCTCTTCTCAAGCTGTTACTTAGTTTTTGCCTTTCAGCTGTAAGTACTCCCCCAATATACTACAGCCATTATCCCATTAGAGCCCAGAATAAAGCCTCTCTGCTTCCACTTCTCATTCCCCAGTTTATGCCATCTTCAGTCTAAAACATATTTGCTTTTAATTCAGTAAGCATTATTCTGAAATCTCACTTTTATGTTTGCTAACCAAGGCTTTTCTAGAGTTCCTGTCACCACAAGAGAGGTTTGTGTCCACTTTTTAAAAGATACTTAATATTTTGTCCTAGTAGCACTTTTGGACATATTCAAGTGGCCTAATTTCATGGTTCTCTATAGTCAATGGAGACAAATAAGCACATCTAAAAGTCACTGAAAAGGTAACAGTATACTATACTCCCAGCCAACTAGAGTCAACAAACTGGAAATACGAAGACTTTGTTGAAATTTCAACCCTTCCCAGAACTGCTGCTGTCCTTTTGCTAGTAGTATACCAGAGAATTGATATCTGTTACTTCTCATCTTTATCCGTGTTTTGTTTTGTTTTGTTTTCATAATTATATCCTTATAAAGTATATTTGCTTTTTGCTGGAAAAAAAAAAAAAATTAGATTGCCGAGAGACAAGAAACAACTCCATAGGATACTGCTATTGACAGATCCACTCTGTGATGATTTGCAGTGTTCAGTTACATTTCTGAGAATGCAGTTCCTGTTTTCTTAGTATCATTGTATACCATGTTGAATTTATGCCATCCTGCTTTTTAATCAAACTTTTGCACACTATGGCAGTCAAATGCTCTGCAGAAGTCTGTCACTTGAACACTATTACCTTTATCAGCTCATCAGAAAGAAAACATTGTGTTATTTTGACAAAATTATTTTTCCCTAAATCTTCATTGACAGTTATTCCTTGCAATAACTGTTGCTAATCAACTGAGAAACACTGAGTGCTATGTCCAAGCATCTTTTCAACTCTCTTGTCAGAGTGCAGTTTGCTGCTAAGCCCATAAAAAAATTTGAGTGTTTTCCTAATTTATGCACTGCCAGGTCTCAGAAGACTTGTTTGACTCTCAATATACACCTTTGGAAACAGGTATCTCTTCATGTAATAGTATTAGTCACTCAATGGTATCCCATATATTGATTAAATTTCATTGTAGTTGTTAAATTATTTCATCTAGATATCATGCCAGGTAACTTGACAAGAATGAATACTTCACCCATACACTTAAAACGGACATAAAATGCATTACCTCCAGTTCTCCTGATATACTTGAAAATACCAGACCAAAGAGCAACAAAAACAACAACAACAAAAAGTCTTCCCCAGTCTAGTAATATTAAACAATAGAATACATATATTTTAAATATAGCTTCTGCATTCTCTTCCCCAGGATTTTCTATATTCAAGCTTCTCTTTGACATCATGCTATGTTATTTATATCTTTAAATAAAATATTGTATTTTCATTTAAAGCATGTACCTCCAAAAGAGAGCTAGAGATCAAGGAAAATTCCGAAGAATAGGATTCAATTCATATTTAAGGCACATCAGCTTAATGATCTACATGTATATGTCTACATGTAAAGTAGGTCTTGCAGTTTAAACTGTGAAAGCTCATTGGAGATCTGGTCAACACAGCCTGCAGACCTTAGAAAACTATTCATTTGACCAGTCTTAAGGATCAATTCAGCTACTCATGCATTGATTGTCTAGTACCATTTGAGACACCATAGAGTATATAAAGCATCTATACTGAGATTCTGATGTGGCACAGGATCTAACGATAATGCTATCTCCTACTTAGATGGCAGCAGTACATCAGGCAGGATGCCTTAGGACCTCTCAAATGGCACTAAATCCTCCTGTGTTTGCACATACTTGAGCTCTGAGTGCATATCTCAAGATAAGCTGTTTTTGTCTAGTCTCTATAGCCTGTATTGACCAGCGTTCTATTGACAAGAATGGGAGCTGAGACATCTACCTCCCTTGTGATCACCTATGGGCAGGCCTGTTTAAGCAACTTCATGCAGAGCTGAATATTACTCCACTGTTGACAGCTGGCAATATTTGGGCTACATCTGAAGTAACCAGAAGGTATAAGTTGTATTATGTCATGTGGATCTGATCCCTTGCAGGGTCGGAAGGTATGGTCCACATTAAGCCCACCTTCCAGTGATACCTCCTACCATGGTAGGAACTGTTTATACCTGTATATGACATTGAGTTAGGACATCCCTAAAACAAGTAACCAAACCCAGAAGGCTGGAAACACTATATGTCCCTGAGCTTTCCCAAGCAACTGACTTGTAAACCTTCATGGTCTTACAACACTCAGTTCCAACACCTAAGAGTGTACTGTGACTGAGAAACAGATGAGATACTGTCAAGTTTTCTCCACCATACCTGGGGATTGCTGCACAGTTTTAGCATGCTGTTGTTCTTACGAGCCATAACAAAATTCAATTTTTGGATTCCCTACATTCTTAGGGGGAAAAAGATCATAGAACAGCATGCTTTTTGAAACAGCAGTCCAGCCTCCCACAACAGTCAAGTGTGGAGCACTTTGATCACACAAGGATAAATAATATATATTCATATTAATAATATACATGCTATAATACGTATTAATAATATACATATTATATTACATATTAATAATACAAATATATATGTATACACTTTTTAAGTTTAAAAGACTTTTTAAGCTAAAAAGACAAACAAGAGTAGTATGCTTCAGAGAAGTTTTAGGAAAGTGAATGCAAACTCTTCATTTAGTTCCTCCATTCTCCTGATCTCTTCAAAGCCACAAGGCTAAGAGCTCTAATAAGTTCCAGTAATACTGAGATTAGTTAAGGCGTGTTCCTTAGACTATCACTAGCAAATGAATATAAAAACTCCTCAAAAATAAAATAAAATAAATCCAAAGATCAAATATCCTCGTTCTATGGACAATCTTGTGAGGTGTCACCATAATCATTTGTATTTACAAACAAACAAACAAAAAAGAACAGAAAATGGGTTGCAATTTTGAATATTACCTCTTTTCTCCCGTTTTGTACATTTTTTTCGTCAAAAGCAAAAAAATAAAAAAATAAAAATAAAAATCTGTCCATGTCATAGAATGAGTTCTTAGTAAATGCCATTTTTTTGACACATCAGTTTCAGATCTTATACAGACAACAGGTGGGTTCTCAACATCTCAACATTTTGTTGACAAACATGATCACGGACAACAATCGCTGCTTTAACTACTCAGGGGCTTTATAAATCCTCTCTCCCTGGAAGCAGTTTTAGAGACTGCTTTAATCTTTTTCAGAGTGTGGAAGATAGAACAAAAATTGAGGAGGTATATTTAAGTCACTGCTGAAGAACACTGCCCAGAATATTTGCAATGTTCTATTTTCACTGTTTGTTTCTTTGTTTTCCTTTTCTTCCTTTTCTCTCTTATAGCCCAGAAAGGCTCACATTTCTTACTGAAGCAAACACAGGGCTGTGTGTCAGTAAGAGAGAATCAAAATAGCTCTATTAACAGCAGTTAACTACCATGATTTAGCCCATCTGGAGAGAACAACAATAATGACATTTGAATATTTCAGTGCAAACAATATAAGTGAGAGTTGGTGTCTCTCTCTCTCTCTCTCTCTCTCTCTCTTTTTTTTTTTTTGGACATGTGTGTATCCATTTCTATGTACAAATGTGTACAACTGTACATGTGTGTGTACGTGTTAGTTTCTGAAAAATAACTGGAATAAAACACATCACTAACATCTGGGATAACAACATTGGCTAACTACAGTCCAGACTTGTGTCCCCATATTATCTATGAGCCAAAACCCAAGTATTAGAATTGCCAGCACAATGGTAAATTAGAGAGAATATTATAAACTACAGCAAATTAGAGTGTGGGATGAGAGTGCCTCTCCAGTGAGAGAAGTTCATTTTCACCTAGCTTTGGCATCGAATTTTTCAGAGGGGAATGTACTGCAGAAATGACTTGAAATATTAAAAAATAAAATAAAAATGTGTAGAAAATAAATGCAGATGATATAATTAAAATCAGAAATAACTTCAATAATTTATATTTTAATCATTTTTAAAGTAGAATCTGTCAAGGACACAGCTGAGAAGAATGTTAACTAAAAAATGCATTTACAAGGGTGGCCTTTAATCATGGATCACATTGAATAAATTAGTTTTATAGTTTACTAGATATTTGTAAATCCAGAGGCAAATTTTGTTCATGGGTAAATGGAGTGTACTCCATGAATAAGTCACCTTCATTTTTATTTTATATACTCAAAATATGGCAGAATTGTTACATGTATCATAAGATCATATATTTTTTCATAGTGTACCAGCTTCTCAATGCATTCATTTTTAAACTGTACTGAATATTAATGCTATATTTAATTATAATCCATGAATCCAGATTCTACACCTGCAACTCAGGCAATACTTACCAACGGGAGGATGAGAAGATGGAGAGCAGCCCCATGTTGTGGGTTTACGTGGCAAGGTTTGGTAGCAGGGGGGCATCGGGGTGGCTTCTGTGAGAAGGATCTAGAAGCTGCCCCATGTTTGGTAAGGGCCCCACTGCTGACCAGAGCTGAGCCAATAAGCGATGTTGTTTTGTGCTTCTGTGAGAGCATATTTAAGACAGGGAAAAAAAAAAAAAGGCAGCTTCACAGCAGCTGGGAGAGTGATAGGATTGAAAAACAGCCCTGCAGGCACCAAGGTCAGTGAAGAAGGAGGGGGAGAGGTGCTCCAGGAACTGAAGTCCCCTGCGGCCTGTGGTGAGGCCCATGGTGAAGCAGGATGTCCCCCTGCAGCCCATGGAGTAACATGGTGGAGCAGGGTTCCACACTGCAGCCCATGGAGGAGACCACGGTGGAGTAGGTGGACCTGCACTGATGGAGGCTGTGGCCTGCGGAGGACCACTGCCAGAGCAGATTCCGGGCTGGACCAGTAGGTCATGGAGAGGAGACCACGCAGAAGCAGATGTCCTGGCAGGAGCTGCTGCCCGTGGGCGATCCAGGTTGGAGCAGTTTGCTCCTGAGGGATGGACCCCGTGGTACGGACCCATATCTGGAGCAGTTCTTGAAGAGCTGCTGCCTGTGGGAAGCCCATGCCGGATCAGTTTGGGAAGGACGACATCCTGTGGGAGGGACCCCACATGGAGCAGGGGCAGAGAGTGACCGTGAAAGAGTTGCGGATACGAAGCGTCTGAGACTGACCACAGCCCCCATTCCCCTGTTCCCCTGCACTGCTCAAGGGGAGGAGGTGGAAGAGGGTGGATGGGGGGAACGCATTTTTGGGTTCTTTCCTTTGTTTCTCACTTCTCTAGCTTGTTAGTAATAGGCAATAAATCTTACTATCTCCCTATACTGAGTCTGTTTTGCCCATCACAATAATTGTTGAACGATCACCCCATCCTTATCTCAAACTTTGAGCTCTTTGTTTCATATTTTCTCCCCATACCTCCTTGAGGAGGGGGAGTGAGAGAGCGGTTGTGGTGGAACTCGGATGCTCACCCGAGTAAAACCACCACACCCCGCAGAAAGGGATCTGGGGATTCTGGTTGATGGCAAGTTGAATATGAGTAAGCAGTGTGCCCTGGCAGGCAAAAGGGACAACTGTACCCTGGGTGCATCAGGCACGGCATTGTGGTTGAGGGAAGCAATTGCCTGGCTCTGTTCTGCTTTGGTGCAGCCTCACCTTGAGTACTGTGTGCAGTTTTGGGTATCACAACATCAGAAGGACATAAAACTATTAGAGAGATTCAAAAGGAGGGTTATAAAGATGGTGAAGGATCTGGAGGGGAAGACGTATGAGGAGCAGCTGAGGTCCCTCGGTTTGTTCAGCCCAGAGCAGAGCATGCTGAGGGGAGGCCTCATGGCGGCCTGCAGCTCCCTCACGAGGGGAGCGGAGGGGCAGGCGCTGAGCTCTGCTCTTTGGGGACAGCGACAGGACCCGAGGGGACAGCATGGAGCTGGGACAGGGGAGGGTTAGGCTGGGGGTTAGGGAAAGGTTCTGCACCCAGAGGTGGTCAGGCACTGGGACAGGCTCCCCAGGGCAGTGGTCACAGCACCGAGCCTGATGGAGTTCAAGAAATGTTTGGACAACTCTCAAACATAGGGTTTGATTTTTGGCTGGCTCTTGTGTGGAGCCAGGAGTTGGATTCAATGATCCTTTTGTGTCTCTTCCAACTTCGTATTTTCTATAATTCTATAATTCTATGATTCTATGATAATCCTAAGCAGTACTGCTCTTTCTTCATACAAAATTGCTATGAAGAAATATTAATTGGTTTATTTTCTACTTCCCTCATTTATGTTTTGTCACTCTTGCTTTTACCAAAACACAGCTTTGTTATTTTTCTTTTCAAAATGAGTGCATGTTATTAACCCGTGATAGCAATGCAGCAGACAAGGAGGGAAATTTGTTTTCTGTTTTAGCAGTACTTTTAAATAGTTAAGTTGCCCAGCAGGCTAAAATGATCAGTGTTGAGGCTTTGTAAAGCTGTGTTTAGGGACCACTATATTTGCTTATTTACTTAAGTATGCATGACATCTGATCTAAGGTTTGTGGAAATCAGTGCAAACTTTTGCACTGACTTCCATCAATTCTTATTCATGTGCAAATTTTTCCCAGAGGTCTAACCCTAGATCTTCCAATTCCCACGAAGAATGGGATTTATAACTGAAGATCAGCCACAATTTAACACTTTCTACCCTGTCATCTGGCTTTCTGAAAATAATGATGGGAAAAGACACTGCAGAATAGAACACCAATTGGTGGACATTGGACACTCAATCCTTCACTATGGTCTCAGTTTGCACAGTTTGCTGTCTGTGTGTGAGTCCTTTTTACTTATCGCACTCTACAGGTACCTTAAAGGAGGCTGTAGCGAGGTGGCGGTTGGTCTATTTTCCCACGTGCCTGGTGACAGGACGAGGGGGAATGGGCTAAAGTTGCACCAGGGGAGGTTTAGGTTGGATATTAGGAAGAACTTCTTTACTGAAAGGGTTGTTAGGCATTGGCATAGACTGCCCAGGGAAATGGTTGAGTCACCATCCCTGGAGGTCTTTAAAAGACATTTAGATGTAGAGCTTAGTGATATGGTTTAGTGGAGGGCTTGTTAGTGTTAGGTCAGAGGTTGGACTAGGTGATCTTGGAGGTCTCTTCCAACCTAGACTATTCTGTGATTCTGTGATACTCACCGACAGTCAACACAGCTTTCATGTAATACGTCGCCTTGGAATACCAAACGACTTTGTGTCAGGTTCCAGATGGAGGCTAAAAACCTTTTCTCAACCTAATGATCGACTTGATCTATCCAAGATGTGCTGTCAGTTACAGCTAATAATATTCAGCTGAACATCACTGATTATCAGCTGAGTGCATTATACTCAATGAAGTGTCTTTGGTGTTTACAAGGAATAAACAGCCCATCACTCAGTCCTCGAGGTTCTTCTTTTTTCCTTTGCTGATAACCTTTTTATTTTAACCTTTAATTAATTGTTGAGTTGATGGCCTTGAAACAGAATTATCCAGGCACGATGGTAAACAGGATGAAATCTGAGGATACTGGGGGAAAAAGAGTGGATAACAAAAAAATACACACTGCCCTCAAAGTTTGGCTATAATCAGTGAGTGTATTGGTGAACTGTTATGAATAATAAAGTTGAGAAAGGCATCAAAAAACACCAAACACTGGGACAAGGTTTGCTAAGGTTCTGTACACACTTGAGCTATGCAGTGACTGAAGAGCTGAGCCCATGAGGACACTCATGATTTGAAGAGCTAGAAAGATGTAATTTTAAAATACAAATGCCAAGTACATATATAGAGTAATAAATAAACATTGTCATTTCCCATTGGTTTGGGAAACTGCTGTTGCTGGTCATTTACAACCACCTGAAGACAGCATGCTTCAGGTTTGCTGTAGTCATTTTTGCTTTGAGATTTCCCTGAGTGTTTTTACGCATGTTGATATCCCAGTTTAAAGCATTATCCAGTATCTAATGCAATCCAGCCTATAGCATTTATTACATAAATCCCTTGTCTGTTTCACTTGAAATGAGCTTTTGTAAAGTATCGGAATGAATAGATTCTTCCAATTATTCTTCAGTTTGTAAAATCCATGAATAATTAATAAGTGCTTCTCTACAAATGGAGACCATGAGATGCCAAATTCACAGCACATGCCCAAGACTGTCTCATACCATACTGTCTTTTCAAATATCTGTGTCTGTTCCTCAGTTCCTAGTTCCTCACTGGACTCCTTAGTCTGTGCCTGTTCTTGACCTCTTTTTTAGAATGATCCCATAAAAAAATGAGAAACCATTAAATGGAGCCATGTTTGCTGGGAAAAAAAAAAAAAAAAAAAAAAGTATTTAGGTTTTCTCACTTCCTGTTCCCTGGTGCTGAGGGGCCCTAAGGTATGTAGGACATGGTAATCATTGCTGCAGGATCCACAGGTTCCCCTCTGTGTGAGTAGTTTCCATCTTGCACCTTGCACTCATGTCTGTCTGATCACACCTCTCTGCTCTCTGGTCTTCCATACCAAGGCAAGAGCAGGTATCATAAAGTGGCTGTTTGGTAAAGTCTAGAGATCACTTCTTGTTACATATCTGGAAAAAAAGAGGACATTCTGTTTCAGGGGTAATGACAAAAAGGCCTTTTTTGTTTCTTCTGCTGAGGGTCACAAGGTAAATATAAAGGCAAAAGCAAAAATGAAGCTACCAGGCCCCTACTGAAATTAATTCATTTATGCCATTTGTTACAGTGAGACTGTATTTGCAAACAGCTGGGAAACAACAACAACCACCTAAAAAGCTTTCTTTAGATTCTCAGTTTTACTTTCTGTGAAATAGTGCTCAGTGCTAGTAACAGAAAAGATCTCATGCTCTGGAAGGCTAATTGCACTGCTTAGACTTATTTGTTAAAATGAGTCAATTTCTGTCTAAGACAAGTCCCTTTTCCTGTGCTAGAACTTGTTAGCATTTAGCAGAACAGGAAGAAATGCCAGCTAGGCACTAATAGCCTTCATTAGCCATTAATTATAAATAACAGTTATGAATCTGAATCAGCACCAGAAACTAATGAATTCATCCTTTCGAATGAAAATAATGGTCTGTATAGAACTAAACAATGTAAGGTCACCATAACTTATCAAGTAAAAGAATGGATAATGTGCAATTCTGGGTCCAACCCTGCTCTTTCTGAATTTAATCAAAAAGCTTCTGATACCCTTCAGTAAGAGAAAGCATGGTAGTGTTTTTTCTGTCATGAAAGATTTATATACATATATATGTATGACCCAGTCTTTTGTGACAGATAAAAGGCTAAGAGAAAGGTATACTTACTGAGGGAATGCTGACAAAGAACTGGTTTGAGACTATCAGATGTCTAAGATATTTAGTTGTTATACTTTAGACAGCAGACTTTAGACATTATTAAACCAGCATTAAGTGTGAAACATCCACATGATCAATAAACTGTCAATGCTTAGGGTAATGTTTAAGGGACACCTGTAGAAGAATAATCCCAGTTTGTTGGGAAAGCAAGTACTGGGCATTTATATGGGTCTTGCTATAGCTGTATGCATTTTAGTTAATGACTTCTAGCTATTTATTTTAAAGAGATAGTATAACAACAGCATAATCCATTAGATTTGTAGAAACATAGAATGGTTTGGGTTGGAAGGGACCTTAAACACCATTTAGTTCCAATCCTCCTTTCATGAGAAGAAACACCTCCCACCAGACCAGGTTGTTGAAAGCCCCATCCAACCTAACCTTGAACACTTACAGGGAGGGGGCATCCACAACTTCTCTGAGCAACCTGTGCCGGTGCCTCACCACCTTCATAATGATTTTTTTCCTTACATCTAATCTAAATATATCCTCTTTTAGTTTAAAAATATTGACCTTTTTCCTATCACTACACTCCCTGCCATACAGTCCCTCCTCAGCTTTTCTGTAGGCCCCCTTTAGGCACTGGAAGGCCGCTATAAAGTCTCCCTGGAGCCTTCTCTTCTCCAGGCTGAACAACCCCAACTCCCTCAGCCTGTCTTTGTAGGAGAAGTGCTCCTACCCTCTGATCATCCTTGTGGCCCTCCTCTGCACCTGCTCCAACAGGTCCATGTCCTTCTTATGCTGGGGGCCCCAGAAACTGAACACAGTTCTCCTGGTGGGGTCTCATGAGAACAGAGTAGAGGGGGAGAATCACCTCCCTTGACCTGCTAGCTATGCCTCTTTTTATGTAGCCCAGGATACAATTGGTATATTAAATAGTTTTTAATGTTTTGATACCATGGTATGTCTCAGGGGACAGGATCAGGAAGAAGAACAGATTTTCTCCTTTCTAACATTTGAACAATTACCAAAATAGGCATCATCCTATTCCTGTTCTGCTATTGATCTGAAGGGATTGTGTGGGAAGGGACTTTGTCTAGGGAATTAAGATCTTCTCTCTACCTTTGAGGGGGTGAAAATGTTTTTCCTTTCATGCTTCTTTCATTTATCATTTTTTTTTGTTGTGCACCTGCTGTTTGTAGGGAAGACCCATGGCAAATCCCATCAGTGAGTTAGCCTACTTTTGTTAAGATAACAAACAAAATATCACAGCCTTCTAATTAATAAATATATAGTTACCTTTGCTATTTGTCTAACTGCTGTTTCCTCTGGAAAATCTTAGAGTCCATCTTAAAGTTTTATTACGGAGTTGGAAGAAGACACAGTGCAATAATAAAGCTGATGGCATCAGCAAATCAGCATAACTCCAATTTAACTCCAATTTGACCAGAGCAATTTACTCTGGCCTAAACTACGCACATTAGTAATTCAAAAAAAAAAAAAAAAACAAAAAACAGAAGAAGCACTAGGTGGTGAAATACAGGAAGGAATGGGCAGTTACTGATGCAGTTCAGCAACCTGTCCCCAGTCAGGTTCAGCACACTTCCCATTTTGCTTTCTCCATGGCACAGTCCAGATTAGGAAACCTCTGGGACCTTGATCTTGGAATCTTTATTGTCCTGAGGGACAAAGGGAGCTCTATCGACCTTCAGGCTTCTGGTTAGCTAGCACTTCTTTTTCTAGTTCGTTGCCCAGGTTACTGGGCTGCTCCTCCTACTCTTGATTTTCATGGGACATTCTCCAGGTCTTTGTTACTGCTTCTGTGGCAAAGTCCATGTGGCAAGCAATTGCAGTGCAGGGTTTTGTCCTGGAGAAATGCCTGCATCAAGGTCAGCCAAAGACTAAGAAAAGACAAAATAAAAGAATGAGGACTTGTTCTTAAATAAAAGCCATCTAGATTTAGGGGAACCAGAAGAGTTAGGGCTGCAAGAAGTATTGAAATGTGGAGTGGGTAGAAGCTTTGAAGATGAACTCAGAAAGTTTGTACTATATATAAGAATAAAATGAAAGAAAGCAAAGAGGTGATAATATGCCCTCTGCTTTAATTATAGAAATACTACTTACTTGGACTACAGATTGCATGAAACACTTCTGTCTTTTGTAAAACAGAAACTCAAGTTTTCAGTGTTTCAGTCCATCCCACCTCCAGAACTGACTGATTATGCACCTTGACTGTCTGCCCTGGCAACCTCTCCACCACTTTCCTTTTGTTTTCTGGCATCCTAGAGCCTGTATGAGGGAAAAAGCTGCTCCTGGCTGTCATTGCAAGGTTGTTACAGGATCCTGAGCTTTCACAGTGCAGGTCTCTTTGCCTGTCTATCTTATTCTTCATTTGCATGGTGGCTGCAAAGGTGCAACCCTGACAGTTAATGCTTTCTATATTTTTCACTGCTGTTTCATTTCTCATGGATTTTAGGAGATCTGATGTATATTGCTCTATTAAACAGACAAACAAACAAAACTAAACTAAACAACAAAAATTTACTTTTTTTTTTCAGTAATGGTGTTGTTTTTTTTTCTCTTTTTTTTATGGCACAAATTTTGGGCATTTCTTCTGTTCATTAAAGCTGAATTTATTATTCATAACTTTTGTCAAATTACTGTATTTTATTCCAGTAATTTGTTTAGTTGACATGTTAATAGTCAATAATTTGTTCTCAGTGGGTTCTAATGCTGGATTTGTTGTAAAGTATGTGGTAGGAACAATTAAACATTTTAAAATTGCAAACATACATCATTTCCTACATACTTTACATCAGGTAACATCTGCAATTTTCCTTGAAAGAAAGCATTTTCTGCATCAAGGACAATAATCGTAGAGCTTTGGAAGAGCAGGAAATTTATCAAGGGCACAAGACTCTGAAATAGTTAACCCCTTTTCAAGGCAAACCGGCCTAGCCAAAAATCTTACTTTATATGTCAAGGAATCCATCGATCCTTGTGGACTTTTAGTCCACAATTCCACTCAGCATTAAAGATAGCATAAAAAATTCAAAATATGGATGAAAAAAGCCCTGTCATCAAACTGAGTCTCTGCTCTTAAATCTGTATAGGTAGCACAGGGGGATTAGGTTTCTTTAGATGTACTGTAACTGCTGTTCTTGAAGGACTAGGTTACCTTTTACCGGACACTTGAATCACAGTGGATGTGTTGCATTTCTCTGGGGTCACCAAAATTTTAAAACCTTTGCTGTGGCTTTCAGCTTGTTGGAGGCACATTAATAAACCATAACACTAGCCTACCCATCTATGAGTTTTGAACCGAAGAGACAGATTTAATTTCCTATATGTACCAAGAATAGAAACATCGAATGGTTTCTTTTTGCCTTCACAAGCTCAACACCTTTTTTTGTTTCATAGGAAATATGAAAAACTAATTTCACAGAATTAACTTGGAAATCCTTCTCTGAATAATTCATTCTGGAACATCTGGCTGACTCATAGAGGCTTTGCTGCTGCAAGAAACTTTCAAGCCTTAAGCCTAAATTGCTCTGAACTTATCTGCATTTCCTTTGATTATTAATACGATGGACAGGTTTCACACTGGTTTGTGACAACAAGGAGTAGCTGTGCAAATGAAATTTACCCTGAATGTGCCTAATGTTGTGTGAACTGCAAGTTTCAAGTATTTTATTTTACTTTCAAGTATTTTATTTTAATATTGAAAGCTTTATTTTCACTGTCATTGAACTCGGGGGGGGGGTGATCAATTTTGTTCTTATGACTAAAGCAGCTGTCTTGAATTACTGTTGTCTGCATTAGGTATTTGCAATGTTCTTTTGTTCTTTTTACATTTCTTGGATTTAAAGTGTTTGATCCTGGTCTAATAAAAATACAGGTATTTTGTAATTCTTGTGCAAAAGCAAACTACATTCAAGGTTCAAGTCAATTAAGCAGAGAAAAGTAATAAATGTTAAATGTGCAGTTTGATAAAATTTGATAAGCAAGTCAATTTATTTTGTGAAGATGTTTCTCCTCAGATCCACGCTCTGAAAGTGTGTTAAATAGTCTTTAAAAATACCTGCTGAGAAGCACCCAAACCAGCTTACTACCTGACACTGTAAATCTAACACCTTTCTTCGTGTCTATCTGTTGTATCTCAGTGCATTCTGCAAACAAATCATCTTTCCTTTGCAGCTCTCTGCATAGACTGCACTCCACCAAATCACACACATCCTTGCAGAAGGTGGCACCGCAGGAGTTACAGGCACAGACATTTCAAATCCTGTCAAGGAAATGTGAGGTATAAAGGTTACAGCTAATGTATATTAATGTTAGCTTTTTCAGTTCCTACATGGATTTGTGGGTATTAGCTGCAGTATCGGCTTCTAATTATCACACGTTTATTATAGATGGCATGAGCTGCAATCTGGCACACGGGGAGGCACAGCTTGTAAACTGCTTGGAGTCTAAACCAGTAGAATGAATGTGTGGGAAATGGGTGCAGGTAGTGTGCAGTTGCTGGAGGGACTCCAGTGGCCTTTGCAGCACGGGCTGGGCTGTATTCCGAATGTTGGGAATACTGGGGAAGCCTGGGAGGAGCTTCTGGTTTTCTTAAGCAATTTTCAGGCCCAGTAGTGTGAAGGAGCCCACCCCAGAGCTGTCCCACCCATGAGGGAAGGGGCTGAGCAATCCCAGTTCCCATGGAATAACAGCGAAGTTAGTCCTGGACTACTTGTGGCCTTCATGTCAAACCTCTGCAGAAGCCCTTCCTGCAGCAAGTTTGCTTGTCTCCCCGAGGGAGCAAAAGGGAACCAGATGAACAGATTGTGTTTGAGGAGGGGGTAAGTGCTGTAGACTACAAGGATGATTATGGAGGCTTGAGCTCAAAGACTTTCTTTAGAGCTTTTTTGTAATTGAAAAAATGCAACAGCTTGATAATGAGTTAAACTGTACAAAATGCTCCCACCTTGAAAATCTGAAACTGTAAAGGCTAGACATTGCAAAAAGTCCTACAGAAATTACATGGAATCTGGGTAAAATAGGAAGTTGGAGAAGTCTGAAGCAAGTAGCCAGCATGTGAAAGAACTTGCTGGGAGCAGTGGCAACTGATCCCTCCCATGTCACTGGGGCCATAAAAACAATCTGAACTCAGTCTGTAGACAACACATCCTGCCCTTCTGTGTGGCTCTTTTCTTTTGAAACACCAGCTGTAATACAAAAGTGCAATTTTAAAACTGGAAAATAGATGCCAACAATTGTTTCATAAATACTTATAGAGAGACATAGGCTAGAGCAAGAAGCAGGCCATCAACCTCCAGAAGACATATTACAGAAATCTTTGTGCAAAGCACCTCCTATGCTTCCAAAAATGATCCTGAAATTGCAAAAATCCTCATTAGGCTGAAATACTGTCCCAATAAAGAGCTTCTTATAATAGACATGCTTTCAAGAGTACTGATAAACAGTGAAAGCAAGAAGCTGCAGGAAGAAGAGTTTGAAGTAAATGTGATTTAAGTGCTACCTATTACTGATACAAAATTTGACAAGTTTTTATAAGAAATGTAAAATGAGCCAACTTCACAGCAGCTGGAGAGAGTTATCTTAGACTGAGGCTAACAAAAGAATAGCCTGAGCACCACTAAGTATACAAAAGGCTTTGGGATTATGGACATGAAATAGCTCCCTGTGATGGGATTTTTTTATTAGAAAGAAAGATTGTCACAATAGCATATCATAAAAGGTCAGTAATGTGGTGCAGAATCCACATGGGATCTTGAATAGAGCAGAACTCCCAGTACCCGGTGCAGCTCAAAGAACTCTGGCCAGGCACAAGCAACGGTGCTGGAGATAAGGTACCCAAGTGTGAAATCTACAGTATGTTCAGGGAAAACATGCCAGAGAGCCAGTGATGCCATGTTTAATTCCTGATTACCCTGAGGCCATGGACTGCACAGTCCGAATGAAATAGTGCACATCTTAAATACTTGAATCTGTAGTAAGGGAGTCTAACAATACACCTTATATCATTTTTCTGAACTAATCTGTTTCAGAAGTCAGAAAAGAAGGATAAAAACCCTGTCTTTACAATTACCTTCTGAAAAGCTACATAAACCAAAGGTAAGCAACCCTGAAATAATGCTACAAGAGCTCGGTGCCAGGCAGTGGAAATAAAGGACGTGAATAGCAAACACGCATCTGCTGGAAGTGGAAGTGTTGAATTTCACCCAGCAGGTATCAGCACTACGCATCAAGGATGGAGCTTATCATGTCCATTTCAAGGCTACTGGGAGGACACTGAAGCAAAACCGAGGAGAAGCTGCAGTCCCTTTCCAGTAAGCAAACAGAAAGCTTGTGTCACACATTTAGTGGCTGGATAGGAGCCAGACATACTGAAGGAACAATGTGCTTACTTCCAGATATGGGAGCTGACTGCAAGTATAGTGCAAGTCAGCTAGTACAAGGTTAGAGATGTAGTGCAGTTTGGATCACTTGCAGAGGCCGCTTCAAGGTCTGCATGCGAACCTGGGCACGAATTTACCGGGGGTCTTTGTAGCTTCATGTGGCTTAGTCCTGGCTCTCAGTCAGTCCCCACTAGCACACGCTGGACTGAGGGGCATGGAAAACAAGCAGTAACTAGCTAACACCAAAGTTGTATAGTCCTTAAAAACAGCCCCTGACTGGCTGCTACTAAAACTATGCAGATATTTGTTTCAGTGGTAACAAAGGTTTCAGTAACACTCCCCAGGGATCCCACACTGTGCACCAGGTAGCGCCAGTTGTGGGTGTACCAGTCACACCAGTGCTGACAATGTTGGAGGTATGGCTGGTGTGAGCCTGGCTGGAAAGTGTTCTGTCTTTTCTTCTTTTGAATTCAGCTGCTCCCTTGAGTGAAGGGGAAACCCTGGAGACATGGAGTATAGCAGTGGGGAAATGTCAATGTGAAAGTGTATTCAGGTTGGTAAGAAGACTAAAAGTAAAATCACTGTATCTCCAAAATCATGGAGTGTTTCAGTTTCAAGAAATTCAAATATAACTTAATTTTATTATACCTTTCAGTTCTATAGATATTTAACACTGACAGGAAAATGTTTGTTTGTTTGTTTTTTGACAGAATAAACTCGTTGTACAGATTGCTGTACTGGTATTAATGTTATCTTTTATTAGTTTATTTTTCTGCTTTTTTTCCACATGGAAATATTTGCTCTGATGTAAGACAATGCTTATATCATTGTACTTGCATCCATCCTAGAAAAATTGAACTATTTACATTATGCTGGTACACAAACACTGTCTGGAACTAACCAAGGCCCTGATCACCACTGCAGATATTCATATCCTTTTTAATTCATTTTTGAGGACTTGAAATCCTTTTTATCTTTCTTTTTAGTCATATTAGGCAGTTAAGGTGGGACAAACTCAAAGAGAATCCCTAATCATTTCTTGCATGAAGAACCATAGCATTTGTGAATTCAGTTTTGCAGCAGTAGAGGTATGAGAATCCCTAAATTGGGTTAATGAGGTGCCAGAGACAAACAAAGAAATAAACACACAAACAAACATTTTCTAAAAACAACAACAAAATCTCTCCCCCCAGCCCCCCCTCCGATAATGATGTAAATGTCAGAAGTTTTAAACAAGTAGTCACAGTGATGGATGACACACTGCTCAAATAACTGAAAGTGCCTGCAGTACAATCTAAATAATAATTTTCCAGCATTGATATGTACTGCATCAGTAAATGTTAAGAGATGTAGGCAGATCTGACAAGGATCTAGAGTGCAAAGCATCCTGACTGTGCAGTCCTCATTATATTGTTTTATTGTTAGCTTTTTTATGTGATATATTTTGCTCCTGTTTTGATGCCGCATTTCAAAAATCTCCTCTGCCTCCCCACCCCCCCACACACATAGAAAGGAGGAAGGTACAAAAAACAAAGTTTCAGATAAGTAATTATATAATCATTCCTGCAAGTAAAAGTTGTGATTTAATAAATTACAAGGTTTTATTGAAAATAACTTATTTAATAACACTGCAAATGCTGTAGTGTTTCAAAGTACTGTCTACAGTACAAATTATATTTGGAGAAATATGGCATGGAGTAATGAGGCCAACAAGACAGATAATTCAGCGTTGCTATATATTTGTTTTAAAGGAATATTTGGTAGTACTCAAACAGTTACATTATTTTGGCAGGTGTATCAGAAAAAAAAATCCCCTTTCATTTCACATTAATTTCATCCGTCCTCTTTTCTCTTTCACTTACCTTTTAAAAATACATGGTAACTGAACAATTATAAAGTGCTTTAGAACTTCATTATGGACCCTCTCAAACACATTGACATCATTATGACTTTATTGGATTTCACTACAGAATAAATTTAAAGTTGCTGCTATAAAAAAAGTTTTTGAAACGAGCGTGGGAGTATAAGGAATTGATAGATTTCAGAAATCCCAATAAACTCAAAAGTCAAATGACTTTACTGAGTTATACTCGCTAGAGCTGATTTATATTATTCTGCTAAATCAAATAAGCTTTCCTTTACCTTTAGTTTCCACAAGTCTGTTCACCTATCAGTGAATAGTAGCAGATATTTCAGAAAGACATGGAGGAAACCCTGGAAAAGATCTTTATGAAAGAGAGCACCTTCATAATACTCTCTGTCACTCCACAGCCAATGTGTGCCCAAAGGAAGAAAGGATTATATTGGTTGCTTATTTAAATTAAAATGATAGCTAAAGATAGCTTAATGGATTTGAGTCTGTTTCCCCATTTATTCACACACTGCCACTTGGATTTCTTTTTCTAACAAGGTAAACCTTTTGAGTTTTTACTAGGTTTTCCATGATGGTGTCCAGGTCTGTTATCTATGCAGTAATACCTAATGCATAACCCAGAAGCATGTCTAGATGGTTCAGGTGTCAGGTGAGCTCCTTCAGTGATCATTACCTGGTATTTGAGAAGAGCAGAATTTCATTTGTCATCACAGTCCCTCAGCACCTCCTTTCCCAAGGTCCTTCTGAAATTCTTCAGACTTGTCTCTAGCCTTGAGTAATTCAAATTACTTTGTGTCTCTACAAATATCATCACCTCTGGGTCATGGCAGTTTGAAGGGCAAACAGAGAGAAGGGTCAGCTTATACGTACTTTTATATCATTTCTAAGCATCCACTGATCATTGTCGAAACAATGAGCTAAAGAGACCTTTTGTCTAACAAGTGTGGCCATTCTTCCAGTCTCAAAGTCACCCATTGTCACTATTATCCTAAATTGTCGACTGTTTCACCACGAAAAGTAGGTGAGATCCTGAGTATATATGAACATGCAAAATACTGCTGGATAAACTAAATTGTGAAGTTGTGATTCAGCAGCAATTACTTGTGGGTATGGATGCATAGAAAAAACAGGGCCATCTCATCAATACTGGTTATTCAGGAAATCATATTGCTGAGTTTGAATTGCAAAGCCAAAGTGAGAAGGTTCAGGCCAATGTTTGCACAAATTTGAAAATAGCCACAAGATGGTAAAAACTCAGCATGTCACACAGTTCCAGTTTATGCAATATTTTGGCTATAGTATTGCCCAGCAGGCTGAATGATGGAGAAAGATAATCTTTGCAGCGTTGTTCAGGCTGAGTCTGGATACAAAGTCATAGGCAAAAAAAACAACTTTGAAATTTGTAGTACCCTTTTGACAGTTTGATTTTGAGTGGAGGGACTTAAAAATTAATTCAACAAAGACAAGTGCAGCGTCCTGCACCTAGGGAGGAATAACCCCGTGCACCAGTACAGGCTGGGGGCTGACCTGCTGGAGTACAGCTCTGCAGAGAGGGACCTGGGAGTCCTGGTGGACAGCAGGCTGGCCATGAGCCAGCAATGGGCCCTTGTGCCCAAGAATGCCAATGGTATCCTGGGCTGCATTCGGAAAAGTGTTGCCAGCAGGTCAAGGGAGGTGATCCTCCCCATCCACTCAGCCCTGGTGAGGCCTTACCTGGAGTATTGTGTCTAGTTCTGGGATTCCCAGTATAAGAAAGACACGGAGCTACTGGAGCGGGTCCAGAGAAGGGCCACTAAGATGATCAGGGGACTGGAGCACCTGTTCTGCGAGGACAGGCTGAGAGAACTGGGCCTGTTTAGCCTGGAAAAGAGAAGACTGAGGGGAGACCTCATCAATGTGTATAAATATCTGAGAGGAGGGTGTCAAGAGGATGGAGCCAGTGTCAAGAGGATGGAGCCAGTCTCTTTTCAGTTGTGCCCAGCAACAGGATGAGAGGCAATGGGCACAAACTGAAGCACAGTATGAGGGGGCACTTTACTGTAAGGGTGACAGAGCACTGGCACAGGTTGCCCAGAGAGGCTGTGGAGTCTCCTTCTCTGGAGATACTCAAAACCTGTCTGGATGCCATCCTGTGCAACGTGCTCTAGGTGATGCTGCTCATCAGGGGGTTGGACCAGATGATCTCCAGAGGTCCCTTCCAACCTCAACCATTTGGTGGTTCTGTGATTTAGGTGTGAACTGTGTACCATGTGTACCATCTTGTTTCTGCATTTCTTCCTGTGCTGTCTGTAGACAATCTTCAGAAAATCCACTATTGATTACTCTATCCTTCTAACTAAGAAAAAAAGCTTTATTGCCTTTATTCTGAGCATTTTGTACTAAACAGTTCCTCAGTCAACACTGTGAACATCATCTGCTTCTACCCCTCATTTTAGATGAGAATATTGGTTACTTGTGAAACCCTTTCAACTAATCAGTCCATCGTATTAGTGACTGAAAATTATTAAAATTCCACAATGAGCTCCTGTCCAGTCACTATGTGGTTTATCTGCCAACCCTTGAACAATCCTTTACTTACAAACGTGATTGTTCTGTTGATGTTTCAGACCTGAATTATCCACTGGTTTTACTGTAAGGAGATTGGAATAGAATGTCCCATATAGGGGAACATTCACTTTCCAGGAAAGATTGAAAATATTTAATAACAATAATAATTTGGTTCACGTTAACCAGAAATCTGAGAGAGTACTGTGGGAAAAGAAGGTAAAGAAAGACCCTGGATAATTCTATGCTTGGGTGGGTTGTGTTTTTCTATGCTAAGGATGTGATTTTTAATGATTCATAAAAATCATGTCTTCATATCTTGAAATATGGATAATTATGTTGTGCTGGTGTTAGGCACAAAGTAGTAATTAACATTTTACTAGAGTTGATGTATTTATTTTTCATTAGTTTTATTTGTGTGATAAGTTGCTTTAATGTAGCTGTGATAAATGAAAAAAGATTATTTGAATGGCAGCCTAACCTTGCAAGCTAAATCTATTATCTGCAACAGTCATTTCTGGATAAATCTTATACTCTAACTTTTTAAAGCTTCACTATTATCAAAGAGTCATTATTCACCTAAATTAACTTTTTTTTTTTTTTTTCCTGACCTCTTGTGAAATGCATGTTTGTGTTCTCCTAGACTATTCTGTCAGCTAGATGCTCACTTCCTATACGTAGAACATTGTATTTGTGTAGAAACTCTCCATAGCAACTAATGAGCTCCTGAGGGTAAGAAAAGCAATGAAGCTCAACTTTGATTTACAAAACTGAATCAGTCATTTCCCCTTTATTTGATAGTGATTTTGAAAAGATTTATAATTCGTCTGCATTGTCATTTGCGTCCGCTACAATTGCCATAGGAAATTTAACCCTATCCTTAGCAGCTTTGGAGAAGTCCCTCTCTATGAAGCTTCCATGCGTACCTCAGTTACAGCTCCCTCTGCACTAGATGCCCATTTTATTCTGCAGCTGTGACAAGTTTTGAAAGTCAGATGACCTGCTGTTGAGGAGTGGCACATATCGATAGAGCTGTGGTGGGGAAGTCTTTCTGGTGGGCACCACTCAATTTTGCTTTCACGCTGCTCTGCTTCTGTTATTCTATTGTCTGGCATCCACCTTATCTTCGTCTGAATTCTGAACTTGTCAGAGCACACTTCTCATTAGTGTGGAGTAGGAAAGACACAGGAAGTTTGCCAAGGAAATTTCCTTTCTGACAGCAAAACCCCAAGCAATGGGTGTAGGTTTTTGTTTGTTTTGTTTGGTTTGATTTGGTTTGGTTGTTTGTTTTCCTTTAAAACTTGTCATTTACCAAAAAAGTCTTTGCAGCTGGGTCTCAGGATCAATGTTACTAACTTTTCATAGGGAATGAAAGAGTAGGCATAAGAATATTATAAAACACTGCAGTAAAATAATTCAAGTTCCTAAACTCCACCACCGTCCATTTTTATTACATGGACTGGTGCCTCATTAAGTGTGATTGGCTTTGTTGTAAACTCTTCAGGTGCATCTCTGTGAAACAGGCACATCACACTTTCATATTTTTTCCACCATTTCCACAATCCTATCTTTTTTTCCTTCATCTTTTCAGCCAGAACATAGAAGTATCCACTTTCTTCCGTTCTCCATGATCACTTTATGCCCAGAATTTCCTGGAAAACCAGAACTGGACATCCTAAATACTGGACATTGTAAATACAAAGTATCAAATTCCGAACAACTTCTCTGTCATTTTCTCAATAAACAATGAACACATACCCATTTTGGATTCCATTTTGAGGTGGACCCATATTTTTACTTCAAGTAGGAAGAAATCCTGTCTCACTTTCCAGAAATTCTGTGAGCAAAATAACTTGCAGAGGGTAGTTCCCTCTGGCTTTCATGCCTAATGTTCCTTTTGGGTGTGCACTCTTGTGTCTTGTAATAGAGTTATGCTCAGTGGGTGTTCAAATACTTTCTCTCCACTATGAGTAGGAAGGCAATAGCTTTGATAATTCTACCTTTCTGCCCATTAAGTAGAAATTAGTCAACACCTTCCAAAATTAAAAATCAGGCTGACAGACACAAAAGAACATAGACAGGATAGTCAGATAAGTCTAGTTTCCTTAGAAAAACAGGACAAAAATACTTTTAGGTATCCATTCCTCCTTCTATTGTACAGATTCCATTTTTTTTTCTCTCTTATTTCCCTTGCAGAATAACGGAACAGATAATTTCTTGCTGCAGATCTTTGTATATTCTGTTGTATGTGCACCAGAAAACTGCAATGAAATATTCACTACTTTTAATTATAGACTTGCTCAGGCGTTATAAAAAAGTTAGACTAAGCTAGACAAACAATTCTTTTGTTTCTTAAGGTTATTATTATGAGATAAACAGTGTTTTCAATTTGTTATCCAACCGCTTTCTCTCTAAAGCCTAAGTAATCTTTTCTCTAAACTGCACATAAGTATTCTACTCATGACCCTTCATATGGCTTCTCAGAGTTTAAAATATATTCTGTTATTTATGCAATTTATTACCCTAGCAGATGATTATTTACCAACATTATCAATCATGTCTCTACTTTCAATGTATCACTCAATCAATATCTCAGGTTTTTTTTCTTTCACAATTCATGAATATTTTTATTTTTCCCTTGTGAAACATGAACACTTGAAAACAACAAAAAATATTGTCCAGTTACCTGAAAATAACTTCACAGAAAACTCACTTTGTATTTCATTAAAATTATATCCCAACACGTCATATTCTTGCTATATTTGCATGAATTTATATGTTGGACTAACTCGTTTTTGTTGGTGGTGATTTTTTTTTTTTTTTTTTCAGTATTTCCCCCCCAGTTCAGGTTTTAGTTACCTTTAAAATACTACAGGGCATCTTTGCTTCCCAAAACCCAGAGGAAAATGGTGAATGGGTGCCTGCGTAAACATGCTGCTTAACTATCAATTTTAAACTAAGCCAACAGTGTAGTGAACAATGGGATGTTTCAGTGTGGAAAACCTACTGGTGAGAGCGTAGTGCCAGAGGAAAACAACAGCACATGCAGAGATGAGTCCAGTCTATTGAAAGGGTGAACTTGGTCTTATTGTCTTCCCTAGAACTGGCAGTATGCCACTGGAGCCAACGCACTGCTCTAGTTTCCTGGTAGCATAACCAAGAAATGATTGTTGGACCTTGGAGTATTTTTATCAGGACCTTCAAACCTTATTGTATTTTCCACAAAGACTCCTAAATATGATCATTGGCTTTGTCCATCTTCTTGGCATTGGCAATGTTTGGCTATTATGTTTATTGAAGCATTCTGGAGAGAAATACTAAAACAAGTAAAATATATGTCATTTCCTGTTATTGAAAACAGACCTCTTTTTATCTATGATAACCTTTAACCAATTCTCTTTTTCTTTTCCTTTACAAAGAGCAATATCCAGTTATTTTCTTGTCAAAAATCTTATGATCATATGAGAAAAGGTAGTGTTAATGAATTGCTTATAACAAATCTAATAGTGGTGAAACCATTACCATCAGAAACTCTTCATGATTTGAGACACATCTGTAAAATTACTGTTTGATTCTCTTTACTGAAGGCCAAGTAAGAAAATGACAGACTTTTTATTTTGAAGATCTGATGAAGTTGGACACATTTTCTTCATTTTGAAGGCTCGTCCTTTTGTGAATATTTGCAATTACTGCCCCCAAGAATGGCTAAAGCAGTTTCTAATTTTGCAGCTTTACTTTAAAGTAAACTTAGGAATTAGGACATGTTGTATTTGCCAACATCTGATAGTATTCTTCCATAAATATATGAAATCAAACATTTCCTGAGTTGAATCTGTACTGTGTATGACATCACGTTATTTATATCACTGTGCTACTGATAACCAATCTACAAGTGTATGGTTTGGTTCAGATAAGAATCAAACTGATAAATATTTATCTGACATTCCTTCATGCTTAGACTAAATTTACTCCTGAAAAAAAAAAATAAGTATTGTGCATATAGTGTCACTATTCGTCTGTTTAGCCCCTGTACTTTTCATAGCAGGGACTGGAGATGAAGACAGGGCAACACTTTGGAACCCTGATCTTAGACAGTTGTTATGGTAGGAAAAATAGGAAAAATAGAGACATATATATCAGTTTTGCCAAATATAGCTCGTGACCTCATCTATGGTCCACAAACAGTGGCAATATCTTGCGACAGAACACAAAGATGGTAAGAATAAAATGAAGAACATGACAAATTAAGTGGAAAATTGCAAAGATTATGGGTAGGGGAGAATGGTGAGAGAATCAATAAATACTTCAAGCACACAAGGAGCAAGAGGTAAATAAGGGGTAGAAAAATGTTTTTGAGAAGAAAAGAGTAGTATTGACACAATAGGATTTTTTAGACAATGCACTATCTCCAGAAATGGATCCATGGTCCATGTTTATGAAGGAGGATGGAAAGAAGACACATACAGACAATGATAGTCTTGGGAAGAAGAAGAGGTAGAGTAAAATTCAAGAACTGCAAGAGAAGGAGATTAAATGTTTGTCTCTTACAGGACAATCTAGTGTGTCATACAATATTAAGTGTGATGGGAAATACATCAAATGGGTTGGTTTGAAGACGTTATTCTTTAGTATGCAAAACCATACATTTGGAATTAGAAGACCAAATTCACAAGAACAAAGTATGACCTTTCAGCCTTATCAGTGTCTTATTGGTTCAATGGTCTATGAATGCGTGAAAGCTCTTCCTTGTTAATATGCTAATGAGTTAGACCAGGGGAATTCCAGTGAACTTCATACTACATACCTAACTGCTTGCTTTATATAAAATCTGATGTTAGTCTTCAAGGGAAAGATGTTGACTGGCTGACAGATGCCAAGCGCCCTTCTCCCACATTATGTATCACTTTCAATGCCATAAGCATTTTTTTCTGTGTATGCGTTTTTTTTCTTATGTGGGTGAAAATGGAGTATCTTGACATTACCATAAGGAAATGGAAAAGTTCCTGTTTAGGAACAAAGAAAGTACTCAACAATAACCTACTAGTCTAAACCATCAGTGAGTATGTGAGATCCCTCTTCTGTCTGATTAGACCACAGATGTTGACATGGTCTTCTTATCTCCCACACAAATGCTCTGACCACAGCACTATCATCTAGACTGTTACAGACTTCTTTTGTCCCCCTCTGATGTAGCATTTTGTATTCAACATTTATTATCACAGAGGAGAAGAGAAAAAGTCTCCTAACTTCACACTACAACATTCACCAAGTATGTGCCGAATGCTCCAGCTCTATTTCGGCATATTTTAGTGTCTGTCCTCAGTGGCTTGTCTTCAGTATGGTCAGAACCACAAAGCCACCAATAATCCACTGGATATAGGCCAGGATGTGCAAGACTGGAGAAGGAGAGAAGCAGTTCACACCTGCATCTCACTGATCCCACAGGCATGCTGTCACACAAGATCAATCTGAAATGTCACTTGCTTTGCTTGGAACCTCCACTGAAGACCTGAAAGACCCCTCAGAAGAGCAGTTCTGCAAGAAAGTGGCACTTTCCAATGTCTGAACTCAGCAGGAACCTGTAATCCCTAAGAGTTTGCTATTCATAGTCAGCTGTATCCAAGGATTTCTCTGCAATGTGTGCCTATACCGTACAGCTTTTGGCATTTCTGGGACATTTTAGAAGAAAGGTAGGCCTCTGATGTTACACCTGTTTCCCCTGCACCTGCCTGGGAGTTGTTTGATATCTCTAACTATCTGAAAGCACAGTATCTCTCTCCAGTTCTGACAATGCTGCTGGAGCACCATATACTCCCCTCTGTTGCATGAGAAGGTGCCCGTGCTCAGTGAAAAGTTGCCCTTAGTACTCAGTGTAAGGAATTCAGCACACAAAAAAGAAAGAGGACAATGAAAGCACTCTGGGTGAGAGGCAGTCTTGTCAGATCAAAGCAAAGGGGGTGCTAAAAATATTTAAGAGTGCAGCACACACATCTCAGAGATGCAGTCAGATAGCTATAGACTATGAAAACGTATATGCTATGTGAATATGACACATCAAACGCTCATCGAGCATAGTAATGAAAAGGAAATATACAGTCAATAATGAATCACATTAGTCAGGTCCCACTTTTACTGCGAGTATTAAAGAGAGATGAGGTAATTCCTGCCTTGTTACCTGGCAGAAAGATTCCCAACATAACTTACCTCTGTGAAAAACAAAGCCAGCATGGTTTCTCCTCCCTTACCTAATGCTTCTCAAGGGAATGAGAGAACTGTAAGCTAGGCCATGTGATCAATAATTATCCAAATGGAATAAAAATAAACCCAGAAAAAATGACTATGTGCTTCAAAAGTTCCAGTGAAAACATCTCACATAGAGCTGAAAAAAAATTATTTAGTTTTTTGAGTGGGAGACAATTTTCCAAAAATACCACTATTTTACAGCAATTTTGCTCTTGCAAAAACAGGAGAAATTCAGCAAAAAACATGTTTTTTCACATATTTCACTCATTATATCAAATCCGTAGACTGCATAAATACCATCCTTCAGGTTTCAAATAGACAGGTGGGTCACAGAGCACAGCTACCTGATGGCACAATGCTTTCACAGAAACCATCATAATTTGGGGTCATGTGGCAGCTGGAGGCCTGCACACAGTTGTACAACAGCCCTGAGCCAGGTTTGAGATTGGACACAACAGGACTGCAATCATGGCAGCACAGCAGACAGGGATGGACCACAGGTCTGTTTTGCAGCTGATGCTGATGTCCATGTTACATTGCCACTGTTACTGGTGTCAGTCCCATGGACACTACTTACTAAACAGATAGGTAAAATATTAGAGGCTTCACTTCTACAAGTGCTGTGATAAGACAGGTTAGGGTCTATTCAGATTTGGCTGAACTAGACATCCTCTGCCCTGTTTGGGAGGATTGAATGTATTAGCTCAAATACTGTGCTGGGATAAGTGGGGATAAGACATCTCCATTGATGTCAGGGAGACAGAGGCATTTTCACGAGCTGAACAGCCAGCCTGCTGAGAGCACATCAGTGTGCTCCCAGCCACGTCTTGAACAAGCAGCTTTGTATGCAGCAGCTGCACAGTGATCCAGAAAGGAGCCTTTCCAAGCCCGGGCAGAGGAATCTGAGCTGAGCTCATCTCAGCGGGAAGTTTCCCTGTGTACATCTTCCGGTCCAGATGAAAGAGCAGCGATACCTGTTGCTTTGCAGAGCGATCATGAAGAGAGCTTTATATTGCAGATAGATGGTGTGCGCAGCATTCCCTTTGAAGCTGAAGTCAAAACTCTAGACTTTGAGGGCAGAAATGTAAGGACCATCATTAGCAGCTTCCCAGTTTCTTCAGCTCACAGTTGAAAGGCTGCTGTCATGGCAATTTTTAAATGACTGCTTTGAAATTAATGTAGATGCTTCTTTTGCTCTTAACCTTGCAGTTTTTCATCTGCTCTGTTTGTGACGCAAACAGTGCATCTCTTCTTTTAAGTTCCTTATGTTTAATTACTTATATTTAATTTTGTAAAACTGATCTGTGTTTGGTTTAGCAATATAAAATCAAAGTGCTGTAAAACACCAAGAGAATAGCATAAATGGACAGACAGACAGACAGATTTTCTCTTCTTATAGCTCACTAAATCAAAACCTGATTAACTTGTTTTCTCCTTTACACCTTGTTGCTGGTACCTTCCCCTCAAGGAAGAAACCTTACTGCTTTCTGCTTTGAAGGCAATATCACATGGCAGGCAGAGCATCAGAACAGAACCACACTGCTTAGCATGTAACATCCAAGTAAAATCTTTAACCATTTTTCTCAAACCAGCAAAAAGATGATGATTTTGGAATAGGGTGATACTGTTAAAGACATAGGATTCTTCTGAGTGCAGATAAGCTTTCTGGACTGCAGCCTATTTATGCGTTAACAGTGAATGTGAGTAGCCAAGAAACAGCATGACGTTGTCTGTTCATGAAAAGTAAAAACTTCTGTGTCCAAATTTTTTCTCATGGTAGGGCAAGATGGAGATATATTTCTGAGGCCATCACTTGGTCATCACAGGTACAGGAGGAGCAGGAGGTATTTCATATAACTAACAGTGTTTTTATTTAATATTTGTGTATGTTCCAGATGGCTTCAATTGTTTGGGCGTTTGCAATATTAAATATTTCTTTAGCACATAATAAAAGTAGTTCTTTGTATTTTTTTAATCAGAACTGGATTTCTGGAGAATGCTTCATGGGCAGGCCAGCATATGAACTCAGGCAGTTCCCTGTGAATTGTTTCAGCCTGCGGGAAGGGTGGGGGTCTGCAGAAAATCCCTGCTCTTCCACCCCTGCCTCCCTGCACAGCTCAGGGTTCTTCCCAGCAGCCAGAGCCCAGCCCCCCGTTTGATGATGCTGAAGGGGTCAGGAGTGAGGCCAAACCTGGCTCCACTTTTCTAATGCTGTGGCAGGGTCCCTCTACAGCAAAGGGGGAAGTTGGGCTGGCCTCCTGCTCTCTCTGTTGCACCAGCACCAAGGAGGAGGATGGCTTCAGCTGGCTTCTCTCGTACACATGCACAAAGCTGAATGAAATGGAGATAGGGAACATCTTTCTTGCACTCCAAGCCCCCCCCTCCCCCCCCCCACTGGCAATACCCTCCTTTTCTTCTTAGAAAGTGGTTCTTCTTCCAGCAGGAATAGCTTCCATCACTAGGGAGTGTTTGATTATTTTTATGCTTTTCCACCCCGAGGCTAAAATAAATAAAGAAATAAGCAATGACAGCAAGAATAGCAACAGCCAGGTCGTGTGACAAGGTCTTCTGCTGATCATTGAAATTAGGGCTGAATGGCCAACCTCTGCTGCCCTGGCAGAGCTTGGCCAGAAAGACAAACTAAATAACTAGTGTTTCATAACAATAATAGTAATAAAAATCACAGCAGGGAATTCTGCTCCCACCTGTGCAGAGCCAGATCTAAGCTCCCCGAAGGCATCGAAATGCCTCCACCAGCTCAACAGGCTGCATTGAGAAGAAGCAGGAGGAAAAAGGAGCAAAGGTTGCCTCTGATTAGAGGCAATGTGCACGTGAGACCAAGGCAGGACTATGGCACTTCATCATCAAGAAACCTCTCTCCTCTTTATCTGGACAGGTAAATAACACTATGGGAAATTCAGTTACAGTGACATTAAGGGTATGTCACCAACTGACTGCCCTATCCCAGCCTCAGCTTAACTGGCTGGTGCCCCACACAGGACTCCTGCTCCTCTGTGACTTGGAGGGGACTGTCAGCACAGGTACCCAGTGGTGATTATCATGATATGGTTTTATTTACTACAGCACTTTGTTTTTCAAAATTCAGAGGCCTCTTGTGTTGCATGTCAGAAGAAATGGGGCAAGTAGCCTGAACAAGTAATGCAATTTTTAATAAGATCTGATCTTGCAGCCATACTGAGTGGTTTTTTTTTGTTTGTTTGTTTGGTTGGTTGGTTGTTGTTTTTTGTTATGTTTTCCTTTTTTTAAAAAAAATAAAGCAATGATTATAAAAACATGACAGGAGTGTGTCTTCATCTGGGAAAGCCTGTCATCTTTATTATTTCTGCTGGCAACAGGCACTAGATGTCCTTTCTGAAACATATAAGCATTTCACTTGCAGGCACAGCATTGAAGCATTTCTCTTGTGAAATCTGAGTAGAAAGCTAGAGGTGGATGTAGCTAATTGTGTCAGGAGAGGCTGTTAAAATAATCACTCCTATCCATCTTTATTGCTTATGCTACAGCAACACACCTTGGGCCAGGCCCTTCCTTTACAGTGCATCACAAGAAGACTGTGATCTTTCAGAGCAGAGAAGGCAACTTCTCTTTCCTGATAAGTACTTAACCAAAGCCTTAAAAAGGCTGTGTTTTGTTCCTTTGAAAGCAATCTTTTTATCTGACATTTTTTGCACCCATAGCCCCTTGGAGATAGTTTATTATGTAAGGTGTGTAAGAAAAACTCTGTTTTTAACCTCAATTTCTCTTTTAACTAGAACAACTAGAAGTTGTTCTCACTCTGGGCTACTGGAAAAAAGGAGAATTTTTGAGCAAGGATATATAACAACAACAAGAAGAAAAACACAGAAAGAAACTCAAAGAGTTTTGTCAGAAAGGATTGCAGAGAAATTGCAGGGATGTTCAAGGAGATAAAGTAATTATAATATTAATGGCAGGACAACAACTGGGGAATAAGGACAAGCAGGATTCCCCTTGTGTCATGGTCCCATGTGGTACCCAGTATACAGAACATGAATAATGCCAGCATTTGTTAGTGCTGATGTCAAATCTTGAATTTAGTTTGCTATTCATTCTTCACTTACTTTACCCAGAGACAAGAATCAAAGAATTAGCCTCTGGTGATTCACCTCATCCAGAATCACTGTGAAAGGGGGAAGGGGAGCAGAGGGGGGCAGATAAGTGGTCCTCTGTAGGTCCCTTCTTTTTATCTGTAAAGAGTGAACATCTTAAAATAAGCATCTTGGATATCTTCAAAAGCCGCCTGGAGATGGGCCTGGGCAGCCTGCGCTGGGTGGCCCTGATGGAGCTGGGCTTGGGCCTGGTGGCCTCCAGACGGCCCTGACAGCCTCAGCCCCTCTGTGGCGCTGTGATTCTGTGATCACTATGCTCAGGTCCTGAACAGGCCACCTCACAACTCATGTTGCTGAGTGCCTGGGCAGTCTGTGTTGTGCAAGGGGAGCACAAGGCTGCTAAACTGGGCTGGGACAAGCACTGGGCACCAGTCATCATAGTACCAATCACACCAAGCTGTTCATGCCAGAGAGCTGCTTCCACCTCTACTGCATCTGGTCAATGTACAACACAGGTGAGGGCTTCAGAGCAGGCTTTGGAATACAGTTTGACCTCCTTGCTGGTGGGCCTCACAATTAAACTGTAGAAATAGGCTGGGAATTTGGATGGTCTCAGGTACAGATAACTGCCCTGATTCAGACACTTCTGAACTCCAGGGGATATGATAAAAGAGCGTTCTAATTTTCCTTTTATATTTGACAGCAAAAAAACCAACATACATAAGCACATGTTGCTCATAGCCTGATTGAGTGGTGAATGTAAAATCTGGACGAAGCTCATGTGTTTGACACACCTCACACACATACCTGGCTGAGGAGTGAAGATGAAGATGTGCAGAGCTTCTGGGCAAAGTTTGGGGCCAGCTGCCTTAGTTCCACCTAAGGAGGTGCCAACTTTATTTATCAGATTTGTCTCCCACCCATCTCTGCTTACATTCCTATACCGGTGGAGCAGAGAGAGAAGGGAATGCCATGGGCCAAAGGAGCTAACAGAGAATGTGCTAGGTTTAAGAAAAAGAAAAAAAAAATATCTATTTAATGTAACCAGCTCTCAGGCCAATCAACTCTCCAGTCAAATGACAACTCACAGGCATGGAAATACCCAGTAAGATGTTGAGGAAGAATTTAAAGGAAATTCATTATGATATCGCACACTTTTTAGTTGAAGAAGCCCCTAGGCAAAATTACTTGAGCACAAGCATAGCTGTAAACTGTTTGTTCATTCTGACCTGTGTTTTCCAAAACAAGGGGGAGTTAGAGGAGCCATACTTTGTCCTACTCAAATTTTCTGCTGATATCAGGCACTTAGCATTCACTCTCAAAAAAAAAAAAAAAAAGTCTCTTGGTGGGTACACAAAATCACTACCCACTCACAAAAACATGGATGTAAATGTGGTTGGAAGGGATCCCAGTGAGAAAAGAACTCATTTACTACTGCATTTAGGTTTATTTCAGCATCCATTAGAAATTATTTGGAATTATTAAAACTCCTCACTCTGACCGCAGGGTGAAGAAGAAGAAAAAACATTTTAAGTGCGTCATCATATGTCACTTTCAAGTTAGCTTGGTTTTGGTGATAGTATAAATGGAAAAAAGTATAGTTATTTTAATGATAACAGATAATATGCCTAACTCTCTAACACAATCTTCCTATGGAGGGTTTTCCTTTAAGTTTTCTTTTCGACAAATCACTGTGTCTACCATTATTCTTACTAAGGATTGCATGCTCTTCTAAGAACATGTAACACCAAGAAGGCTGCGGATAATATTGTCAAGCTGACAAATAAAAGTGAATATGGACAGATTCAATAATGTCATAGCATAAAAAAATCTGCTTATAGTTCTGTGTTCTTGGAACTCTAGTACTTGTGGCAATCTAAACAGATACTAATGCATCCTCTCCAGCACTATATATCCTGAAATACATTTGTTAGGGGGAAAAAAATTAAAAAAAAAAAAAAAAAAAAAAAAACAATAAACACATTTAATAAGGTTTTAATGTGATTAGTAAGCAAATAAAACAACATCAAAACCAAAACAAAATAACACTTCAAATCATACACAGGGGTACACAAACTCCTATACAAAGTATCCTATTTTTTTTCCCTTGAACAGTGGTAGCACCCAAAAAGTCTTAATGCAAGTCAGTGTTGAAAAGGCATGCAATCTTGATCTTCCTGGAATTAATAAAAAAGTAGTGGCAGGCTCCATAGGAGCATGTATTTTGTAAGTGTTCTGTTCTCTGAGGTTTCTTGCACTTCATCCACTAAAGATGTCCTTACTTTTTCAAACTGGCTTGCGACCCCCAACCTCTGTTAACAGTTTTCAAGTAAAACTGTTGACACAATATTTCAGGTGCAGAAACAGACAGTTCTCCACACTGAACTGCTGAGGAATGAAAGTAAAGTTCACATAAAATGTAGTGATGATCTGGAAACTTTTCCTCTTGAACTGCTAATTTTAACTCCTTGTTAAAATACAAATGAATAGGATTGTCAATGAACAGAAATTACATGGCATTGCCTTACCTTATTATTCAAGTTTTGCTTTGAACACTTATTATTTATTAAATAAATCATGATATTCTGAAACAATCACTCCACCCTAATATTATTATTACTTTCTGAGTAAAAAAAAAAAAAAAAAAAAAGTATATCCTTGAATCAAACCATTGAATTCTGGGACACACACACACACACACAAAAAAAGAATAATTGGGATTTTTTCCTGGCAGTGTTAGTGTGGTTGCATCACAAGCATCCTCATGGAGTAGCAATACAGTCTTCTCTTGCAAATATTGCTATTACAGGTTGCTACTGTATATATCAGTTTTGAGCTGGGCTATCCACTGATGATCTAGGAAGCTGCATAAATGTTATTTTGATCTCATTTAATCCCTTCTACCTCTTTTGGCCTCCCACATCACAATCGTCAATATGGCAACAAGGTCACCATACTCAGACTTGCTCAAAACTAAAGACATTTCTGTTTTAGAAGGCTGCATTTCAATGTACTAGAGGTGAAGACCTTGAAGATTTACAAGACCTTAGTACCTGGAAACAAACAAACAAACAGTGGACAGAAAGTTTGTTTAACTGTACTTTAATGGCTCTTACTTTCAAGCTAATGACCCTGTGGTAGCATTTGATAATTAGCAAGCTACTGCCTTCCTTAGTTCTTTTTCTTTCCCTGGGTTCACAACACAAACATTGCAAATGACCCTGTGCCATTCTTGCACCATGAGAATGCGTCTACACAGTCTACATAAGTGCACTGAACAGTTGACTGTGATGAACATTCCAACATATTCCACTCATTTTATAAATATTGCAAGTGGTGTTCTACCTAACCTACTCATCAGTGTTTTTCTTTTGGGAAGTATTTTCACCTAGGAGAGACAAATATAAACAAGAATTTCAAATGAGGGAGAGCTATCTATGTCAGAGCAGTAGGTGATCTGGGGACAGGCCTCTTTTCTGTGTGTTCTAATGAATTAACCAATTTACTTTCTCCTAAGGAGAAAAAAATTAGAAGAGGATTTCCTCCCACTTAATCAATATTAGTCAATATTCTTCTGCCTTGGTGATGCTAAAAGTCAATTAAAGTGCACACACCTCCCACTCTAATTCCATATTCATAAAGATCAAAACAAATTACTGTTAATGATCAGCTTCCCCCATTTGAACACCATGGTCTACCTTTGGAAAAAAAAAAAAAAAAAAAAAGTGACTTCAGGCAACCAAAAATCAACTACTGTATTATCTCAACAGCTGCTGACAGTGTGTAGTTGCTTGCAGGATTATGTGTTAGCATCTGATACATGCCCTCTGAGATAAGGCCTGCTACATATTATTTGGGGAATTGGATTCTGACACATACTTTTGTTTCTGCAATTTCAGCAGAGTTCTTCACAAGTGTGAACTCTGATCCATCTCCTTTGTGCAAAGTGTCAAAAAGAGCATGACAGAAGAGACTGGAGGACAGCATAATTCAGATTATTTGGTTGTCACACCTGTACAGTAGATCTAAAAGAGTTGTTTTGATATTTCACTGGTATGGATAAAGGCTGCCTAATCTTCTTGCACAGGGTGGAACTGTTCATACACTTGCTGTCATTTCAGTGGTACTCTTTTTCTCTGCAATCACAAATGTCCAGGCTTGCAAAAAAATACAATATCAGATTTTAAAGCAAAGTTTGATTTTGAGAAAATTGCCAATCTAGAATATAAACCAATACAAAAAAAAAGAAGAAACACAGAAAGATCCATCTATTTAAATCTATTTTTGTGTCTCATGAACCCATTTTGCTATGGTAAGGGTGTATTCTGCTACTTGTTTTACCAGTTTCTCCATTCAGCTTTCAGACAGCTGCAAAAATATGTTGTTGTTGTTTTTATTTTTAGTTTTTTATTTTTTCCCAGAAGATTATATTGATCTGGTGTCAAACAGGACTTAGCTGTCCTTAAGCAGAGCTCATTTATTCAAGCCCTCGTAGACTGCTATACCACAGCTTCCTCACTGTTCCACGTTCCTTTCTGCTCCATCTTTGACCACAGATACAGCTAATTAACAGCTAAGACTTGATGTCACTCTGTTGCCATTTACAAATTAAGGTATTCGGGGATATCTAATATTTTTTACAATGCCTTTGTATCATCCTTATGTGTCTGATCTGTATAGTTTGCTATAATCTAGGTAAGCATTTGTTTTAATCCCACCTACAAGTATTATCATTCTCTAGTATAATGAGATCATTTGGCTCATTGAGGTTTGGGGTCTTCATAGGAAAGTTAGTGATGAACCACACGGGGTATCTCTGTACAGATGAGGTCTTTCTTTGAACAGCACTGCCTCTGATCTCAAAGAAATGCTCTGAGTCTCCTGATCATTCTTCTTCCCAATCATATCAATATCCAGCAGGGCCAGCACAATTCTTACCATTGCATTGTAAGTGTTTTGCTATAATTAATCTTTTTGTTGCACTCCTTCCTGAGTGATTTCCTTTCTAACTAGATATTTCAAAGAGAGGAAGAAAAATGAGCCTTGAGTTGCAGCTACATTGCTGGCTTTATGAAGATACATAGTACAGCTGGGCAAACAAATTCTCCAAACTTGAACAGCCTTCCTTGAAACTGCAGATATCAAGCAGACACTGTTCAAAACAAAATGATAAATTTTAAGCAAAGAAAAAAAACTTTTAAATCAAGTAAACTAATTATTTCACGTTCAAACACATGCATTCATTCTATTCCCATTTGCTGCTAAGAACAGAGGGAAACAATTTAGGAAAAAAAAAAAAAAAAAAAAAAAGCTACTGAATTTGATATCAAGGGTAAAATACTCTCTCTGCATCTGTTCTCTCCCAGATAAATCCCAAGGGCTGTTTGTACTATGTACTGCAAGTCTGTCAGTGACCCCCTCAAAAACTGGGGTTCCTTGAAAATAGTACTAGGTATTCTCTGAATGCCCTGGAAAGTGCTCCAAAATGGTTGTAATCTCAAGATTGCTTGACCTGCAAAAGGCAGTGTCTTCGGAAGAGTTCCATATAGCTTTAAATTTACGGGCATGAAGAGGGGCTTCCAGTGAATTCAAACATAACTCTGCATTTAGCTGAGTCAGACCAAGCACCAGACTAGCCTTGGCTATATTGGCTCACAAGATTTTGTAGAACCACACAAAGTAGTCCTCTTCCTTCTAGGATGGGGTCCACTATACATTTCTTAGTCCAACAGAAGTACAAATAAAATCTTTTGCTTCTTGTTTGACCCTGCCCCTTTCCCAGAATGATCACATATCTTGAGGGATCTTTATGTAGAGTTGCATTCTGTGGCCGAAACAAAACTTCATTTTACTTCACCTTGTTCTGTTCTTCTTTCCACTGGGCAGGATATTATAAGTAACGACATCTCGCATCTAGATTAGTCATAGATGCTGTACATCTTTATCTTAGGAATAGAAATATTTATGCAGATCTAGCTGGAACAGCTACTGCCTTCAGCTCTTTGTTACTATAACCACAGCTGAGACATCGCTGTCGTGGGTGTGAGCATTCCTGGACAGTTTTGCTGCAAAATCAGCATCATTTTGCTGCAAAATCAGCATCATTAGGATTATTTGGATTTGATTTGTGGGGATCACTATCAGCTAGGAATCCTCTGGGTTCCAGCATGAATATCAGACGTCCCATTGTAGTCAGACACATGAACAAATGGAACAGATTGGAACAGATGTTCTGCTTACATTTTTATATCTGTGACTTACACAATTTGACTTTTTCACCCAGACCTACCTGGCGTGTAACCAAAGAAATTACTCCAAACTGAGATTGTTCTGTGCTCACAATAAAAGACTCCATTGAGCTTTCTCTATGGCATAAGCCAAAATAAAATTAAATGGGAGCTTCCCCGCTTCCCCCCTCCCCCCCTTTTTTTTTTTTTTTTTTTTTTTTTTCTGCATACATCTGCACCATTTGTCAGTGCCAGGACCACAACACAGTAGGATGGAGATGTCATTTGTACTTCATCTGCAATCTGCATATGGTTGCATATCTAATCTTCTACAATGACGGTTTCCTGTTCCCTCACAAGAAGTGTTGCTGACTACTGTCCTGCTTTTGTGTCAAGAGTAATAGATGAGAAAAGTGTTGTGTTAAAATTTTGTCAAACACAGATAGTACAGAGAAATGCCAGCTTGTTCAGGCGTTTTTTTTTTTTTTTTTTTTTTTTTTTCCTGAAATGACTTTACAATTGTAACCTCTCAATCCCAAGCAGATATGGTTACTATACCTGTGCTGGGTCAGAGAGATAAATCTACTATACTCATATGTTGTTGGCTGCTATAATTTTTCTTTCACCTCAAAAATAAACTTAGTTTATTCTTGCCCTCCTGGGACAAGTTTATTCCTGTTGTTTTCACATCCTTAAAGTTTATTAATTTATTTGTTTTCTTCCTTTATGTAAATTAAAAATATTTTTTGTACAGTCTGAAAACGTAGTACTCTAATTCTCTGATGTCCAATCCCATGGTTTCTGGAAGAAGAGGAGAAAAATCTGTGTTTGGACAAACCAAAGCTTCAGAGTTCTGCTCATATTTCAGGACAATACTTCTTGCTTCTTACTTATTTCTTCTTTTTCCCATCTTACATATTTTTTTTTGGAGGAAAATGTATTATGCCCAGATTGTCAGATGAAGTCACATTCATATCTATAAAACCACACAAATCTATAAAACCCAAAGGACTACTCCAGTTTGCAACAACTGCGGAGCTAGTGTGCTGGACAAGTTTTCTCATCATTATCCTGTTTTTCCAGTACAGTTTTTATATCCTTATTTTATAATCTTATTTATTTATTTATTTTCTTATGGCAAAACCCACTTTTCATTAGACATTTTTGAATACAAGAAGAAGAATGGTTTTTGTCCAAACACAACAAAACACAACAGGTGTCAATACATATATATCA
This sequence comes from Stictonetta naevosa, assembly GCA_011074415.1. Taxonomy (NCBI): domain Eukaryota; kingdom Metazoa; phylum Chordata; class Aves; order Anseriformes; family Anatidae; genus Stictonetta; species Stictonetta naevosa. The sequence goes on along the minus strand of CM021697.1, from coordinate 137,116,799 downwards.
GAAACTCTGTGATTGTTTTTTAAATAAGAATTTATCACCAGCTAGTGCATCACCATCGTTTCCAAATAACTGCAAATGTGTGTTATGAGAAAAATAAGAAATTAACATTTTTAAGACTGTTGAGAGTTCATTCTAGGAAATTCTAGCTTCTGCTGTTCAGAAGCACAAACAAATGGCTTAAGTTGTATAAAGTAAGACAGTCATAGTCCATTCAGTAGCTGTCAGATGTGGAGTAGAAATTCTTTTGTAGGTTTAGTATTGACTATTGCTTACAGAGTTATTTGTTTGAATTATTGATTGTGACTCCCAGACTTCAGATCTGTCCAGGAAAAATGACTAACATGCGAAGACATTTGATGTCAGTAGATAGACATAATACACAAACATGGAAAAACTGTTCCTCCTCTGTAGCCTTAGAACAAGTTCTATCCTAAAATTCACATACACAGATATGATGGAGGCTTAATCCTGCAATGACCTCAGCACTGGCAGTTTTCTCTATCAAGGCAGATCTTGTCTTACACTGGAGGTGCGAAATGGGGCTGGGTATTGTGAGACAGAGAAAAGACCTGCTCAGGTAACTCCATCTTGTTTGAAAGCTGCAGTCTGAGTAATTTCATTTATAATAAATGGCAATCAGACTTTCAAAAAGGAAGTCTCAGAGAACATTAAACAATCATTCTTTTTATTTATTTATTTATTTATTTTTTAAATTCTTAAATTTTAGAGTGATTATTTTCACCCTGGAGCCTATCAAAAATATTAATTAATGTTGTCACATTCTGCACTTCATTCATGACATGACACATACTGTGATTGACCTGACCTAAGAAGAATGCAATGGGACAAACACAGTCACAGATACTAATATGAGAAACAAACATGTTGTTCCAAAGAATCAGTTGAGATCTGTCAAGGATGGTATTATTTACTATATTATTCAGTATTTGTTTCAAATATGACCTTTCTATGTTATATCATGCATGTAGGAGCTGTGAAGGATGGGATACTTCTGCAAAAAAAAGGTTAGGCACTACTGATGAGAAAATCAAAGACAAGGCCAATGTTACTGAGGGTACACCAACATCGAAGCACATGACAAACTGGCTCTGAATGAACCTTGGCAATGTGCAGAGAACAGTACTGAAGCTGGAAATAGGCCTGACACAGAAATAGTGAAGAGAAAGTCAAGCCACAAAAGAAACCACTGTTTTGATGAGCTTTCAGAGGCAAAGGGAAAGACAAATCTGCAGTTAGCTACGGGTAGATCCTGGGACAAGAGAGGAGTGCAAATGTATTTTACGCTAAGGGGAAATAGGCAGGGGAAAGTGGCTGGTAAATAAGAAAACCAAGAGACGGAGACAGAATGGACACAAGGCAGGCCAAGAATTGAAGTCTTTTGTGGCAAACTGAAGGCACATGAGGAAATTAGACAAATCTTTGTCAGAGAAGGAAACAAAGACTTTTTACTAAGGAAGATATCCTAATTTTCCAGTGAAAACAAATAGTTCAAAAACAATGTACAAATTTCATCTGAGATTCTTTTCTGATATGTCTCAGAAGTGAAAACTGACAAAGTAGAATCAGTTCCACCTACATGTACCCTTCTGAGTAAGGTCTTTCTCTGGAGGCCCTCAAAGACTCTCACATCTCTCCATTTACAATGCAGCTAACTGAAGCAGTTCCATTAGAAGACTTTTGCACCAGGGATCAACAGCTAAATACGATGCCTAAATTAAGTGGACAAATCTCATACAGTGGCACTTAGGGAAATAAACTGCATCATGCTAATACTGTCAAAAAATAGGCTACTCTTACAGCAACATAGTTAACATTGTGAAATACTGAGGGCTCAACTTCTTTCTGATCTTCTCAGACTTCCTCAGAATAGCCCCCTCTGGAGCAGCAAAGCAGAACAGGGACAGCCAGAACTCTGCCTTGCCCCTCTGTCCTCCACTTCTTTCTTCCCTGCAGTTTTGGTAACTTAAATCAGACAGGACAGGGAATCAGATGAGAAGATGTCTAACATCTGTTATACTCCTTCCTCACAAAGGGCAAGAGCAGAGCTGTTACACTGTCTGCATGGTGTCATTTACTCACTGCAAGATTTCATCACTGAATAATAGAGTGAATTTCACTCTGCTTGGAAGCATTGAAGGAAGTACATCTGATTTCCTGTTAAGGTAGTACAGAATTGGAAACCAAGATCTTAGATTGCAAAAAAAATCAGATTGCTTTAGAAATGAAAAATAAGTCAGGAAAGGTCACTCCGACTAAATGTTGGGACAGGTAAGAAAAATTGCTTTTGATATGATAAAATATGGTATCTTCAGAAAAACCTGGGCTTGGAATCATTAAACTTTTTACTGCTAAGTGTCAGAAGAAAACCATATATCTAATTTGCATGGTTCAGGATGAATACAGGCACTATCTTATTGAATTGATTTGCTAGTGAATATTATCTGCCTATTTTGAACTCTATCGGGAGCTTTGCTGGTGGGTTTGCAAAATTTCTCCACAACCTCAAGACTCTGACACAGAGTGCAGATCTGAGTTATAACATGGCATAGGGGGGATGTTGGCTGTAGGACACAAACGTTGCAATGGAAATGTGTGAGGACTTTCACAGTCTGTGTGTCCTCCAGGACTGTAACACTTGTTAAAGAAAACACTTCCAGTGCTGAGTGTGGACCACAGCAATGTGTGTCTTTCCTTTCAACAGGGACAGACTCAACTCCAGTCTGAGCATGAAGAAAATGATTGCACAGCCTTGTGACCTTATGGCCTCATTACCTGCCCTGAAACTAATGGAGAAGCAGCAGCCCCCTTAGCCGTTGTCCCATTTCATCCCCTTTAACTGCTAAATACACATCAATAAATTCTCACCTGGGAAAAACAAAACAAAACAAACATGCCCAGCCATGTTGAAAGGATCCTATAGAAATGGAAATCCATGCTCATTAATAAAACTCTGAACACTAGGTTAAAATTCTTGTTAACCCCGTGAATTCTCAATCCCTACTCTGGCACTGTGATTGTTCACACAGCTCTGAACCCTATAGAGAGAACAACAGTGATTTAATTCTTACAAACATGAAAACAGTGGTGGTTACCACAGGCCAGGAGTTATCAGGCACTAAAGGGCTATGAGGGTAAAGAGACGTCACCAGTGATAGATATGGAGGGAAAGGGAGTGTTGTTGTTGAGGACATTGTGTTTGAAACAGGAATATGGCTATATATGGTATTTGCATACCATATGGAATGTGGTATTACAGGAATATGTTATTTACATGGATGTAGGTAGAACAAAAGAGCCCTAAAAGAAGGAGTTGCCTACCATAGTGTTCATTTAAGTTTTTATTTTTTTTAATTTTTTTAGAAGCAAGTTACTTTTTCATCCAATAGAGAAAAATTTCACTCTTCTGAGAGCTGGGGAAAACTTACTTCTCCATTTAAGAAAAGCAATTTGGAAGATTCAGGAATCAGTTCCAAATACAGTTGATGCAATTTCTTTTTCTGTTTTACTTAACATAGTTTTATTGATTTGAATATACCATTACCAGAAGTAATTGAGGGGGGAAGGAGGTAGAACTGTCTACAATGATTTATTTTTCTGTCAAAATCCATATACCTGCTGCAGTCTCTTTTCAATATTATGGTGTATTGCCACTGGCAGAATATCGTCTAAGATTCTGCTTTATCAACAGCAAAATGCTCTTGTGACTTGTCCTATCACAGCTGTGGAGACAAAAATGCATAGACTTTAGTTTAACAGAATGCCTAGCTGCAGTTTCTGTAGGGATACCATGCAGACTAAAGGCAATGCAAGAGCAAGGTAAATCAACCAGTGTTTTCTGTAGGCCTGATCCTGCAGCCATTCACCTCTGAGTAACCTTCAAAGGGATTTTGCCTGTATGACTGAGAATTTGGCATGTCAGTCAGTGAAAGTGGTGGGGTTGGATTCTCTGTTCCCAGTGCTGAAAAATTAGACACAATGGTCATTTTTTTTTTACAGCTGGGATGACTTTATTTGTTACTGTATGAAATGACTGAGGCACTGCAGTCACAAGTTTATTATCACAGAAATTGAGAGTTGCTTAACCTAAGACTGCAATGCAAGCATTAGTGCAACTTTTTTTTTTTTTTTTTTTTTTTTTGTATTGTGCATATAAAAGCATCCATAAAGCTTCATAAAAAGCTCCAGAGTACATCACAGCCTCATTTTGCACCCTTGGTCCTGCTCAGACCAGTGCTTATTAGCCCAGATCTCAAGTCCCACTGCTCTGAGCTTAGGGTAATATAAAACAGGGCAATGCAGTGGAAATGACAGAAGGAGAGGAACTGAGCTAGTAGCTGCATTTTCAGAGTGGAAGGCATCCTGGTAGAGCCCAGGTGGATATAGAGCTCAGAGTCAACTCTGCCTTGGTCAGATGCCATTGGTAGTGACAGTTTACACCTCATAGAACAGCAACTGTGACAACCATGGTTGCTCATGGCTTGGACTGGCATACGCTTCGTTGGGTTAAGAGCTGGCTGGATGGCTGGGCCCAGAGAGTTGTGGTGAACAGAGTCAAATCCAGTTGGAGGCCGGTCACTAGTGGAGTCCCCCAGGGCTCAGTACTGGGGCCAGTCCTCTTTAACATCTTTATCGATGATCTGGATGAGGGGATTGAGTGCACCCTCAGTAAGTTTGCAGATGACACCAAGTTAGGTGCATGTGTCGATCTGCTCAAGGGTAGGAAGGCTCTGCAGGAAGATCTGGATAGGCTGGACCGATGGGTCGAGGCCAACTGTATGAGGTTCAACAAGGCCAAGTGCTGGGTCCTGCACCTGGGGCACAACAACCCCAAACAGAGCTACAGGCTGGGAGATGTGTGGTTAGAAAGCTTCCTGGCAGAGAAGGACCTGGGAGTATTGGTTGATAGTCAGCTGAATATGAGCCAGCAGTGTGCTCAGGCAGCCAAGAAGTCCAACAGCATCCTGAAGCAGTGTGGCCAGCAGGTCCAGGGAAGTGATTGTCCCCCTGTACTTGGCTCTGGTGAGGCCGCACCTCGAGTACTGTGTTCAGTTTTGGGCCCCTCACTACGAGAAGGACATGGAGGTGCTTGAGCGAGTCCAGAGAAGGGCTACGAAGTTGGTGCAGGGCTGAAGAACAAGTCTTATGAGGAGCGGCTGAGGGATCTGGGACTATTTAGCCTGGAGAAAAGGAGGTTCAGGGGCGACCTTATCGCACTCTACAGGTACCTCAAAGGAGACTGTAGCGAGGTGGGGGTTGGTCTATTCTCCCACGTGCCTGGTGACAGGACAAGGGGGAATGGGCTAAAGTTGTGCCAGGGGAGGTTTAGGTTGGATATTAGGAAAAACTTCTTTACTGAAAGGGTTGTTAGGCATTAGAATGGGCTGCCCAGGGAAGTGGTTAAGTCACCATCCCTGGAGGTCTTTAAAAGACGTTTAGATGTAGAGCTTAGGGATATGGTTTAGTGGAGGACTTGTTAGGTTAGGTCAGAGGTTGGACTCGGTGATCTTGGAGGTCTCTTCCAACCTAGACTATTCTGTGATTCTGTGATTCTGTAACCAAACCAGTACTAACAGAGGTAATTCCTGTCTCTGTCCAGGCATGGTTCAATTGGAAATGGCTGATGTATGGTGTCTTGGATGTCATTGCTAGAGGAAAGAGCCCATTTCTTCCCAAGAGGCTCTTGTCCACTAAGGAGATCTAGGAATTATTTCTTTCAACTGGTCTGTTGCCTTTCAAACAGGTATCTTGTGCTTGTTTTCTGTAAACCAGAGGGAATGTGTTTCATGTAACCCAAGACTCCTAGAAGGGTGGGGTGAGAGATCTATGCTCTGAGTCCCTTCTACAGTTTACAGTACAGATATGTCTACAATGATTTGCTTTCCCGTTTTCAGGACCAGACAGCTTTTGCTGGTTCAGACAAGTCATTTCATGCTTACCTGTCTCTTTCTAGACAAAGTACAGTGAGGCCCCAGTTAACCTTGCTGGTGAATCAGAAGACCTGCTAATCACAGAAGGGTCCCTCCCTGTTACAAGATTTGGTTTGAACTGATCTTTTCCCCTAGCTGAAAAGACTTTTTTTTTTTTTTTTTTTTTTTTTGGAAGACATATAAATAATGCTGGATCATTTTTAGTCTGTCACAGTGGTTCCTGAGTATATAAGGAGCATTCTGGAAAATCCAGAAAAGGGCTAAGAAGTCCGCAGATCCTCACAAGTAGTATATATGCTTTAATGGCTAAGTTATTGCTTGTTTCTCTAGTTTTCCAGCTACCTTGTAAGATCTTTACTGGCTGACTAAGTAGCTTAGGAAAAGCAGCATATCTGCAGTGACAATAAACCAAAAATTACCCTCAGGTACATCTATTGTGATAGATGAGACATCCTGATGGGCAGTGCTCTTGGTGGCACTGGCCCCTGTGACACTGTCTCTTCAGCAGAGTTACTTACAGTCTACATCAGGGCATGTGAAATCAGCCCGATGCCATGTCTTCTTCTCTTCCCTTAACTCTCAGAGGCAGTTTGTCACTTTTATGATGTATTTCTTGCTAAAACACAAACAAGTTCACAGGTTCTGTCTTCAGCCTGTTAATACCACTTGTATCTCTTTATGTGGATTATAGATTTTCCATTTCCAGTAAGGAAATGGATTAAGAAACTCAGATTTGACACAGTAATGGAAAGAGATTAAATAATTAAAATAATTGGCACAGGGGTTATGGCACAGTTCTCATAGTACATGAAAGTGCATAAGTGAAAATTTGAGAGGTCAAAATATAAAATCACTTTCCACCATGTTGCTAGTTTTCCCTTGCTGCTGTGGAAAAGCCCACCAGAGAACCATTTTTCCCTTCTACTTCAAGCAATATTGTTTCTCATTTTACAAAACCACTACATAAAATTTTGTGGTATGCCAGGTTTGATTCTGCTCCCTCTTGAATTTCTGGAAAGAAATCACCAAGTATAAGTGCAATAACTCTCAGAAGTTACACAGTCATGGAATACAAGGAGTTGGAATAAATACAGAGTCCACGTGTTGAAACCTATCTTAGAAGAGAGAATGTTTAATTTCATTTGGTCAGACATTCAGAAACAAGACTCTTTCCTGTTAAACAGTATATTGCTGCAAAGAATGATTTTAAATTGATTTGACATTATTATACTGCAGTAATCTTCCCAAATCCATGCTAAATCAAACGCTTACAGTGTACAACCTCTTATAGTCCCTTGTAGCTATGTTTCCTATGGTTCTCCTACTGCAGTAATTTCCCCATCCTTCTCTAGAGAGATTTCGTTCTATATTTCCATACTATTGTTTACAATTACTTCAAAGTGCAGTAAAATAAAGTAAGCATGGAAGTCTGTGCAAAGATCAAAGAAGACTGTCGTAACAGTTGTTTTGTATGCAGTTAAATCTTACAAAAATACAATTCCAGAAAGTCAGTGTTACAGAAAATGTGCCTCCACTGCAAGATAGTATTCACAACACCGGTCTGCGTGAAAGTTAAGGGAAATGTGTTGGAGCCCAAAGGCAGTCACACACCCAGGACATTGCAGTGCTACACTTGACACCTCTTTCACACCATCAGCACTCAAAGAAGTGAGGTGAAGTTAACACTAACATGCACCAGTGTAACAGCACAGGATATGACCCTTCTTGTTACAATCTGATGTGAGGATTTCCAGAGAGGAAAGCACTTGCAGTGTACAGTAACATATCTTTATTGGTCCAGTACACACAGGAAGCATAGTAAATATTTTCAAGTGCCACCTACTGGCACTTTATCTACTATTTACATAAATGCAACAATTTTACAGAGCAGATGAAGGACTCTAGAAATTGGATGTCTCATCAGCTCTCTGGCCAACAGCTGAGCAGACTTCAAAGCTAGACATTACAGCATTTTGTGTGCAGCATGAATAACATACCTTTCTCCTGAGCAGTTCAGAGACCCACAGATATGAACTAAATCTTTGTAAATCCATGTGCAGCAGTCAGTGGAAGAGCATTCACACTGCAAGCAGGAAAGCTGGACTCTCCAGAACAGTAGTTATCCAGTTCTTGCAGGTTCCACTGCAGATCTTGTGATAGATTTATTCTGAATGTTCCAGCTCCTGGAGCCAAGACATTGCATGAGAGTATAAGTTCTGTTTGGGAATAAAATGATGCAGATGTGTGTTTCTGAAAGGTGGTGGTGGGAACTTGAAAAACATTACTTCCATCAAACTTGGAAGTAAAGAAGCAAAATGTACCTACAGTACCTACAGTTTTATTATTATTATTTATTAAAACTTAGAGCTTAAGAGGAGGGGAAGAGCTGGTTGAATAATTTGCATGCATGGACTTGGCAGCATTGCATGAGTTGAATGAGGAGGCTAGCATCTCACAGGAATACTGTGGTGCAGCTGGCAAAAAATTCTGGGCTTTCTCACTCACAAAGTCCTGCCTGCAAATTGTTTCACTGATCAGTACATCTGATTGTTGCTAATGATACATACTGATTATGTGAGTGGAGCCTGGGCTATTTTTGTCTTTGCTGTGTTCCCCCCGCCCCCATCCCCACCTCCACCCCCTTGTTTTGATACTAATGGTACTGTCACTTAATGTGACACCCCTCTATATGGCTATTTTCCTTGCAGAGCTGAAGTACCTACAATGTTGGAAGAAATTATTTTAAAGATTTTAAGATAACATAAAATTAATGTAATGACATCAGAGTGATTCAATATAGCCATTTTTTTAGGACAAATTATTAGTCTTCTCCAACAAAGATTTATATTGCTTGCAGAACTCACAAACGATATTGAGGCTAGGGTCTCATGAACCAGTTTAAAAGAAATTATAAATCTAAATGAACACATCTGAACATGAACCCTGCCATTTTTTGAGACCAAAGATTGATTTATTAGGAAAGTTATGAAACTTTGGACCCTATTATGTATTAAAGAAACCTATTTATGACCACGTAGTTAAGTCTGAATTATTGTGCTTATTCCAAGCACTGCGTTTGTGAGATTTATGACTCAGTCATTCTACTATTTCCAGAGATGAAACTTGCCATTCATAACCACAATGAAGAAGAAGAAAAAAAAGACTCGTGATTTTTTAAAATACACTCAATCAAGCTTCAGAACTACAGAAGTGAAAAATGTTTTTATTATTATTACTATTATTATTAGAAAAACTTCATACCTACTGAAAGAGGTTGTGACCATGTTTAACTTTAAAAATGACTTATATTTAAGTCTACAATTTTACTTGTACTAAAGTCCCTGAGGTGTTTGAGCTCATTATTTACAGTATTGTTCTTCTAATGTAAATGTCTGAGAATTATTTATTGTGAAAAGCAGTTGTTGAAGGCTTACAATAAAAAGAGTAGCATTCATAAAATTATTTTCTTGCACTCTGAAAAACTATCTCATTTGAATAAAAACAATTTCAAATTTTGCCACTGACATTTATAATGCATTCAGGTCAATGACAGTGCTGTTTAAGGCCATGGAAAAAAAGGGAGTTATTCCCATCCCTTACTATCCAGAGCTACCAGACATCAAATCTTTAGGGAATTATCTGAGAGAAGGATTCTTGAGATCAGTTCCACATGCCCCCTGGGCAAACAGTAATTACTTGTCTTTATAGACTGAAGAAATAGCCAGGATGTAGAAGCCCTGGATTATAGCTGATCCATGTAATTCACTCCTGTCTTGAACTTAATTGCAAATGTGGAATACATTCCCCTGGAACACCATGGTAGTCAGTTTTTAACCAGTCCATGACTTCAAATGAGAGATTTCTGAGAAGAATAGCCCATAGGTTTTATTTAGTGTTTACTTCAGGTAAACATTTGGCTGAAAGAGCTACCTCAATCTTGTGTATCTGTGTCCTCCCAGTATAATACTTTGACTCTAATAAATGTATCTATTCTCACTTTCTGGAACTAAATTCTTCCATGGTTTTCTTTAGAGACAGACAGAAAATCCTCTTGGAATAGGGGCAGCTGGATTTCATATAGTGGAAATTGGGTGTTTATCAGTGCCTCAGCAGATTCACAGACCAACACCTTGAAGGCAACAAGCAACCAAACATGTTTGACCTAGATTTATTTCCACTACCTGAAGATCTCATATCAGGTATTTTTATGACATTTCTGTTCCCTTACTGAAGGATTCTTGCCCCACTAACACAAGGTGTGTCTCTGAAGATGGTTCTACCAGACTTGAGACGTTCACTCACCATGTAAAATCAACAGGCATGTGTGCAAAATTTTTAACTGAAACCAGCTCCAAGTAAATTTCAGCTCCAAGTAAATCATTTCAGCTCCAAGTAAATTTGAAATGTTGGTAGGGAAAAGTCATTGTTTTGTTTTGAAAAAGCAGAAGAAAATTCCTAATAGCTACTTATTAGGAAATACTTGATAGTAAATAGTTAGTTGCAGGAAGTCTGCAAATTATTGTTCTGAGACAGTTTAAAGGTTTTTCAGACTTTTTTATTTTTTATATTTTTTCAGAGAATGAGGGTACCCAATGTGTACACAGAAGCCCTAGCTCATTCACAACTCCTATGGCTTGCAGGCTTCTGCTTTCTTAATTCCTGAAAGCAGAAGCTGGAGTTCTCAGTGTTTCCAGGTGACAGAAAACTGGAAGCACTACAGAACTGGGACAAGACTTTTGCTATTGGGGTGACCACACATGCAAATAAGGCATGTTTGAGTGCTAATAGCCAAATGCTTGGTAAATTCCCTGTTTATCAAAGGTAATCTTCTAGATTAGGGAAACTATCCATGGTAGAAAACACTGATTTTGAGCCCTCAGTTACACAGGACCAGCTTCTGTATTACTAAATAAGGGTACATGGAAATTAAATACATTTCTTTTGGAGCATGCTGGGGGCCATGGGGGATGTTAGCATTATGGCCGTTAAATGTGTATCAGAGAATCACAGAATGGTTGAGGTTGGAAGGGACCTCTGAAGATCATCTAGTCCAAGCCCCCTGCTGAGCAACATTACCTAGAGCACATTGTGCAGGATGGCATCCAGGAGGATTTTGAATCTCTCCAGAGAAGGAGATTCCACTGCCCCTCTGGACAAATCCGCACAGCACTATGAACCACATCCAACACTGAACTGTCATTGTTATTTTTAAGGCAATGCAGTTGGCATGGTAAAGTTTTCCATTAATTGTGAATATACTCTTTTATGTCTTGTTTTCTTCTTCTTTTCTTTCGTTTGTATGCTTTTGTTGTGCAATGAGCAGAGAATAATAATTATAATGTCATTAATCAGACAGTTTATTTCATTGAAGTATCAGATAAGTCTAACAGAAATTCAGTGATGACAATGTCATTACCCGTAGCTTTCTAGGTCATACTTGAGTGAGTTTCAGAGATTGCACAAGTATATATAATGTCTAGTTTCCTACTGATTGGTATCATTGACCATGAAGTTTTGTTGACATGTTTGGAAACCTCAACAAGGATGTACAAAACACTGCCTCAGGCTTCATTCTCTCTTAGAGAAACCCTAAAGAGAATATTGGGCAACTGCTTGCCTGTGTTGAGGGCTTGATTGTTTGTAAGCTTCAGAGGTCTTTTTGCACATTGCTGATTAGTGTGTATATCAAGACATTAGTTGCACCCACTGTGCATACAAACCTTGTGATATGCCCCTGCAATTTACCCATTCTCCTACATTCCTTGTTTTTCTATGGCCACATTCCTGCAAGGAACAAAACTGTTACATTGGGAAACAAAAGGTGAGATAGGAAGCATTCACGGTCTCAAAAACAAAATAATAGCAAATGATGAGACCAGTTTTCCTGACAGTATAAAATGTCATACCTCTGCAGACTTCACCTGGCCTATGGGTTTTGTTTGAACCTGGCATAATGCCTCTCATTGTATGGCCGACTTTTGAAGCGACTAATTTATTTACACAGTAACTGTGCCCTGAGCTCACTGCAACAGAACCAGCAGGGAAGATGTCCTGGTTCTCAGTCCAGAGAAGGGCTGAGAACAGCAGGAGGTCTCTAAGGTCAACTCCCCAGTGACCAAAGGCAGGCAAGAAATGAGAAAACTTCCTGCTGCTGTTTAAAAAGCCAGGTCCTGTAGCAGAATTCAGGGTAGGATAGTACAGACAAACAAAGGTTGCACTGTCTGCAGAAGAGTTCAGCAGGTAGCCATGAGCCATTAAGAACATTTGGCTCTAGTGGCAGGATAGTGCATTAAGTCCAATAGCATAATGTACCCTGCATGGCATCATCTTGGCATCTGTATATGGCCCAGTGTGTAGTCATCAACACCTACCCCTTCCTTACCAGACCTGCAAGGGGAAGCCGAGAATTCCAGCAGGGAGGAGGTCAGACTAAGCTTCACTTCTGAAGTATATTTAAGTAGTTTGAAGATTTACTTTTTTTTTTTTTTTTTTTTTTTTTCCAATATATTGTAATACCACTCTAATTCTTAATGCAGGAATAATTATGTTTGGACAAACAACGCTATAATAATTGTGTGAGATGTGGCTGTCTGCGATAGCAAGGAGCTAGAGTCAGTTTTTTGGAAGTGTGTTTCCATAACCTCATCAGATATTTCGTGTGCACGTACACTTGCAACAGTAATTAAGAATAACCAAGCCTGAAAATCTGCACACTTCCACTTTTATTCTTGCAAGGCCATAGCCAGCTTTCCCTTAGAAAGAAGCTACAGATAAATGAAAGTGATGCTGGTTTCAGATCACATTAACTTGTAGAGCCTTGTGCAAAGAAGGACCACTCACACAGTTGCTCCTATGAGGCATCACATAGAGTTTGGCCGTTTTTAGGAAACTCACTACTTAACAATACATTATTGTGTTTGATTGAATTGGCACAGATATGTTTGGCAAGGCTGCAAGAAGAATCTATTTTCAGGCCAAATGTTTTCAACCTGTGTGCCTGTGTTCAGGTCTGATAAGGTTATCTGTGGTGCATAAGCCTCTAATTAAAAGGTTACATTCTTGTACTGTCCATACAGGCTTCAGGGAGGTTACATTAGATACTGAAAAAAATCCATCTGGAAAGGCAAGTCTGCCCTTGGCCAAAGCTAGATCAGGGTCTCCATACACTACTCTTCTTATATATATATATCTATGATTTTTGCTTCCCTGGCTGCACCATCCCCACAGTTCAATAGGAGAGTGGGACAGTGCCTTATTCAGCCTCATCTGCTCTCTATTTGGTGTGGTGCTTACAGAGGCAGAAATATGGGATTGCATATTTTTGTGCATGATGAAGTGATTGAAGCAACTCTCTCATTCCTTATATACAGGCTTTAACCAATGGGCCTTTCTCAATTATGTTTTGGAATGAGCCCAGACCCATTGCTTTCCACATGCACTAAGCACACGCTGAACATGCCTACTGGTTGTCTCTGACTGGAGGTCTTAAAGAGAAGGCTCCATGTTTGGTAGGAACAAGGTACTCAGCTTACCCAATCTTTTGTCCATATACATTGGTATATTTAGTGTTTATATAACACTAAATTTACTATTTTTATCATTTAAATATAAATATAAAGTTATTTATATAAGAGTATTATATTTAGTTTATACTAAACTTGTACACTTATTGCAGGCACATTCCAGGCAGGGGGCTGTTGGGCTGTGGATAGATTTCAGTCTTGTCGTTTGCAGCCTCATTTAAGCTGCCATTGCAGCTACTCTGGTTCTCTTGTGTAAGTGTGGGTACACTGGAAAATTAGGGCTGCCTGAGGTGCCAGTCTTCCTCTAACCTGATCTAAGCACAGGTTTTACAGTGGTTTAACTTAATTAAATGTTTATTTTTTTAAGGTAGTAATACTGGTATAATTCTTATCATATGCATGATTATTTTAGGCTAAAGATTATTTAATAATTGTATATTCTCCACATGCAAAGGAAATTATATTGGGAGCTTTGCCACAGTTGGGAGATTGTACTACTTTGACTACATCAGTCTTATCAGAACTATGCGTTTCTGACATTTTTAGAGACTTTAGAGTTGCAACAGTCCAGTTTTTGTGCCTAATGTATACTGTGTTGCATTTTTGAAGGCCAAATGCATATTTCTATCACTAGAATAGGAGTATTTAAAGACACTGATTACAAAACATTAAGTTTTTCAAAATGACGTTAGTTTTCCACTGGTCAGGGAGAAATTTAGTTCCTTCAGTTTAAAAATATTCCAGTTTCAAGACAGCTTCATTTTATCTGCCTTAGTCTCAGTTAGTCTTCCTTCCACCATTTTGTCTTTTCTGTATATGGATGTGGACCTGCTGTGAGTGGTGTGGGTCTTCCTGACTCTTCTCCCCTGTTCTCTGTTTCTTTCTTCCCATTCTTCTTCCCTAATGGCAATTCCTTTGCTCTCTGATGGATTCCCAAGTCTATAGTCAGAATTTACTCCTCCAACTCTTGTAATGTCTTCCCCAACCATTTCCTTACTATCCTACTTCTGTTTTCTTCCGCCTTGGCAAAATGTTTCTCTGATATCAAGAGGAAAATAAAATCTCTGGATCTATAGTATCAGTTCTTACCTGGAAGGTTTTGTTTGCCAGCCTGAAGACTAGATTTTTTTTTTTTCCTAATTTTAATGCTATCTCCTGCAGAAAATTTTTGTTAAGAAACAGCTGGCTGTTTAGGAACAGATGCTCAGATGCTCTTCCTGTGCAGTGATAAGAGCTTTTCTTCCTTGGTTGATCAAGACTTTTTTTTTTTTTTTTTTTTTTTTTTTTTTCCACTGAAGGATTGGTATGGTTTAGTCTCAAAAAGCCCACTACTGTAAAAATTTCAGATGCAGGTCTTTTGTGAGTTATTAGCATCAAAAGCAGGTCGTGAAAAGGAAGCAACCTCTGAATCATACTGACCAGATGCGTGGATCATGATGCCACCTCTGGTGACCCTGATTAAGCAGCCATAGATGCAAAGTACCTTTCATGACCCTAGTTTTCTGGGCCTCCCTTCAATTATTTGGCTGAACACAAATGCCTCTCTGCCCCTCTTATTTAAATAAGTGCACCCTGTTTGCCCAGGGAGACGATTGCTTTGGTTGCCTTATCCATGTCAGTGGTTACAAGCTGTGGAGGAAGGTGGCCATGTCTGCTTTGCTGCAACCACCTACAACAACCCTATATGTCCATGTGGTGTAATCCTGCACAAGCAAAAGAGAGTGGGGGCAAGGACCCCTTCTTGCCTCTGCATAGCTGCTGGCATTCAGACTTATATAGAATCTTTATCTCTTTCTCCATTGAGTGATGTCTGGGCCACCAGTCCATGTCACTCACATTCCACGTGTTTATACATGAGTGTTGCAGTGATTGCTGATCTTTGAGCTCCCACAACCTTGGTAAAAATGCCTTCAGAAAGAGCTCCCTCTGCACCTTCCCCCCAACTGCTGGATGTGGCTTACAGCCACAATCCAGCCCTTAGACTGCAAATGGCTTGGAGCAGGGATTATGCTTCTCTTTCATGTTAAACAAGAGCAACCTACACTGAGTGTGCTCATTAAAAAACCATGTTGTTCCAACACTGATCCCTTGGGCTATAGTTAGAGCGCCGCAACATAAGTTGCAAGAGACAGGTTGGATTCTCAGGCCAGCCAGGCTCAGAAAAAGATGAGTGGACAGCAAAACAATCTGTTAGAAGAATAAATCCCACACTTAGGGTGGAACAATAAGGCAGCCTTCACTGGAAGACAATCTTAACAATATGACTGCTTAAATAAATTTAGGAAGGATCCTAACACGTATGCAAAAGTGGCTGTTTCTCTTAACCAGAAAGATAGGTTGTTGGCCAGAGTGCATCACAAATCACATTAAAAACAAATTAAATAGTACCTTGTGCCATGACTAGAGGGTATATTTCCTGGCTTTGCCTGTCCAGGAAGCCTACCCATCTATAAAGACCACATGCGTAGGTGGATAAGTGACACAAGAAAGAGAAAAATTACTAAGTAGCTTATTGTGCATCTTATTAACTTCATAAATGTCCCTAATGATTCTGCTATGGGTGAAGTGCATGAGGGAACTAGCAAAGATAAAAGATGTTAGACCACATAGCATTTTAAGGATTCCAGGCATAAAATAGATGCATCACTTGAGCTGAAAGCAGAATAATGTCTTGAGAAAAACATTCAGACTTTTTTTTTTTTTTTTTTTCATACTAAATACTAGGAACCTTAAGTGGAGAGAACAAGATCCTACCCACAGTTGCTGCTCCAGCGGTTTTGACAGGCCCAGGCTTGTCTGGGCAAATTTTCCAATTAAATATCTTCTTGTTGTGGCCTGTTGATCTGTCTTACCCATCTCCATCCACCCGCACAGGGACATTTTTTTTTTTTGGGGGGGGGGGGGGGGGGTAGGGGGACCAATTGCATTAGTACTCCCTGTATGCCATAGTGCACTATTTGGGGATGATATTTGTTAGGCAAGTACCTCTGTATCCCATTAGTGGAGAGGCAGCTCAGTAGTTTGAACCTCAACGCTCTACCAGTGTGAAGTGAAGGAGGTAAAGAGAAACATCTCCATTGTTAAAACTGCCAGTGTGTTATTCACTGTTGGGATAAAAAAGGCTGAAGCTTTAAAAAATCTGGCAGGGACACAGATAACACAGAAAAGCGATGTCTCTGCTGTGCAAGACAGGGTGCAAGATTAAAAGGATATATGTGATACAATACATATCACAAAGGATATGTGTGAGTTGAGGTCATTTAGAGCTGTGTTTCTCTGCCTGTGGTCTGCAGAATACCAATGATCTATCAGAGGTGATCCTCAGAAAGAGCTGACTATTTAAATTACAAAAATAATATAATTTCCTCTATTTTTTTCCCATTCATGTAGGTAAGTTTTCCAATGAAGCAGGGAAAAGATGCTAGAAGTAATAAAAGATCACTCAGAGTGAATACTGGGCTGTACATGAACACAGCTGTGACGGCGCTGCACAGACTAGGCCATGACTACCCTTTGAGGAAGTCAAATCAGAAACGACTGAGAAACACCAAGTCCTGCAAACAGTTTAGCATCTGACTTTTTTAACTTGTGAGAATTTTCATGCTTTTTGCATGAAGATAGTTATACAGGAAACCCCAGATCACATACTAATGGCCTGATCAACTGCACTTTTAGCTATCCATTACCATTATGGCACTCCTCTTTTTCCTCCTCCTTATCAATGCAGACACAAACCCTGCTGCTTTCATGGGCTTTGTCTGCATGAATTAAACTAGCACGTGTTTTATCAGAAGGCAGGGAAAGGAAAAAGTGACCCAAAGTCTCAGCATCATTCTTTTTCACCTGCACAATTTCATTAAAGACAGAGGTTGCCCTGAGGCCTGCAGCAGGAGAACCCACAAGCAGTGGGGGCGCATGAGAAGGCCTCATTTGCCCTGTGGAAATTTTGCTGCTCAGAAAGTGATGGACTATCTACATCACCCTCTTTCTCTTTAGACTGGAAAGTTGGCATTTTACCAGCATATTGCCCTGATGTCTGGACAGTTTTGACAGCTGGGGCATGTAAACCATATTGTCCTAAGAAAACAGCCTGTGCAGCCTAAACACTCATGGTCTGTGTCACTGGCACCAGCAGTGATTTGACTTTGGATCAGCAGACGAGAGATCCTTCCTCTGCCTCTGGATCCAGAAGGGGCACGAGGCACACATCCTGCCTTCCCTCCTGGGAAGCCTCAGGCACATTTTGAAAGACTTCCTTGCTTGTGACTAGGAAGATAAGCTTTTGGACCTAAAAATACCATCAATTTGGCCTGCCATGATACCATCTGGAGATCGTTTGTAATTACTATAGTTGCTGGGTTAGCGCACACCCCTTCCAATAGCTGGTGGAGAACCGATGATAACTACCATGAAAATGGCATCTTTATTTATAGCAATGCTGAGAAAGTGCTTAATTGGTTAAAAAGCTGAAAAAAAAGAATTGCTTTTCTTAATATAGATTTGAGTTCAGCAACAAAATTGGTAATAATTATCAGAAATTTATTTTAGAAATGCAACATTTTATTAATCTGGAAGCAAATAAGATGCTTACTAATGAATGTCAGGAGGGTAAGGTGGTGTCCTTTCCAGGGAGTTCCCTTTCCCAGGTGTTATTTTATGCCTCAAATGATAAAAGACATTTTGCTGCTGCTCAATGGGAGAAAGCAAGCTTGTAGTACAGAGTATGCAGGCAGGCACAAGTGAACCAGTTTTTTCCAGCTGGAACTAGGTTGTTGCTATAGCAACATCCAAATGATAGACAGATTTTCTGAATGTGCAGTGGTCTACTGTGATAACAGAGCTTCCAGGATTTCTACTAAATAGCTTCAAACTTGCGAGAATGCAATAAAACCAAATGCCGCATCTTTGAAATAACACAAGCAAACAAAAGCCAGTGCAATAACAAAACCATTTTTCACCTAGCTTTCAAATAAAAACCCCACTTAACACATAGCATTTATATTCCTAGACAATATCTTCCTGCCAATCTCTTTTTAGTGCACTGGCATACCAAATGACAGACCACACTCCAAGTTTAACACCACCTACAGACCCATTCAGTACGGTGGCACGCAAAGCGTTGTGTGCACAGGATGCTAGTTCCTTCAGTCTTTTTTTAGGATGCATGCTGCCTGCACATCAGTGAGGATCCCATTGAGTCAGTGAAGCCTCACAAGAACACCCCACTCTCTTCATCACTATGTTTTGCAGCATGGAGACTAAGTGGCTGAACACATGGTGGAACAGATATTATATTCATAAACAATCCAAAGAGAAGCTTCCCTGGGCCACTTCCATAAAAAATAAAACATACCTGTCTCAGCCACATCCCCCTTGCATGCACTGGGCACATAATTTTCATTCAAAGCAGTTTCTTCCTCTGCTCTTCCTTCCTGCTCTGCTCCATGGGAGGAGGGTCCAGGATTTTGGTTTTCCAGGAAGAAATCCTTTCTTGAACACAGCCAGGGCTCATGAGCATTGCAGAGACTATGTGGCTGTGTCTCTTCATCATCCATTACCTCTCAGTGGGAATGCTCCTGCACTGTCTGCAGTCTGCAGCTTACAGTGTGTTTAATGTCCTTTTGCCCCAGTACCCAATCTCTCAGGCAGCTCCTCTCCCTAGGAAGCTGCTGCCAATTATATTGG
The DNA here is from genome assembly GCA_011074415.1 of Stictonetta naevosa. Lineage (NCBI taxonomy): Eukaryota > Metazoa > Chordata > Aves > Anseriformes > Anatidae > Stictonetta > Stictonetta naevosa. Next base: position 137,097,643 of record CM021697.1, on the reverse strand, counting down.
TGAAATCTTCCAGTGAACTTACCCTGATGTCTGTAAAGATGTTCTTTGTCCCCAGTGGAATGTAGCTGTAAATCCAAGACAGAGGTTTTGACCTGTTTGTGTGTACGAAATGTGGTCTGTATTTAGACTACCCTCAACACCCTTAGATCTGTAACCTAGTTATTACTGATGACTTCATCCTCACAAGAGACCTGGTACATAGGAAGGTTTTAATAGCAGCTTTGATGTAAAAGCAGCTGGTAACTTGGAGACCTTTGCACAAAAAAAAAAAGAAGTCTTGGGTGGAGCTGTAAGCCCAATTCTCTTAATTTCAGGGCCTGGATCTTAGGCACACAGCCCTTCTCTAGCCAGTGTTTCCAGATTAGATAGAGAAGGTAAACTTTCATGTATGTTAAAAACTCAGTGTCTGCAGGAGGAATTATATGTGCAGAAGGGTGTTAGAAGCCAAAATTCACGTGCATTTTCAGGTATGGTAGTAGATATATGATTTAGGAATTAATTAATACACAAAAAAGTAACTTACAGTTTAGTTAAATAAAGTTTTTTGAATTTGAATTTTGGTGGGTTTTAGTTATCTTACTACTTAAGAACACATTGGAACATACTTTTCCTCTTGCTTATGTGGCTTATACAACTTTGATAACGTCCTGCAGTAAGGCTCAGCTAAATGAAAAGATGAATTGCCTTTATGATTCACGAGGCACTTTGGATAATTAATTACTCGGCATTTATGGTTTGGCATGTGGTCATCAATCGATCAAAAAATTCACATTTGTAAACATATCCTTTGCAGCTGGTCTTCTTATGTCAGACTTCAAAATGACTGGTGGAGATATAAGAGAGCTATAAATGTTTTTCTTTGAAATTTACTGGTTGTGCTCTGGTTTATTTCTTGTGGGAAAAATTAAGTAACAGATGTGGGAGGACAGGAGCACTAAGAAAAAACGGTAAATTATCTTGAATGGTTCTCAGATTCACTTTCTTTTCCCTATTTCATTAGTAGATCTTGGAATCTCTAAACCCTCCTTGTCGTGGCTTGGATCTGGGAGCATTTGTTCTGGCTGTAGGGTGGCTCTGTGAAAACTTTTGAAAAGTCTGAGATCAGATAGGAGGAAAAAAGATTCCTGAAAGAGTAGGCTTTATTTTTTTTATACATAAAATAAGACCAGTTAGCTTCATGGTTTACAAAACAAATCTTAATACTCTATTTTAAGTTTTCAAATCATGTCGTGATCAGATGGCAGAAATCAAAACTGTTTGAGCTGAAAACTTTCGTGCTGGGGATGAATTTTGCTACATGAGACAGGTGCACTGCAACTAGCTGATTCCAGCACTGCACCGTTCTGGTTCATCACCACCCAGGGTGGTGCTCAGCTGCTCAGAGCCCTGAAAGAGGCTACATAGGGAAAAAGAAATGCCTGCTCATACAATTGAGGACCACATGATCATTCAGACAGACTCATCTTCAGGTTTCTTAAGCAATCTTATTTCTAGCATTTGCTAACTTACAAACACTTGCCATTTCAACCTGTACACTTTGTACAAAGTAAATGACAGTCATTATATGTATGCATGCATGCATGTATGTAAATACAGAGAGTGTACACAGCATCTATTTTTACAAGTGATACAGGAAACTAAGCACCACTCATATTTAAATTATAATGTCTGTTGGTTTCACTTGGTTGCTTTTATAAAGAGTATTCTATTGTTCTTAAAATCTGATAACCATAACGTATGGCAGAGCTTTTATCTTCCTTAAATGCAGGCTTCAGCTACAGACCAATTGAAGGACATATATTTAGAATTAGGAGGATTCTTGGCTGACATGAAGCATACAAACATCTGCACCGTTTGTGCTGATACTGAAACTGTTGTAAGGAAGAACTTCTCTTGGGAGGCCACAACCCAGGCATTTGGCCAAGAGCAGGTACAATTTCTGTGATCGCACAGGCTCCACACGCAGATCATCGTGACTCTCACACTTCTTCAGTTTGACCTACTGGCAGGTCTGATGTTGGTTTTGTGATCCTGTAGTCTTGTCTGGCTCTTCCCTCCTAATATTTTACCTCTCCACACACACATGAGGGGAAGCCATGATCCCCCACATCCAGTACATATTTTCCAATCCTGTTTTGGATGTGGGGGAAAAGGAGTCTAGTACAGGTGGTTTTGTGGTTCAGTAATATATTAAAAGGTGAGCAAACCTGCTTATCTGCTGCATATAAGACCTGAGAAAACTCAACAGTGCCAGTGTTGATAGTATCTTGTCTTTCAGGGTGCAAACCTGCAGTCTGTCAATGATGCCTGCATGCTTGATTCCCAGCACTTTGAGGGCATAGAGAAGCCAAAAGTGGAGTAAGGGATAGGGTGAGTCAGGTTCTAGATAGTATACAGTCACATGCAGCATGTGTGCAAAGCGGGCAACACTGCCTAGTGTGGGACCACAGATTGCTGTACTGAGACAGAGGGGAAATAGCTAGCTCTGGCCATAGTAGAAGCAGAGAAATTAATTTTATCTGCATTTATCTTTGCTTGCCTCAGACACTGGGTTGATTAGTAGTTATTGCAGGTTCATTTGTGCTGTGGTTTACGGGTAAGGAAGACAGCTCTGAAGGCTGGTTCACAGTATCAGTTCTTCCCCAGCAAACAGGTTAAAGGAGCATCATGCTCTAAGGAGAGGATGGGCAAGCACTATGCAAAGTAACATGTGGACCCATCTGAACAATAAAAACTCCTTGAGTACTACTGTGGAACATTTTTTTTACTTATGTGGGATGGAGGTCAGAAGTGCATAGCTTGTGCTGTGCAGGATTTAGAGGCTTGTGTGCTCAGGTATCCAGAAAGAAGAATCAAAGGGAAATGAATCAATAGTGTTGCATTATGAAAAATGTTATGAAAAACCTTCAGAAATGTTTAACATAGTTATCTAAATTAATGCAGCAAATGAGTTTCAGCATAAATTACGCAGTCATTTTCCCTCCTACTGATGCACATGATAGGGAAAGAGATTTTGCATTGCTAAATAAAGAGCGAAGGTGGGGTAGAGATACCTTTACATATCTGGACTACGGCTTGCAGCATATAGAAGGCCACTTGTTTGCCTGCCATTTATGCCTGGCTATATTAGAGAAGCTTTGCCTTGCTATAGCTATTTTGCACCTGATGATACAGTATTTATTTGGGGGGGGGGAGGAGGAGAGGGAGAGACGGGGAGAGAGAGAGAGGAGGGGGTGGTGGGAGTTGTGTGGAGGGATGTTTGTTTTATATCTATTTCTAGAAGCTGCAGTTCAGGTGTAGTTATAACAGTATGAAAATACCATTTGGACTAGGGGAACTCATTTTGCAGTCTCAAGCAGAATGAGCTTTACCAGTAGAAGCACATGTAACAATTATAATTGCACTGGGACCCAGGGAAGCAAGAATGGTTTCTTTACTAGTGCAGATAAAGCTGCAAGACTTGTTAATGTAAGCAAGTCTTTAGATGGCTTTTTCCCACTCTAGGTGTTCTCATGGGAAACAACCCCAGATTCCCCAGGCCCTTCAATGCAACATGGAATGGTGTGAAAACCAAGGGGTCCTAAGTTGGTTATGTGCAGCAAGCCAAGATGTTCTTAGATCCAGAACTTCAGAAATATGTCTGTTTTCTTTCTGAGTACCAAACAAATGAAATCCCTGGGCTGTGTAATAATGATTTCATTTTTACCATCTTGATCACTTTTATTTGTGAATAAAGCCATTGGATTCTGTTGGGAAATAAACTTACTGTGTAATCTTGCTAGCCTGGCTCCAGCTAATTCACACCAAACAACCTGAAACCACTGCACACACTCTCCTGCTGTCTTATGACCACTGCCAAATTGTCTGCAAATGGTCTGAAGGACACTGTTTCAGCTAGAGCCTTGCCAAGTGCACAGCGCCTCAGCATAAAGAGAACAGACAAGAGAATTTACTTCAAATTAAGCAATCTTAATTATACAAGGAGAATAACTTTTCTGAGAAAGAATGATATCGTTCTCTCGACTTTTTGTGCTTTAGGGATTCTTTTTGCTTGATTTGTTTTTACGTTCCTTTTAAATATGTGTGAAGCAGCTTAAGGTTTGGTTCAGGACAGGTTCATTACATCTACATCTCTCAGAGCCTAAACCACGCTCTGACATCTCCTTCACTTTCTCAGAGCTTGAGTTCAAGATCTTGGGTTCTCTGCTCCTGGCCTGCTGTGGACACATTTGAAGAGGAGCATCCTTGAATCATGCTGTGGTCCAGCTGAGGTTGGTCCTAGTGTGCAAACGTGCCAAACATGTATTAACAAATCACTCTGTCACCTCTATTCCTTTCAATGTTAAAACTCATAAAAGACCCAAATTCTTGGTTTGCCAGAACATTCTCATTAATCTCTCCACTTTTAAAAATATGATCAACTACTTTTTTTCATGGTCCATCTGTTCAAAATAGCATTTAAAAACTACTTACTTACCTGACCTTCTGTCTATGGACATGCTGGAAAGGGAGCTACAGCTCCAAACTATAAACACCCAAATTCTGATATCCACAAGTAGGTATTGATAAATAAGTTAGATCCTTAAACTCCCATTATACTCAGTGGAGAGCTAGTCAATACAGTGACAGAACATGGGGAGCATTCATCTTATCCTGAAGTAAACACCTATTAGCTGGTCAGCTGAATCACTTTCCAGACTCCATTGAGTGCATGGAGTTAGGGAAGGAGAAAAGAACATGGCCAAATCAAACTGAATACAATAGCTATCAAGACATTTTTCCTGACTTTGGGCAGAGACAGTACTAATCTCCTTGGCTTGCAATGGCCTTGTGGAGGCCATAGAGGTGCAAACTTACTGCAAGAATCAAGAAACCAACATATCTGTGGACCAAATCAAACTGTCTGGTGTGGGTACAGGTTTCAGATGCATGAGAAAAGGAAGAAAGCTCCAGAACTGAGAAGCTCGGTTATATAGACATAAACAGCATTTATTTCTCAAGTTTTTTAAGTATACCCTCACAGGTTTTTTCCTGAAAGTGCCAGACACCTGTTTCTGCTAATAAACAGTTGATGTGTATGCCCTGCAGTGTTCAAATGAATAGTAAATTTTATTGAATCTGGGGGAGGGGAAAAGAGAAGGGGCTGTGTCTGGAGTGTTTGGAGATCAAGTCCAAATCTGTAGAACTCTGCATAGTGTCCTAGAAATCTGGGGATAGAGTCCCCAGAGTGAAAGATAATGTGTCTTTCTTTGCTTAATGTCATTCATTAGTACAAGTTTAGTTTCATTAAAATGGATGCTCAACTTCTGTATGAAAATATATTAGTAAATACATATTCATTTCCCAGACTAGCTCTTTTGCATGCATTGTTTCTAGAGACATTGTTGTACGAAGCGTTTCTGCGGACTCTGAAAATAATGAGAAACAACAGATTAAGTGAGTAGGAAGAACCCACTTCTGATGGACAGCACTCCACACTCTGTGAAATCCCTGTGGAAAGCGTGTGGTGTTGCTGAATTTGCTGCAAATATGGACCAAGTCCATAGAAATGCTTTCTACCTGTTATTGAATCTTGCACATTCAGTAGCCTGTGTCCTAAAAGCAGAGAAAAAAAATGATTCCCTTTTTGCCCTGACCCCTAACCACCAAAAGCTGTACATAGCCCATGTCCTGTTTTAACCCCTTCAGGCATTTCACTATTTGAAAAGCACGGCTAGCTGCTCTGAAAAATAAAGCAACTACAGACAAAAACGGACTCTGTTTTTATTCTGTAGAGGAAAGAAGAAAAATCCGATTCACAAAAAATGTAGAGCTAAGGGGTAAGATGTTTGAAAGAGATTGAATTATCTTGTGTTAGGACACTGCTGATTTCTCAGCTAGATGTTACTGTTCTCATCTGAGGGGTGGCTTTTGTGTGCTGCTAATCTATTACAAAGCAACAGTAAAGCTCAAACACCCTAAAGTATGTCAGAAATAAATGTCATTGTAAACCTATTTAATCAGTCTTCTTTGATCCAACTTTGAATAAAAGCCCACCTAGTGCACTATCGCATTATGGTTTCATTCTTTCTCCACCAGCAGGGATGGAAACATCATGCAAGTTTTTCAAACATGTCAGAATGGGCATCAGTTTCTTCAGAAGGTCTTCATCCTCTTGTATCAGGAACAAATTTAAATAAAGGACCTGCAACAGTGTTGGTGAATAGGAAGCAAGACTGCAAGTGTAATTCATAGCTCTGCCTCTGGAATCATGTGACCATGTAAAATAGGTTGTTCCTGACTTCAAAACTTATTTCCTCTTCTGAAAATCAAAATTTTTTATTTTGATTTAGTATATATAGAAACACCTATCAGTAATTACATTTTATAGACTAAAAAAACCCAACACAATTAAAATATTTTATCTGTATAGGAGAAAGTAACATGGTGGGATCTTGCATGTCTCCACAGCTGCTCTGGTTTGATACAACCAAAGTGGAAAATGCCTCACAAAAGTACCCAAGTCACCTCCATCTCTTACAGCTCTGTGGTACTGCCAGGGATGTGGCGAGACACAGCTGCTACTGAAGACTTGCCAATTCTTTATGTGATACCCAACAGCTGTTGGAAGCTGTGTGTTAAAACCCATGCTGGGATTTGAATTTCTGTATAATCTTCCTCAGGAAGTGAAACTTGCAGAGCAACCTTTATGTCCCCCCCAAGTCCCAGTCTGTGTTCCTATATTAAGCAGGATTACACTTTGGCCAATGAATTGCACTATGCTTTACCATTTTCTTTCATTTCTTTTCTTCACAAAAATACATTTTGGCATTAGTCTGCTCCACATGCATGTCACTTACAGTACCAAGTACTCTGATTTATATCTTATGTAAAAATGTGAAGCTTCAGGAGCACATCTCAGTTAGTGATATGTGTTGATTTAAGAGGGCAACAGCTTTCTCAGGACTGGTGACACCTGTGTTCCCTTGCCTCAGTCAAGCAATATACAGAGGGTTCAGTTTCAACACCATCATTGGAGCTGATGGAGATAACTGGAAGTCATTGCTTCATTTTCCAAAGGCTGCTAAGAACCTCACCACTGAATCCCTGACTGGAGAGGTCAGATCCCCAAGACAATATGCAAAGAACAGGGAAGTTGTAGCTAAACTATTGCTCCCCCCACTAAGCATATCTCTGCCAGAAAGGCTCTAACAAACTGCAGGTAATTCAGAAAAGGACAAAAATGATTAAAGGACTTGAGAGATTAATTTCTAAAGGAGATTAAAAGAAATAAATATGCTTAGCACAGTTTCTCTAACTGACTAAGGGGGAATTGAATAACTCCATACAAACATATGCAGGTGCAAACAAACTGAGAAACCTTGTTTAAAATGCTTTAAGAAATAAATAGGGACAAAAAAAATGTGGTTAATGTAGACTATACTCTTGGAAATCTTTGGTAACATTGATTGTAACCAAGCAGTGGATCACTTAATTCTAGGAATTGATGAAAGTCCCCTTCCTTACTCAAAAAAAGAAAATAAAAGAAAAAAAAAGAAAAAAGAAAAAAAAATCTCCAATACTAATTGGGAATGGACAAGATGAATAAAGTCATAGGAAAATGTATGTACCTTTTTTAAGAGGTAGGAACATACCACTAGGAATAGGGTGATCCTGTGTAACAGAGGTACAATAAAGACTTCAAGGGCTGTCTCAGGAATGTACTCCGCCAGGAGCTGAGCAGTTTGATTCACACTATGTACTTCCTTCCTCACCCTTCTGTTCCTAAGGTTTCAGCATCTGCTCTGATGTGTCCTATTTCCTCCCTTTGCTACCTTCCTTTGGAGTTTCTTCAGAGTATCAGGGGCACACTATCCTGGTTGATCCATGTGTGAGTGGCCATGATATAAAAAGCTTTAAATTTTTGGTCCCATAACAACAAACTCCTTTACCAAGAACTCTGTGAACTGCACAAGCAGATTTCTGCTGCTGGGATTAATGCCAGTCCCAGCAGTTCATATTTCAGGCAGGAACTATGTAGGAGGATAAATTCCATCCTGTCCAGCAGTCACTTGAACCCTTTCCTTTTAACTTCTAAATTAAACCTGATCATTGGAAGGACTATTCTAGAAAGACCGTTGGTGCAGAAAGATACAAGAATGGAAAGTGCCTTTTGTTGTGGTGTGGGAGTTGAAACTGCAATAAATAGAACTTGCGTTACAATTTTTAGGATGCTTTATAAAATTACTTACTACAACTTCCTTCCTCAAAGCAACAGTTGTTCAAATCTGCGAATAACACTATACTGAGAATTATATATGCCAGAAAGAAGAGCCACCATACTGAGAGACTTTGACAAAAGATTGGGCCAACAAGATTTGAATGAGGCTTAACAAAAATATATGTAATAAATGCAAAGTCCTACATCTGAGATTATTTTAATCCCAAACAGTGATTCAGCTCTGCTGAAAAGGAGCTGGAGGTCCTAACAGGGAGTAAAATGAACATAAAGCAGGAGTCTGCCCTTGCAGCAAGCTGTATCCTGGGCTGCATCAGCAAGAGTACAGCTAGCAGATCAAGGAAAGTGATTATCCCACAATCTTTGGCATTTATTAGGCCACAACGGGAACACTGTGCCCTGGTTTGGTCTCCTAAGCTCCAGAGAAACATTAAAAATTGGAGAGAACCCAGAAAGGAGACATGAAAGTGTTGAGCAGATTACAGAACTTGACATGAAGGAATTGGATTTGCTCATCCTAGAGAAGGAAAGACTCTGGGGGAATGTAGTCACAGTCTAGCCTAAAAGCTAGTTATAGAGAAGATGAAGGCAAGCCCTCCACAGACATGCACAGAGTTACATCAAGGGAAATTCTGCGTGGGTATAGAATTTTTTTTTTCATTTTTAGACTATTAAACACTGCACAAGGTCATCCAGAGAAATAGTGGAAGGCCCCCAGTGGAAGCACTCAGTATTTGACCTGCCAGGGCCCCAGGTAACCTAATAACTAGATCCTGCTTTCAACAGAAGGTTAGAGCTGAAGTCCCTTCCAGACAAGAGTTAGCAAGCTCTGTGGAGTTACACAGCAAACTTAGATTCCATCTCTTATACACAGTTGATTCTTATTAACTTCTATTACAGAAGCCAAGTATATCCCTACATTTCTCTCTCTGTAATTTCCTTAATTACCTTCCTTTTTAAGGTAATGTGAGCAAAGGCCTTTGAAATTTCATTTGCCTTTTTTTTTTTTTTTTTTCTTTTCCAAAGAACAGGTGAATTTTGCTTTCTAAGATCTAAAGGAATAGCTCTTCAACATGCAATCTGGCTGCACTTTTTTGAGTTTACTGTAGGCAGTTTGTTTGCTTTGAGACACATCTCCTACACATTTGGCCCTAAAATGGGCTTTAACATAAAGAACATTTTTTCTATCCCAAATCACATTTAAAAAACAACAGTGCAACCTTTTGTTTGAAACAATTACCCAAGGAAATGATATAAAAGAATTCACTTATGAGTTAATTGAAATGTTTAGTTTTAGCTTTGTAATCCTGTGTTTATTATATCTTTCTCAAGCATGTGTTCACCTTTCTGCATAAGAAAGCATTCTTATTTTTGAAGCAACATGTTTTCAGTAGATATTTTCAGCTATTTTGGTGTGAATCAGGAGATTTGGCAAAGCTGACTCTCTCCTGTGAACTTTACAGGTGTCAGAGAGTACCATTTTCCAATGCAGGCCAGGATACCATTCTGGAATATCTCCAAGCCACTAAACTGTGGATACTGACTCAGCAGAGCAAACAGAAGTTCGGTACATGTTAGAAAGTTACAACAGCTGTTTCTTTTAATGTTGCTGTGGTGTCCTTGCTGACCAGGAGCATTGTATCCCATACTTGGGCCTTAACTTACAATTTCTCTTTCAAAGAATAAAAGTGTGTGTGGTGAAAAGAACAAAGTGCATGCTGTAAGTTAAAGTGTATAGTAAAACTAAAGAAGTTACCTAGCCTGAGAGGAAGAGAATGGATACTCCATCTTCCCTTGTCAAGCCAACGTTTCTATGGGCTTTCAAATTCTGTACTTAATGATGATATGCATATTTGTAGAAGTGATATTTTTCCTCATGAGCCAAACATATTTATCAGTTCCATGACTTGCATTTTAAGAAGTTGGGGATTTGAATGTTTTAAAACACACCAATGTCTTTTAAGAAGTGGCTGGATAAACAGGATGTAAACTGGGCTTTTGCTCATAAAGATGTACCTATATTAAGCATGCAACACTTTTTATTTGAGTGGACTTGCATATTTATAAATAAGATGGAACTTGGTCCATGTGCTATAATTTGCCATTTAGTTTTGATGCTCATAAAGTTCCATCCAGATGCTTAAAGCAAAATCAGCTGCAAATGATGTACAGTCCCAAATTCTGCATGCTTGAATGTTTGCAGAGTCTAAGCATAGCTGCTTAGGCTGCTGTCCACCTTGTGGAAATCTGCGTTCAAACATAGTGTGTTAACTGGAGGAAAGGCAAGGCAAGGCAAGGCAAGGCAAGGCAAGGCAAGGCAAGG
>CM021697.1:136997245-137087002 GCA_011074415.1 Stictonetta naevosa | reverse complement strand
GGGGAAGGGAAGGGAAGGGAAGGGAAGGGAAGGGAAGGGAAGGGAAGGGAAGGGAAGGGAAGGGAAGGGAAGGGAAGGGAAGGGAAGGGAAGAGACGGGAAGAGACGGGAAGGGAAGGAAATGAAACGAAACTCATTATTTAGAAAACAACAACAACAACAACAAAAACATAGTTTCCATAGGCATCATGGGGATTAGTGAAAAACTTATTTGTCAATGTGCTGTGTTTGAGAGCTTTGCCAGATCCCATATCTTTGATTATTCTGATTTTCTTCTAGCTGGTGTCCCTACCTGAGTTGCTCATACAACTAATTCCTGGACTACATCAAAAGAAGAAAGCTTAATTTTAATGCCCTAGAGACTTGAAGAGTGACTTTCACAGTAGGAAAAAAAAATAATTAAAAAAAAAGAAAAAGAAAGAAAGAAATTATTTTAGTATGAAAAAAAATAACTTTGTCAGTAATTTTTTTCACATGCATGTAGGGTATTATTTCAGCTCCAATTTTAAATGAGTTCTCTGCACCTCCCTTTGATTTCTACTTGATTTACCAGTGAAATCTGATCTCAGTGTTAGTCCCTACATCTGATCTCAGTGTTAGTCACTACATCTTGTGAAGGAACTAACTTGAAGAGAGATTTCACTCCTAGCTGTACCTAAGTCTGATGGGAGGAGATATCCAGTCACTTCGCTATTTGGTCAATAAACTGTAATCTCCTGTGAGACTACAGACAAGTTGAAAGATTCTGAGAAAAACAAGTTGGTTTCAACATAGTACCTGTGTGTTACAGCAAATCTATGTGCTTTGGGGCTCAACAGTTTATCACGCTTAATCCCGCAATAAACAGTGATGACGTTTTCTGTATATTTCCAACCAGGGCTATGGGTTCCTGCATGACTATGTGACTAGGCTGTTTTGTGCACCATGACCTAGGTGGCACCCTAAACCCTGGAGAGTGCTAATGAGGAGGAAACACAATTCCCTGTGCATCCTAGACTTCAGAGCCTGTCTTCATCTCTGCTTCTGGCTGCCGGTGAGGAGCATGGCTCTGCATTATGCCTCAGAAAAGCAGGGTGTCAAGACACAGCTGGAAGACTCAAATCATTACAAAGATAATGAGACATTCCTAGCTGAGGCCTCTGGCACAGACCAGTAGAAGGGTACCTGTGCTAACGTCAACTTGAGACATGAAAAAATGTCATGCCCAGAGAAAATCACAATTGTGTTAAAAGTACATCTTTACCCAAGTTTTGCGTTTCCTATTTGCCTTCTGTTTTCAGAGCCTAGAAGGCATAGCAGCCTCCCTCCTTTCAATAGTTTCTTGCTAGCTGCAGAGGGTAAGGCTGTCTTTTCTTTGTGAGGCTGGAAGTGGAAGTACTTCATGGAAATTTACATTCCCTTGATGCTGGGGAGCCATAAGAAGCATCCATGCATAATGCCTCCTAAGTGCAGCCCATAACACTTACATTGCCTCAACAGTCCAATGCCACCAGTTATTTCCTGGTTGGCAGGCTCAGTACCTGATCCTGGGCCCTCATGCCTCCTGGGTTGATATCTGCATCCACTTCCTGAAATTTCTGGGTTGCCTTTTGTGTAAGTGTTGAATTGAATCTGTGCCTTTCCAGGCAAGATCTTAGCCACATGACCCTTCCCAGATTTCATCATGGGCCTTGTCTCCTCATAACCCTCACAGCCCAGAGCAGGAGGCATACAACTGAAACCTTTACCACCCACCAGCTCTTTGGTTGTATTCATTCCTAATCTCAGTCCCAAATTAGTAATGGTCCATGCATATTATTTCTCATGATTAAGTTCCTAAGAAGTGCAGCCATCAATTATTTACATGTGAATACATTGCAGTTTTCAACAGAAGAGGTAGCATGTTGAGGTCTGTACTCCATCCTGCTGTCTGTAGGAAGCGTTTCCCTCGTAATCGATGGACAGCTTGTTTATAATTAAACTGAGCACAGGGACAGTCCTTAGTTTACTTTATTGTCTGACATCTTCCTATTCAAACAACATCAAGGTGAGGCCAGGAAATGGCTCTTTGAAAAAGGCGTTAAAACATATCTTTATTGAGTTTAAGCAGTGCATACATGCCTTGGGGGAGGAAGGGAATATTTGAACTGAACAGATCCAGATCCCTGAGTTTAGAAGTACACTAGGAGGCACATACCCACAGATGGAGATCCTTTCTGTGAGGGACATGCACTGGACCATGTACTTGTTTAAGCCTTTGAATTCACCTAAAAGAGCTGTGGAAGCGTCCTGGCAGCTGTAGGTGTTGGAGAAGATGTCCTGGAGCTGAGCTAACATGTAAGTTCTCCCTTCGGTGCATTTGTCAGAAAACCCAGTAACTCCACTCTTGGTTTTTGGATGGAAATGTCAAGTTTGTCTTTCATTTTACCTTCACTTTTCTCTAGTGATCAGAGTGGTTTTAGGACTACTGGCAAAACTACAGATGCTCCATTTCCCAATGAAGCACTAAGCTGTAAAACAAGCTTACTGGAACATTCTTGCAGTTCCCAGCACGTCCCTCAAGACTCAGAGAGTAACTGAGTGCTTTCATCCTAAACAGCATCTACTACTTTGAATGCTGGTCATACAGGGCATCCACAGAGAAGGATGTCCTCTAGGGACCAGTGTTAGACAGTGTTTCTTGAGTGTGCTGCACAGTGAAGGGGGCGGGTTCAGGCCTCTCACAGGTCTTTAGCAAGAGCCAGGAGGGAATGCCATTTTCCATTCCTGGAAGAAGACCCCTTCAAAGCAAAGGCTAAATAACCAATGCTCCCATCTAGTGGTGAAACTGTACCCAATGGCATAAATATGTCGGGCATCAAGCTGAGCTTGCCAGGGGGAGCTCAGAGTTGGATGGACCTTGCCACGAGACAGTGCCACCCTTTGGAAATTCTGTAGAGCTCTGCAAAGTGAAGTAGACACCCACTCACATCCAAAAGCTGAGGAGAAACTAACCAATAACCCCATTTAAAACTACAACATTAGTAATGATAAATAAAAAGAAAACATTAAGATCAAGGGTTCTTTTAATGCAAGGGAGGAGCAAAATAGCATTCTCAAATTTTTTGTTTTATTTTATTATTTTTAAGGAACCGTCACTGAAGTTCAGGTGTCCACATTATTTTGGCTTTGGTTCCTAAAGCATGCAGGCCCCTTTCAAAATATTATTCAAGGTTAGTAATTAGCAACAAATTCTGATTTGTGCTGTTATGTTGATTACCATGTAATTAATATGCTAATGTTCTAATACACTGCTGAACTTATAGTCACTGACCAGAACAAAAACACCTATTTTTTGTTTACATTTGAAAGCATACAGTAAGAGGTGAATGATTAACATATGCTCAATTTGTGGCATTTTTGGGAGTCACCCCATGACACTATTGTAAATTACTTCATGAGGTCTGCTCAGTTCTTCCTAATATGCTTATTTTCAATTGTTATGCTTGGAAGCTGAGCAGATCAGCAGGAAAAGGGTATTGTTCTTCTCACTGTGTCTTTTTTTAAAGACACAGCTGCTGCCTACAGGATATACCCAGAAGAAAAATTCATTAATGATGCTGAGACACCACTTTGTCACAAGAATGAGCTGTACAATTGAGAAAGAACTTTAAAATATCATCTCTTGTTAGACTGTAATTGTCACTTCTCTGTTTTGACTTCACTGTCCTTTTTTTACTTTACCTAGACATAATAATGCAAATAGCAGAATAGTTCTAACACCAGTCTCATACGTGCACTTTCCAACAACACATTTCAGAGCACTTTGCACTGCCATAATCCTGGTTTGGCAGACCCATATTTCCCAAATCTCAAACTAGTGCCACCTGAAATAGGGTTTACCATGCGTCAAAGCACAGGATACTCCTTGAGAGATGGAGTTGTCCAGAGTCCACTGGGAGGAAGCTCTTCTGACAAACAAGAGAGAGTTTGGCTAGCATTTCAGTGGAGCCCACTTGTGAGAAGGAACTACAAATTTCTTTGTTAAACTGACAGGAAGGAGAGGGAGCAACATGGGTAGTACTTGAGTACTACTAGATATTAGATAAATATCTAAATTGTTCTCTCCAAAAAACTCATCCAGTATTGGCAAGCCATGAGTTTAGTGACTCGGTACAAGATCCAAAATGAACCCACAGAACAATTTCTGACAGATTTGTTCATGGAGGATTCTGTGTTTATTGACAGGGATGCAATAATCCAATATTAGGCAGCCTTTAAGACAAATTGTGCAAAAAATTATTCAGGTTTACTGGAACTAACCAAAAAAGCAGTGCTAAAACTATTGGGATGATACAAGTGCTACTAAAACCCTACTCTAATTAGAACATAACTGTCAGTGTATATACCTTATGTGGAGGCATATTACCTGTAAATGAAGAGAGAGTCTGTGGCAAATGCACAAGAACCCATACACCAGGGAGATGAATGTCACAAGAAGTTCAGCTACCAGAGACAAAGAAAATTCAAGCTTAATTCAAGTGCCCCAGCCAAAATAATGCTTACAAAAGTGCATAGGTAGTCACAGTTCTCAAACCTCGTACATATGTCAACCAGAGCTTTTTGATAATTAACAGAATGGTTAATCATCATGTTGACTGTGTCCATAAGCACCCTGTATGCACAAACACATATGAACTCAATTTTCAGGTTGTATGAAACTGCCATTCTTGTAGTAAAAACCTGAGAACTTTAGGCTGCCAGGATACAACATGATGTAAATCTGTATTATGCTCCAAACAGTTAGGAAAGGAACAAGTGCATCATTGGAGTAAAATATTTTCATCCTGTTCTTTCAGTTTAGGATAACCTTACGAAATTGGCAGCAAGATGTGCTACTGTTGCTGTATGTTCAACTTAAAAAGATAGTAGGGTTGGCAATTTGTCTTGCCAAGTTTTTACCTTACCTCTCAGAAGTCTTGGTAACACTAAGATCTCTTGAAGATTGAGTTTCAACTGGATGCTGGCAGGATTCCACCTTCATCAAAATGAAGTAACTAATAAAAATTCAGATAGATGCAACCAAGCAATGACTTGTGGCTCTGTTATTGCAGGTAGGGCAGTGAGTGTTTTATGTATTCAGGTCTTCCACCTCTCCAGTAATAACCTACACACAGATTGAAAAAGAGATGTATGCAATTGTGTTCAGTTGCGAGGGTTTCCATCAATATGTGTGTGGGAGAAAAGTGATTGTGGAATCTCATCATACATTACCCATGCTTGCAATATTGCAAAACCATCTGAAAAACCTCATCTATAAATATTTTTATTCCTTTTTGTTTTATTATTGGAATAATATGACTTGTCATTAAACACCAGGGCTCTAAAACACACACTTCAGGCAAATTTTAATTCTATATTAATTTGAGATATATATATATATATTTATCACTGGTGTGAAAAGGAACAGTGTAAGGGAGCCAAAGGGGCTGCTACAATAAACATATTTTGATTAATTTCAGCACAAAATTGGTATTACTGCTGACAGAGAATCATCAGTAAATAAGGTGACCTTGAAACCTCCAATTGTGTGAGGCATTAAATAGAGGGAAGACACGACAAAAATGACAGAACATTTGACTGTTTATTTTCACCTCCCCTGCATTCCCCTGTCAAAGGATGAGGCACAGAAAGCATAGCATCTGTGCTAAAGAAGTGTCTATAGGCATTAATTAATTATAATGCCAGTCCTCTGTGTGCTGGATGTGGTGTCACTCTCTCACAAACACTCTACTCGTTCCACTATCATCAATTCAATTATTTGAGATACTCTTCAGCAGGTGTGTATGATGCGTTCTTTCAAAAGCTTCTCTGTGATGAAATATTCTCAATAGCTTAATGCATATTCCCTTATGCCACAGGTTGTTAAAAGCCCAGTCACATACCCAGTTCAAAAAACCCTCAGTAATGCTCAAGCTGACAATATAGCAAAAGCCAGCCATGATAAAAATACAATAAAAAAAAAAAAAAGTGACTTATTTATTGAGACCAAACAAACCACAGCCTTTGGGACTTGCACCCAGGGCAAGAGAGTGAAAATGCCTGCAGAGCCATGGTAGAAACACACAAAAAAGAGCAGAACCATGTGAATTAGAGCTTCCTTTCTAGTGAGTGGGGCTGTGGGAGCAGGTTCTGAGGCAGCACCACCATCTTGCAGCAAACTGGTAATTAACAGTAGCCACAAGGATCAATGAGATGGCATTGCACCATGCTTAGGGTTTATCCTGAGCACCAGAAAAACTGCTCCGTGCTCTGAGGGACTCCTGAGGTTCAAGTGAGATTTTTAGCTCTTGAGGAAATTTCCCTGTGCCTTTGTGCTACTGCAGCAAAAGAGCATGGTACATGGTACATACGTTTTTTTGTTTGTTTGTTTGTTTGTTTTTCTTGAAAATAATAATAATAATAAAAATAAAAACATTCTTCATACTTAAAGGGGAGGAGGAGGAAGGGAGGGGGGAAGAGTGAATGAAAAGATGTCTCCATTTGTGTTGGCTTGTTGGGCTTATGCTACGTCTAGACACCAGGTTTCAGATTTTAGGTGACTTTCAGAAAGTCACCTTTTAGAAGACCGAAGCCCCCTTAAATTTGTTACACACTTATATGTGATAGGAATCTTCTGTTTCCCTACCTACTGCTAGAGATCATTCTGCTCCCATTTTACAAAATGATGAGAAAACTGTAAATGAGAAATCTGGCTACAGACATTCAGAAAGCCCCCTGCCAAAGTTTTCTCTGTCTATCCACAGCAGAGTGTATATGCTTTACAGATGTGGAATATAATTAATGGGCACTATTACCTGTGTCCAATTTTAAAGTTGTTGTTTCAAGATGATGTCACATTCAGACAATACTCCCTGGCCAAATTATACTCCCACGGCAGCAGGGAGGGAAGAAATTTAGGGCCATTTGCTACACAAGCACAGGTTCTGTAGTTTCATTTTGCAATAGAAATGACGTACAAGTAGGTTAGCTTGTGCTCAGAACCTTGTTTTATTTACAGTTCTTTTGTACTCTATTTTCATATATTATGGGGCAGTCAGACCAAAAACATGTTGTTGTTATAGCTGTGTACAATCTGTTCTTCCTCTTTTGTGAATGTTTATCAGGCTGTTTGTCAGAGAGAGAGGACAAATAGGAGAAGCCCATTTTATATTGCTAAAACTAAATTTGGACCTGATAGAGATGTACAGAAGTGGTGCAGTGGTTCTTCCAATTAGGTGCTTGATATTGCCTCCATAGAAAACAGTAACAAATTGCCATTGATTCCAAGATTAGAGAGCAGGGCTGGACTTCAGAACATTAGCTCTTTGGTGAGTGGTGACATCTCATGCCCTTCATTAAGATGGCCTGCTATAAGAGACTTTGCTTTTTTAGAAGAAATTGTTGATTTTTATTTTTATTTTTTCATACTTAATACACTTTCTGTATAGTCATGGTGTTCCTGCTGCTAAGAGATGTAGCCGTGGATGATATATCTCTCCACAAATTCCCAGCAGGAAGTGAAGATGCTCCATTTAGATGCAGGTATATTTACAACTACTCCCATCCTGTCTGGCACTCTCTGGGCTTCTCTGGATTCTGACACACAGGATTTATGTGCTTTTACATTACTTAAATCTCAGTGTGCTCTTGCATCATCTCTGGTGCCAGGCACTCCAGCACATTTATTTAGTCTTACCCATCTTCATAGGTGCATGACCTCATTGATACCAGGATCTCCCATAGTCCCAGAACATAGAGAAACCCTTTTCCCAAACCCTATAGTTTTCTTTGGGTTTGCTACTTTCTTCTTCTGGGACCAGTTGATAGCTGGCACAAGAGTTCATTGCTGGAGTTGAGGAAAAAAATCACCCTTTCTTTAGCATGTAAATAAATGTATAGACCTAAATGGACCTAAATGGAATGAGACTATAAACTCAAACTCACATTTAACAAACTATTTCCTCACAACTCTGAAGCTTTCTTTATTTTCAGATCCAAGCCTTGCTCTGCCTTGCCTTTCCTTGTAGCCTGTCATTCAGGCTACATTTCCTGTCATTTCCATTTTTTTCCCTCTTCCTCCAAATGGCAGGTGAAGGATCCCAGTCTTACCAACGCTTCTGTCTGACATGATCTACTCAGACTTTCATTACAGGTTTAAATAATTGTCCAGTTATTTAAGGCATAGCAGCCAGTTATTAGCCCAAGAGGATTTCCATGTGACGGAGAAAAACAGATGTTCATCAGTTCCCGCTTATGAGCTGAGTGTCACTTCTCCTTTAGTTTTCTCCAGAGGGCAGGTGGGCCAAATATTTCAAGGGCTGGAATTTGAAATAGATATGCATTCACAGTCCCTGATGGGACACAGAATACACTTTATAAGGAGGCCCAAAATTGATGCCATTGTTTCTCACAAACTTCCCAGATGTTATGATTCAAATGTTTTCATGATGCACGGAAAAACAGCACTTTCCCTGCAGTCAAGGGATCTCAAGGGCTTCCAATGATGGTCACACACTCAGTCTTATTAGCACAAAATTTAATTTGCGTTAATCAGACTGAGGTGGGCAGAGCGCGAAATTAACTTGACTTTCATTTTGCATTGTACAGTAAACTGACTTGGTGGAATCACTGTAGAAATCTGAGCTGTGAATGATGGATGAGATGAAAAAAAAAAAAAAAAAAGGAGAATGAACAGTGCTATGTAAACATCACTGAACTAAAAGGGACACAATATTAAATTCAGTTGTTGGGAGAAACACTTTACCTCCATGGCAAATCAAAGGGCATGTTGACCTGAGTTGTACTATCACTGCAGCTGAAGCTGAGCACAGAGGTTGGATCCAAGAATTTCTCTTTAACGTCCCCCTATTCTGAGATCTTGCCAACAATTTTTCAAACTGTTTTTTTTTTTTTTTTTGCCAGAAAACTACAATTTAATGAGAAAAGAAACACATTAGTTTCAATGAAATTTCCATTCTCCATTTGAGACTTATTCAAAACCCTGAGGGAAAGATGAGTATTTACTGGAGACTAGGCAGAGGCTGCAGGGTGTCCGGCTGCGATATGGGTCTGCTCGTAGTGAAGAAAAGGAAGAAATCACACCTGAAATCTTCTGCATCCCAGAAAAATAATCTAATGACTGGATTTGCTGGAAATGTGTTTTCCCTTGAACTCATTTGAAAGGTTTCTGTTTCACCTCAATAAAGAGCAAAGTCTTGACATTTTATTTTTCTTTCCTTCTCTTTCTTCAAAACAAAACTCTATTTTCCAGCCAACCCTAACATTAATTCTCTTTTCCCAACTCCCTGTCACCTTTCCTGTGTTGCTAAAATAAACGTTTTGGAGATGGAAGCTGCCCTACTAAAACCACAATTGCCTCCACCTGAACCATTTCCTTATAAATAACAGGAAAAATAAAACAATGCTTCTCAAACACTGGCCTGCAACTTTTTCAGTAAAATTTTAGCATTTTTTTCCACCCTTTGCCATGAAGAGAGAGAATTCTGTCTCAGCAAACTGCAGATTTGAGAAGGCTGAAGGCAGAGAGAGAAAGCTGCAGAAAACTTTGAAAGATAAAAGGGGCAGGCTCTGATGGAAATAAATAAATAAATAAATCTTTCATTTCTGAAGACAGTTTCAGTTCACGGATCTGAGAGGATCTACTCCAAGCAGAGGGAGGATTAAGGTCCCAACTGTGACAGAGGCCAAATCAGCATTATTTTTGCCCCACTTTACCTGTGGGCTAAAACTGTGATAAGAGAGAGTCACCTGTGGAAGAAGGGTAGTGACAAATAGCAGAGGGCTGCACATTAGTTATACATGCCTAAATTCTACAACAATCCATGCACAAAATGTTCTAATTTATTTATTTATTTATTTATTTTCAGGGAAAGAGTAAATTTTATCATGAAGTGGGAAATAGTACTTATATTTTTTACTATCTTTAAACTGTGAAATGTGCTGGAAAATAAAGACTTTAATTAAAGTTGTCTTTTCAATGCCTATTCCTTGCAGAACAGTGACACCATTTCAAAACACAGATTTTCTTGTATGTCTCTATTTACTTTCCCACTTTTCATACAATAGCTTCTATTTAACCAGTTCCTGCAACATATTTGACATTTGCAGATGTAACTGCAACATATTCAAGTGCCTGGCAAGGGAGAGTAAAGTTGTATGGTATCTCCTGTGTTGCCAAAAAGGTGGGGAACACAAAATAAAGCAGACTAAAGGTTGTTTCCCCAGATTAACATCAGAACTTCTACTTTTATTTTTTAAACAAACAATGTAATGTTTTCACTGTAAAGTTCTGATCTCAAAATACCAAAGCAAGATAGGAACGAGTTTTTCCATCTCTTCCTTTTAACAATGGAGGGTAAAAAATGCTGACTCTTTTTGAGACAGTAATTGGCTACAAAATGAGAAATTTAATTGTGTTTTTAACTATCTTTAAACATGTATTCACATATACAAATTATGATACATAGCTGGACATATGCAAATAGGCATTAAACCACAGTACTGTTCATATTTCTTAATTTGTCTTGAAGCATTTGGAAAGTATGCGTGACAAGAACCCTTTGCTATGCTGATCTATCTGCACTCTCCCCCTGAGAAGAAAAAGTTGTCTTTTTTTAAGGCTCCATACAGCAAAAAACATGGCAGCATTTCCCAGTCCAGCTACAAAGTTACGTGAATTGGTATACTAGCAATAACTAGCAATGAATAACCAACAACCACGCTACTCCTGGGAAAGCTCCCTTGCATTTTAAATCAACAAGAAAAAACTGACCCATTTTCAAAATATAAAGCAACTCAGAAAACTAACTTTCTCAGTTCCTAACTAAGTACAAAGAGTATACATGACTTCTGCAACGCTACTATCGCACTTCAGGATATGAATCCTGCCTTCAATGGCTGCTGATTTGAGAGACAATTCTCTGCCTGCGCAAGCCTTGCATATTGCCCTTGAACTGCAAGTGCCCATGGTTAGTGGCCAAACATGTGGAGGGACACTTGGAGCAGCAGCAGGCACTGAACTGAATTTTTGAGAGCTTTTGAATCAAATGGTATAGGGGCACATTTTTTGGTCCTTCCCATTACACCAGATAAACCAGTATTCTGTTAAGGCAGATGCTGGCTGTGGTGATGAGGACAGGCAGAATAACATTCTATACCCCTTCATGCATGGGGGCTCTTGATGGCAAAACGTGAGAGGCTGCTTTTCATCTAAGCAGGTGCACAACTTGCTGCGTGGTGGCATGGCTGCTTGTCCTGACCCAGTGAATCCCACTGCTCTGGCCTCTCTGCACATGTCAGGCTGCCTCCAAGCTGGGACTTACAATTGTGAGCCCACAATACTTACTTATTTGCCTCACTGCTGATAACTCTATCCCACTAAATATGTATTTCTTCATTGGAAGGCAGACCCCACTGCACATTGAGAGAGCTGTCATTTCAAAAACATTTTTTTTCTGTTCCATTCTCCTTTCTTGATGATTCAGCAGATGTGGCACATTTTTTTTTCTTCAAAAACCTGCTTCATAAAAACCTGTTTATTTCAGTTAACCTTCTCAACTGAAAAGCCAGCCCACTGCAGCTCGTCAATAATGCCTCCATAAATCACAACCACGCTGAGTACAGGCAGAGATTAATTTTGAGTAATTTTGTGCACAAGGTTTGCTCCAAAACTCATCTATCTCTAGAGGTTTATTTACATATCCAGAATATCCAGTTCTTGAATTCCAGTGAAGTTTTGCATTGACTGATTTTTAATAAAAGATGTCTAAAGGCTGCAAGTTATTTTAATGTCCTAAGCTTGTATTGAAAGCAACAAGGAATCAAGGCACAATCCTATTAATAGTAATGGGGGGAAAGAGAAGCTTCCAGACCTTCAGCAGAAAGGTGTATGAGAGCATTGTCCGGGTTCATCAACGCAACCAGACTTCAGGAATGTTTTGCTGCATGCATCCTTGGGATGCTACACTCCTTTGCTCATGAAGGCTTTGTGATACATTAATATGAAGGATGGAGCTTTATGATGTTTGTGGCTTTTCCTGCCTGACTCTACCTATGGAGTTTGGAGGATGTCAGCTGGGGTCAGTTGGATGGGGCACCAGAGGGAGCTCCCAGCCCTGCTGACGAGGAAGCCCCCAACCCTTTTACCAGCAAAATGCAACTGAAGCTCGACTTTTAAAAAGCATGGGGATGACTTCTGAAATAATACAGAAATTGGCAGAAAATCTGAGGTGAAGACACGCCTAGAATCTTTGTCTTTTCATTTCAGCTTTTCATCATTTCTTATGAATCCAGCTCCTTGACAGAGAGAAATCACAGAATTGGGCTGTGGCTCAACCTATGCAGCTCTGCAAGCAGGCAAACAAATGGTCAGGTGACCCTGGTCTGGCTGAAAGTCTACCCTGTGGTCATGGAAGTTCATGCTTCTTGCTTAGGGCAAATGCAGTGGAGAGTAAAGCAAAGAATAGGCTGTGAGTTTCTTACCAGCTTCCACTCATGAGCCAGTACTGAAATATAAGAATTATTTATTATATAGGTCAGGCCAGCAGTAAGTTAAGGCTTTTCCTCAGGAGCAGAGAAAACTAGAAAGAAGTAATATCCCTGATATCTTTGAGTCCCAGGGCTGCTTCAGAGATAGTGCAGCTTACACTCGGTGGCAGGCTCCAAGTCCACTCGTGCTGCATTTCCTACTGCACCTTGCTGAGATGGAACAAACACCGGGCTGTAACTGGGCTGGCTTTCCAGACACACTAGTGACAGGATACACATTTCCTTCAGAGATGACTCCATGTTGTGCTGGTGAGTACCCTCCCCTTCTTTTTTTTTTTTTTTTTTTTTTTTTTTTTTTTTTTTTTTTCCACCTGTTTCATACAGAGAGGTGGGAGTGCTTAGAAACACCCTGTACATGCACCAATGCCCTTCAGCCAGGGTGCAAGAACCACCCTGAGCCCAGCCGGATGCATGCATGCTTCTAAAACTAAGCCAGTGAGCCCACGAGAATTTCATCAGGATGCTTCTGAAAGGCAAAAATGGCTTTCTTTTTTGAGGGAAAGCAATTCTCCCAGTCATCTGCCACGAGACGATATGAGAAAAAGAAACCAGGCCACACTCCCTCCTAAGGGATAGCTGCTAATTGAGCTCAGTAGGCTCCGTTCCTAAATCCACATCCGCATCTGAGCAACTGCAACACCAAAATGCACCTGAGGTACATGGAAGCTGGCAGCAGTACCTGCAGTTTGTTAAAAATATACCTGATGATTAGACACAGAGGGCAGATGAGTGCTAATGAGGATCCCAGTGTCCCGCATGGTGGGCGCAGCAGGAAGGTGATGCCCGGCCAGAGGAGCCATGCCCTGCGGCAGTGATGCTGAAGGACTTGAAGACTCGCCACCTCTGGGGATGCTAAAGGGATCATGCTGTGGTGTACTCTGTCCTTCCCAACTCAAACAGGGCTGGCCTGCACCCCCAGGCCATTTCAGGGTTTACAGAAAGAGAGCAGCAAACCAGCACATGAATCTCATCAGGGACGAATGGCAGAAAACTGTCGGGGAACCATGAGAAACAGACAGTGCACGGTCTGTGAGAGCTTACTCACAACCTCAGGAGCACCTCTTTTGTCCAAAGCCAGAATAGTTCTAAAATAAAATAGCAATTACTTGGGTGAAACTTCACTTTGGTAAAGTCAATAGAAAAACTCCCCTGTACTTCAGTGGAGCCGTATTCACAATGGAAGTATTTTGAAAAGGCTGAATGAGTCTGTGCAAGGGCTTTAAGGATCTTTGTGTACTGTACCCTGCCAGTTTAAATGATGACTGCAAAGAAGTGTTATAAAACTTTTTCCAGGAGAGGCGAAAGCTTTCTCCGTGTCACAGCTTTTAATATACTGTGACTCTTACCCATAGCGAATCTGGTTATTTATCCCCTTTATTTATATGCGTTGCTCTAACATTGTAACAAAACAAAGTGATAGATGCACCTATACCAGTCGTTAAACTCAGTAACAAAGCAACGGCATCTGTGCATAACTTCACCCCATTGTTATCAATTTATATAAAAGACAAATTCCTCAAGCTGTGAACATGTGAAAGCAAATTCTTTGCCATCCAGGATTCTCCAGCAATTACTTTGTCCTCGGATCTCAAACCTTTCCACGGGCTGCTCCAGCATTACTGGGGCCTGATGCTGATCTCACCGACCTTATCCCAGTTCACTCTCCTGATTTCCAGGGAGGTTACTCTTAATTACATCACTCTGCTGGAAGACAGAATCAGGCCAATGGTGAGAAATATGGGATGCTGAGCTCTCTCCTGTTCTGAAGTTCGGAGTCTAAACTAAAAGCAAAATGTCAAAGGCAAAAGCAAACCTTTGCGGACTGCAGACTAACTCCACCTGCCTCCTGCAGATAAATTTTACATTTAGATGTGTAGGTACGGCTCCCACTGCAGTCAATACAAATTGTGCTCAACCAGCACTACCTGTCACCAATCCAAGAGACCATTCTGTAAGTCATTTGCTCAGAGATGGGAGTCTGTGGGTGACAAGCTCTCCTGATAGTGTTTAAACTATCTTAGTCTCCCATGTAGAATATCTTAGCACTACTGGCTTTCCTCTAATGCTCACTTAATTTATGCTATTCATTTACATTCTACACCAAACTGGAATTCTATTTCACCTGTCTATTAAATATGAGCCTACTAAAGAACTGCACATTTTTAAATAGTAACAGATGGGAAAGTCTGTGGAGTTCTACAAATTTAGATTCCTACTTCAAAAACAATTAAATATATATATATATATATTTTAAAAAGTGAGTGGTATCTATCTTTTACTTCTTTCTTTAAACATGTGCCTGTGGTTTATTGTATGAGCCAGCACATTGTTTCATAGATAGATGCAGCAAGTCTGGGGGAAAAAAAATAAAAATCCATTACTTAATTACTAGTTATGTTTATAAATTTAGATTTCTGAAGGAATGGTATTCAGGAATATCCCTCAAGCAGCAATGCATCCATAACACCAATCTCTACATATTTCTATATCACAGTCTGTTTCAGCCCTATCTCACTTATGTGAGACAATCAAACCAGTTGTATCACATCATTCGTCACACCTATGAATTAGGATTTTTATAGTTTTGAAGAAATTAGCTCTAGGTTTGAAATTTGTTTTGCCAATGTCCTAGGCTGTGGGGAAAAAATAATGCCATTTTTATTCATTAATTGCTTTGCAATTCATGAAACTTCCCACTTAAATTGAATAAATAAGTGGATGAACTTCTCTGGGATTTACAATCATTATTTGCTTTTGGCGTGGAGTATTATTTCAACAACTATATTTAAAAAAAAAATGTTAACCCCTTCCTGACCGTGTTTCTCTTTCACATCCTTGTGTCATTTTTCTTCTATTTCCGACGTTACATCTCAGTTCAACTAACTGCATCTTTTTTTTTTTTTTTTTTTTTTTTTTTTGCTTTAGTACTATTTGTGTCGGTTTCAGCACTTGTTTCCACGCTTTGAAGGCATGCCTTTTGCAGGGACGCTGTTCTGATCATCTTACTCTCAGCAAATATGGGCACAGTGAGAGTCAGAGTCGCGTTACCAGTTACCCGGACACTTTTTTAAAGCTTAGATCCGGCACATTCAAGGTTATCGAAGCATTGTGCTGATTACTCCTAGGTGAAAACTTCTTTAGAGTAGACTAAGTAAAACACGAGTCGATCTAAACAAAGGCAGCCAACTATGCTCCAGGGTATTTTTAGATGCTCAGCAAGCTGAAAAGGGATAGCAACAATTGCACAGCGAACATTTCTCGTCCTCCCCGGCTCTGCGACTACATCAGGGGCGATGGGTGCCGTGCGGGCGCAGCGGTGGGAGCGATGATTTCCCGCAGCCCCTTTACCATCTACTTGATTCCCCGTTTCCTTTGTGTTCGCGGATCCTGCGGCCGGGTGCTGCCTTGTTTTCCTCGCCGCTTTTACGAGCGGGTTAAAGCGGTTTTTCTCGGGAAACCTTTGGGATTCAAATAATTCCCTTTAATTAACGCAGCCTAACCTTAAAGAGCCGAAGCCGATTGCAGCTGCGGGAGTCCCATCTCCCCGGCTCGGGGTGCCTCCAACTTTCCATCCCGGTCCCCATAAGCCCCCCTAAGCCCCACATAGACATCTCCCCGATGCGAAGGGGGGGCTTCTCTGCCTGCCCGGCCCCCACCCGGCCCCCACCCGCTCACCTCCCTCCCACCGCGCCCTCCTCGGGAGCCCCGGCGGCAGCTCGGCCGCCGCCAGCTCCTCCGCCACGGGCCCCCGAAAGCTCAGCGCTTCCCCCCCCCAACCCCGGGGGAAGGGAAGGTGCCCCCCCCACCCCCTTCACCGCAGCGCCCGGCCCCTCCCGCCAGGGGCCGCCCCCTCCCCGAACAATGAGGCCGGGCGGCGCGGCAAGGCACGGCCCCGGGGCAGCCCCCCCGAGCCGCCCCCTCCCCATCCAAAGGTAACACCGGGGGGAGAGCAAAGGCGGGTGGGGGGGGCATGCCGGGAGGGGCTGGGAACGAAGGGGGTGGTCGGGCAGGGGGCCGGCCCTTTGCGGGGGCGGCTCCCGAGAGCGGGTGGGTGGGAGGGATGGAGGGGGGGCGGTGCCGCCGTGAGCCCCCCGTGTCACCTCCGTCGCGATGCGGGGGGAGCGGGGGTGCCGCCCGCCGCCGCCCCCCCCTTCCCTCCCCAAGCCCCTGCGCTTTGTGCGTGCGGCGGCCACCAGCATGCGGGGGGAGCGGCAACTTGTGGGAAGCTGCTGCTGCTCCTCCTGCTGCTGCTCCTGCTCCTGCTGCTCCTACTGCTGCTGCTGAGCCTCGGGGGGCAGCGCCCCGCAACGCCCCGAGCGCCCCCGGAGGTACGTGGGGGCACCTCCGGGAGGAGGGCACTTTTGGTGCTTAGTCGGCTTCGTGGTGTTTTTTTCGGGGGGGGTTATTCCGAACGGGGAGGATTTCTGCTCTGCAAGCCTTTCGCTAGGAGGGAGGAAAACGCTCTCCGTGCAGCCATAGGGACTGGAGGTGGCACGGCTCGGTGGCTTCTTGACTCTTAACAGTTTTCAGGCGGGGAGTGCGCGGGGTGTGTTTTGGGGAAGGGCTCGACTGCTTAAAGGGCTTGAATAGATGCGTTTGGGGAAGCGGTGCTTTCCAGGAATCTCAATGAGACCTTTTCTTGCGGTTGCTTTTTCAGGGCTTTTAAAATTAGTTCTACATTTGCTTGTGCAGATCGCGCTTATAAGTATTTAGCAATCGTATTAGCATATAAAAATTAACATCCTCAGCTGAAAAAATAACATTTCTTTGAATTTACTTCTAATCAGCGACATAGATCACTTTTGTGGACTGCTTGTATGGTTTTATTGGGAACATTGTCTTCTCTAATGCTCCACTATCATTTGTGGTTTATTCTGTCATGGTAATGTGTTTCACTTAGTACTACAAATAAAATTTGCCAGCTTACTCATTTGAGTACGTTCCTTGATAACTGTTGGAGTAAGATTTAGTCATCTCATTTCTTCATCTAGGAAGAAATATTAAGTAATAGGCTGGAGGTAGCAGCAGACCTCAAGGTTAAGGTTTTTGCTAGCTTTTCAATCTGCTTTTCCTTTTTCAGTCTTGCAAACTTTCTGAACTTTAACCCTTTGCAATGAAACTTTCCAGGCGAGGTGTCTGCATCCAGGTAATTTTCATAGATATATTTATATTTGTCTTGGAAAGCTCATTGAAAAGTAATTCAGCTCATTTTGATAAAGGGGGGGCTTTTGGGCAAGGGGAAAAGAATTACTATATTTTTGCATTTAAAGATGAAGTTTTTGTAAATTTTCTAAGAGTACATATATATTTTTTAACTTTAAATCCAGTTTAGAGGTATTTAGATATCTTTTTCCTTCAGATTTGCTTTTGTGATGATTTGTCTGGAAATGTTGTGGTGGTTACTTGCTGGTTTAGCATGTGTCTTGCTAAGACTAAAAGTTGCGCTGCTGGGAGATGATGTGGTAAAATTGCTGTCGGAGAGTCTGGAGGTGAGGTCCTTCCTGTGTATTCAAACACAAAGGTACATCCTGGCAGACCTTAGCTTCACTTCCCATTTGCTGTGGAAGTGCTGGGTTTGAGATCCAGTAAGTGCAGACTTTCACTTATTTGTAGGCAGAAGTCTTCTGTGATGGAGTTTATGACCCCCACAACTCCTGATGGGCACTAAGAAAACTCGTTTTTTCTTCTACAGTTCATCTGGGCAGAGGACAGGATTTCCCAGCATTGTCCATGCTGCACATTCAGGGTTGGGGGATGTGTACAAAATGTTAGAGGTTTGTTGCAAAGTTGCAGACCTCAACATCTATGCTTTGTGGTGCCTTTTCTACTGAGGAAAGGAAAAGAAAGGCCAAGCAACCAGGGAAAGTATTAGAGAAACTTTACAAAATGAACTTAAAAGAATATTGGGTTTGCATACGTAAGTATCCCAGTAGAAACACAGGAAATTATAACCATGTTCACCTTATCTCTGTCCTTTGAAATCTTTACAATGATCGTTTCCTATGCACTTAGATTAAACACTGAGTTGTGTATAAATAAAACTGGACATACTATTTCCCAATAAAAAAGTAAGCAAAATAGAAAATAATTCTAGTCCTATAGATTTTGTTGTTGTTGTTACTATTTCAGATTAGTGAAAATAAATAAGGAAAAAAAAAAAAAAAAAACAGCATCCTGTTGATAGTATCCTAATGATAGTATTCCAAATTGATGCTGTGTATGTGTGTATGTCAGTCACTGTATATAATAATAGAGCACGCTGGGTTTTACATGAGTTTTTGGAATACTACTTGTCCATCAGAAATTGTATGTAAAACTCTCTGCAGTAATTTTCAGACTGTGTTCTGGGCACTTTTCTGTATTTGCTAAGCAATTGGCTGGCAGTCCGCATTGAACTATTTGGGCATATGGTGTTGGCTCCTTTTCCTCGTATTTAGCTACTAATGGCATTACAAGAAGCCAAAATATATTAAGTTCCACTCTAATATTAATTATCTTGATGAGAAATTGCTGCAAATACTGTTAAAATTGCAGATGTATACACATGATTTGTGATCAGCGTGAAGGAAAATCTGGGGAACAGAGTCAGAAATAAATCTGAGATTTGTGAAGGTCTGTTGAGATGCTGTTGCTGCTACAAAAAAAAAAAAAAAAAAGGCACTCCTGTGACCCAGTAACTTTGGAACAAAGGTGTAGGGGACTTGATTCAAGGAATGCAAAATCTGGCATTACTTCTACTTTTGTAGTGCAGAAATAATTTCTGTCGAGTAAGACTGCTTGGTTCCTCTGAGTCAAGGTTTACAACCCTTAAAAAGCTCTTCCTGACACTGAGCAGTATCCCTTTTGTGCTTTTGAAGTGTACTAGAAAGACTAGCTAGTAGCATTGGTACTGATGAATGGAAAAGAAAATTTACAACATCAGATACTTTTCTTTAAATTATTTCCCTTGTTGTTAGTTATTACGAAGCATTAGACTGCCACACTTGAATATAATTAATGTAGTAAATGGTTTGTTAGGCACCATATGACCTTATGTCTTGTTTAATTATAGAAGCTTAGTGCAGTGGTCTGTGTACAATATTTGGTCAAAATAATTGCTTTCAGACTTTTATCTGACCATGGTTATTTTTGGAGCAGCTGCATGCACGGCTTTTTCCTGAATTTTGCACTTTTTAGGTTCTCATTTGCAGTTGTGCCACTACGTTTCCAATTTGTGTAACCAAAGAGAAGTTCATGATCTTGTTGGAAGTAATACAGTAATGAAGTTAAAACTATTTCTTCCAGTGGCATTCTGTATCTTGAAAATTATTTTAAGAATGTAGAAGTAGCAGCATAGAATGAAAGCTGTTCCATGAAGAATTTACAGTAACGGGTTTAGATACAGCAAACTCTTATTCACAAGTTTAATTGCATATATTAATTTCATAATAAATGCTGTCTTCCTCCAGTAAAACTCATGCTGCCATATTTAGGGTACCAAGGCCATGTGAAAAGCTGAATAAATCTACCATATTATATCTGAGAATAATGTAGAGGGAAAAAAAAAATGATACTAGGTATAAGTCTTATGACCACTTTATATTTTAGATCCAGTCTTTTCTGTGGTGCAAGCGTTGAAAACTGTTTTTTCTTGATCAGTAACATTCTGGAGAAAAACAATGTTGAAAAGAAATTCAGCTTTATTTTTATTTGGCCTGAAAATTGTATGTGGATTATAAACAGTGCTTCAATACTTGGCCCTGAGGGCAACGCATGCCAAAATCATTATGTTTGTTGTATACATTTTACAAAGATTGGCTGTTTCTGGAGGGATAAATGCTGGAAGAGTTAAATGTCAGGGAGCTGTTGTCAGTATTCTTGATGAGGGTCCTTGACCTTGGGAACTTGCTCCTAACAGATGCTCTGACAGAGCCTGTTTGTCTACAGGCCTTCAAAGCTGTTTGCGATGCCAGTCGCTTTGGAGAGGCCAAATCTTCCACTCTGCCAAAGACTGCCAAAAATTCAGTGGGAGCTGAGGGAGTGCAGCAGCGCTGGGCTCTGGGACATGTTGGTCCTTATTGCTGTAACATTTCATTGAAGATGCGACCTTACAGCTGGATGTCTGTGTTACTGCATTGTGCTTTCTGGAAGGTTGCACTTCAGGGATCTAAATGTAAAGAAAAGTAAACATTCATTGTATAGATCTGCAGTTGTCATAGTGGTAGGATTCACCACAGGTTTTGTGCAATCCTCTGTTTGTTGTATTAAATAGTATAAATCTATAGGAGATTAGGACGTTTTATAGCTAGAGTTGTGAAGTGGCTGTGACTGAACACAAAACCATGTGAACCAAATGGCTGTTAACTGGGAAAAGTAGAGTTTCTTCTTCCCCTGTGCTATGTGTCGGTCTGGGTAGAAGATAAGTGACCAAGCGGGTGTAGAGGACTTTGTTACATGTGGTGGTTTATTGTGCAGCTTTCTGAATCCATTGTGTCATTCAAGGAGCCAAGGATCCAGAGAGTGTAAAATTTGTTAAGGGATCTTTATAGGATCCTCAGTTTAAAGAAACTCTGCTGCGCTAAGTTCTCTACTACATTTTGCTAGTGGAGTTGCTTTTCAGTTGATCGCTGGAAGGCTAAATTTTGGTCTGGTCACTGTCACGTCTGTTCCTCTAACAAAGTCTCCAACCCTCTCTACAAAATACCAAGTCTCTTCCCCTCTGTGGTGATCTCTCTGAAAGACAGGGTCCAAAGTAAACACCTTTAGTCTATAGATATGCAATGATGCATTCTATGATAACGGTCCAAAATGCCCTCATTCTTCAGGTATTTGCATAGCCAAGAAACACAGAATTTGACATTTTATGAGTAAAATGCATCCACAAAGCTGTCTTTATAGAAATCATCAGGCTGGTTCCTCGGTAAGTTGCCAGTTCAAAACACTATTTCAATGCAATACCTGCAAATCTGGCAAATATTGTTGACATTTTATAATTCGCTATGCAGAGAGGACTTGTTCAGCTCTGAGCTGGTAAGAGGAGATTGTGCCTTCCACCCTGAGGCTGAGGCAGTGAACATGGGTCAGTAACAAATGAAAGCTGCTACCATCTGATGGCTGTTCAGTCACCTGTGAAATGTGGTTTCTAATAGACAAGTTTCCGCAGCACTGAAGCAGCCGTTGCAATTAGCTGAGCAGAGCCAGCCCCCTTGTCGAAGGACTCGTTAGAGTGGCTAACAAGCACATCATACCTCGTCTTAGCCTAAAAACCATCCTGCCAGTTAAGTGTTTCCAAACACTTCCAGCACAGGGAAGTATGATTGCTAATCATGCTCCGTCTGCTTGTGGAGAGAGCGCACGTTATTGCTGTCACTGTTAGCCTGTCTCTCCTATAAAGGCTTAATCCATAAAAGCAGAAAGATGTAGAGCGCACAGCCGAGTTGATCAGGTCCTGGCTCCATCTGAAGTTGCTTGCAGACTCTTCAAAGGCTTCACTGGTTTTGGGTGTCAGCCTGTGGAAGCATTTTAGAGGGCACACCATATCTCCCAGTGAAGCTAATCATGTCCAGACTTGATCATAGTTACTGACAAATTGCCTGGTGATTAATTTTAACAAATGAGTTTCCTTTGAATGTATGCTCATGCATGCCAATTGTAACAGTATGACTATGATAATTTTTTTTTCTTTGTTTAAACTTCAAATGTGTTAGTGACTATTTTTTCTAGTGTCTTTAAACACCTATGTTTTATAGTGAGTATAATTGTGGGAGGGGAAAAAAACAAACAAAATAAGTGCTCAGTATTCCCCCATATAGACTAAATACCAATGGAATGTTGACATGGGTTGCAAAATATTTTCAAGCACTTAAAGAGAATTTGACATCTTCTATCATACAGTCTAGAAGGCCTCTAGTGTCTTCAGCAAAGTCGAGGCCTCATTCCTGATCCCCTAAATTCAGTTAGAGGTCTCGCACTGAATTTAGGTAGGCTTTGGATCTAGACGCTTGTGATTTCTCGTTTGTATTCCAGCTGCAGGCTCTTTTCAATAGGAGACAATAAACTTGGATGGTAGGAAGGAAATCTCTTGGGAAGCATACATGCATTACGTCATATTTTGATATATTGAAGAAGTTGGTTTTAAAACAAAGCCTGCTTGGGCTAAGTATGTCACAAGGCATTATAGAAGAAACATTATGAATAAGAGGAATGCAGGAATTTATTGAAAAAAATGTGTACTGTTGTTATTGAAGAAAGCACTGTACAGTGTAGGGTCTTTCTAAAAACCTTAGTACTAGGAGAGAAATTGCATTACATCTGCATAAACAAGCATTATTTCTTAAGAACACAGATGTGGTTTATGGGGAAATCAAATAGTGACATGCTTTTAAACATTTAACTTGGATATAACACAGTATATGGGGATGCAAGGCCATGATCTGACTACGTTGGCTCCGCACACAGACCCTGTACTAGTGCTGCTGAAGGGCACAGAATATGAAGAGCGGTTTTACACTGAGTTTGCATGACGGTAGCTGTGTGATGTTGACATTTGCTTTATAATATGCCACCTTTTTCCAGAAGCTTATCATTCACCCATAAAACATGTGTTCTGATTTAAAGCATAGTTTAAAGGTCTGCTTAAAGGAAGGGGAAGTTTTACTAAATATAAAAATGATTACTTTGACAAAGTGGTGATTTTTTTTCCTTTTTTTTTTTTTTTTCTTTCCTTTTTGAACATACATAACTCTCAGTAGCCTTAGATTTAAAAGACATTTAGGAAAAGACATTTAGAAAAGTGGAAGTCCCTTAAAAGATTGTTTCTTTCATTATCTTGACAAACCTTGAGAAGTAGTTTCTGTGCCTGTGTAGTGATTATGTTTCAGAAACAGTTCTTAGGGATTTTATTATGTGCTGAAACATATGTTTATAAAAAAGACTATAACCTGGTGGAAAAAGTGTCTTATAATAATAAACCTGTCGATGGACCATATGCTGCCATCAGTATGTTTGAAAAAATAAATTCTTATACAAGTGTTAAGTAAGTTTACAGCCCAAGTGTTAAGTTAGGGTCAGACTGTGACTGGTCCTCTGTGGATTGATGTGGGGAGGAAAGTGCCTGCAGATCCTCCTCATGCTCTTTTCATTAGCTCATGCAGCAGCCCCTGGAGCTGGTGAGGTAGCATACCTTTCCAAAGGGGGGGTGGGGGGCTGCTCCTGGCAGGAGCTTAGTAGGAGACTGGAGAAGTCCTCCTGCAGCTTTCTTTGGAGCTCCATATGCTTGTGCTGATCCACTGCAGGGCTGTGTATAAACTTGACTGAGCTTTGCATGGTCTTTCCTGAGAAGAGCAAACCTTTGAGGCAGAATCAGAGAATTATAGAATGGTTGGAAGGGACGAAAGGTCATCTAGTTTCAACCCACCTGCCATAGGCAGGGACAGTTTCCATTAGATGAGGTTGCTCAAAGTCTCATCCAGGCTGGCCTTGATTATCCACATTTCAAAGATGTCGGAACAGATATATATAGGAGTTCTGATAAATACACAGCTGGATGAGAAGTTTGGATAAAACTTTGGTTCTTCCTATTTATTTTTCATTTATATTTTATGGGTTTTGTGTGTGTGTGTGTGCTCATATCATAGCTTCTTTAAATATAGGTGGTTGCAAAGCCTTTTGTTTCTGAAGAGCAAAAGTAAGTTGCAGTAGATCAAAGAATGTCATTCTTAAAAGGCACTTCTTTGTGGGATCAGTGTTTGGTAAATGTAGACACTTTCAAGTCTATTCTGCTTTCAATGCACTCGCATAACTCCTATGAATGGGAGTCATGCATGTGTCCATCTCCAAAAGAATAGGCCTCTTTGTAACTGAGGTACTTTCTGTGTAGAAACATACTTCACTCAGAAGTGTTTTTAATGTCCTAATATTTTCCACCACTGATCAGCTGTGCACTGCTTATTTTCCTGGTGACTCTACAGGTGATAGTCACTGTCAAAGGAAATATCAAAGATTACAGAGAATTGTTTCAAGTAGTTGACCATGCTGAAGGCTGTGTCAAGAGATGCATGAGGTTACTATAGTATCCGTTGTCAAAATCAAGATTGTGAACAGAGCAGTTCCCACCAGGAGCAAATTCCTTACTCAGAATCTTTCCAGGATTCATCAAAGCTTTCAGTTTGCTCAGGGGAAATTTGCTTCTTGAGGGCTGAGATCTTCCCCCTGGGTTTCCTGCCCAGAAGTTTAATGAGGTATATTGTGTCTATGTGTATGAGGCTTCCAGTATGCAAGAAGCTCTTGGAAACCAAGGGAGAAGAGTAAAGAGAGGGAATAAGCTGCAGAAGCACCCAGACCCCTGCAAGGAGTTTGCAGCTGTTGTGGAATTGGAAAATAGATTGAATCAGTAATCCATGGAGAAGGGGTGACTTGGGGGTTATGGGGATGTTCTCTGGGGAAATAAGGCTAAGTGAGGATTGAAGGAATGGTAAACAGACAATGCAAAGTCTGGGGAGGAAACCATCTGTGTGTGGTGTGTGCTTAGCTTTCCAAGAGGCACTTTGGTACTGGCAAAGCTTGGAAGCACCCTTGGACCATTTCTCTTCAGTCTGGAGAAACAGAGCTCCCCCGTGGAGACTGTAAAGTCTAGCCAAGTTCTTACATCCCATTGGACCTGAGGGAAGGGTCTTGGGCTTCGGCACTGCCTCCTGAGCATAGCTGATGAGGTGATGAAGGAGGCTGAAGTGGGCCAGACTGGCTTGCCTACAGTATATACAAGCCAACATGTGGTGTTAACAACGGCAGTGCTCAGAATTTGCACAAACCCACATTTAATAATAAAATAGCCTGCAACTAGTCAAAGGCACCAGTAGTAGCCAAGCAAATTTGGAATGTCTAAGCCAACCATTTTTAAGTTATGATGAGCCAAAAAAAATTAGGATACAGTCCAAGAAATGTAGAACACCTCACTTTTCTGGAACTCTCATATCTCCGAGATGCCTTGGCTGATCTACCTCAAACTTTCCAGAGAAGCTTTCCTTGGCACAAGATTGTGACTGTGAAATTTCATGTGACTGGGTTTTACTTTGTTGAAGTTACGAAGGTTAAAACTGGAGCTTGTTATAGAAGGCTAATCTCTCCGTTAGAAATATTTCTGCATAGTGGATATTCATTCCATCTTAATTATTCACTGCTATTTCTTGTTTGGGCCAACTGTATTTCTATTATTGATTTTTTTAAAAAAAAAAAATATTATTATTTTTTTAAAGCACACTTCAGAGCAGTATAGCTTGGAGCCAAATGGTGTATGGCTGTGTACAGGCAAATGTGGTGAGACAGAAACATTAGCCCTGTATCCATACGAGAAGGAGTCACAGTTTGAGTCCTGTTTCCACCTCGCTAGAAATGGAGAGAGATTTTTGGAGTGTCTGGTTTGAGAGCTCACTGTTTAATATAGGTTTTACCTCTCTGCTTGGCAGAAGGGAGTCTCCCTGTCAGCCTAGTTATGCTCTCTTCTTGACCGTAAAACACAAATTAAAAAAAAAATAATAATTTAAAAAAAAAAATCTCGTTGATGGCCATCTTGTCGTTCAGTTCAGGAATTCTTTGGTAGCAGCTCCTGCCATGGAAAGCTATGAAGGTGGAAATAGCCTAAGATTGGCAGCAATTTTTTCCAGGTATGTTCTTGAGCTACTCTTCCTTATGTCCAAACAACTGTAGCCTGAGGCATTTAGCTGCTAAAATTGCAAAATTTAAGATAGGCATTAAAATATAGAGAAAATGTTCATGGGCCTTAAAGTGCCTCTTATTTCTTAAGTTGGGGGTGTCCTGGCTGTGATTTCTTTCTGTGTAGGAATTAGACCTGGTTATGTACCATCTCTTTCTTCCACTCTCAGTGCTGGTTCCTGGATGATGTGAAGACCAGAGCAAGCCATTGCAGATACTTGCTATTGTTATATGAAGCCAAGCAGATGACAATGAGGAAAAGCCTCTAAATACGCTGTATTTAAAGACACTGAATTAATTTGACTGAGTCACTTTATAGTCAGAGTGAGCAGGGCTGGAACAGATGTCAGGCTGGAATGAGCCTTCACCCTGAGGCAGCAGTTGCGAGTGTTTGAAGTTATTGCTTGATTGTATTTTTCTTTCCTGGGCTAAAGTTTAGAAGCACCAGGAGAAGCTCAGCAGAAGTCTGGAGGTGCTTCTTTGTGAAGAGACAAAGTGCTATGGATTACTGTTTGGTAAGATGGTTTCAGGCAGGATCTCTCCTCTAAGGTCTGCATTTCACGAGGCCTGGAGGTGCTCCATGTATGCACAAGGCACAATCTTTGTGCTGTTTGCCATCTGTACTGTTGTTAGCATGTGTATCAGAGGGAGTTGTTTGTCAAGATTATCATGGGTTAATTCCTGAAAGGGTGTGCCTGTGTAAAATACCTATCAGAAGATTTTCTCTTTGCTCAGGCATTTTATTATTAGGAGCACTAAAAAGGCCAACAGAGCCAGCTAAAAATCAGTCTGCCACTATATAGACAGGCAATGAGAAGAATGCAGGATGGGTGTAATGAGATCACAGCTACTTAAACCAGTGATCAGATATGCTGCTAGCAGTAGAGAAACCCTGCTGAAAACTCCTGGACCAGGGAATTAAAATAATTAAGCCTTGCAGTCACTGGGCTATGCATTGCTCTTGCAAGGCCATAATGATAAATAATGGCATAGCTACTGCATGCACACTGTACATATGGAATTTTGCTTTTGTCATGTGTGACACAGGGACTCTTATTTATTTTTAATATCAACTACTTGCAATTTAAAATGCCCTGAGGATTCTTCATGTGGTGAATCCATAGCTATCAAGAGGCCAAAGCCATAGCTATCAAAAAGGAAATGGAAAGCAAGATATATAGGTATGAGTATGCATCATATAATTACTGAGCTAGCTCAAGCATCACTGCATGTCTGTGTAGCGCTCTGCATAGAGACTTCCTGAATGATTTCTTCAGTAAGCAGGGCCAGAGTGGAAGAGATCATCCTAATGAATTTTTATCTTCTTGGCATTTCTAGCAATAGCGTGTCTGCACTCCTCAGACTGCTGAACTGCAAAGCTTTGAGTTACTACTGGTGCTGTTTCATTCAGTGCCTGCGGATGAAAG
Source organism: Stictonetta naevosa (assembly GCA_011074415.1). Lineage (NCBI taxonomy): Eukaryota > Metazoa > Chordata > Aves > Anseriformes > Anatidae > Stictonetta > Stictonetta naevosa. The sequence goes on along the minus strand of CM021697.1, from coordinate 137,059,320 downwards.
TTTCCAAGGAGTTTCATAAACTTACTGCACAAGATGATAGAAGGGACAGAAAACTGCATAGCCTTTAACTGCAATATTACAGTATTGGCTACTGCTGCAGTAAGCCCCAACTGTGCTTGGAAGGTCTCATGCATACCAGTACCATGGCTAATCAGGGAAGCAGCCAATAGTAATTCATAGCCTCGACTACTGAGTAATTCAGCATGGCTAAGATAGACATCTGATCCAGCTCGAGAAACTCAGTAAAGCCAAGTCCTCTCTCTACAATACCGTTTGGTAGAGCTACTTTAACCCTGTTTCTGAACTTGCATATTTATTTTCTAAATAATAATTAAACAGTATCACAGTTGAAATAAAACCCCCATTCATTCCTTGATTTTATTTCCTTATTTACTGACTTTGAACATCTTAAGTAAATAAGGCAGTAATCTTAACAGCTGGACAATGATACAGCTACGTGGAGACACTCATAAAATCATAGGTGTTAGATGGACTGTACTGGGGATTCATAACTCAAAGCTATAGTGTAAGTGCAGAATGCAGCCAGTAAGTACATGTCATAGATTATGAAGTCTTTCTTGCCCTACTATTGCATTAAAGTCAATCTTGATCCTTAGGAACCCCTTCATATGTGATCCCTCCCCCATGTTTTTTGGAATCAGCTGTAAAGGAGAAGTGTGGTCAGTAACTGCACAGCAACAGGAGGATTGCTTGTGACCTCAAACCATTATTTTCTCAGAAAGTAATATGTGATACCATATCAGCCCCACTGTGGTTTTGGAATATAAACTCAAATTGAATTTTTCATTCAGATCTGCTAAAGAAAGCAGTTAAATTTTTGTTCTTTGAAATGGAATACCTTTCTAACCAGAATGAGGTGAATAGTTTCCATCCATCTGAAATGAGGCTACAAAAGAAGAAAATTTCAAGTTCCATGCGTTAGAAGGACTCTGGAAAATGTCAAGTGACTTGGAAACAGGCATGCTGAATAAAACCGTCATCAAGATAAAGCCAGATTGGGTCGAGACTTACAGCAAGGGTGACAGGTTCATAGGTCTTGGAGATGGTTCAGAATAGGAATGCTGGTCCTCCTGAGGTTTTTGAAATCAAGAGGTGGTTATAGTGACATGGTAATGCCAGAAAAAATACACACAATTGTAATCTGGAGTCACTAGTCAGCTGTTGTGGCTGAGATGCTGAAGAAATAGTAGCTATAGAGAGAGTTATATAGAGTACATAAAGTGTATATTATAATAACAATGTTACATTTTCCAAGAAAGACAGTGCTTTTAGAAAGCAAATGTCATGTACTAAAAGTGTATTTTTCCCCTATTCTCTGATGTCCAAGCCAAGTGAAATTGATTTTAAACTAAAGACAGTAGTGTGCCTGTTTCTTACAACAGTGTGCTTGGCAGAGAAGTGATGGATTATAATTCACATGTGCTTGGGTTCTCTGACTGCTGGAGAGGAAACTGAGCATGGTACCTACTGACAAAAATGCTGGCTCCTCCACAGCATGCCCTTGGGCATATTCTGTTTAAATGGCTTGAAAATATGTGATTATTCTTTGTGCTTGTCCATACTCTGTTTCTGTATGGAGACGGTGACATTTACAGTATCTGCAGTATGGAATATTGCTTTTGCCATAGCTTTTAATGTTTATCTCTATTTGTGGAAAAAAAATTAACAGAGGCCTTGGCATAATGATGGTGTGGAAGGTTTAACGGACACAAATTGTTACCTGCATGTGGTGATAAAGTTATAAAACACTTCAAAGAGACTGAGATTTTTATTTGCTTGATCAGATCCATAGAAATTCTTTTCCTTTAATTTCTCTTCCCTCGTGTCATAAAACAATGCAATGCTGCTTGTTCTTTCATCAGAAATGATTCAGACCTGAGGGACACTTGTAATTTGGAAGTAATTAGTAAATAAGTCAGATAAATACTATCCACTGAGAATTGTGAAAGCACATTGGACAGGATTCATAAAGAGCTGTATCAAATTCTAACAAAGCTTAAAAAAATTATCAGTAGTTAGTATGATAAGTCCATTTCATCATAAATTAGTTCACTGTTAATTTTCACTGCTTTCTGAGCAGTTTGAAGAGATTTTGCAATCTCAAAAAGTGGTTAAAAAGGAAGAAATTCTGTAAAAGTTATAGCATCTTTAGACTAAACTATGACTGTATCCATCTATCTGATTTGTAATGTGATCCTGGGGTTAGTATTTATGTGCAAAAGCAGTCAGTAAAGTTATGCCCACAGACATTAGGTCTGAAGCTCTGGTTACTCCATTCTTCCCAACTAACTTTAAGTATTGGTTACTTTTTTTTTTTTTTTTTTTTTTTTTGGTTCTTCTGGAATACAACATACTGTCTATCTGTTTAAGAAAAGTCTGATGGTGCTCACTTTTGTATGTAGCAGACAAAAAGACAACTTGTGGGACTGTTGTTACTGCTCACAAATGGGCTCTCAAAGTGGGAAAGCAGAATATGAGGTACAAGCTGTGTTTGAATAAATGTTGCTTGTAAGTAGACTAGTCTACTAAACAGTTCTTGTTCTTAATTGGTCTTTAAATCTTTATAGTTCTCTATGTAAATTTAACTTCAAAACTGTAAGATGCTACAGGATTGTCCTGTGGCTTTGTAGCAGCATAAAGATAGAATTTTGTGAACACGCAGGGCTGTGCCATGCCTTTCTGGGGAACACAGTCTCATAACCTGATGTCTCTCATGATCCCACACGGTCTAGCTGAGGTGATACCAGGTTCCATATCTGAGGTTTCATGGATCTTTATTTCATACAATCCATTGTAGTTACCGGAAATACTGTGAAATTATACAATGCAAAGATAATTAAAATGAAGTACAAGCTAATACAAATCAGAAAATATACTGTACCTATATTCTGTTCTATTGAATTGGTATATTTTTAATCAATCAAAGTGGGTGTAGTAGTTGGTAGATCTACTACTAACAACAGATTTCCTACTAGTGAGTGTGGATTACCAATGCTTTGCTGAAATATATCATGTCCAACTACAGAATTATGCAACTCTTTTACCTCATTTCCTGAACCACAGCAGACCAGACACAGGAGAGTGTTTTGTACAGACTATTGAAAAATTTGAGAAATTTGAAGTAGATCGTAGGCAGATGATGACCAGAACAAGATTTTCATCATTGCTTGATGTCATTTATGCTTGCTGCCAGTATATCTTTTTGCATCTTTATACACACATTTACCATGAACTTCAACGTGTTTTTCTCCAGTAGCTTAAAAAAAAGTGGGAAAACTTTGCTCTGCTTACAGTCATGTTGCACAGCACACCCGTACCTGCTCTAGCATTTTTAAGTGTAAAACATCTCTATCAACACTGTTGACTTGAAATATAGATGCAAATGCAGTAATCAAAATGGTAAAAACATTGAACGTAAGCTCTTAATTCAGACTAAATGTTAATTCATTCATTTTGTCTCTGAACAGAACTGAATTAGGACTGAAAACCATCAGCAAATTAGGTTTGATGGGATTGGGTGTTGCTAAGGAGTCCATCTATGTTAAAACAAAGATTTCTTTCTCAGAACATTCTCTTTTTGTGCTGGCAGAGAAAACCTTTTCCTGATTGATTTAGGGCAGTGAATTGGCTTCACTTTATTACTTGCTCTGTGCATTTAGCACTTAAAAGCTGCAGACATGGATTGGGGCTCTGTTATGCTGGGCAAGGGGCAAAAACACGAGGAAATTTGTCTCTGTCTTTACTAACTTTTTTCTTGATTCTGCAAACGGTGGGTGTCAGTGTTGCTGATGGCCTTCCAAAGTGGCAGATGGTGCCCTGGAGAGGGAAAACTCGTGTTTTCTGGGAAGGCCACAAACCTGAAGAAAGGCAAGCAACAGCACTCCCCCAGCTACTCCTTGCAACAACCAGAAGGGAGCCTGTGCCTGTGGGTACATAGTTGACTGCATGCCATAAAGGAAAGGAGATGGAAAAAGAGTTTTAGATGCTCCTGGCATCTTCCTGAGAGGATGGCAAGAGGTTGCATGTCATTCATGGCTTGAGGGAGCTGCATCTCTTTGTGGGGCATCCTCCTCCCTGCTGGGACAGTGACCACTTCTCTTCCCTTACCTTCCCTCCCTCTTTGAGAGAATTAAGTTCTTCTAAGTGGAATGTGCAGAAGATAGGCAGCATTTTTGCATATGTTGGCCACTTAAAGGCAATTTCAAAAGGAGGTCTTTTTAATGAAATCAGCAGTATTTTAAAGGACTGCCTGTTGGCTGAAAACCAAAGGCAATGTAGCAAGCATTTGAAATCCTAGCAAATATTTCTATGAAAATTTTGTGAATTCCACCTGTTGAAGAGTTGCAGAAAATGAATATTTTATGTGTATACTGCTTAGCTTCAGACTTTAAAGACAATATATATGTGGAGACTTCCCTGTGGATGTAAAGGCATGTCAAAAACCTCTGCCAACTATCTCAATAGGAAATATGTATTTTATTTCCCTGCCTTTTCAATTTCTCAGATTCATCTGTAGTAGCCTGTAGATCTAACAATACAAGGTTTTAGATCATCTCTTATGACAATAAAAACTAGCATCAAATGGTAATTCCACAGTTGTATCCAGCGAGGATGAGATTAGAATATTATTGTGTTATGTCAACTTTTGTAGCAAAACCAGATAATGCAACTGTCTGGCAGACCAGCCAACTCTTTGGTTGGCTCATGGTTCCATGATGGTATCCTCAGAGATTCTATTTCTATGCAAAGTTTCCAGTCAGGTAGAATTCAATTCCCGGTGGTTAGGATCTGGTTACAAACAGCTGTATCTCCCACAGAAAATATTTCTGTTGATCTTGCCATAGCTTAAACTAGTATTGTCCTGAGCCATGCATAAAACAGTGCCAGAATAGAGGAGGGGGGAAAAAAAAAAAAAAAAAAAAAGCCCTTCAATAGAAGTACCACTTTATTTTGTTTTACAAAGCCAAACCAAACATCCTGGCTAGTGTAGGTTGGCTTATCATCAGCATAGTCATGTTAAGTATTAAAATATATTTAGAAAGAAAAAAAAAAGGGGGGGGGGTGGGGGGGTGGAGGGAGGATTGCAGTTCAGGAAACTTTGATTTTTGGATTGTATTTGTAATGTAACAAGGGCTCAACTGACTTCATACTTCAGTTTGGCAGACCTTCTTCCAGGGTGAAACTTTGCTCTAGGCTAGAAGCTGGAACGAAAATAAGCCTGTAGAGGTCATGTTGTTTGAATGTGTGTGAGTATATAGAAATGAAACAATAATTTTCTAAATGTTCTCTCACAGTTATGTTGCTAACATAAATAGGAGATAGCACTGAGATAGAACTGAGAAATTAAGAACAAATTATTTACTATTGTTCTTTTTTAGAGTTTTAAAACAAGGGCTTTCTTGCTTTCTGGAACAAATGTAAAAAGACAAACTAGTCTAATAAAAAAAGTCAGTAATAAAAAGTGAAGCAAAACACAGTGCCTATAGGATATGCGTTATTGGAACATACAGCAGAAACATACTCTATAGATGTAAAACTGCTGTATTGAGATACGGATATTCAATATATCTCAGAAATATTACTGCATTGGAGCGGAAAACTGAAGTTCTCAAACCATTTCTGCTTGGAACAGTTTATGTTTGGTCAAGGTTTTGTGACACTATTGACACAGACCTTTTGTAACTGTGCTCTCTGTTCACGTGCATGTTAGTATAAATGTTTCCTTCTTTCAGGAAGCAATTCAGATTGGCCTTTTTTAGTGCAATTACTGCTGTGTGAAGTTCAAGTAATATAGCATCTAAAAACATTTATGGAGTGAAGAAAAGAAGCCTTTTATTCTAACCTTGCCAAGAGCAGAAATAAAATGAGCTGTTGTACTCGAAGTGTAGAACTGCATGAGGATTTGTAACGTCCTATTTCTCATGGTTTAGTCTTGTGTGCAGTGTGAGATGTGTGATTTAATGAGACTGTGATTCGTTTATCCTGTCAAGCTTTAAATAAAACACCCTCAAAGCACTTCCTTCCTTTTTTGAATTATGTGTTTTTGCAAGTACGGTATCAAAAGCTTGCCCTTTAAAGCGGGCGCCCCCCCCCCCCCCCCGGCGAGAGGGCGACACGGACACCAAATACAGTTATATTTGCTGGCTGGATTTTTGTTCTTATGTTTTATTAGACACTGAGTAGGCTATCCATTTCTCTGTGTCTCTGTTGTGTTTCAGGCCTTAAAAATTCCTGCTATCATTTTTTCATGTTTGGTTACACATGACATCAGTATATAGGCATGGGCTGCTCCCGAACTGCGGTTTTGCAAGAGGAAAGGGATTAAAACCATATTCTGTGGGCAAGAAAGGATTAGTCCCATAAAAAGCCAGGCAGTGCTGAAGCCAGACAGTAGATCCTGCTTCTGCTCAGGGTCTTCAGGCACCAACTGCATCTGTAGTTTGGAGCATCTCTGTATAGGGTGTGAAGTCACTGTGGAAGAGGGGAAGAGTTATGCGGCTGTTTTGGATACTAACCCATCACAAAGCTCAGTGTGAGGGTGCTGACTGGCAAGGGGAAAAAGGGCCATGCTCTACTCGAGGAGCACAGTGGGTGCCCCAAGCACTGAGGTGGTGGGAAGCAGCTTATGGTCCTGGGGAAGAGCAGCCTTAAGTGAATGGGGGAAGACCCATCACAGGTCCTTCTTCTCACCTGGGTCTCCCATCTGTTGCAGGAGCATGCTGGTTTCTTTCCCATTAGTTGCTTGATAGAAAGAGAGTAGGGTGTTCTGGGCCAGAGCCTGTCCTCAGCAGGAGCAGGGCTCACCTGCTGCTTCCCTGAAAGGTTTGATAGTCATGGTGGGAGGAAGTTTTTGCTTCCAGTTCTCACCCCTCAGTGCTGAGGTGCCCCTGCCTTCCTGCCCCCTGTACTACTCTGCAGCTGGGCTGGCTGGCTTCCTTCCTGTCCACTCTAGCCTCTCCCTTCTTCTTCCTCCCTTTTTTTCTATGTGCTCACTTCCTTCTCGTTGACCTCTCTTCAGCAATAAAAATAAATGCCTTAATAAGGTGCATATGAATGAACGGAAGATGAGCAAACAAGTGGTTGCTATCAATCTGATTGCCTTGTTTCTACACCTGGCTTTTATCTCCAGCCAGCCTGCCTTTTCAGTGTGCACCCTCCTGCAAATGTACAGCATTTGGCTTCACAGGACCCTGGTGCTGATCAGATCCTCTGGGAACAACTGCAGTTCTGGTACATCTTGCAGTTTATGAGGGGGAGCAGAGATGTGTAAATGTAGTGAAAGGAAAAACATGGGCTGCTTTATGGCCTGATCCATGAGGTTGTGCTTGAGCTGAGGAACTGCTCAGATGTAAGAGTGTAGCCAGCTAGGATGATCTTTGTGCAAAGCTAGAAGCCTCTATGATTATCCATGAATTTCACATCAAATAGGACTTAGAGTGTCTTTGGATAGTTGGAGCAGTTTTATACTAATGTATATAGGAGGTTTTTGTGTGGTTTTGTTTGTTTGCTTTTTGCCTGGTGTTTGGTTGAAGAGGCAGTGCTGTGGCAGACAACGTGTGACTGAAAACTGCCCCTACCAGCCAGCTGGTACTTCTGCAAGTGGTGTGAAGATAGCTTAGCAGCTTCTCTGCTAGCTGTGTGTGAGGATATGCTAGGGACTATGGCCACAGAGGTGATTTCTGCACTCATGTCTGTGGTAGAGTCAGGTACTACTGACATTTGGTGCGACTTGAAGCAACTTTGAGTTTTTGCATCTTGCTGTGAACAGGGCCAGGGCTCTGCAAAGGTCTGACAAGAGCAAATGGCAAAAATAGGGCTGAGAAGTAGGTAAGGCTGAGCATGCATGGTAAAGGGATATGTGAGAGGATCCCTGAAAGGCAGATGGAGCTAATGAAAGGTATGTTATGAGGATTGCTTATTTTCAGTACGGCTATGTGATACTTCTGCTGTTTCATAGTTTTGTTTGAGGAGCCTGGAAGTGATTCACACCAAAATTGTTCTGAACGTCATGCACAGTGAAAGGTACTGCATTTCTCTAAAAACCCTCAGTTATAATATGAGCTGACCACAGTCTCAGTAACCAGTCTGTAAAAGACAAAAAGGTGGTGTTTTCCTTCCTGACCAGAAATGTGGGAGGAAATTCTGTCTGGAGTGTTGAATCTGTGTGTATTGGAGAGTGAGAAAAGGTGCTGCAAGTTGAATAGGTGGAGGTTGACCTGAGAGGTGCAGTCAGTCACTGCAGAGTCAGGTTTTCCATGTCCTTTGCTGTGATGATCATTTCCATTGCCAGTGGCAAAGTCTGCATATGAGGCTAAGAGCTAGTATGGTTATTTTTACTTCCCTCCTGTCAACCTACACTCATATAACCTGTATGTGGTCTCTGGGCTGTGCAGGCGGTGCTGTGGGCTGTAGGAAAGTGATAGCTAGCTTCACTGCCAGGCAGCTTGAACTTGATGATAGAGAGTGGATATCAGATGCAGAGAAGATAGCTGTGACCTCCCACTAAAACCTAGAGATTTATGCTTCTAAGCCCCCATGCTCCTACAAAATAATCTAGGACACGTTCCTTGGCAGAAGCCCCACCGAGCATTCCTCCAGCTGCTAGGTTGCCAGCTTGAGTGGGTTTTACTGCAAGTCTCACTATATTTAGTAATTCTCATACAGCCTGGGCTAATAGAAATGGGTCATTATTATTATTATTATTATTATTTTTTTAAAAAAAGCCCCCAGGCCCCCCCCACCTCCAAACTTGAAATCCTAGCTTTTATCAGAGAACCTGAAAGCGGGCATACAGCCTGCCTGCATCCATCCTTAGGAGCAAACAAGAACCTGAGATTTTGCTTTCCAAATGCCCTGACTTGGGATGCTTGCCTTGCATTAAACAAATTATTCAGGTTAGCAATGCCAACATTTGTGTACCTCCCAAGGAATTTTCCCTAAGTAGAAGATAAGTAGACATAGGTTAAAAAGACAGTGAGCAATATTGAAAAGAAAAAATATACTACTTTGGATGTTTGAATCATTTGGATGTTTCTTCTTTGCGGCAAATTAAGAAAACATCTTCTGAAACAAGTAACACAGAATGCAGCCTGACTCCTCTAAAATAATGTCGAAGGAAGTAGCCAGATTTATCGGGACTAACAAGGAAGTTGTCCAAAAGAGATTAATTAATTAGGAGGCCTCATCACAGCCAATAAGACAAGTGCCCAGGCCATCAAGTGACTAATACACATCTTTTGGCAGTCACCACTCCCCACAGGCTTGCCTGTCTGCTGCTGCTTACTGTACAGCTTGCACCACAGAAATGATGTGATAATGCTAAAAACCAATTTGGCACTTCCCACATGAGGGGATGAGTGTGCTTCCCCACCCTGGAATTGCAGCCTCCAGCTGTCTTGCCCTATGCCAGAGGTTTCTTAATACCCTGGAATTAGCTGACTAAGAGATGAGGCAGACTAAAGGAGCATTTGCTATCTGTTCAGGCTGCCTAAACTTTCCATCAAATAAACCCCAGTCTGATTCTCAGCCCTTTGGGAATGGTTGCCCACAGCTAACATTTTGCTACCCCAAATAACCCCGAGGTGACCTTCTCACTGCAAAGCTGCAGCCAAGAAAAACCCTGTTTAACATAACAGTGCGCAGTTTAGAACATCAACTTGAACCCTTCTGACCTCTGAGCCATTGGGTCTATACAAATTAATTTAACAATAGACAGTGGTGAAAGGGAGGAATGTTTCAAAGGAATAATAATAATAAAAAAAAATCTCCTTCATCCATCTCTCCTCATTTAAGAGATAGTCAGGAGGCCTACTTCAGAAAAATTAGAAGTGCTCCTTGTTGCCAAACAATAGGCTGTACACAGGGAGGGGAATCGCGTTAGTATTTTGCATCTTAGTGTGGTGAAATGAAATTTCCCATAAGTGGGTGCTACTTTTGGAAAATCGGCCTTTAATTTCCAATGGGGAGTTGGCTTTATTTCCTGGGATACTTTGAAGATACCCTTGGGGTTTGCCTTTATTTTCCATAGTTGATTTTAGTACCTCTATTAAGCAAATACATAAGTCTCTCCTCTCTGCCCACTGTGCTGATTTGTGCCTTGCCTCATGCTTTCCATGGCTTCTATGGAAGCAGCCTGAAACATCTCTAACCATATTGAAGTTGGGGCTTAAACCAGCTGAAGATTGAAAGAGCCCAGCAGAAAGGAGATATGTAATGGAAGTCTTTAGCTACTGGGGCAAGAGATGCTTTTTAACATGCTTTATTGCTTCTGCTGAGTGGGAAACTGGGTTGGGTTAAGTCTCGGGGTTTTTCCCCCGGTGCAGGCTTGCACCTCCGGTCTTTAGAGTGAACTTTGACTTCAGCATTGTCATTGTTTGTAAGCAGGGAGGATTACTGCAGCAGGGGTGTTGAAGTTGGAGACAAGAAACAACATGAACAATAATTTTAAAATTTCTGTATAGATTTGCTTTGACAGCTTGAAAGCTGTACGAGGAGCACAGATGAGAGAGATGGAGGTTTATTCCTGAAAGATCCAGTGGACTTTGGTAATTGCATTCATGAAACCACCTGTTTTTGTTCATTCAGCCAGTGTCACTCATTACGATTGTCATTTCTGGTTTCCTACACAAACACATTTCTATTTGCAGCGGAGATGCAGTGTCTTCATGAACACACACCCCAGGTGGTGCTGGGGGAGATCCCCGCTGAGTAGCAGAGGGGTCTGCTGCCAGCGGGGGGAGCATGAGCAAGGTCTGCCCTCTCCTCCCAGACATTGCTAAAGGCAGAGACAGCGAGGTGTGAGAAGCCGCAGAGGCTGGGGGGGGAGAGCTGACTTGATGCTTTGTGCGGAGGGAGATAAGATAAACTGATATTTCTTCAGTCTTACTGCAGCTTTCCACTCACAGCCTTCAAGATCCTGTGAGGTTGTAGGGGTCCTCTTGCAACTAATACAGTAATGACCTTGAATTCGCTTCCAGCTCAGCTGTACTGCTGGAGGACAAGGCTTTTCTTGTGAGCAAAAAAACATTAAAGCAGCACAGAGATTTGCCTGCATAGCTCCGGTCTTCAAGAGATTTGAGTATCCTTTTTGAGGCCCCCTTGCAACAAGGGATTGTAGATAAGCTCCTGCAGTAGTTAATGGGTAAAGTTTTTCTGATTTATTCTTGCTGGTGTCTCTCCTTTTTCTTGCAACATTGGCAAATATACTGGTGTATGCTGATATTTTCTTTTATATAGATAATTTTTGCTGCATGATAAAGGTAATCCTGTGCTTGCTTACATGTGCATGCCAACTGATACAAATGTCCTGTATGACTCTAAGTGTTTGGGGGAAAAAATCATTTGCCTTTGGTTTAAAAATAATTAAAAATGCAACTCATTCCTTTTTCAGATTGTAACCTGAATGTCAAATTTAGGAGTCCAGACTAATTCTTCATGCTGAGGCAATCCACTGCACCAAGCACACGTTATCACAGACAATTAGAAGCTTTCATATTTTTATACCTGAATTAAGACTAAACCCCTTCTGTTTCTTGTAAATTTCTAGTGATAAGATAAAACAAAACCCAGAAAACTGGAGAAAAACATGAGATTTCGATATGGGTTATGTTTAAATTATGGTTAGACTTACTGCCTGAGTTGGTGGAAAATATTAGTGACTTCTTCCTTTATAGCTTCTACTTCCTGCAAGCTTGTCTGTTTAAAAAGATTCTGCAAGATGCTTCCTTTGCTGATCCTATAAGAAATGTATATTCAGCAGGAGAAACATCTGACTGAGCAAAGACTAACTTACACAGTGGTTTGGAAGCCACGTGCTGAAAAGTGCTGGGGAAACACAGCAGGGAAAATGATAAAAAGGGATGAAAGCAGTTCAGACAGGCGAGGAATGCTGCTTTAAAAATGCAAAACATCTGAACGCTGATGAGTGGGCAGGTTGCAGTAACTCGAGGGCAGACCTAAGTTGCACAACAGTCATGTACTGAAAGTAGACTCCCACAGGACATGGCCTGTAGTGATTTAAAATTGAAAGTGGGGGGGAAGCATTGAGGTACTGCAGGGAACAATCTTGCAGCAGTAGAATGCAACTGGGAAATGGGTCACTTGGAGTAATAGCTTTTTCTTTCCTTGTGGTTTGTGTAAGGCAAGCCAAACATGTGAGGAGCACAGGGTTATTTTACTCATGAATTTTATTTTATTTTTATGATGTATTAGAAATGAAGTTTGGTCACCCAGTTGTGACGCTGAATCTTCTCTCTATCTGGACAATGTCTTCAGTCCTAAAGTTAGTTTTATTTATTTATTGTTCTAGGCTTTGTTTAGAATATTAAAATAGACCATTTTCAGAAATGTGATGCTGTGGCCTCACATTCCAGCAGGGTCAGCAGAAACGCTAGTCTGAAGTATCCTTGCTCATAGCACCTGCAGTTTGTTCTCGCCTCTGCATTGTGGTAGGCGATCTTTTCATCTGTGCTGGAACAACTGTGTGTGTATCGCCAGGCTGAAATGGATAAAGGCACTGGCCCACTTAAAAAAAAAAAAAAAAAAAAAAAAAGGCAACCTTTAAAACACAGTCTCACTACCCCTACCCCTATGGTATCAGTGTATCAGGATGAATGGCCCAGTTCGTAATATGCCAGCTCAGTGGACAGCAGTGTTACACAAGCTGGTAGAGGCATGGGGCAGGGGTAAGGAGAGTGTCTTGCACCAGCAGTATTGCCATGTTCCTTTTAATGTGAAAACAGCCTCATCTGCAGATTTGTTCTAAGCTTGGCACTCAGCTTTGATGTACTCAAATAATGGTGTCTGGTGACTATGTTTTTGGTCCCTCCTGACTGTCAGGTGTAACTAGCCAGTGTGTCATCAGAGGTGCGTAAGCTGAGTGTGGTGTTTGGAGGAGGTTTGATGAGATGCGGGCTCCTGCAGCATAGGCTGCTAGTGAAATCACAGCCTGCCTCTGCTGTCTCCTCTCTTCTGACCACGGCTGGCTGGCACAAGGAAATTTTATGTGGCACTGTTAAGTGATCTTTGAAGAAAATGGGGTTAGTAACAGAACTGCTGAAGAAGGGGGTTATTTTTAATCCAAGTAAGATCAAGTAAGTGAGTAAATAGTATCTGGAGTAAGTAAGTACAGTATCTGAGTAAGTGAGTAAATAGTATCTGAAGTTAGTTACACCGCATTGTGACTGAGGCTGCTGATGAGTACGGTGTGGGGAGGTGAATGATAACTCTTATGGTAAGGGAGGGCTGGGCTTTCCTCAGCTGACTTTTCTACTAAAGTCCACACCAACTGATGACACAAATGAGTTTGTGTAAGGGCATGGTGTGCGTGATGGCCCAGCAATGTGTTAGTGTATTTTCATTGGAAAAGAGCCCCTTCAGTCAGACTTCATTTTGTTTTGGACAATGCATCCCTCCATTAATACACAAGCTGTCCAAAATTCCCAGGTATTAGTAGAGCACAGATTTCAAGTTTAGGACTAACATTCCTCCCCCATTCCCTCCTTATGTAAATATCCATTGTTATTCTAAAGGCATGTATTTAGTTGGCTGTGCCAGTTGTCACCCATTTTGGAAAACACAAACTCCTCGTGCCTTAATGTGCAGAACTCCTGTGTCACCTCAGGGTATGTGCAGCATCCAAGCAGTGCATCTGAACAGACCTCTTATTCAGGTCTGATCTTGGGCTGTGCTCCCCAGCAAATGATTTGGCCACTGAAGATGTGCCAGTTCATACCAGATAAGTGAAACAAAAGACTCCCCACTGACATGCCAGGGTGATGCTCTCCCCTATTGTCACTTGTTGATATCCATAGGGCACTGTCTCATCAGGGATTTGGGCAGAGGAGGACTGTCCAGATGAGATTGTGCTCCCTGCTTGGTGCCTTCGATCACAAGCTGTCTTGCTCGCAGTCTCACTGTGTAAGGACTTTTCATGGCAAAAGAGAAGCGGCTAATATTCTTCCCACTGTGCATACAGACGGACATGGGTTTTGCTTTTGCTCTCGCAATGGTACGCTCTGTACAGCTGAAGCAGGCAGGCACATGATCTCCCTGAAGGCAGGATCCAGTGTTACTGTAGAAACTGGCCACCAGCTTCTTTTGTAGCTAGCAGCTGTCACTGTGTGGTTACAGCCAAAGCGTGTCACTCCTACAGTGTCTGCAGGCTCCAGAGTTTGTTTCTGCTTCTGAATGCGCCATGCTACAGCTTAGAGATTAATTCTGCAGCTCCTATCAAAGCCTCTTAAGATATTTCTGAATTGTATCTATTTTTAGAACCATTCCTGATTAATATTTTATGTTCTTTCCAGGTTTCATTTTCCTTCACCAATACTTCAAGGCACAGAGGAGCTGGTAAAGGCACTGCCATGAAACCGAACTTGAAGCAATGGAAACAACTTATGCTGTTTGGGATATTTGCGTGGGGTCTGCTTTTTCTGGTGATCTTCATCTATTTTACAGATAGCAATACTGCTGAGCCTGTTCCCAGTTCCTTTTCTTACATTGAAACTAAGAGGCTTCTGCCCCTTCAGGGCAAGCAGAGAGTCATAATGGGAGCCATACACGATCCGTCGTTCTCTGAAACCATTGATGGGAATGAGGTACTTCTGAATGAAGACCTTTTAGGTACATTTAAATCGGGGACTGGAAGTATTAAGAAATGGACTGATTTGGAAGATGCCTTTAGAAGCGAAGATGAGTATTTTCCATCCCAATTAGGAAGAAAATCAAAAAGTGCTTTCTACCAAGTGAATGATGATTATTTATTTGCTGCTGGTCAGCCTCGGTCACACAGCAACCTTCAAGAGATAGCAAAATTCATCTCAGCCGATGAGGATAATCCAAAAGAAAATATTTTACAGAACAACTGGGGCCATCCGAGAAAAATCAGAAGAAGGAGCACAAAGCACAGGAGAAGCCAGATGCTTGGTGAATCTGATGACTGGGATGGGCTGTATTCCACAATGTCAAAATCCTTTCTTTACAGGCTTTGGAAAGGGGATGTCTCTTCCAAGATGCTAAACCCTCGACTGCAGAAGGCGATGAAAGATTATTTGAGCACTAATAAGCATGGGGTGCGGTTCAAAGGAAAACGAAACTCTAAGTTGACAGGCGACCAGCTTTTCTGTGAGCTAAAAGAAAGGGTGAATGTGAAAACAATAGATGGCAAGGAGGCTCCCTTCTCCACTCTTGGATGGGAGAAGCACGTTCCCCAGATTCCACTGGGCAAATTGTATACACATGGCTTTGGGAGTTGTGCTGTAGTTATGTCTGCTGGTGCAATACTGAACTCCTCTCTAGGGGATGAAATAGGTGGGTGAAATGTACCTATTCATGTGCATATGTATGTACATGTGCGTGTTCATGTTTGTCTTTCAAAGGATTCATTCTTCTCAAGTGTAGGTCTGTAAAGGGTCTGGTTATTCTCTCTCACCAGCGTTATGTGAGTGTGAACTTACAGACTTCACTGAAGCTGTTCCCTTTCAGAGCAATATAACTGAAAGGAAAATCTGGCCTGAAGTCATAATTTGACTTGAAGAAAACAATGATGCCTTCTTAACATATTACAGCTTGTAGTATAAAAGAGACACTAGTTTCAACAGCTCTCCCATGTTTGGCATTTTTCTGCAGCGTGTTTATTTCTTCAGCTGATTAGAGGCATATTCAGGTTTTATTCCAAAAAGTTCCATTGTACCTGTCCATATTTTGGGGTGACTCGTGGAGAAACTGCCTTTAGCATTACTGTCCCAGGCTAAACTTTGTCTCCATGCCAAGAAGCAGTAGAGCATCATCTTAATCTTCTGCATATTTAGAGTTCACAGACATATAGAATATAGATCCTTGAGTAAGTAGCTTCATGCTCTAAGGACAAGTCCCCTGACCTCTTTTCCAAGTGTGAATTTAAATGAGTTCGAGTATCTCCTCGTATTGTTTTTCCATTGCTGCACTGAGCCAGTGAGGCTCACAGATGCTGAGATGTCAGTGTTACACAGAATTCCCCAAAGTTGAGAGTTTTGTGATAGCTGTTCATAAAAGGATTGTGGAGCCATAAAATTAATCCAGGTCAGTTTTATTTTTTCTTCTCAAAAATGAGTGTTACTAGTTGTGTTAACATCTCAGTAGTTCATTTCGTAGTACAGGCGCAGTATTGTAAGAAAGATGAAATGTACGTTTCAAGCTTGCTTCTTGAGCAAAGAATTACTGCCTTTAGCTCTCTATAAAAACCTTCTGATGTGCCTTTGTTAATCCTCCCATCTTCCAGGAGTTCACATCCCAATACCTGCTTCATCACACTCTGTCATCTCTTTGACACAGATGGATTTCCTTTAAATCTCTGGGATATATTAGAGCCTCTATAATTATCAATCTGCTCTAATAGGCCTCCAGCACAACCCAGGTGCTCTGCTGGCCTGCAGCAAAAGTCAAGCCAGGGTAACCCTCAGTTTCACAGGAAGCCCTACTGATCTAGAAATCTCTGGGGTGAAATAGGTTAGCAGTTCCTCCCTTCTCCAGTGTGTAGTTCTTGACTGAAACAAATTCTCTTTTGTTGTTGTTCTTGTTATTCCCCACTACACCCAATTCACACCAGTACAGATTATTGCTGTACTGGAGAACCCAGAGAACCATTGGAGAACCCCACACATTGTGACTGACTTATGTATGGCAGCGTGCATCGTGACACGTGCATGCTCAGGTACAGCCCAGGGTGGGATTTGGAGCCCTTACACTCCTGTGTGTATCCATTCCCTCAGAAGGACCCAGGGCACAGAAAGCTTATGCCATTCACTTCAAAAGAGCTTTTAGATTTAATTGGAAATTTTCCTCTGATGGGAACCTAAAGGGAAGAGATGCTACTTCATAAGGCCTATGCTGAAGTTTCAGATCTCCTCCTACCTGTTTTACAGGAAAGCATGTGCGGCAGCAAGACTCACAAAAGACTTTAAGTGTCGTGCAGGCCATGGGCAGGAACTTTTGGTTGAGCAGAGAATTTGGACCAGAATTGCAGGGGCCCAGATGACTGACAGCAGCAATATGGGTCTTAGTGGCCATTGCTACTCCGTGGAAGTGCCAGTGTACTATAGATGTCATTCCAGTGTCGTTGTATTTATACGGAAAATTGAAGCTCCAAGCATCTATTTGGATTGTTATTCATATGGGGAAGGAGCTCTCTTCCCATGTGGAGTCCAGGTGTTATGTGGTGCAGCCAAGCTTATTGCCTTGCCTTTCCACCTCTCCTCTAGTTCTCTGAAAAAGTGAGGGGAATCTGAGCAGGAAGAGGAAGAACAGATTGTGTAAGATACACTCTTATTTATTTATTTTTTAATCTGTGCATGCACAGCTGTAGGAGAAGACAGTCCCCTCACTGAGCTGGCATCAGGACTACAGCTGTTGGTTGAAACCACCAGCAGCCTGCCTGCTGAGAGGCACCTTGGATGGCTCCTCTTGGCTCTTTGGAGCCAGCTTGCCCAACCTGCCAAGTTCTTTGGTGTCCACAAAGGCACCACGAAGTCTGTGTCATTACAGAGTGGGGAAAAACACCCTATGCATGAATGAGTTCTGGTGTTTGGGCCATGTGCTGTACAGCCTTACTTGATGAAGCTGCTGTAGGTGAAGGTTCTTACTATTTATCCTCCTGAAAGAAAAAAGGTTTCAGAAAGGAGCAGTACAAGACCTTTCTCTTCATAGGCTTTTAGCGCCCTCTTCTGTGTTCGTATTAGAAATGCAGGCAGAAATTTTGAAGTGTTCTTTTGCACCCAGTGTCCCCAAGCCTGTTTTTTAATGAAAGTAAATATGGAAGTTATGCAAATTCAACAAATACTCTCATCATGATTATGCTACTTAATGGAAGACCTAGTGGTGTTGTTATAATCAGGAAGTAACCGGGATCTGTGACTGAACCTCAAACTCTCTGTAACTTTGGAATGCTTGTCTCCAAACACTAAGATTAAAAGTTAGTTAATTTAAAAGAAATTATTGTTACTGTTTGACTGCATCCTGCTCTATTATTTTCTTATTACTCTTGATGTGGAAAACCAGAGTGAAAAATTTTGGAAATGCAGTGCACTGTCTCTTAATTAAGCTGTGAAATTCCCATTTCCCAACCAAATTCCCAGCTCACACTCAAAAAGTTTTCAAAAACTTGTCCAAACTTGTATCCAAAATCTGCTTATCAATTTAAAATATGAAGGGCATTTGTTTTTCCTTTCCTTCTCCCAAAATGTGGAGTACCTGTACCTTCTATTGACTTCATGTCCTCTAGCTTCTACAAAATCGAGATGCTTTTCTTAGGCAGATGAAGGTTAGGTGTTGGGGATAGATATGTGGCTCCTGCACAGGGACATGGAAGAAGCCTTCACTCCTTATCAGTCACTGAGAAGCTGGGCTTAGTGGATATTTGGCAAAATTTATCATTTGAGACACATGTTCAAGCAAGCATGTCAGAGACTGAACTGATGTTCTTCATGTCACACAATATTTTCTTGTTTGGAGTACAAGTGTGGAGTAAATGTATGAAAGGACAGAAGATGGGAGTTGGATAGGATCAGGTCTGAACTCCACAGAAGCATATTAGTTATCTTTGGAAATGTCAGCCTACTCCATTTTTGAGCTACAGCCAACCACATTTGAAGTGACTAGAGATAAACAACTGTATAAACAATTAAGGCATTACATGACCATTTTGGCCTGAAACATGTTCTCTGCTTCAATCTGTAGAAGGGATAAAAGTGAACTGGGTAGGGGAATATTGACAAGGACAGTGTGGTTCTGGACAACAGGCATCATTTCTTACTGTCTCTTGCTCCTTTTGGACTTTGATACCCCCTAAAAGGAAGCACTGGGTGGGTGATTATCTTTCATCCAGCAGAGGACTGCATGTAGTATCTATGCTTGACCCATACTTGACCTATAGCTGTTTTCTGTTCTGTATGACTCTGAGGTTAACAGCTTGTGGGGAAACTTTGACAGTTCAGCTCTGTTAGATCTTTGCTACCAAGGGATCCTTAGGTTTCTGAGTGTGAGCAGTTTTGTGGATTAGCTTCCTAAACAGACTCTTTATGACTTGTACTGACCTTGAGAATAAGTTAGTTTGATTAATAGGTTTGGGGTGGTCTGAGGTTCTTAAATATTATACAATACTGTGAAACTCAGGCTTATAGTTGAGTGTTGTTATTGATTTGAATGGGTAAATACCCTTGCAATTAACTTTTGCATGTAATAATTCTTTGTAAATTTTGAAATAGACATAGCAACCAATTGAACAAACCTTCCCATATTATTTTTATCCAATAAAGAGACATTTTTAAGTATTGAAAGCTGAACTTATAAATGATTATGATTATTTTTCCCCAGTGGATGTTGGTGAT
Organism: Stictonetta naevosa; assembly: GCA_011074415.1. NCBI lineage: Eukaryota > Metazoa > Chordata > Aves > Anseriformes > Anatidae > Stictonetta > Stictonetta naevosa. The sequence continues at coordinate 137,039,938 of CM021697.1, read as the reverse complement.
GGTAGATGCAAGAGGATTTTTGTTTGCTTATAGTAGAATATCAATATAGATATTGATATCTATATCTCATCCATAGAATATCAAAATAAGGAAAAATGTGCAGGTTTTACATTAGTTTAATTCATTTGTTTTATTTTAGTGTTCTGTATGACTAATAAAATTAATATAAATTACCCCGTTATTTATGCTCCCAGATTCTCATGATGCTGTTCTAAGATTTAATTCTGCTCCAACACGTGGCTATGAAAAAGATGTTGGAAATAAAACAACCATGCGAATCATCAACTCTCAGGTAAGAGCTTCCTTTGGTGAATTCAAGTCAACGTCACTTCTGTACAAGATGACATTAAATTAATAACCTCTGAGAAAGTGTTGGGTAATCTGGGAAACAGCTAGTGATTTAACAGTCATGACATATAGAGCAGGTAAGAGTTCTCCCTTACAGGAATGTTTACATGTGCTGTCAGTGTAGAGTGATTGCAATAGTTATTTGATATCCTTGTCTCAAATAATTGGTTTGTAGAATTTCTCACGTGTCCTACATCTGTAAAGGCTCAGCAAGGTGCCAGAGTAATAAGTACCAAAGACCTTTGCCACACCACCTCTGGGATCTTCACAAAGCCTGGGCTGTGGGGATTCCAAAACTTTCTTCTTATATTCTCTGGTTCCCCAGTTATTTCCTTGCTAGAAGGAGAAAGAAATGGGAACTGAGTTGTCTTAATGTATAACTTTAGGCAAGTCATCGTTCTTAAAAAATTTGGAGTGAACTCTTAAAAAAAAACAAACAACAAAACTTTTATGTCCATTGGATATTACACCTGAGATGAGTTTGTTCATCTGAATGGAAACAGAAAATGGGATTTTCTGCATATGAGTGTCAACAAATAAAGTATGCATTGAGCTATAGTGACACCTTATGGCTGTGAGTAGTTTTTTAATTTTGAAAAAAAATATTGCTTGAACTCTGATCTTGGACAAACTAAGCCTTTTTCCTCTTTATGAAATGCAGCTAAAATGTAGCAACAGAATTACTGTGAAATTTTATGAAATACCGATAGAGTTTAATTAGTCAATGCCAATAGTATGGTTGGCCACGAAGCATGATGTGTACATAATGATTTTTGTTGAACACAGAAATTTCATTTGCAGCTTTTCTTATGAGTTCACTTTTTTTTTTTTCTTTTGCTTTCAGCGATGGCTCATGCAATGTCCATCCTTGGTGGGTGTGTTCTCTGTATAAAAACATGTTCTTTGCACCCACGTATATAATACTTTTCATTGACATTCCCTCCACAATCATTTTGTACTTCTTTGTGACAATGCAGGGCAGCCTGGATCTTTGAAATAACGTAGGTTAAATATGACTCCTGTTTTACTAACAGGAAGAAAGCCAAAATATCTGACTTTAGTTGTGAAATCAATGTACAAGAGAACATTGATCTCAGTGTCATTTATTTTAACTTTTTTTTTTTCTTCCTTAACTGTTCTTGATTTTACTTTTGTTTACTTTTAGCCGAAACATCCTGTTGCTGACCATGCCTAAACTCCTATCTTGGGGCAAGGACGAGGGTTTAGAGACCTCATTTAGTTGACTAGTCTCATTAGACTCTGTAGGAAAGAGAAAAGCGCCTCCAGCGAGTGATTTGAGCTTTGTTAGCTCCTGAGTGAATTCAGAGAGACTGAATGGCTAAATAAGCTGTTTGCTGCTGTGTGGGATCCTCCTTGCTCCCTGAGCTGAGTGGCGCACTCCTGCTGTGGTGGTAATGGAGGCTCATGTGATCTTCTCTGCTGTGCTGAACTTCACTTGCTTTCCACAAAGCCTCCCAAAAAAACACAACCACAGGGTGTGACTGAAATTCAGGCCAGGTCAGCTCACACAGCTTCCTCACAAATATTTGTATTCCCACCACCTTTCTACTCCTTCAAAGAGGTTGTAAGCTGGGATGTTCTGGCTTCCTGTTGGGAGACTGGCCCTTCCACCCCCAGGAGAGAAATCTTCACAGATCACTTGTTAAAAGTCACTTGCTTTACCGATTCTGAAGAAGCATAATCCATACTGGCTTTCTGACTCTCCTCTCCTTACTGTAGGAAATTCCTTCATTCAGTGGATTAATAGGCTGTTGTGGCCCTTTCCTTCCCTCATGTTCTCTGCTATGAAAGCCCAAAGGATGTGAAGGAAACCAGTGCAGCCACAACACATTGTTATTCCAGAGGAAACTCATCTCATACATATGAATGCAGGCTCAATAAGAGTGAAATTTGTGTGGACAACACCTCTAAAGGACTCTTGCTTGCTGAAAGGCAAGTGAGAGCTCCTTTGTGTGATAACTGTAGAACTGAGCTTTTAAAAGCTTGACCTTTTAGTCTGTTTACTCTGTAGTCTCAAGAAAGGAGTTTACATTCTCAGGCAAAAACTGTTCTGAGAAATGGAGTTAGTGATGCTGATGGCAGCAAGACTAATGCTGTTCTTGTTGTAGAAAGCTGATGGAAAGTCATTAAGCTTAAAGTTTATGGTAGCAAGATTATTGCTATGGCAACAATATTATTTTTCTGAAGAAAAATATGCATAATCAAATATGGCTCATTGGATCCTAAAGGGAAATGAAAATTAGTATGAATTTATTTGCCTGGAATTTTGATTAGTTTAACAGCTGGAGTCAAATTCATGCTGTTTCAACCAGTAGTGAAATCATTTGGTCCGATCCTTCCTGAGATTGGATGCACCAGGGTTCAGAGAGATCTGGTTAAGCATGGAGAGTCTGGGAAACGAGAAACCAGCAGGAGTAAAAGGGAAACTTAGGGTGGGAGGATCAGAGTACCAGTAGATGTGGGAGGGAGTTATAAGAGAGCAGTAGATCACAACAATTATCGCTGTTACTATAAAATAAAATAAAAGCACTATCACATGCCTGTTCCTGGAATTATTTTCCTAGGTATACAGGCTTTTGCTGTTATGGTCCAATTTGCCTTTTTGAAGGTACTTCATACAAGACCTAATGCTGTTGAAATGAGAAAACAACCAAAACGGAGAAAAAAAGAAAAATGCAAAGACGAGAGTATCCCTGGGGGCTGCAGCACTTCAAAGAACACTTCTTTCTGCCCAAAAAGAGGATCCTACAGACAGTGTGAAATACTGAAGCTTTCGTTTTAATGTTCCAGAACACAAAGTAATATTGATATACAATTATGCAGCATCTCAAGTGGTCTCATCACATCGCTCGCAGATGGAGAGTAATTCAAGCGTACTGCTACTTAAAACTGTCATGAGTGCTGTTTATGATTAAGCTTTTTTAATTTTTTATTATTATTATTTTTGCAAAAGAAGTTGCTTAAAATCAATCAGAATTAAAGTAGAACAAACAGCAGAGTGAGGACTGTTCATTTTAGAGAAGGATTCTGGCATTTTCCTGGGTCTCATTTGATTTTAACTGTGCATTTTTTTTGTGTGTGTGTGTGTGTTTGCAGATTCTCACCAACCCAAACCATCACTTTGTTGAAAGCTCCTTGTACAAAGATGTTATCTTAGTAGCCTGGGATCCTGCCCCCTACTCTGCAAATCTGAATGTGGTAAGATGCCTACTTGATCCCTTTTTCCCAACTTGTCTGAAAACACTGAACAAAATTCATGTATATAGTACTTCAGTCTTCTAGTTCTCACTTAGCACAATGAACTCCAAAATGTTCATCTAAAGAGCAGAGAACACTATGCATGAATCGGTCAAAAATAGTTTATTGATTAAAAACTTTTCTTAGTAGTCAGCACTTGTACTGGAATGATCTGCTCTGAGATGCTGGGATAGATGGATGATGGGTATTGTTTTTTTGGTTTTTTTTTGGATAAAAATATTGATGTTTTCACATAACAGTGATCTTTCTGTGTATTTGTGAAGGAGGGATGTTGCTAGATTTTAGAAAGAGGCTTTATCAAGAAAGATGAAGAACTGCATCCCTTTTTTTTATTTTTTTCCACCTTCCCCTCTGCCTTCCTAGACAAAATACAACACCGCAATGGCAATCTCTTTTTGCACCTTCCCCACTTGGCAGGCCTCCTCCCTATCAGTCTTCCCTTTGTGTCCACACTCCCACAGCCATCTGCACCCTGCTGCCCACCCCCTCGCTGAGAGCAGCAGACATCCATCTGCTTGTCACTCGGGGAGCCTCAGCCTTGGCGGGTGCTGCAGCTCCAGTGGGACCAGTTGATCTGATGGTTCTTGGCAGGGGGAGCTGGGAGCTGAGCAGGATGCAAGCAGAAAAGCAAACCTTTTTCTGCTCAACTCCCTTAGCAACAGATGCCAGGAGCTGCCTGCCTCCTACACAGGCTGCCTCCAGGCTGCTTCATGTGCTGCTGCCGCTGTCAGAAAATACAGAGATGCTCTCCTCCATGCCCAGGTCTTGTGCTAAGGCTTTTTGAGACCCTTGTTTGACATGGACCTTTGCATGGGAGTTGGGGTTGGCTCGTCCCACTTCACTGTATTGCTTATTGGGAGTCTTTGTTAGAAGTAAAGAGAAAGATCTGGCCCAGATTGAGGACAGGCTTTCTAGGACAAATGTGCCCTGGTGCAGGCTGCTTTGCTTCTATTCTGAATAACCTGAATGAAACTCATTCACGTTATTTTTCATGTAGTGTTCAAAATACACTGGAAAACATAAGATCAAAAAGAGTATTTTGTTGTTGTTTGTTTTTTCCTCCCAGTGGTACAAGAAGCCAGACTACAATCTGTTCACTCCCTACGTACAGCATCGCAGGAAGAATCCAAACCAGCCATTTTATATTCTTCATCCAAAGTTTATATGGCAGCTCTGGGACATCATTCAGGAGAACACTAAAGAGAAGATACAGCCCAACCCTCCTTCTTCAGGTTTTATTGGTAGGTGTATCAAGGATGGGTCCAGTAGACATGTTAGAAATTAAAATAAATAAATGCATACACTGCATGAGGATCATATCCATACATGTGTTGTTTGTTCTTGCTGTTCTGTACAGAAACAATGACCAGCCAAAATGCACACTATGAGAATTATGTAATTGGTGGATGAAATTAATGTTCCTCTTTCTTGCTGTTCACATCCATACTATACATGCCATATTTCTAAAATACATACATCTGTGAGAAAATTGTATTATATTGATTTCTCTATTGATACTAATTTCTATGTTAATGTATAAATTGTTTCAAATTTAATTTCTCAAGTGATAACCTACTCAATTCTGAAGTTCTTTGTTGGCATTGTAGCATAGAGATGCACCAGACCAAAGCATACAGCAGATAATACAGTGAGGATGAAATCACTTATGCAGTCTGAAAGGCCAGACTGTATTCCTTCCACAGGTCAAGGAATGGGATTTCCCTGTCACAGATTCCAGTGCTCAGTCTAAAAGTGGACAGAGCATCCCCTTTCTTCTTACACTCAGAGACAGAATTTCACCATATTTTTTCATCCTTTCTTAGTATTTCTTTGGTGATAATTTGACACTAAGGCTACAGTTCATACAGCATAACATCATACCTATATACATGTGCATTAGCTGGCACATAACAGGTCTTTATTGTGAATGTTGAAAGGGTACATACAAGTAGAGTAGTAAGACTGAGTCAAAGGTCTTCCTTACTGATGCACCTAGAGGCACAGAGGGCAATAGAGCTCAAAATACCATCTTCCACATTGGAAACTCGTTCTTTCCTACTTGACATTGTAATAGTGATATATGTATTTGCTGCAGTTAGAAGATGCTCTTGTCGTTCTTTTCATCTGAATCTGAAAGCATTGAGACCTGAGACTGCATGAACTATGGGGGGTGGCAGTTCTGAGCACTTATTTTGGGCTTTGTATGCAGTAGTAGTATCACATGATTTTGTGGAGCTCATCCCGGGCCTTAAAGTAGATGCTGAGGCTCTGAGAGGGATGTCATAAAGGTGTCTGGGATATGCCTATTGATGAATGGGTTGTGCTTCTCTGGAGTATGAGTGGAAAGAAGATGTGACGTATTGGGGGAGCATGGCTTGGCAGTTGGTTATTTCTTGCAGTAAGATTTTTGGAGCCTGCATGTAAAAATTCATAAAGAGAAGTCTGCTTATGTGGAATGATCTCACCAGCAGCATTTGTATTTTGCAAGAGCAATTCTTAGAGTAATGAAGTTGTTGATAAAAATAGGATAACAGCTGCTGATCATAAGAATAGTGAAGAGAATTATTGTGCTGTCAATCTGTACTTCCACCATATATAAGAAACACTTCAAAAGCTTTCTTTGAAATCACGAGTTAATTTCACTGTAAAAGTAGATTAGTAATCTTTAACCCCAAATCTAAATGTTCTTGACTAAAGATATCTTCCAAGCAGAGGATGCTTTGAAACTACTAATCATGAAAGAAGCAAAAACATTGGCAACAAACGCTGTACAGGTACATATACTCTCTATGTGCAGATGCAGATTCGTCTGTTCACCTTTTATACTTATATAAATATGCATTATTTATAATATGTAAATATAATTATATTGTTATTTTGTAAAGGAGATGCTTAGACATTTTGCCAATGCTATTATTAATGTCAAGATAAGTCAGACAAACTTACTGGGAGTCGTATCCACCTCATTTGATAGCTAACTACTGTTCCGATGGATATATTTTAAATATTTTATTAGAAAGAGGCTCCCTATATTTGTAACCTTATTGAATGTTTGTCTATGAGTTGCACGTGTAATGTAATATAAACTGGGAGACAGCACTGAAACAGCAACTCTGTGTTGTCAAAGGGCAAGGTAAAGCATAAAAATATAATGCAGCTTGGCAGAAATCTGAAAAGTCATGTTGGTCTTCAGATCAGGTATCTCTCAACAACTCATGCAGCAAATAACCAGTTGGAACTGAAGCTGGCAGACACAGCCGAGTGCACCTGCATGAAAGACGTATATTGAATATCGAGCTTCTGTCTGATTATTATAAAATCTATAAAATTATCTTCTATAAAATTAAAGAATGGATAAGTGATGGCCATCATAAAATTAGTATCTTAATTTCAACAAGATATGGGAAAATGTTTTACTAAATGTCCATTCTGTTAAAAAGATAGGCTGTTTTGAGTAGTGTATGGATTTTCACAGACAGAGGGACCTGTATCTTTGAATCTAAGCAGTTTATAGCAAGGACCACAGTGATTCCATTCACTTTATTAGAATAACTTATTGTATATAGGTGTATAATGCTCTGCAATTAGAATGAATATAAATTTTATACAGGGATATCATTTGTCATCCATACTTGCCCTGGTGGAAAGTCAGGCAGTTCATAGCCCTCCATGAACTGCTGTTACTTGTGGAGAAAGAGCAGCAGTTCTTCAAACCACTGTTGGTGCCATTTATATGGAAATGTTTTTTTTTTTTTCTTTTTCTTTTTTTCTTTTTTCTTTTTTTTTTTAAAAAAAGGTTCTGGGTCAACTTTTGTTTCAGGCTTTTTAGCCCCCTTCAGCACATGGAAACATCAGCCTATTTCCTTTCAGGAATATTTTAGGGTGGTCTTAGAGTATTTCTTCAGTTATTACATTTTGCATTTGAAATTTGTATCCATTTCTGCTGCTTAGCACTGTTTATAAAAACTGAGCCTTTCCAAAGGAAGGATTTTCAGGTGGAATGTGTTTTCATGGTGTCTTTCTGCAGCAGTCACCATCCTTCAGTAGTGACCAATGCCAATGGAATCTTTTAACATTGTTAACAGCTATGTTAAGTTATTTAAGTCACAATATTATGACTTTTTGAAAATGGGCCAGTAGTTCATTTGTGGAGAAGATGTAGTCTTGTGACTTTAGGGGAAAGAGAGAGTGGGAAGAAGAAGGACCTTCTGGTTTCTCCACCACATGGAAGCTAATGGGGACATGTTTTGTGCTCCCTTTGGGGAATGGGATGCCCTATCTCAATCACAGCAAAGCACTCTCCTGGAGACACAGACTCCCCAAAATCCCATCTGCATTAGCTTAGTGCCAGCATGTTTTGGGAAACACGGCACACATCCTAGCTGTAGAGGAGGGGAGAGAAGAGGATGGCAAGGGAAGTGTGGTAAGCAGCAGCCTTGGATGTACTCTACATGTGACATATAGAATAAGGCATAAGTCTGGAATGCTTTGGTTATATCACATTTTATGTACATTCACCTACAGTTTTTAATATAATATACATATGTCACTGCTTCCAGCCACTTCTGAAATGCTAACGTACACTGCAGAGGTTGAAAATCAGTTGAGATGTGTACTATCCAACTCACATCAGCTTCATCCAGAATTTCTGTTTCTCTGGCATCAGGCTGTAGCATGAAGATGTTCCTGTTTTCAGTTTTCTTGGAAGCACTATGTCAGCTTGCAGCAATCCATCCATCACAGATGCCATTTTGTGCATATAGTGCTCCATACAAACCCATATCTGACTGCAGTCTTTTCCACTAAATTTGTTATTATTTTAACACTTCTTTCTGTTCTGCTTAATGATAGGTATAAGTTCAAGACATTTAAAACAAGCTGAACTAATTGTCTGTAAAACTGTGAGCAGAAAATAGTGACCAATTTGTTAGGTGCTCCTTGTAAGGGTATACCATCTCTATGAAGGATGAATTTGGCACAGACAAGTCAGACAAGTCGTCATTTAGTCTGGTATTTCCTAGTGGAGCTATCTCAAGTATCTCAAGAGCTAAGAATAAGGACCAAAAACAGTAGTTTTTTTTTGTTTTTTTTTTTTTTTTTGTGTGTGTGTGTGTGTGTGGTGTTGGTTGGTTGGTTTTTTAATGAGCAGTTTCACCAGGGTAAAACGATCTTTTATTTTAATCTGGGAGTCTTTTTTGGCTTGTTTTCTCAGATACTGATGAGGACTTTGCCTTATGTGGCATGCTACTTAGCTAATGTCATTCCTCATTATAAATTATTTGCTTTTTGTGTCTCTAACCTAATACTTAGATGAGCTTTGAGCATCATTCCCTGCATATTTTTGCAGCTGCCACCATCATGCTTTTAAACAAAAGTCTGCATGGTATTTTCATCATCTTGCATTAGCACTAGGCAACAAGTTGCCTTGGTGGCTTTTCAAATTAACCAGCTTTGGTTCATATTTGAAAACTGGGTTTGTTAAATGAGTATTGATATGTTTACATCCACTCTTGGACTTCGATCTGCTGCATTTTTTTCAGACATGACGAAGTGTAAGCATTCAACTACTAGATCTCACATTTGGATTCCACTGGCAAATCCTAAACTGGTAGTTGAAGAAACATCACTGTTTTTAGGGAAATTTTTTGCTCTACTTTTTGGCAGCTGCAATAAGCAGAAACTGCTTACTTCTTATTAATACAGATATCCTGTATAGGCCCATAGTTTTTTCACTATGAAATAAGAACTCAGTCTTCCTCCCCTCTTTCTGAACATATCAAAGTTTAGTTATTATTTGAGGTTGGTGGTGTGTAAACTGATAGTCTTCCACATTTACCATTCTGTTTTAAGAGAGCTATTCCTATACTCTCCTTGGTAGCCTATATAAACAACCTAATTCTGACCTGCCATTTTATCATCTGAACTCCAAGACTAAAACTGCTTCTTTGAGTTTCTTAATAGCAGCATTCTGTGCTCATTGGGTGGGTTTGCACATCACCATTCTGATTTAAAAAAAAAAAAAAATCTAGATTATATACGTTTTTTAATCAATATTTTGACCTTACCCTTTTTTTTTTTTTTTTTTTACTAGCTGAATTTAGAGTGAATTCCTGTTTAGTGTAGTCCATTTTTATGCTTTGCTAAGCTACTTCTAAGGTGATTTTCCTTCAATTTCACATTTATATAACCATAACTTTTTGTCAACAGCTTTTGTCTTTTTGAAAAGCTAGGTGAAAGCTCTGACTGTGTATTTATTTTATTTTATTTTGTCTCCCCAAATCAGAACGTGGTCTGTGTAGGTTTCTACACTTTTTTTGTCTGTGTAGGTGGTAATCTTTTCTGTGCAATGTAGCTTTTATCCTAATTTATGGACAACTAAACACAAAATAATACGTAAGCCTAGATTAATTTGGAGAAAGAAAGGCTTGTTTGGGGCTTTAGATTTGATGTTACAGATTTAAAACAGTTATGTATCATTAATAGTTGATAACATCATTTTAATCTATTTGCATGCATTGAGACAATAGTACAAGAAGACTACCATTACATTGGAACATTAGCAGATCTAAGAACTAAGAACTTAAATTTAAAATGGCTTTAGAGAGCGTGTTGAATAGAACACAGCTGATCTTCAGCTCTGCTTAGACAAAATATTCTCACATGAACTGAAGTAAACAATTTGACTTAATAAGAGTTGCCTTTATTACTGTCACTTGCTCAGCTGTTTGCCAGCAGTTTGTTAAGGAACAGAATGGTGCTTACTCTTTTTCAGCTCACTTTTTTTCAAGTATTATCAAGCAAATAAATAATACTTCCAATACATAAGCTTTAAATTATTTTACTTTAAATACAAAACACTACAAAATTTAAGCATCTCCTACTTCCTGAAATAGAGAGATAAAGGAGCAAAATTTTCTCTCAAAGCACTCCAAATTGCATTAAAAAGTCTTTAATATTATTCCACATCACCCAAATTTGAATAATACACTTAAATGTATATGGTATTACTAGTCAGCATTTTCCTGTCTATGCTCATATTACGGAGTATATTATTGTGATTAATGTACAAATTTTTGCATTCCACATTAAGTGATAAATGTCATTTTCTAGGTCTAGTATATAATGCTAGTGTCTATACATCAAAGATGAGATGACAAGTGTTACACAATTTGTTAAGTTTAGGCATAGGTTCATTTGCTGACAATTAAATTCCTTAATAAATATTTGTTTTTCTGTAAATTTAGGCTCTGTTGCAGTTAATATTTATCATAGTTCATGAACTAAACAGATGTAAAAGAATCCTTTTAAGGAACACAGTATTTTTAAAAGTGAAAGCTACTTTTTCTACTTGTTCCAAAGCAAGTGAGGCACATTTGGCCCAGTATCAAGGAATAACAAATTTTCTTGTAGTATCTGAAATCCAACAAGCTGATTTTGTTTACTCAAGACTTGACAAATAGACGCTATAGAAGTAGTCTAACATATAGAAAACTATACTTTCTAAATGCTTTATGTTTATTTGTAATGCCTTGAAGTGTATGCTTTATCAAATACAGACTTACTGGTGCATCTAGCTAAATTCTGTTCTATAACTATATTTGTGGTGTGTGTGAAATGAGACACATTATGAGTGTAATAATGAGATTATGTAGATTTAAATGTTTTCAGTTTCTCTTACATTTTGTTAAAGTGATACTGAATTATTGCTGAGTGTCTGAATTACTCATTATTTTAGATGTTTTTGTACAGTCTCCGTTGTATTCAGGTATATTAAGCTTTATTTTATTTACTTACAAGTTAGAGAACATTCATTATAAGTTAGTGTGCTAACCACAAAGCTTAATTGTACTGTATAAAAGATCCATGTTGGAAATTGAAAACCTCTCAAGTCATTAAAATTTTCAAGAACAAATTAAGAAACATTTTCTCCTTTCAATTAGAATCCATAATATATGTTCATTTGTGTAAGCCATCCATGCAGGGAAATTAAGATTAATTTACTTCTGGTTTAAATGTTTTCAGCACAGATTTTAAAAATCCAAAATTTTATTTGTGCCAACTGGACTGAGTTTAAACCATATCCCAAACTTCCTAACACCATAGATGTTTCCTGAATAGGGAAAAAGTAACACATCTTTCTGAGCGTTTTGAAATATTAATATACAATATTTATATATTTAATACATGGTAAGGATTTTTGAAAGATGGAAAATCCAGCAAGGATATTACCATAGACTAGAACGCAGAATATTCTATTCAATAGAGAAATATCTTCAGCTACAATTTGAAATATATGGTAGCACCAGTCATGTCTGCCAAAGCTAAAGTCATGCCAGATAGATTTTCTTTTCTATGAAATTTTGATTAGATAATTAAGATATTTTCTATGAAATTTTTATTAAGATCTAGAAACTTTAAAACATAATCATCAGACTTGGAAGAGACCTAGAAGTCATTTTCCTGCCTTGCTGGTTCCACAGTCATGCCTACAATATTATTTTTGCAAGCTTCAACAAACTTGAAAAGATTCTAGCTTCTCCATCCTTAGAGGTACTTAGTATCAAACTGGGTGAGACTGTAAACAACCTGCTTTAACTTCAAATTTGTCCCTGCTCTGACAGGGGGAGATTGGACCCAATGAGCTTCGGAGATCCCCTCTCCTCTGAACTACCCCACAGTTCCCTCCAGACCTCTCTAATGTCATGGCAGTGTCATCATTCAGATTGACAATATTTCTGCTCTTTGTACTGGAGCTTAACAGGTTCTTGACCAAATTACCTGGGTACGTTAGTAATACTGCTACTACTACGTTAATTAAATGAGTCTGTTTAATCTAGATTTTACTGATCTTATTTAAGGCCCACTGATAAAAAGCAGACTTTGCCATGAACTTTCCTTGGCATTCACTCTAAGGACTACTTCTCTATTTTGATGTTTGCATGCTATAGACTTCTCACAGACTTTCCAGTTCAAGTTTTACTTTTCCTTAAGTCATGCATATCCTCTGACCTACCCTAAATACTTTGTAATTTACTGCTTCCACTCCTATCTTATGGTTGTAAAAAAAAGCCATCTCCCTTCAGCTTGGTCCTTGCACATAAAATTGATTTCTGCCCACAGCTAGGTCAGTCAGAGAGCAGTATTCATACTACCTAGCTGTAGATGCCTCCAGTACAGGTCTGTGTTTGTGTTAGTCAGCCTCAACCTCATTAAAGCAAAAAGCAGGCACCTCTTAAATATGGCTACCAGATCTGTGCTCCTATCTACAGGTGAATTTTTCAGGCTGTTCTGTTAGCAGAGGTATAACCCATGAAATACAAGTTATCTGTGCTGCCACACAGCTTTTCCCGTAGTCAACAGAAAGAAACAGGAATTTCTGGGCATGATTCATAGGATCCATTTTTAAATGTCTACTCTAGGATGAGTAGACATGCACTGCTTCCTAAGAGTACCCACTTTCTTTCACTGGCAATAAAGGAGCCTGTGATAACTATCTCAGATGTGGGTGTCTGTACCAATAGGCAAATTTGGTTAGATGAATCACACCTTGTTTTCATTTCTTTACACAGTTTTCCTGAAAAAGGCAATTACATTATTTTTGTCAAAACTACAGAAGCTTCTGATCTAGAAGTGGGGAGGGGAAGGTGCTTGATATCAAGAGAAAGACTTTATTTCAGTTTCTGCCTAGACACTGGAGAGGAACAACACTTTCAGGGAACAATTAATCCCATCCTAAAGTAGACATCTAGAATAAATCAGATGAATTATGCCCTAGAAATGCTTGTCTAGCATTGTCTGTAAAGACTGCAAAAGGAAGCAATAACACAAAGACGTGTAAAGATAATAAATGGGATAAGAAATGGGAAGTGAGGTAGTACTTTGCAGAGCAGACTGACAAGCAAAACATGGTAACATAAGCCAGATCAAAACAGCAAGCAGGCAGGCGTGTACTTCTTTATCTTCAAAAGCACATCTAAAATGTAGAATTTCAAACAACGTAAAAAATATTTTGAGGATTATGTAGGTGCTGGGAAGTTGTAGCTAATTTGAAGAGTGTAAGATTGAAGGTAACCAGAGAAGAGAATGAAAGATGAGGAAACTGAGTTGTGAGGTAGATGAAAATATGGACAGATTGGCGCACCTATACCTGCTGGATACAGATGTCAGTAACTCTGCAACATTGTTAATACCAAGCAGAGAGAGCAACCAAGTGGTACTGAAAAAACAAGAGCTGAAATTTGAAACCTGTAGCATGGGGGATTCTGTCGGCAGCCCCGTTTTAGGGACAAGTCAGACATGGCATTAGAAAGTGAACAGAGTAAAACTGGATACATCTTGATACTGATGTAAATGTCTTCATAATGTAAACTACTGCTTCCACAACAGTGGGAGCAGGTAACTCCAAAAGAGAATCTGGGGGCTGTAGCAGCTAAGGAGAAGGACCTACCTCCTTGGGTTCATTTAGATCAAGTGCGTTATCTTGCACGCCTTGGGATCTCACCCATGGGTTGTTGAGATGAGAGTGCTGGTTGTACCACTGTACTGGGTCTGGCTGGGACCACACCATTGATCTCTTTGGCTGTGGTGTTAGAGGTGCTAAAGGTTAAAAAGTCTGGCAGTGACCACTGTTCTTCCCCAGAGTAGGTTTTCTGCATTTGACTTGTGCACCAGCTCTGGAAGACTCAGGACTGCTTGCATTTCCACCAGGACAGATAAACCTCTGTATCACAGAGACACCTCTGTATATGGTAGCCTCTACTCACTGTCTTAGCTCATTTTCTAGTTTGTTGACTCTAGCCTTAAACACAAAGATGTGCTGTAAATTAGCTGTTACCCCTCAGGAACTAGCCCTTTGAGTCACTGTTTTGTCCCTCAGAACATCATTATCCAGTATAAGCAAAAATTTTGAACGGACTGTTGGAAGTTTTGGTTATCTGAGTAACCAAATCTGAAATCCCATGGAAAGGTCTGCATAGAATGACACAGAAAAGGAAAAGAGCTAACCTAGGTAGGACAGCATGTCTTTTTAGATTGATTCAGGAGAGCATTAATACATAGATCACTGAGAACTAAAACTTTACCACTTCTAAGTGCTTCATTAACTAATTACAGAAAAGTCAAATTGCTTAAAATTTTGTCATTATTTTGAACTGTTCCTGCAGTGACGTGGCCATCTGCATTGTTATTAAGGAAATTATAACAGAGTCCCAGTTTTTGTTCTAGACATTTTTCCTATCCCACAAATGACAGTTTTCTTTAGTAGTTTTAAGATTATCTGGGTTAGTGTTGCAGTAGAGTGAAGCATACTCTGGTTAAGGCGTGTACTTTCCATCAGAGATGATTTTTCTATGACTTTGGTGAAACTTTTGAAACTGGGTCCAGGCTTGGTTCTGGGTGCGGGAGAGAAGTCATTTTGTTGTCTCTTTCTGGACGTGGTTCATTATTGCACACCTTTCCACCATCTGTTCTCTGATTCAGCTGGATAACAGTTACCTTAGAGTGGCAGGTGGGCTCTCCATCAGTGGAGGAAGGATGTTGACAGTGGAAAAGTAGACGAAAGCATTTGTAAAACTGAAACAACAAACAAACAATTCTAGATGGAATTGCTAGGCAGTCTAAAATTCAGAGCATCTCTATAACAGTTTTGAGGCAAGGAAATATAGATAATTAAGCTTGTTCTTTTTGCCCAAATGAGGGTTATATATTTTTCACCTTGAGTCTACGTATCTTTCTCATGAAGATTAAAGTTCACTTAAATTTGTGGACTTTTAATTTGAAATTGATATGCTTAGCTTTTTTAAAAACATAGTCTCTGTATCACTAAAGCTGGAGAGCAATCTGAAACATTTTCAGAACCTTTCATTTATGATAAAAAGAAGATTTAATCACAGAAGTAATTGGTTTTCAGTTACTTCACACATCAAGCAGGGAAAAAATCATTTTGATAATCTAATGATACACAGCAGGAAGAACATAAGGTTCTTTTCATTAGCAAGCCATTGAAATCTCGGTGTTCCCAAACTGCAAACTGAACTTCAGAAAATGGCTTTGCTTAATTAAAGAACCAAAATAATTTTTATGTTAATTCATTTCACTTGTGAGAATTACCCAAAACACCTTTGATGCTTTATGATTCCAAAGCTGTTGGGAGAAAAAAAAAAGGGGGGGGGGGGGGGGGGGAACAACAATTACTTCAGTTCTCATTTGTAAGTGCCAAGTAAACAGAATTAATACAGCTGTCTCCTCTGAGAGTTGACAGCCACATTCAACAAATAGGGATACCAGTACTACAACAAATGTTTCAATATGTTTGTTATATATTTTGATTTTTAAATGACATCTTTAAAAAATTCTGGTGTCCAGGGCTTACTCAGTCATTTTCCTTTCATGTGGCTATATGAAACAGAAAAGACTCTTATAAGCTGTGGTTGATATGAAAGTATTGCAGTTTTGACAGTGCTATTTATCAATATCTCATATAGTCCCTTTGAAAATGTGCAAATGCAACATTAAGGTTTCCCTCATCTCAAAGCTATAAAGACCTTCTGTTAGTACAGATTTACGGTTGTGCCGTGGGGAAGCAAAGTCTGCACAAGCACACCTGTCTGAATCTGTCCTGATCTTGTTTTTCATCCCGAGCATGGGATAAGGAGAGTAGCAGCATCTTAGAAGTGCACCGAAGGTTAAAGCTAACCTTTGGCTGGCTTTAAACAGGAAATGAAATTCTTTATCACCCTTCTAAGCAGCTATTGACAATGCTGGTGACAATCAACTATTGACACGTGGCAGGAAACAATGAGTTGGTATTTTGTGGGTTCCTCCTTGCTGAATAGGAGGTGGTATGGAGTTTTTCCTATCAACAGCACTGTTGTAAGAGGAAATTCACTTTCCTCTGTCCACGAAACCCATTTGGAAATTTCTCAGAATCTGTGGGCTTTCATGCTACTAATACATGGCTGATGCTTCTCATGTATGACCTTCTGCATGCATTTAGGCTGTCTTCTTGGCAACATCTTCCTGCCTACAGAGAAGGAAGTGGATGGAAAAAGTGGAATTGGTTCAGTTCTAGTTTGAGAAAGACCAATGTTGTAATAAGCTCAGAGGAGGATAGAAAGGGAACATCTGGACTTTTTCTTTTCTCCTCTTTCTTTTCTCCTCTTTCTTTCTTTCTTTTTTCATCTTTCTTTCTTTCTTTTCTCCTCTTTCTTTCTTTCTTTTCTCCTCTTTCTTTCTTTCTTTTCTCCTCTTTCTTTCTTTCTTTTCTCCTCTTTCTTTCTTTCTTTTCTCCTCTTTCTTTCTTTCTTTTCTCCTCTTTTAGATCTCCTGTATGCGTCAGGCAGAGGTTAACAGTAGAAATACAAAGAACTCCTTAAAAATATCAGATAACTGCTCTGCATTGTATGCACGTGAGCTGTATTCTGCAAGGGAACGTAAAGACCTAGTCTGACTTGCTCAATAACTTCAAGAACTCATGGTATACAGGAAAGACAAGAAAAGTCATCAGCTGACTCCATGCAGGTGCTTTAGGTCGCTGGTTCTTGTCGGATATTTTGTGGACAGGCAGGATAGGGTAAATAGGGGGAGGTGGGAGAAAGCGGTATACTCACTCAGGGAGGCATGGTAATACACAAGATATGATAGGATATTTACTCTTTCCTTGTGCTCAGTGTACTACCTAGTTAACTTTATAGTCATCAGAATCTTTAGATATCAGTAACAAGTAAAACCTGGCCTAATAAAAAAGCTATACTTCCATAAAATCATTATGAGAAGTAATACTTAAAGATGTACAACAATGAAGAAAAGCAAGAAGGGAAAAAAAAAATGACTGCAGGAGAACTTCTGGGAGACTGGTGGAATATGGGGTTCACTCTTGTTTTCACTCTCTCCTCCAGGTATCCTCATCATGATGTCCATGTGTGACGAAGTGCATGTGTACGAGTACATCCCTTCAGTCCGACAGACCGACCTATGCCACTACCATGAACTCTACTACGATGCAGCTTGTACCTTAGGGGCCTATCACCCTCTACTCTATGAGAAGCTGTTGGTGCAGAGAATGAACAAAGGTTTGCAGGATGACCTGTATCGGAAGGGGAAGGTCATTTTGCCAGGATTCAAATCTGTCAAGTGCCCCAAACGAAATAATTCCCCACACTTGTAGAAGAGAGTCCTTCAGAAACAATGTGCAATAAGGTACTACTGTCGTACTATAAACAAGGAGAGAATACTTGAAAAATGTATCTTAGACCAGTCTAGTCTTGAGTCTATAAATTGTAATTAAGTAGCAGGCATGAGAAATACTTCATTTCTGAGCCTGAGTATTTATTACTGCGTTGCAAATAATTAAAGAAAATAAAAAAGCTTAGCTTATGAAAGGTGCAGAGGACATACTTAGGCAGAAGTATAATGTATTGTTGTGGGTGTGACTGTCAGAATTTGTCAGTGGTCTCTTATGCCACATATGCTAAATTGTAACTTTTTATTTTCTAAATGAATTTATTTAACTGTTAAATCTGGCATTGTGAAACAGCCTGTATCGTTCATGTACAGAGCTGCCACTTGAACGATACATCCTTTCTTATGGCTCCGTGGGATTTTCACACTCTCCAAGAATGAAGTAATTGCTACTCTGAGCTGTGCGTTCATTGATTAGAGGATACTTTTAATTCCTGTTCACACACAGGTTTACTTACAGACTTCCAACAGTATAGGGGGCCTTACACTGGCTATAAAGTCAATGCAGACACACAAACCAGATAAATCAGTAAAACTGCTGGATGTAGCTTTGGTCACACCATTGCTCACACTGTGTGGGGCAGAGGGAAATGAGAAATTCCTCATTTCCATAGAAAGCAAGAAATATATTGGTAACTCATTCAGGAAAAAAATTCTCCCTGAGAGGCCCATGAAGAAAGTGAGGGAGGAAATGATGCCTTCCCCTGGTCTGCACAGATAAAAACTATCCAAAGAAAGCCAAGGGAGGCTGTGTAGCACACATATCACACTGAAAGCAAATGTAGAGGGAGTTCACCTTTCTTCATCAAAGATAGCATTCAAGATTATAAACATCATTTGTTAGGCATTTCATTGTGATATAAATCAAATTCACTTGCTCACAAGTTACTGCTGTTAAGAAAGTATAGGGTGTTGTCTAACAAAAGAAGAGGGTATCATTTTATTATTTATTTTTTTTTTAGCCTTTGAAAGGCTATACCCCAGAGAAGCTGTAATGCCTTAAAAACAAACAAACAAAAAACTGACTGTGGATTGCATATGGAGATAATTTAATATTTTCCTATTTTCCTTTGTAACACACAACCAGAATATTCTCTAAGGCTATTCTGAAAATCCACGTGAACACTAACACATTTAAAACAGTACGACTTCAGATTTTCATGTAGACTGGAGGATTTATTGTTGTTGTGTTATTCTTTTTCCTTGTTTTTTTGTTGTTTTTTCCACACAACTGTACCCTTTCTCAGAGTAAGTTCAGTAGAAAAGTATGTAACCAAAACCACAGCTATGTCCTTTTTAATTCTATTCAGTAAAAATGCAAAAAGTTCAAAGAGGCACTGAAAAGAGGAGCTGAGTTGAGTGGTTGTGGTGGAAAGCATCTTTTGTGTTTTGTCTTAAGCAATAGTAAGGCAATTAAAGAGTGCAAATAGTATTAATGACTACTTCCTATTCAATAGTAATGTATCACCGGAGAATTCTTTTTTCTGTCACTCTGCTCTTAGGGACTGATGATTTTCCCTCCTCAGAAGTGAAGAAAATGTCTCCCATAGGGCTTAGCTTTCTTTTCCTATGTAGCCTCTTAATTTGGGCTATATGGTCCTGTAAGATTCCTCTCATTGACAGAAAGTGTGTCCAGATGGTCTAAAAACTGTACTTCTGCGTTGTGGATAATCATGTCCATGAATCATTTTGGTACATATTGAAATGAATAGTTTTTATTTATGTTAGCCTTAGACCCTGGATATATTACATACTGAGTTTTTTAATGTTATGTATGTCAGCAGCTTTTATTCTTAATAACATTGTTATTTAATCTTGCAGAGAAAAGATAACCTACGTAGAGCTATTCTATTCTTCCATATGCTTGGTAACCTGTTTGCAAAACATTTGAAGTCCGAACCAGTACTGTCAAATATGTCTCTCTCTCCAGTGTGTTGGATTAGCTACAACATGTTTGTAAAGAAAGGGAGTTGATTACCTTTCTAGGACTAATGAATATACTACTTTTCCATAAACAGGATATGATCAAGTTCTAAAAGAAAAAAAAATCACTTTGGTCTGCAACCACTAATTTAACTTTGTTTTTCACAAAGAAGAAAAATACTAACTGTATTACTCAACTACCCACAGCAGGATTATGTTGTATTACTCCCTTGGTAATCTGTCAGAATAATCCACATATCTGTTGTACAGAACAATGTGAATTTTACAAAGTCTCATGTAACAAGTGATGAACATACTTACTTAATACATAATTTAAATAATGATGCAGAACCAGGTCTGAGACATGAGAAAATTAACTGTATATTTTTAATTTACTGGACTCTGCGCATTCAAGCCCTTTCAGCAGAATCTTCTACTTTGCCAGTATGCCAGCTCTTTAACCTTTGATGATAATTACTGCAACTGTTTCCAGGAGAATGTGGTGTGTGCTTACCAGCTGCATCCTGATTTATACAGCAGTCAATGCTCCTTCTACTAGTGCTGGGTGGGTGCTGTAGCATCATCTTAGAAGATGCCACAGAGCTGTGCAGCCAGCACTTACTTTCTTGCAATGGAGTTAGACCAACTTGTGATGCCCATCTTCTTGAAAAAATAAGGACCGCAGGACTGGTTTCCACTGTGATGTTTCATCGGTCTGTCTGCTCAAACACCTGGTGGCTGCTTAAAGAGACTTTATTACCCTACCATGTCTTGTCCTTTTTTAGACACAAGTGCAAGTGCACTTGATTTGCTAACCAAGGGCTCACCTCCACTTTGTGCAACAGGGGAAGGGGCAGAAATGAAGAGGGAACATAAAGGACCTTCAGAGGTGCTGCCTTCACCGATGCATACGCTCTCTGTGGCTTTGGCATTGGTGGCTTTCATAGGAGCTCACCATGTATTTTTGCATTTACCGGCATTTCACTGTCCCTCAGGAGGGCAGAGAGGTCTTTACAAAGATTCAGTCAACATGAAACGATGAGTGAGTGTGTAGTTACACTGAATCCACAATATTTTAATAATAGTAACATGAGAGACTGCTGGTTTTAGATACTTATATTAAATGCAGACAATGTGAAAGGAAATGCATTTTCCCACTCAGATATCACAGGGTTGTGTGGTGTTTTTTTTTTTTTATTTTTTTTTTCTTTTTTTTTTTTAATAGATATAGGCTTGGCTTCATAGTACTTCTGTGTGGCTACTGCACACTAACAGAGAAGGAATAGTACCATAGGCAAGGGAGGTCTGCACAAGCCTGGCTTTTGACATGTGTCATCAGCAAAGCAAATGCTAGGTGATTCCTGAGCTCCCTTCACACATGGTAAAATGATGCAGGTTTTAAATGTATGGAGGTTTCCTGACAAGTAGGAATAAATTGCATTCAAAAGCTTTAGAAACTCTTTTCTGTACCCTGGTGCTGTGTACAAAAGTTGCATTTAGTTGAAAACAAACAGAAACACAGCAGCATCCTAAGTAAATATGCTGAGTTTATGTTGAATTGCATTATGCTCTTTTTCCCACTGTGAATTCTTTTTTGACTTGTGGTGCTCTATCCTTTTATACCTTCAGCCTTTGGATGCTTAAGTCAAGATATTCTTCTGTTTATTAAAAAAAAAAAAATGACAGATTTTGCCTCATTTTGAGCCAAAATCTTTCTATCAAATTATTAATTGTTCCATTCCTTTATAGTTCTAAAATTTACCTGGGCATAAACTCACAGTTCAGTTTAGTGTAATTCCTTAAACTACTAAATATTCTTAAGAAATATGTTCGTTAAGAGAGAGAGATTGTTTACACACTCTAATCTGCAATCTCTCTGTACAAATTTAACTAAATCATTGCTTGTCTTTGATCAGGACACTTTATTTGATGAAAACATCCAAATTCTGAACTCGTTCCTGCAGATCTCTTGGCAAACTCAACAAAACCAAGAGAGTTTTTAACTTAAATTAAGACAAGTATCTACACTACATGGTTGCACAGACGGAACTCATTCATTTTTGAGGTGGATTTATCTAAGCAGAAGTTCAAATAGATGTAGACCAGCTCAATGCATAATGATTTTATTATTAGTATTATTTCCCATTTCCTTCCTCCTCAGCAGTTCTTAAGGATGGAAAATACCACTTGGACAGTGACATTATGTACTGTGAAAGGAATATTGAATGTATTGACTGCAAAAATAAATGGCTACTCCTTTTCACTTCATGCTGTCTAGAATTGATGAATACTAAATAAATTAAATTGCTATTTGAAATAAGTAATTCAGAAGACTGTAATTAGAAAGCATCTAGATATTTCCTGGAAGCTATCCTCTCACATGCAAGGAGGATACCTGATTTAACTGTTTGAAAGTTAAAGTAGCCCATGTCTGGGCATACCTGCATCATTAAATGAATTTTAACACTATAAATTTATTCTCTCTGCCTTAGTGATCAGATTCAGAGTTTTGTTCTTGAAATTAGCATTGTGTGTAAAAGCCTTACATCTATCCATATCATCTCATCACTCATAATATGTAGTCATCGAACTATTCAAATATAGACTGTGTACTTTTTTAATAGCTTTGAGAATTATTTTGTATGATGATTTTTTTAAATGAATGTGTACTCTAATAGCAAAGCTTAAGATTTTACAGGAGTCACATTTTTAAGCAGTGTTTGTATACATTTTAACACTTTTTATATTTTCTATTATGATTTTGTATATTTTTATGTATGCACAGTGTACAGATTTTTTCCTGTAAATAAAACATTGTTTTTCATTTGTTTAAGAGTGCTGGTCATTTCATACTGGCTTGAGTGAATGACACTGAACTGTAGATGGCATGAAACAGGGAAGGTGAATGACACTGATCTCAAACTGAAATGGACAGATAGGCTGGTTAGCTTTCAGTAAACTACAGAAAATGGGAAAAGTTGTGAAGACAGTTTTATTCTAAAATGAATGTGTCTACCTGAGCAGGTGCTCTAGGATTCCCCCAGGAGGACATACTATGCTACTATAGCTTTGACAGTTAATTTTTTAGCATAGTCAAGCCCTCTAAGGAGGTCATGCTCTGGTTACTTGATGCTGCACTCAAAATGCTAATAAACTTAAGTGGCTGTGCCATCCTTTCAAAGAATCCAGCATCATGTCTTAGCATGAATATAATTTTTAATTAATTATGAAATAAATGAAAAACAACTTACCAAAGGGAAAGCATAAGTTGCTATTCAGTCTGTGATGAATTACCATACAATGTAACCAATATAATCTGTGAAAATCCATGAATGTGAGGCATCCACTGCTTTTGGTAGCCTTTGAAATATGCAGTGACTGAAGTTGGGCTAACAGAGGTGGTATAAACTGTTTTCATCCCAGACAGTCACAGTGAGTCCATGCCTACAACAAAGCTAGTTGCACAGCAGTAGAACGTTAAGCGTTTGATTGCCATCATGTAAACTCCTGGCAGCCAGTAATCATGCAGCTCATCCTTTGTATTACACCACCTCCTGGCAGGCAACATTGAGGGGATAATTACTATATGTCATGATTTGCAAGTAACACTTTTCAGAAAACTCAGAACAATGAGCTACACTAGGGGAAACTGAATGTTGGGATGCATGGAAGAAGCAACTAATTAATGCTTTTCAAATCCTTCAACTTTGCTTTTACTCTGTGCTTTTTTTTTTCTTTCTTTCTTTAAAACACACAGAAAAAAAAAAAAAACACTGCCTTGCATATGATAAAACGCTCATTAAACTTAATTGTTTATGACATGGGAGAAGACGTTCTTGTCTCACAGAATGTCCCACATGCATACAGACTAGTACATCAGTAGCAGGTGAAAACCTATGAACTATATTGTGCTGGGTACAGAGAATATCTTGTTCTTCTCCCTATTCTTTAGCAGTGATAGCTATAGAGGAGGTGTGACACTATTTTTCTGATAGTATCTCAAGGAACCTCAGAGGCAACAGATTTTCAGGTTTTATTCCCAAAATCAGACTGCTCCTTTCTGAACAATAAAGGAGTCAACCTTTATCTTTTTATTCTTAGAAATCAGCTGTGTTTCACTTGAGCTGCTCAGAAGGGCATGGTTCTCTGACAGGTAGAGCTTCATACAGTCATTTTGTTCTGTTTATTGTCAGCTTGCCTGTTTTCAACTGGCTGAAAGACACATCTCAGAGGATGATTGCTCCAGCTTGCTGTCTTGACTGCAGCATGAACCTGTTGAGCAGCTAGACAAGCTGTGGAGGAGCCAGTCTTTTCCTGTAATCACACCCTCCACTTTCTGCAGGAAACTGCACCTGCGGCAATGATTAAGCAGCGACTTACTGTGGGACTGCTTCCTCAATCAGTACAAATAGCCATATGAACAGTCCACTAACACTAGTGGCTTGCCTGACCTTGCTCTTCTAGCATCTTGACTTTTTCAGGGTAACTGGTAGATAATTTGATTTTTTCATTGGAATAGCATGAATTTATCTGCTGCACATTAAAACCTATTGATGTCTACTCAATTCATGTACCTTTCTTTATTTTTAGTATTTAGATTCCACTTTCTTACAGTGGTAAGTTACTCCAGATAGTGTACTTGACAGCAATTACTGCACATTTGTGGAAGTACATCCTGAGCCCAAGCTTCATGCCTTGCTACCCAAAGCAAGTAGAAGTACGTCCTCTTTCTTTTTGCTAAAAATATGCTAATGTTCAAATAAATACCTATTAAGTTTGATGGACATGCTAACTGGATGCATTAAAATGTCATTGAATTAATTGTCATGCAGTATTTTTTTTTATTTTTTATTTTTTTCCCAGAACCAGAATAGTCACCAGAACTAAAAAGTAAATTGTGATAAATTGTGGGGGGAACTATAGCTGATTCAACTACTGGATTCTTAAAAATTATACAAGCGAGGAAAGGCGTCCAGGGGAAGGAAGTGGGAGAAACAAGTAATGAAGAAGTACAGCAAGGAAGGAAAGAGAAACATAAAAAAAAAAAAAAAAAAAAGTACTACGCCAGTTGGAAATGCATTAGAACTGTTTTTTTTTTTTTTTTTTTTTTTTTCCTAATGTTCAGTTTGTTTTGGCTGCTTGCTTTCTTATTTTTTACTGCACATTTAAGGAAGAACCCAACTCAACTGTTGCTCCTGCTGCAGCCAGGTTTAGTGTGGTGGGATGTGATTTCAAAATGAACAGCTAAGGTAGAGTTATGAACAGTAATTGACTTCTGCTGTGGCTTAGCCTCTTTGTAAACTCAAGTCCCATGAATTAACCTCAGAAAAGACTAATGTCAGCAGAGTTATGGGATCACATTGCTGCACACTGAACAACCTCCTCCATGTGCTTATACTTGTCTCTATGATAAATGAAATAAAACCCATTTCCTCTGGTAACCTGTTTCTGTACACAGACAAATACAAATTAAATACCCTCTTGCTTACAGGGTGCTGACAGATAAGGGATAATTGCTGTAGCCACAGCTCCTTATATACTTGTGAGAAGACTCCAGAAACCCTGAAGGGTTCATCAGGACAGGGAATAGACGTCTCATCTGCCTTGATTTTATGGGAGCAGCCACAGGGAAAAATTGCTACCAGTGCTGACTCCAGGCTGTGTCAGCTGCTGTTAATTACTTTTCTCCTAGACAGTTTTCTGGCTGTGACTGCACTTCGTGATTAAAATACCTTGCTGACCCACCTTCCAAACAGTGTCCTTTTCCACAATCAATCCCGGAGTGCTGATGCATGTGATGGCCTGCCTACATCCTGCATCACAGCTGCCATGTGCAGCAGCTTTGTCTCCTGTGCAGGTGAGGTGCTAGGGGAAATGGAAGAGGTCTGTCTGGGGTGTTCTGGACTGTGTTCTATAAGGGTAGGGTTTTTTTTTTTTCTTTTTTTTTTTCTTTTTTTTTGTCTTGGAAACATATTTCCGTCATTCTTGTAGCATTTCAAACAAACATGACATGAACATGCTTCAAGAGTTCCTGACTTGTGGGTTTTCTGATGTTTTGTAGACTCAATGGATTTTTTGATCCAAAGTATCTACAACTTAGATTAAGACAGCGAGAGTAGGAAGGATTTTTGGCATATAAAAGTGAGAAATTTAGAAAAAGAGAGATATTTAATGCATTTTTCACCTGTCTTCCACACTAGTGATGGGCTCTGGGACCCCAGTTGTCCTGAGTTGGAGGGTTGTGACTGCAGAAATGATAAACTCATAGTCAGCCCTGAACTTGTGCTGGATTTGCTGCTCCACCTGGGTGCATATAAGTGTATAAGGCCTGATGGGAATCATCCCAGTATACTCAGAAAGCTGGCTGATGTCATTGCGGGATCTCCCTCAATTATTTTTCAACAGTCTTGGGAATCCAGACAAGTCCCAATTGACTTGAAGCTGGCAAATGTGGTCCCAATTTTCAAGAAGGGTGAGAAAAAAGATCCTGGCAATTACAGGCCTGTCAGTCTCACTTCAGTGTCTGGTAAAATTACGGAGAAGATTATTCTGGGAGTTATTGAAAAACATCTGAAGGACAACACAGCCAGAGTCAACGTGGTTCACTAGGGGAAGGTCATGTCTAACAAACTTCATTTCCTTCTATGACAAGATCACCCAGCTAGTTGACCAAAGGAAGACAGTTGATGTAATCTTTTTGGATTTCAGTAAAGTTTTTGATTCTGTCTCTCACAGTATACTTCTGGACAAAATGACCAAAATACAGTTAGATAAAAGCATAATAAGACAGGTGAACAATTTGCTGATGGGTCAGGCCCAGAGGATTCTTATAAATGGAGTTGCATCAGGCTGTCAACTACCAGGGTTCCCCAGAGCTCCATTTTAGGACCAGTCCTCTTCAATGTTTTCATAAGCAATTTAGATATAAGACTTGAAGGATTTTTGAGCAAGTTCACAGATGATACAAGATGGAGTGGAGATGTTGACTCCATCGAGGGTGATGAGGCCTTGCAGAGAGATCTGGACAAATCAGAGAGCTGTCAATCACCAGCTATATGAATTTTAACAAGAGCAAGTGCCAGATTCTGCACCTGAGAAGGGGCACCCCTTGCTATACGCACAGACTAGGGGATGAGACGCTGGAGAGCAGCCCTGCAGAAAGGAATCTGGGGGTTTTGGTCAAAAGCAAGCTTAACATGAGCCAGCAGCACGCCTTGGCAGCCAGGAGGACCAACCCTACCCTGGAGTGCATCAAGCACAGCATTACTAGCCAGCTGAGGGAAGTGATTGTCCTGTTCTGCTCTGTGCTGGTGTGGCCTCACGTTGAGTATAGTGTGCAGTTTTGGGCGCCATAGTATATGAAAGATACAAAGCTACAGAGAGCATCCAAAGGAGGGCAATAAAGATGCTAAAGGTTCTAGAAGAGAAGACATAAGAAGAGTAGCTGAAGTCACTTGGATTGTTCAGCCTGGAGGAGACTGAGAGGAAGCCTCATCACAGTCTACAACTTCTTCATGAGGGGGAGCAGAGAGGCAGGCACTGATCTCTGCTCTCTGGTGACCAATGATAGCACCCAAGGGAACGGCTTGAAGCTGCAACAGGGAAGGGTCAGAATGGATATCAGGAAAAGGTATTTGACTGAGATGGTGACTGAACACTGGAATAGGCTCCCCAGACAAGTGGTCATGATAACAAGCCTGCCAGAGGAGATAAGAAGCATTTGGACAATGCTCTCAGACAGATGGTCTAATTTTATTTATTTATTTATTTATTTTGTGGGGGTGGTCTTTTGGCAACTCAGGAGTTGGACTACATGATCCTTGTGGGTCCCTTCCAACTTGGATATTCTATGATTCTCTACCTTTTCTGCAAACTAAAAACACCTGAGTTTTACCCCTAGGAGCAGTGTTGCTGCCTATGAGGAGTGTGAGCCAGGAGGATCACATGACAGAGAGGGCAGATGTATGGACTACCAACCAGGAGAAAAAGGTGGGGAAAGTTCTGTTTATGGCCTGTTTCTGAGCCTGTTTTTTCAAATCAGTGGACAGGTGTATTTGCTGAAGCTTCCATCTGAATCAAGCAACAATATTTTCCTTCCACAGCAATATCTGTCTCTGGAGGTTTGGGGTCATTTTCCTGTAACTTTCAGTGCTTGTTCTCTTCTATACAAATGAAATTGTAAGCTATCTGATGGACCTAATTTAGACTTTATGAATACATGGGACTGAACATAGGTATCAGGCCATTAGGCAGTTTAATGAGCACCTGAAGCAACCCAAGAACAGTAGAGATGAGAATAAAACAAAGCAATAATCTGTTGTCAAAATAATACCAACAAAGTTATTCCATGGTAGAAGAGCAGGGAAGGCAGAAACAAGGCACGTACCAATGTCTGAGAAATATTACCTTATTTTCATGAATATAGCTTACTATTCAGATAATCCCTGATCATTTAAAAGTATTCTGAAGATAAATCCTTGTGTAACATGCACTCTCACACAGAGTAAACAAAGTCAGAGAACAAAGCTGCAAGACCAAAGCTGAATGGATCATAAACTGGGGA
Source organism: Stictonetta naevosa (assembly GCA_011074415.1). Lineage (NCBI taxonomy): Eukaryota > Metazoa > Chordata > Aves > Anseriformes > Anatidae > Stictonetta > Stictonetta naevosa. The sequence goes on along the minus strand of CM021697.1, from coordinate 137,011,587 downwards.
TAGTTATTTTGTTAGAGGAAACAATTTAAGAGAAGTTTTCATTTACTTAAACTTCAATGCAACCAGCATGGCTTCTGAATTTCCAGGAGGCTGTCTGAGCACATGAAAGCACAATATTAACAATGCTACTGCATCTTCATTGCACATTGCTTTAAGAAACCCCTGATGCTTTCAACAGGGTTTATTACTGCAGAAGAAAAGACCGACTGTAATATTTATCTCATGCTAGCTCTTCATTGGCCTTAAGTAGAGCTACTAAAACCCATACTATATATAAAAAGGGCAGCTTATGTTAATTTCTTCTACCTTAAAGGAACTTAAGAAAGAAGTTTCCTAAAGCAGTGTAAGGAACAAGAACACACAAAAATCTTCAGTGAACAGCAACAAAATGGACCCTGTCTCTATTTTCTATTCTCATTTCAGTAAGTCAGAATTGTTTAGGGCTTTGCAGTATGATTGATGGATCCTGACTGACAGAGGCAGCAGCAAATTTACCAGTCCCTACAGTAACATTTTATTTCATGAGAACAAATGAAGGGTCTATTACTACTGTAATATGTGATGAGTGATTCCAGATCATTTTGAAATAACTCTCATTTTGCTGAAAGTTTAAATCATAGCAACAAAAATTATTTTGACACTTGAAAAATGTATGTGTTTATATAGTCATCGTCAATATGTTGTTCTGCCTACCCATTTTCCTCTTGTATTTTCATTTCTTCTCCCATGGACTCTGGATCAACCCACAAGAATTAAAAGAAAGACTACAGCTAACTGTGATGGACTTAGACCAGTGTGTACCTGTCCCAGTTCTGTTATCACTAAAGCATATGAACTTGTAGAATTGTGACCTGACTGTGTTCTTGTTGCCCTGGCTTATGAGCACTCTATCCTTAGCTGTAGTCTGTGTGTAATGCATGTTTAGGGAAAATAGTTCTTCAGGATGTTTCTTACACAGCTCCACTTAGGCTGAGACCAAGAACACCACACAAGGAAATCCAAATCCCTTACTTTCATTACATTATTTTTGTATTACCATACCATTGGCTATCTTCCACTGTGAATTATTCAGGCTCTTTTTGTCTGAGGCTGCATCACTGTCTTACACTCTACTAATACACAAACACACACACACAAACCTTCAGCAGCTTGTGGGCATTTTATCTGCTGTAGAGCAATCTATCTGCTAAATGTGCTCAGATGAGTTTACAGCAGCTTTCCTCAGCACTCCTTTTCCTACTGCCTCTGGCTAAAACACAGGTTATTATGAGCTCTCCCCTTCCAGTCCCCTTCCACACCCCAAAATTCCCACATCATCTTCCCTGTTACTACACTTCCTGTTGTCCAAAATGATCTTTCTGTTGGTTGCTACAGATGACATACTAGAAGGCCTCTGACACGGTAATGATGAAATAATCTTTCAATTACCAGATACAAATCCTGTCGGTCAATGAGGACTCTTGTTATGGAGCTCACACTGTTTTTCAGAAGATGAGAGCTGCAGCATGGTAACTAGTGGGTATGAGGGATGGGAGCCAAGTCATTTCTATATTTTACCTTAACCTCTGTTTGCATTCAATTATGTCAGGCTGGCTGTTAGGGAAATGTTCTGCACCCAGAGGTGGTCGGGCACTGTGACAGGCTCCCCAGGGCAGTGGTCATGGCGCCGAGCCTGACAGAGTTCAAGAAGTATTTGGACAACACTCTCAGATATATGGTCTGATTTTTGGGTGGTCCTGTGTGGAGCCAGGAGTTCGATTCCCTTCCAACTCAGGATATTCTATGTTTCTATGATAATAAATAATACAACAGAACTGACATGGTTGAGAAATCAGAATTCTTGTTGTGAGAAAAAATCTAATACTTCTCAAATTTCTTCCAAATCTGGGACAAAACCAGAACAAATTAAAAAAAAAAAATCCAGACAAAAGCTTGGACTGGCAAAGTATCTAATTATAGGCAGATACCTGTAGGGCATAGTTTAGATTTACTCTGCCTGTTTTCCTATGAACTGGATTTCCACGCTGGGCTATGTCTTGCTGCATTTTGTCCTCTAGCTAAGCCACAACTCTCCCACATTTTTGCATGGGACATGCGGTGTGGGAAGGGAGCTTGATCTGCCAGGATAAGGAACAGTGTTTATCATTGAAAATAGATGTTACAGGAACCAATGTGTAGAGGCTTAGGCAAGGAAATATGTCCTGAAATCAAACGTTTTGTCCTTAAGTTTTCCCAGCTGAAAATACAGTTGGCAAAGTTAACAGCTTCAAATTTTGCAGAAACCACATTTTGCACAGAGCAGATGCTTTCATGGAAAATTTCTCAACAAGGTACAAAATTGCCTGGTTTTTGTTTTATAACTTGCATAGAAATCCCTTGAATTTGTCATTGGTCAACACTGAGAGAGAAGACGGTGAAAGTGAAAAGGGAGACGTACACATTTTTGTTAACTTTGAATTCCTCTTTCAGTATATTCATATTGGCCTAAAACCAGTACACACAGAAGTCTTATCACTCTCTGAGTTGTAAAGTCCTGAGTAATATTTTCCCCAAAGGAATAAAATGCTACATCTGAACCACAGTCATCCGTAAAGTACTCAATTTACATAGTTGTACCCTATATAACAGACCATGACTGTACAGCCATTTCTGAAAATCTGGTCATAATTTAGTCACAGTAAAGGGATTTAAGAAGTCACTGTAGAGCTGTAGTTCTTGTTTTTGATTTAAATTCAGAAGATAACAATAATCAAGGGAGTTAAATGCTGCAAATAAGATGACATATACAAGAAATAACTCCTAATGCATTGAAGCATTGGTCCTTTTCTAATATTCAGTGAACTGCTAGGAAGTTATTTTCCAGATGAAATACACAGTCCCAAGCATGATTACCAACAAGTTTATAATTTAGTTTTTGTTTTTGTTGCTGTTGTTATTATTTGAGTTTTTCAAAATTTCAGAAATCTACAAGAGACATTATAAAAGTAAATAAAAGAGGAAGGCTGGAGCATTGCCTTTGCCACTTCAAGTCAATGCCACAAGAATGGCCCATTGCCTACAGAGCAAGGGAATGCAATTAACAAAAGTAAGGACCTTTGCAGGTCTGCTTTTGCTATCTATGACTACATATCAGTGATGGCAGCTAGGCATATTTATGGTCACTGGCTTTTGCATAGTATCAAGGGTGCATACTAGAGAAAACTAAAAGAACTAAACTGGTTTAGCCTAGTGATATGAAGAAAGTCATCTGACTGCTGCTTCTGAGTATGAACAGAAGACATCCCAAAGAATAAGGTTTCTTTGGGTAAACCAGGAATGAAGGATTATAAACCGGCTACTTAGTTTGGAAGTTGGCTGACTGGACACCTGAGAAACAAAGCTCTACAATGGCTTCTAGTTCAAGACACAAGGACTATCAGTTTGTTTTCAGTCGCACATGGTCAATTTTTTAACGGATTAAAAGGTGCAGTTTATAATGAAAAGGGACCTAAACTAATGAATTACAGACCTAGCAGACTTCTATATTTTATGTCGCATATTCAATACTGTGGAAACCATTACTTCCTTGAATACAGTAGCTTGTTTGTCTTGAACGGAGAAGGACATTGTGATTAAAATATAGAGTTCTACTGATCTGAATTAGATTTGTTATGCAAATTCATGAGGTTTTAAGCAGTAATCTAACCTTTGATACTCAAATTTCTCCTTCTGCAAAACTAAGATGTCACCTGTCTTACAAGGATAATGAGGATTAAATCTATTAATCGAATATTTATTTAGAGGAAGTTACATAAATGCTGAAAAATTCTCTGATTAGGAAATCTCATTTAATTTTTTTGTCTCTCCATCACCTAATCTGAAATGATTGTTGCTTGAATTGTTAGCTGGATACATGACTGCAAAGATGTACCTGGTAGACATAGTAAAGCACTAAGAAGTAATGTCAACTGACAGATGAAATACACCAAAACATTCTGCTCTGGATAAAATTTTAGTATTATGCCACTGCTACATCACAAAAGATTATTCAGTGATTGAACAAGAGAGACAAATGAGAATTTCTATTACCTCCAGGCTTACACTTATCTTTTCAAATCTTTTTCATGTATTGAATTTGATAGTCTTCATAAAGCAACTAAACTCTTTGCTTATATAATTGGTTGCATTGTCTTACAGATTTTATGTTCTTCAGATGACATACGCTTGCATACAGCTTTGAAAAGAAAGTCTGCAGCAAATACATAGCTGGAGACCTACTTGTAAAATGTGGACATGTTAGAGAAAAGCAGAAACATTAAAATTAACACAGAGAAATCTGATGCTAAATTAGTGTTTGACTTTTGCCAGACGAATTTTAGTGTGGGCTAAAATTCAGTTTGATTCCTGACCTAGGGATGCGGCTGAGAACACTGCAACAGAAGCTCCCATAATATCTGTTCAGTGTCACCTGGCAAGGCTATTTGAAGAACAGCAAAAGTTCAGCCTACCTACAGATACTGTTCCCCTTTGCAGGACCTTATCTGTCCACACCAAACTTGGAAATCAGTCCAGAAAAAAAGACACCAAAATGCCAAGTGATTACACTTAACTTGTAGATCATTCTGAAGTAATGGCAAGACAGAAATGTCATGGTCATTAATACCTTATCCTTTTCTCCTGCATATCTCTTATCACTTACTGAACTGTTGACCATCTGGATGCCCCTTGAGGACAGACACACATGTAAAGACATCAAAGAAATATTGATTTGAGTATTTGCTGGAGTATACTTGGAAGAGCAAACAGGATATCAAGGGGCCTTGCTTGCATGAATCCCAACACCTTTTATTTAGGTGTGAATATGCCATACTCCTTGCTCTGTGGTAATCTGGATACTGCGTTTAGCTCTCATCTACCTCGCAGGTTTGATATTACAATTGGAAGTGTGTGAAAATGGCTGATTTTCAATGATGTCCTGAAACTCCCAGCACAACCATAGGCTGATCATGATAGGCAAGTGCAAACAATTTGGCTGAAACAATCTTCCCTGTACCAGAGAAAAGTTGAGAGATGCAATCCTGCTTATTCTTTGAATCCTTAAAGAGTTCATTGTTTCATTCCCTTTGTACAGAGACAGTGAATTTAGAGGTTGAATATTTTCCTATAGGTATTTCCTTGCTATCCCCCAAACAAGTACCAATGTTAATCTCCTTTCACACAAACACTGCAGTTAACTCAATTTCCTAGACTATGACCCATTCTACTGACCAGTATCACCTGCAATGTTGTCAGGAGAAAGCTGAGGCAATTGTCCTGCTTCTCTAAGCTAATTTCAAGGAAAATGCACTAGGGTGGATAGGACAATTTAATTTTAGATTTCAACTACATTTTTAATTTGAAATTTGACTTGTCCAAAGGGATCACAATTTTTACCTGTTGCAGTTCACCTTCATCATGCCTAGGGGCTTATTCTAAATGACAATGATAACTTAAGCCTCTGAATAAACAGTTTAGTCATCAAGGTTTACAGAATAAATTAGATACAGGAAAAGACCTAGTAAGTGTGCTGTATGCCAAGATGACAACATCATTTTCTATATTGCTCCTTCTGCACCACCTGTCACTTCAAATTTGACCTCAGAATAAGTTTCTTTGGAGTCTCTTCTTCTTTTCTCAGAAATGTCTTTCTTTGCTTTTGTAGAGTGGATATGAAATACAAAAGGATCCCACTGCCTCTGCTACAAACCCTGCCAAGTACATTTTCCCCTAGGTGTTCTGACTGGTTTATTTTCCTTGTATAATATGAAGTTCTCTTCTTGTTCCTGTGAATCTCCGTGTTCCTCCAATGCTATGAAAGAGTGACACAGGAAGAGACATCAACATGCAAGATGCTGTTTAAATTTATATATAAGGTAAAGACATATTGCTCTCTGTTGTAGTTTAACCTGCTGGGCAACTAAGCACTAGATAGCCACTCACTTGTGTCCCCCAAATGGGATGGGGGAAAGAATCTAAAAAGGTAAAAGTGAAAAAAAGTATTAGTTGAGATTAGGACAGTTTAATAATATAGGGATGGTGTCTCTGTATGGGGGGACAAGAGGGGGATAAAAAAAAAAACACAACAACAAACCAACAAGTGAAGCACAATGCCAGCTGACCAATGCCTAGCCAGTCCCTGAGCAGTGTTTAATTGTTTCTATATTTATTTAGTTAGTATTTTGCTTGCATGAGAGGTGACCTTGCTGCCTGCTTGTTACTTCTCTTGTTGGTCTAAATAAACAATTCCTAAAACTCTTCTGGGATGTTGAGGCTGGTTCAGCCCTCAGAAAGCATCCACAGGACAGGCAGGATAAGGCTGAACATATTCAGCCAGGTTGCACCAGGAGTGTAGCCTGGGACAACACAATGCTAGCTGGGGCTGCTAAATGTACCTGTAACCCTAGTTAAATAGGTTATTTGACTGAACCGATCTTTTTGTCATAAGCTGACAGAGAAATACCTAAAGTAATTCTGAACTCACTGTGTGAGATGCAGTTATATTTTATGACAGCAGTGAAGGTGTCCTTGAGACGTCTCTTCCTTTTGCCCCTCAACTTTAAAAAGTCATAATACTGCATGTTAAGTAATGCAGTGTCACTTCTTTATGTTACTATTATAAACCCAATATCAGACCAGCTACCAGTGAAAGAAGAGATAAAAAAACCCATACAGATCATATATTAACATCTTACTAATATCTACATGAATTTTAATGAAAAAAATATAGGAAGTTATGGCAATAAATCTTATGATAGGTCCACAAACCTCTAGAAGGTCATGAATTTTAAAAAATGGTATTTCTTTTCAGGACTTAGTAGATATGTTTCAATTTGTCCATAGAATGAGGTTTAACACAATTGTCTCTTTATTGTGTACTGTCTTTCCAGATCTGTCCTACTGTGTTCTCATGCAGCTAAAGTATCTTAGTTTTCCAAGGGGAAAAATGAGCACTTAAAAAAAAAAAAAAATTAAAAAATTAACTTACCCACATATTCCTGCAGCTTGAAGACTGAAACATTACCTTTTGTGGGAAATGCTGAAAACTGCACAATACCACATGAAAATTGACTGTGAAAATACAGCTGTTATGTATCCAGCTGGGAAATGTTAAGGTTATTATTTTTTTCTATTTTTCTTTATGGCTGTCATGTGTAGCTCTGTTTCCCAAAGTGCATATGCATTTCTCCCTGCTCAGTGCATAAGGCAAGATCAAGAAAGACTGAAAAGGGTTGTTAGAAAACTGTATATAAGGTGCAACATTCTTAACACTAAAGAAGGACTCGTTTCAAGTTCCACAAAGGCATTTGAAGAGGGGTTGGCCTGGTAGTGATCCTCTTGGTGAGTGGTGGGGTGGTGGTACAGCTCCCCACTGCAGCCACAGCACATCTGGGAGGCGTCTGACTTGCGACCTGGGTTAGTGCCACCTCTGGGTGGTGTGTTATTGCACATCTTAATGCAATACAATAAAACAATATGAAGACGCCTTTCTTTTTTCTCACAGTTCTAACCTACTGGGGAAACTCCACTTCCCTGCTGGGTTAACTCCTGCTTATCACACATTAGTCTCCAGTACTGTTGTCTCACCTCTTTATAGCCTCTCCGTAGAGGCTTCCAACTTGGGCCCAGGTGGCTATTTTACATTGCGTGCATGAGCAATGAAGATAAATATGAAGAAAATGTAATGTGTGAGCAGCCCTGTTGTAGTAACAGGGCTGAGTGCCTAAGTGCTCACTCATGAGAGAAGAGAGAAGCACATTGCACATGCTGCTTCTAGCTCTTGTTGAGGAGCACTCTTAAGTACATTATTATTCACATCTCATTGTCCATGAGAAACAACTAAAAACAACAACAAATGCAGAATTCTTTGCAGTTGGCTTAGTTTGCTCATTCTTTTAATTTATTCACCCTCACCAAGCCCCAAAACATGGTAACTTTGGAAAGGTCATGATATTAATTATTTTCAGACAAGTCTGTATATTCTTTTCAGCATCACTTCTCCAAATCCTTGGAGAAGATGACAAGGTCCGCTTCTATTTTTATAAGTGTAGTGATTTTAATTCAAGAAGTCAGGGTAGAAATCAAACTGGTAATCAGTAACTTCTATTCACATCTAAAACATACCTTCCCTTACACTCTCCCTCCTTACCGTTGCTCAGAGGTACTTTCTGACACCAGAAATAGGACACTGATTATCACATTGTTTGAGTGGTTATTTGTGTGTGTGTTTGTTTTTTTTGTTTTCCAAACTGTAATATGCAAAACAGTATTAGAAGTACTGGTCTGAATTTCAGTAGTCCAGGGAGATGTAGGTGCACTACCTGAGTGACTAAATGTCTGGAAATAACTGCTGAAATCATGCAATTAGTCTGAAGCCCATGAACCACAGCTGAGCAAGATCATTTTACATCAACAAAAGTTGTAACATGTAATCTGATCAGGGGCTTCCAAGTGATTGTTTCTAGAGATCCTTAAGTGATAAGGTTTCATTTGTCTAAAATTTGGCTGTCAGTTGCAATGAAGCAAATTCCTGTTTTCTCTGAGTGCTACCTTGAAATTATATGAAATAGCAAGTGCAGACTGACTGAGTCTCAGTACCCACTTCTCTTCCATAACCATACCCTCTCAAGCACTCATTATTCGTATCTCGACTTCTATGTCAATAAAAAATGAATGAACTTCTCATACATAAGATAAGGTTAACCTGAAAAGCTGCTGCACTATTGTGTTATCCAGTTATTGATGCCTGGCTCTTAGTGAAGTATGTCCTGAAGTACAGTTACACCCATCAGAAAGTTTTTGGGTTTTCAAGTTCCTGTCGTTCTATGGACTACAGGAAAGCAAGATGCCCTTATCTGCGCAACAGCAAGCCCATGGTTATGGGGAAGCTGGTATCTCTCTGGTGAAGGCTTAACAACTGCATGTATGTAACGTGGAAGAGGAGGTTTCTGTCAGCATCACCATGGTGGAAGGAAGGAAATTGAAGCTGTCATAAATAACTTGTTGGGGTAGCTGCATGGGTGGGAGTTTGAAGATGTTAAATCTCAGGCAGTTCAAGCAGTTTAGTGCTTTACAGCTTTGTCAGTGAAGCTTAATGAAAGCCTCGAATTATGTTTTTAGACCAGCAATGGTCCAGCTGAAACTATGCCTTTCTGTGCTCCTGGAGAGGAGAAGCAGAAGGACAGTAGCATAAGCCATGTGGTCCTGCATGAGAGAGTCCCTGCCACTGGCAAGAAATTCACCCGAGCTATTTTATCACCTCAGATCAGTGCAGAAGGAACCAACAAATATTAAAGTTGTTTATTTATTTATTTGTTTGGTTGGTTGGTTGGTTGGTTGTTTATTTATTTATTTATTTATTTATATTGCCCTGGTGTTTCTGGACCATGAAATTGACTCAAAACATGTTCAAGAGTTAATTTAAAGGTGTGTTCTGAAGGATGACTTTTAAGGCAGGCTCAGAGGGTGGCAATTCCACAATACTCTAAATTGCTTTATGACAGATGGAAGCTAACACTGTGGCTGCAGTCAACCGATGCTGTTTTGCAACCTTCAGAGCAGGTCCCAAAGCAAAAAGGTTAGTTTATGCACAGAGACCTAGAGATTAAGCCATATGTTCTCAGTGTATTTACAAAATTCATGAGTAAATAGCCTACTGTTAGCATTTTGCATCCAGAAGACATGACCATGAAAAATACAGGTTAGATAATTTTTGTTTTGGGATGCACCAGCCTCCTATGACAATTCTCAGCAAAACATGAAGCCCGGAGAAGCTAAATGCTGGGAAGGAGAGAACTTTTCCTGACGTGTTAAATTTACAGAAAGGAATGAGGAAAGCTACTAAGTAGCTGAGGTGCTGTGAATGCACTTCATACATCTTCATACATAGGACAAAGGTGTTTAGCTATTTTTCCTGGTCTGAAAGGAAGGTGATCAGGTGAATGGATGTGTTTCACTTTTTGTGAGTGATAGCTATTTTTCCTGGTCTGAAAGGAAGGTGATCAGATGAATGGATGTGTTTCACTTTTTGTGAGTGAAAATCATTCCTCAGTTTCAGATAAAAATAGTTATTTTACTGCTAACAAATAATGGCAAAACATAAGAGAACTCAGAATTATTATTTTGGTTTTTATTACAATGAGAGTATTTACCCCTAATCTGACAAAGCTCCTTTTCAGGAATCATCTTGTCTTGATTTCTGCAACAAAAAGGAAGCTAACTATATTAAAAATAAATAATAATAATAATAATAATAAATCATACAGTGACTACCAGCTGGCAACTAATGATCTACCCTTCAAGACTTATTCAACTACTCTGTCCCTTTGCATTTTTTGTTAAATGATGTCAACTGCAGAACAGCAGGTAGTGGGAACCAAAATAATTATTCTCAAAGTTCAAAGAGAGAAGTCTAATACATCAGTCTTGCATATGACAAGAGATTAAGAGATATTTTAGAAACTGTTTGCAGTTCCCTGTCCGGGTGCTCCTGAATTGTTACAAAGTCTTTTCAGCTCCTGCTGCTAAGAAATTGCCTGCCTTGCCTCAAAATGGTCCAGATGGAATTCTCTCCCTGTAGACAGATCATCCCGCATTGTTCTTCCCTTATAAGAGATGATAAATTGGACCAAATGTCAGCCTCATATTGAGAAACAAGTTAAACATTCACAAGTTTCTCCTTTTTATCTGAAAGAAACAGCTATGGCAAGGAAAGAGTGATTTTGGACAGCTTGCTACATTCCTGTGATGTGCAAGCATCCTAGCTTTATTCTTGCTAATCAAGTTTTTCCCAACAGTGAAGCTTTCCTCTCTGCCTCAGCACACCCACAGCAGTGTGACTATCTTGTAAGCCTTTGATGCTGCAGAATACAGAGTTCTCAATAACCGCCTGGAGCACTTGGAGAATATAAAAACAGCCTTCTTTGTTGTGTTTATATCTGTGGCTGCCAGGTTGTCACCACTGGTAATTGTGCTTGTGATTATGTTCTTGAGACATATGGAGGCACCCAAGGCTCTACACTTTGTTCACGTGTTTTAAGATCCATATCTTTACCTCAGCTTCTGTAACCCTGTTGTCTGGGATGTGCTCTGTGTGTGAATACAATGCCATGTACTTGCCTTCTCTGTTATAGCTTGCTCTAGTGGCCGTAGCATGGCCAGGTGATCTCATGGAAGTTAAGGACCTAATCAGTCTAAGTGCTCAGAGAACAAAGAAGCAAGACAGATGCTGCTGTTGAGAAGTTCCATAATAACTGCAAAATGTAAGGGAAAGGATAAAAAGTTACAATTTTGTTTCAGCATTAGCACTTTTCAAATGGATCTCTTTGTATTTTCAATGTCAGCTTAAACTAGATTTTGCAAATGAGGTCCTAGCACTGGGGAAGGCAAAAATATTTTTTCCTTCTGATTTCAGGGAAGTTTCATGTCTTGTCTGGGATTTTTCCCTCAGTCTCCAGGAGCATATTAATTCCTTGTTTAAGAACTTTAGGCTAGATGAAGAATAATCTCAGACAGTGGCAAAATTATATTTGGTTTTTATGTTCAACTTTTCCTTTTTCTAGGCTTCATAATAATATAACACTGCTGTTGATAAATTAGGCTCCAGCATACACCAGGAAAAAAAAAAAAAAAGACAATGGGTTTATTTGCTATATAATAGTGCAATGGACACAGTGAGAACAGGAAATTCAGATCAAGGTTTAACACACTAATATAATCAAAAAAATAGTGTTTTCATAACCTATATGTATTTTCCAAATATCTTACTGTTACTGCAAAACACTTTTAAAACTTTCAGATCTTCCCTTATCAAACTTCAGAGTCAGAGTTGTCAACGCAGAAATTTTAAGAAGTTCACTTTTCTGTACTGAAAATGCCATTTACAGGAACTAGGCACTTCAGCTAGATCTAGGCACTTTAGAAATGTTAGAATTGGCCTTGCCCCTCAAGAGAAAAAAAAAAAAAAAAAAAAAAAATGTTCCCTATTTTGCTATTTTGGCATATAGATGAAGTGGGAATTTAACAGAAAGAAATGTAGAAGTTCATAAAAACTTAATCGAAATGACCTTTTGTTTTCAAGTGGATCTGTCAAGAAAAATGGTTAAGTGTTTGCAACAGGTCTTCTTCAGATTGTTTTCAATGTCATGAAATCCTTTCCTCTTTTTGTGCCTCTTTTCTTCCACCTACACCCCCCAATATTCTTCTTTTGTAAATAGATTCCAATGCATTTGGCAACACTGCAGCATGCAAATTAACACACACCAAGTCCTCAGAAGAACACGAGCAATTTCAGTAAGCAGATGTATATCTGTTCTTGCTGTTTAGCAAAATAATATGTTGACATTTCCATCCCAGGACTCCAGTGATGTTGTTCAGCCCTGAATGCCCTTTTCCCAAAGAAAAGAATTCTGTGACAGGTAGTCACAGAATTCAAGAATGCCTGACATACCCTGAGGAAAATATAATTTAAAAATAACATATCTTACCTGCTTATTCATAAGTATGTAGATAATGGGATTGCAAACAGTGCTGCTTTTTGCTAAGATGGAAGGTATGATGCTTGCAACTGGAGTCACCACACCTGGCTTACCAAATGTTGCAAGTAGTGCTATAACTCCATAGGGAATCCAACACACGAGATAACAGATAACTGTAGTGATCACCATGAACAGTACATGGTATTCTCTTTTGCGGGCAGTGTTCTTGTGGATTTTTCCAACCTAGTGAAAGATGAAAGAAAAAAAGAAAAAAGAAAGAAAAAAAAAAAAGATAGGATATAAGAATCTGAGCAGGTTTTTTTATTGTTTTAATAACCCTGGGACTCTTGATCTTAGATCATCAATGACAATCAACATTGTAATTCCAGAAAGAAATCAACATCAAACCCAAAAGTGAGAGAATGCAATGAGAAGACCTTCATTGTTTCCATTAGACACTGAGGAAATCCCCACAGATATCATGCTGTATGCCAGCATAACCCAGAGTCAGAGTGGAGGCTGGAGCAAAACCAGAAGTTACCATCTAGTTTTTACTAGTTGGTAGGTCATCTCCAGTTGCTTTTTAGGTATGGTATTCTCTATAATTGCACAATATTTTCACTCAAGTTATTCCAGTACACAACACTTGCTTGAGATGGAGAAGCATTATGAAACACATGAGAACCAAAAAAAGCATTTTCTGTTTGGGTTGTGGAAACAGCAGAGCAACATTACGAGTGTGCTAATGCTCATTACCTCCGCCCTTGGATGTTGTCAAAGCTTGGGTAGACAAAGACTCTTGGCCCACTGTAATGTTGGCAATGATCACATGAAGAGTGGAACGCTAGAGAAGCCTTCCAAACAAGACTTCATGAACTTTAAAGTGGTGGGATTCATTCTTTATAGATTATCTTTTCCAGGTAGTTCACCATTTTGATAAATCAACCTCACTCTTGATAATCATCAGAATAGTGTTTTGTTTGGTTGGTTGGTTTGGTTTGTTTGTTCGTGGTTCCTCTTAAACATGAATAAATAAAGCATTCCAAATATTGGCTTAGTTTGATTATTGTGTTGTTTTGGGGAAATGGAAAGGAACTGGGTAAACAGGAAGCACAGACTTAAATGATCTGTTTCAATGCAATGATACAATAGCTCATCTTGCTGTCATGAATATACCAATAGTTATAGTGTGGTTATAGCTGGGCACATCCAGCCCTGCTGAGGAAGTATTGAAAGCCTCTCTGCACTTCAAAATGTATTCTTCTTTGGTCTGTTCTGGACTAATGCATCACGTCCTTTTGGAGTCTAGAGCCCTAAGATGGAGGTTAAACACCAAAGTAATGTCTAGATGTTCTTTTTAACCCTTGGTGTAAATACATTTCCCTGCAGACTACTGCTGAACACTGGCTGGTCTTCCTAAACATCTTTGCAGCCAGCAGAGAAAGACAAACTCTTCAAGGAGGCTAATTTTGGTTGCAGTCTCTCTCCAACAGCTCTAGATAGAGCCTCAGCAGACTGGTCTCCAAAGGTTATGGTTAATTCCATAACTTCCCCCCAGCATGTGTTTAGCAAACCCAGATGAGCCAGTAGGATTTCAGGAAGTATTCAAATGTTTAAAATAAATCAATCATGTCTTGTACTCAGCCAAATGTTATTTATATCCACTTTAAGGTCTCTTTGCCTCAAAGTGCACTTCTTGAGAATAAAATGCACGCAAGGGAACTAAGTGCAGGTAAAACTACTAACCACAAAATAAGCAAAAAGGCTTAAAAAAACTTGAAATGTAATGCAACCAAACTTTATCTAAAAAAAAAAAAAAAAAAGAAAAAAGAAAAAAGGAATGAAGTGAAG
>CM021697.1:136907100-136997145 GCA_011074415.1 Stictonetta naevosa | reverse complement strand
AAGGGAAGGGAAGGGAAGGGAAGGGAAGGGAAGGGGGAAAGGAAAAAGGAAAAAGAGGAAACCACTAATTACTTGAGTATAATGTCATCTCTTATGGCCAGGTGTGCAACTTTCACATGTTAATATAGTGTGAATACTTGAAGCTTTACCTACCTCTTTGTGATGTGGGTATTTTTTTCATAACATATTTGATTATGTATTAGACTATGAGTTTAAAACATATATAGTATCTGTGTAAGTATATATAGAAGACAAAGTAATATGCTAACACTTGTTTTTAGTTAACTATATTCTAGTCTTCTGGAGTGATTGGTTGATTGGTTCTACCTGGAATTTCAGTAGAAATTTTCATGTTGGAAGTAAACAAAATGAACACAGACTTAGTCTACCAAAAATTATCAAGTTTTTGTTTGTTTGTTTGTTTGTTTGTTTGTTTGTTTTCTGTGTAGTCTCCAATGGATTAAAAAAATCAATTGCAAAATAAAATTTGTCAGTTCTGAAAACACTGGGGACTATTTTTTTTTTTTCCAAGAACAAAACTTGTACCTCATAATTACTTTAGCTTGACAAGAGGATTAATAATAGGTAATGGTCCAATTCTGTACTGCTTACTTGAGCTAAATTTCTCATGACTAATGGGGATTTTGTCTGAAGAATTCAGGATCTCTTGTTGGCTGCAGCTATTTTGCAAGCTTACTATTAACCCAGGAATGCAAAGTCCTAGCTCAATAAATATTTTCAATAAAGGCAGTAGCACCAGTCAGCACATTTTCCCTCTTTCTTTAGATAAGATCTCTGTCCTAAAGAGCTTGCAAGAGGTTACTCTGTGCACAGGTGAAATACAGATGAGAAATAAGGGAAGGAAAGATGTGTAAATGTGAGATGATTGTGTGAGAATTTTGTTATACATCCTTCTATTTTTACATCTTTAACTAATTTCTTTAAAAAAAGAAGCCTATATCATCACTGTGGCTGCTTTAATAAGTCTGTCTGTTGGTTCCAATATCTTTTTTTTACAAATTTGAGTGATGTTCTGAAACTTAGGAGGTTGACTTATTGTTTTTGATACTGAATTCTTCAAAAGTCACTAGAGAAGAAGGATCCTCACTAATGTCCTCATCAAGAAGAAAAATGTATTGTGAGATGAACTCAAGTTAGACACCAGAAAACCTAATCTAATTCATGTTTAATTTTAGCACTGCTGTTTTTTGTTGTTTGTTTTCTTCTAATTTGCCTTTTCTGATCATTAAAAATGAGAAATCTCTGATCACAGATCTTCCTGAAACAGGACGTTCATGTGTCCCCAGGGTCTGTGAAAGATGACCTTCCGCTGCAGTCTTCTATAATTGAGTTTAAAAACTCATTTGTCGTGAGACAAACCCATTGGAAAACAAATTTAGTTAGCTGTCATGCTCATGGAATCTTTCACTTTCACTTCACTTTCACATACCTTGTTTACACCAAGGTATGCAATCATTCTGATTTTCATGTACCTCATATTATAATTCTATAATATGATTAACTTACAGTCCAGGTCCTGGGATGAGCAAGTTAGAATTTCAGACCTTTTTTGAAAGTATAGTTATTTTCAAAAGTATATTTTCCATTCTCACTGTTGCAGAGAAAAAATTGAAAGTATCGAACTGCAGATAGCAACAAACAAACAAACAAACAACAACAACAAAAACAGTGAGGAAGGAACATAATATATGTCCTTCCCTAATGGTTATTGATCCCAAATGACCTGGATGTCCCAGCTTTCCAGAACAGACAAGTATGGTAAGATCACATCCCTTGTGATGAATCCCAAATGTATTTGATGATTCTCTCAGTATTTTGTTTGATGCTCAGAGCTACTGTAGCTGTTAACTGTATTTTATATTTCTTTAGGTAACTCATCTGCTTCCCAAGTGTCAGTAATCTTACTTTTTCATGGTGTTCTGGGCACGAGCCTCCTACTAACTCTTTCATTCTATATTGCCTTGGTCTCATGTTTACACATGAGACTCGAAAGTTCAGTACTCTTTCTCTAGTACCAAGGCATCTGTCTCTTCTTTCTCTTCTTCTTGTGTCTCTTTAAGATATTTTCTTCTGACTCTTTAAGTTACTTCAGCCCAAACATGGCTGTTTTGATGGTGTAAAGGCAAGCAGCAAGGTCTCAGGGTGTTTATGTGTATTTGGTTTATGTGGAAATGTTTTGGTGGTGGGCAGAGGGCTGCACAAGTGGTCTCTGTAAGATGAGAAAAGGGGCTGCCCCCCCTGACAGAGACAGTTACAGTTGGCTCTAAAAAGAATCTGACACTGGCCAAATCTGACCCCATCATTGATGTTCTACAATAACATATTTTAAAAGGGGTAAAAACCACTTGGCTGCATCTGTGGGAGAGAGGATTGAGAAAACTTGAGAGAAACAACTCCACAGACACTAAGGTCAGTGCAGCAGGAGGGCAGGAGGTGCTCCAGACATGCAGCAGAATTTCCCCTGCAGCCTGTGTACAGTACAGACACATGATGGAACAGTTCTTGAAGAACCATAACCCATGGGAAGGACCTATGTTGGAGCAGTCTGTGAAGGACAGCATCCTGTGGAAGGGACCCATGGGAAGAGGAATAAAGTGAGAATGAAGGAATGGCAGAGACAAAATATTATGTACTGAACACAGCCCCAGTTTCCCACTCCTCTGCACCTCTCAGGGGGAGGAGGTAGAAGAATAATGAGTGAAGTTGAGTCTGGGAATAAGGAAAGAGGAAAAGTGTTTTTAATTTTGTTTTTATTTATCACTCTCCTACTCTGTAATTAATTGGATATAAATTAAATTCATCTTCTCCAAGCTGAATCTGTTTTGCTTGTCATGGTAATTGGTGAGTGATGTCCCTATCGTTATCTTGACCCACAAGGTTTTTCATCTTATTCTCTGTCCCTGTCCTGCTGAGGAAGGGGAGTGAACAAATGGATGGGTAAGCACCTGGTGATCAGCCAAGGTCAACCCACCACATTGTGATATCACCCTGGTACATTCTGAAATATGTTAATAACACACGAGATGCAAGAGGATTTCAGCAAGTTTTAGACTACTCTGTAGAAGTGGCCCTGGAGTTTTGTTTTCAAAAGCATATACTATATTTATCTATACACTTTTGGTTTCATTGTCTTTGCAGCTTTGCAGCCTACCTTTAAAAGGTGTTACCTTTAAAAGTTCTGTTTATAGGAGCTGGAAGACCTCAAGCAAAATACAGCTGCAGAAAAATTGCAGTTTTGCAGATGAAAAAGCAGCAGGCAATTTAAAATTAAAATTATTCTATTTCTTATTTTGAAAGCATTGGACAATTTAACACAATTGTTACATTGTATTTTCAATAGTCAAATGGACATGCCTCCCAGAAATGCTTAGTGTCTGTACAGACAGGTGATAGAACATTGGAGGACGATAATCAAGAAATAGATTAAAATAATGTGCTAGAATATGTAAAGCCCAATGTAAATGTGAAGATATAGGGTATAAACACTATAAATAAATAAATAAATAATAAAACTTTGAAATATATAGAAGATCTAAAATACATCTTAAAATGACACAAGAAATATTGACCCATTGGGGTCGAAAGGTATTTACTTGGGTTATCTGGAAAACACATGCATTAGCTGTAAATGCATCTCTTTTGTCTAGGACAAAGAAATTTCCTGCAAATTTGAGAGACCTGTTCTGATGTAGGGAGGCATTACCTTTAAGGAAAATAAGTTGCTTTTTTGTTTTGTTTTGTTTTGTTTTCTGGGGGAGGTTCATTTTTAATGAGAAAATGATGTTTCTCCTCCAGTTTCATTCTAAGAAGTAGCAGAAGTGTTTTGTTTTTTCAGAAATCAGCCTCAGGTAGCAACAGTCAAGCTTGTCTAATCTCAGGCACTAAGCATAAGACTGGCACAATTAGCTCTCATCTTGTTTTGCCCTGTAGTAAAACTGAATCTCACATATATATCCAATGCTCTCTTTCACCCTTTTTTCCACTCAATCTGACATGCAAGACACCACGGTTAGATGACTATGGCAGTCTGCAGTACAGATACATTAGATGTGATAGGTCACAGAGCACGGGAAACGCCACAGGGGTATTCAGTGAGGAGGAAGGCAACAGCAGAAATGTGCTCAAAGGGGACCTGAGTGACACATTACTTAGTTGACCTCAAAAGCTGAATCCCCTCCTCTCCCAGCTGACAAGATATAGCAGATATAATGCTCAACGAGTGATGGGCCGAAGTACTATTTCATGCACTGGAAAAGAAGAAACTGGCAGGTCTGTGCAGAGCAGGAAAATTTCAACGGCACTTGTCAAAGTCTGGAGGGGTTGTGAACCACTAAAAAGGGGAGCTTATAGTAGGAAATGGAAGGGGTTAGCAACAACGGATGCTAACATTTTTTGATGTAACTGTGGAGCATCCATTACATTGGAGGTTTAAGAAAAGAACTCCAAAGGTCCCTGTGATGGGCACTCTGCCATGAACCTCAGAGAACAGCCTCAGATCAGTCCTAAGCAAATGTGTGGGCCTGTCATGGCAGGAACCTGGGGAAAAGCCACTACCTAGAGAAAGCTTGGCTGACCTTACAGAAAAAAAGACCGAGCCTGACTTTTTCCTTGCAGGCTAACCCGCACCTTCCTGATGCATTGACACTGTTAATGTTACAGTACAATAGCACAGGAAGGAATAATACATGGGTATGGGCAAGCCCTGCTCAGCTCCCTGTGGATTTAGTTGGCCATGAATTGTAGATCCAAGGGAGTACTTCGCATGCTCAGAGGAGGCCATTGGCACCAGGAAAGACCTGAGCAATGGGTGTACACTGGGGCTGTGTAGCTGCATCTTAAAAGCAACTGCAAGGCCCCAAATATTAGAGTTATAAGTACACGTCACCCCTGTAAGGTACTAATATGTACAGCTGTGCATATTCCCATTATCTAGAAACAAACTGAGGTTTGTTTTGTTTTATTTCAGACATAAAATAAGGAAGTTAGGTTAAAGTTAGCTGTTACTAAGAGGAAACCAGTGGTATGGATCAAGCCTGATTGTTTTCATTAATTTTCCGGTGTTTTCTTTTTGCATTTACCCTAGTCTGTACTCCTTACCTACTGCAATAATGTTCTTTCTGTAATAAAACCTTTCTCGTGTGTTGTAACAGATCGCAGACATTTTCAGTTGTGAACATCTTGAAAGGTTATGAAGAATATATGACACACCATTCATCTAACTACAAGGTGGACAGACTGTATAGTAAGAACCCAGCATCCATAGTCATTTCAAGGAAGGAACATAACATCCGGAAAATCAAAGGGGGTTGTTTATTCATATTGTCCTTCAAGATCAGTTTCTCTTTCTCCAACTATTTATTAAGGTAGAAGATAATAAAAGTCATATACTCTGAATCAAGTAGTTGATGCTGTAATCATCCTTTAGCTAGCCCACTCCAAATACATAATATGGAAATGTGTGCAAAGTCCTTTGTTTATTTATCATGGTTGATACATTTTTCCTGGAGCTGCCTCTGTACATTTTACATGCAAATAACATTGTTTTCTTTACTCCTCCAAAACTGCACTGTAAAGAGAAGGCTATTTATGAGCAGCAGTGTTTGTTGCCAGCCTTTTTATGTGTCAGTTATGAGTTCTTGTTTTGACATAATCAAATATTCAACAGTACTACCAAAACCAGAGACAAATTAAATATTCATAATCATCTGAGGGAAGTCTGCCAATCTTTGAACATTTAGCCTACTACAGTTTCTTGAAATGAACAGAAGGGAACTAGACTTTTTAATGCAATAGATGTAGTAGAGGAAAAAGCTGGAAAAAGACCATTCTTCTTCTTTTACAAACCAATCAAGTAAGACAGTCTTCTCTGTTTCTAACAAGGAAACTAAAAATTCTCTTTGCATATTGGTATGAATAACTCTCCACAAGCTCCAGAAACTCAAACTAAGCAGTGACTCAAATGTCAATGCTGATGAGCTTTCTCCTCTTCCGTCTTCATGGATTCTTTCCTCAAGCAAAAACAAGGAGAAAAAAAAATCAAAAGCTACAAAAATATGTAGGAAAGAGAATCTCCAAGAAATTTTCTTCTCAGTGTGGGCTACTCTAGAACTTTGTGGTTTAATACTAAGACAGATTAAATACTTTGATCATTATTTAAGAAAGACAATCATGAGAAAGCAGATCTCACTGGGTTAAAATTGATGCCTTCTTTATTAGCATTTCAGTGGCTAAGTCCAAAACAAGAGTGAGCACTGAAGAGATGCATAATCTCTGTGGAAATAGAGACTAAACAGAAACATCTGCTTTGGGTCATCTTACTGTCCAAAGGGCCCTGACTCTACAAAGCATATGCACTCACATGTTCACTGGTGAAGTGAGATTTAAGCGTGCATCTGAGCACTTTGCTCAGTTGGGGCCACATAATGAGTTAATACAAACAAACACAGAGGAAGGAAGCCACAAAAATATACAGGGGACTTTGCAGTTAATTATTTTACTGTCACTGTCAAGACTAAAAATTGAAGTCCGTAGAAAGGATATTTTACCAGCTGAAGTCTGGCTTTATTGGGAATTTTTGTTATTGAAATATGAGTAGTCATCTTAATGCCTCAGGGTGAAGATATGTTTTAAATACAGAACATAGGGCTTCGAACACTGCCCTTGAAGCATAAAAGCTATTGCTGCTAATATCAGTGAAGTTCTGTTGTGGACTTAAGAACCACTACAATCCTCTTAGTTGCAGGAATTATTTCACTGTGCTAGCTAACGGGCTTTTAACAGCAATTTGACTTACACAGTGAACACATTCACATACACACAAACAAACAGCCCATGGTGTCACTTCTATCATATATGACTCATATTTCATCCTGACCTTTCCTCACAATAAATTTTCTAGCATCAATTTGCATGAGAAAATTAAAGATGTATTACACATGGCTATCATTTTTTTTTTTTTTTTTTTGTGTAACAGTCTTGTTTTAGAAAAAGACGGATGTTAGATACTTATATGTTCCCCAAGTGGAGCATATCTGTTTTGCCTCTAGAGCCTTACCCAGCAAGGATGATGGCTTCAAAAGCATGAGCTTGGGCTTCCCATGCAACGAGTTGGCAGGACTGAAGCCAATTCCAGTGCAAAAGCTGAGAACACTCTGAACTCAGCTGTGACTATCAAGCTCAGCCTCCCAGTCAGCCAGCCTGTGCCCTGGGCTCCACAACAGGCAGATGGAGATGCATGAGGTTTGGAGCTGTCTTATGTCCAACCAGCCTGGAGCATGGGCAAAGTGTGTCTACCTGTGCAGCAGCCTGTCTGGACAGACGTGAGCAAACTGCCTTTTTCATCTGGGGCTGTTCCCTGTAAAGGAATTACAGGGCCAGGAGATGTATGCCTCCAGCATGCTTTGAGGATCCCACATCGAACAATTCAGCCCTCAGAAGACACTGGCTCATGCATAGTGATTTATTCATTGAATGGTCTGAAGGCATCTCAGCAACAAGTAAAGCAATACTGAGCCTCTCTGCTGTATAAAGAAAGAAAATATATAATCCTTCTGAGGTGAAATAAAGCTGAAGTGCCACCAGCCCTGGCTGCTCATTGAAGCAGATACATTTTTTTGTGGTGATATACACTTCTAAAAAATGTTATTTGTCCTCCAGTAACAGTGCGACTGCACAGAGCTGCTATCTCTGATATTTGCAGTGTCACCTCCATGGCACTTATCTGCCTGAAATAAATCAAAGATGTATAGAAAATAAGATATGTGGAAAATGAAAACTGAAAGAGCAGTGAGTTGTGTTTGCTATCTGGAGACATAGTTAGTTGAAAACAAATGGTTTTGTTCAAAGTTCTTTTAAATATAATTAATATTCTATGAAAAAAATGATTGAAAGAAACTGTTTGCTATAAAATATTAAGGTTATTGGGTGTCTGTGTGTCTAACATGCCTTACGTACAAAGTCCCTAGGCAGTGATAGCAAGCCATTCCCTTGAAGCGATCAAGTCTAATTTGTACAAACTGATAGCAATCACAAAGCGTATTATTTTCTTGCATTTGATTGCTTGTCTAAGCCCAGTTCTAGTGAGCATATTTTAACTGGCCTTGACTCACACTGACATCCCTATCAGTGGGCTCAATGAGAACATGTTGGTCTGAATTAGCCTAAAACCATATTATATCCTATGGATGATGAAGGCTTAAAGGAACTTCAAAGCTTTAAAGGCAGGATATGTTATTCTGCTTCCAGCATTCCCTACAGATGGGATGAGTCCTCCTTGCTCAAGGAAGACACCTATTTTGACCTGACAAAATGTCAAATCAAAGTTGATTCTGGTCCAGGGAGTTGTGAAAAGTGCAATGTGCCCCATCTGTATGGGTCAGCATTAAAAGTTTAGAGCCCTGGAAGAACTGAATGTCACAGGGCCCTCTCTGATAGCAAATACCAGTTGTTGTTTTTTCTGGTCTTTTCATTTAAAGTAGCTTAAAGTCAATGCCAAGCCACAGGGATTTTTGCAGTTATCTGGATATATTTAAGCGATGTGTCGATGTAGTGCTTTGGGTTTATTGGTGGACTTGTTAGTGTTAAGTGATGGTTAGACTTGGTGATCTTAAAGGTCTTTTCTAATGTAAATGATTCTGTGATTCTATCAGTACCTGTCTGAGGGAGAAAAGGTGGTTTCGGTACATATGTAGATGACCAAAAGCCGGAATACTTCCTGAAGTGACACTTAGCACCAAGACTGCCACAACTGGGCATCTGGTAGAAAGAACTACAAGGCTTGAGCAAATCCATGGAGGTTGCTGAGACCACTTTCAGAAAATCAAGACAGTAATTTAGTTGAAGATTCCTGTTTTTGAAAAGTTTGCCAACAAATTATACCTGTAAGAGATTTACTTTTCCAATAACCAACTTCTATGTGTTTTTAATAACTTTTGCAATGGCTTTGATGGATCTAACAGCCCAGCTGAAATTAAGGGAAAGGAAAAATGAAAACATAATTTTGTCTGCAGAATGCATATCTGTAAAATCACAAATATAGTTGAACTCTTCAAAAACAGATGAACTGACAGGTGGAAAATTTCTTTCCATGTTTCAAAATTACTACATGATACTAAGCAATAAAGTGTTACTATCTACATAGGAAATGGAGTGTATATTGGTTTGCATCTAAAGGAAAAGTGTTTTCAATCATAGCTGACCCAAAATAATGCTTTGAAAGACTAGAACACTGATATAACTAAAGCAGGAAATAACAGGCTATGTTTTATATTTTGCAAGAATAATAAATGTAAGAGTCAGAGCAAATGTCAACCGTGATCAGAAAACTTATTTAGTTGGAATCAGAACACATTGAAACCTTCTCCACACTCTTCAGCTATGTTTGCAATTTGGTTCATGACCCATCCCTTCTCAATGAAAAAGTCAGTGTATGTATGACTGCATATATATATTTGTATATATATATAAATGTGTACATATTATAAACTATATATAGAATCTGTATGTTTATAAACATTGTATGCTATACATACAGATACACTATACATTATATATCACATAAGGTGCACACACAAACAGACATATGCCCATAATTGTGTGAAAAATCTTACACAGGAGTCTTCCAAGATTACAGAAGAAAGATATGATGCAAGTATGACTCAATGTGTTGCTCACCTCTTGAGTGGGATTAACAACAGCCTTTTGTACCCTAAATAATAATATTTTCTCTGAAACTGGGGTGTGAATAAAAAGAAAAGGGGTTGGGATATTATTTTCCCACAAAATGGAGCTCAGGAATTCCTCTAGGTCCAATTTTGCTTCATATGTAAAGTTCTCACTCGCATTTAACACTACTTTACACCAAGGCTATCACATGTGGGGGAGAACTTCAACTTTCCATTCCTTTGTATCAGTAACTGATATCAGTAGTGAAATTAGACACTAAAATCACTCAAACATAAGCAGTCTTTCAGCATCTAATCAAAAGTACCTCTATTCCTCGGGAAAGGTCAGGTTTTCCAGTATTTTCTGAGGGACCACTTCCCAATCCCCCGAAAATTTCTACTGACATATAAAATAAAGCAAGGTGGCCTTAAGGATGTGTGGGTATGCTTTTGATATGTATCTATTTATATTTAAATAAGCCTAATATGTGTGCTTGGACCTCGCTGTCAGATTCTGTGGACTTTGCACAGAATATAAATCCAAAGTGGCTTCAAAGTTCTCCTCTCATTGGCATCTTAAAAAATATAGCAATTACACTGAAACTATAATCTGGCCTCCGGCATTCTCCTCCGTGCTCATATATACATGACAGAACCTTTTCCTCAAATTATTATGCATTTGGCATGGTCGCATTCAGTAAAACACAGAGAAAAACAATAAAACCAACAGCAACAAAACAACCCTGCAAAGTCTGGAAGTCCTCTATTCATCTCAGTAGCAGGAGTCCCAAAATTCTCCTGAATTTTAATATCACCCTACAGCACATAATCCTATTTTTCAGCACAGAAGGACAGGTAGGAGGGAGAAATTCAAGTAAACTGTTAAACTAAATTAACTAAATTTAGTCAGTAAAACTGAAGTTCGGGTGTACAAATAAATATATATATATATATATATTTTTTCCTCAGGGGACTGTGTACTCAGAATTGTGTTGTGCCTGGAGGTAGGTCTCTCTAGCCCTCACTCTGATATGCTAGAGCAGGTAAGCAAGGGGAAACTGGCTTAGTGAGTTATACCCAGTCTGTGTGTATATAAACATCCTTACCTTAGCTCACAAAAAATGAAGATAAATTCCTTGTCTGCAGCTTGTGTTTTACAGACAGTCCTCTATAAATTGTGTATCATTTTAAGACTTCCCATTATGAAACATCTACTTAAACTGTTGTAAGGTTTCTTATTTGTTTCAGATTACTAAAAAGACAAGGTAAGCAGAACCAAACTTACAATTTCATGAGTTCAATACATTATCCTGTAACGCAGTCTTTGACTGTACAGAAATTTCTGCTTCTGGAAGGCTGTGATTAAACACAAAATAATCCAGGACTAAACAAGACTAAAGCCCTTGCATAAATACTGCCTAATCCTCTCCCCAAATCCCCTACCATTAGATGGGTGAGGAGGGCAGAATATCTTCAGACATGGTGCATATGCAAATATATGCAAATACAAAATGATTCTTACAGCTTTCCAGGCATCACTGAGATGCAAATACACATGCAGCAGGGACAGGAGGCACTTGTTTTTTGGGAGAGTTAGGGTTACATGGTACGTTACAAATATTTTTCAGTGCCTGGTCAGCTTGCACAAGCTGATCTAGGTATGTCAGACTTACATGCATACAGATGGCCTCAAACCCATGAAGAGGTGACAGCACTGGAATTTTTCAAGCCATATTTCCATTTGTTTTGTACTCCTGTGGATGTTGGCACTTAACTTTTGCTAACAAAACAGGATAAGTCCTGACAAGAAACGGAATGTGGAAACCCCTTCATGTAGTTTTGGGCACACAGGCTTAGAGAGGCCTGACATAGGACTTCCACCACTTGGAAGACTGTTTTTGTCTATCTGTCTGTCTCCCTCTCCTCATTGTTATAGAAGCCCACAAGACAGTCTGGAAACAGAAGCCTAGAAGTTAGGTGAGTTAATGACATAAATGTCTTTTCTTTTTTTTTTTTTTTTTTTTTTTTTTAGAACAAAACTCTAATATTAATTAATATGGTGAAGGTGTAATAAATATGGAGAATTAGGTTTTAGCTCTTGAGTTTTTGAGTCTCCTTCTCTGGAAATATTCAAAGCCCAGCTGGATGTCATCCTGTGCAGCATGCTTTAGGTGATCCTGCTTGGCAGGGGTGTTGGACTAGAAGATCTTCAGAGGTCCCTTCCAACCTCTGTGATTCTGTGATTTATTATTCGTAGAGAAGTTCCTACAAATAAACTAGTTATTGTTCCAGCCAGGTTCAGAAACTGTATTTCCAGTTGGTACTCCAAATTACCTAAGTGTATGAGGTACTTTGGGTGTTTTATTTAGATCTACCAAGAATAAATACATTTATTAAAAATAAAAATTTAAAAAAAAAAAGAAAGAAAAAAATAGAAAATATCCTCCTTGTAATAATAATAAAATAAAACATTGCACTGCAGTGCTGGGTTGAAGATCTAATAATAGGTTGAAGATTTGATGCTACAAGGGGAAGATAACAAAAAACAACAACAACAACAACAAAAACAAACAACAAAACATGAAAAAGAGATCAGGGAATAGGTAAATAAAGAATATGTAATTAGACATAGAGGAATTATAACCTATTCTCATATTATGTGGCCTCTTCAAGAAATTCCTACATAGAGGTTTTCTTAGTCTGATGTTACAGGCGCTGTCTTTGTAACTCTGCCTTTCTTAACGGCATTTGTATACTTGTAGGAGAACCATCACAGCTTCAGTCTGGTGTCATCTACTCTGACTGTCCCTCTAATGCTACTTTGATGATCACCTCTATGAAGTAGCGTTGTTCTGCATATCAGGGACCATTAAAAGAGAAAGATAGTGGGTCTATGAAACCTCTCAGGCTGGATAAACATACACTGCCAGAAACCTTCTCTAAGACCTGAAAATCCTGTCCACTTTGGGCAGCCAGACATCACCCCACACGAAACACCTAGAAGATGGTGTGTAGGAGTGATTATCAGCACTAATGATCTTCACACTTTCAGACAGGCAAGCTTCATTATTTGCAGAGATCCATAATCTTCAACAGAGGTTTCACATGATTTTGAAGCTGTGACACCTCCAGAGAGAAAAAAGAGACCCCCAGAAAAACACATGTGACTGATAGGACGGATTCTGAAGGCATCAGATAGAGTAAGGCATCCAGAGGGCAGCAATATGACATGGAAAAAAAAAAAAAAAAAAGTCTTGGAATGTTATGTCTATAAACAGTGACCAGAGTCTACCCATGCCCCGCTAACAGACAAGTGAGATTCAGCAGCTGTATGTCTTTACCATAGACTTGCGATACAAAATAAGACATGGGCAAGAACAGATCACACACAGCACCTACCAAATTCCGAAATGATGTGAAACTGGCTTTTAAATACTTATCTTTCATTTTATGACACTTTCAGCTCTAGATAAAGCCAAATCTTGTATATTTTCTGATGTTAGATATAACATTTGAAAAGAACATGAAATTATTTTTTTCTAATGCAACAGAAATACTTAAACATGCATCACAAAGTATAATGAACATGTCATAAAGTATTCTCTAGCTAACTGAAAACAAATGTCACATATGACAATCAATTCTTTCTACAAAATTTTGGGTTATAGCTGTTGGATTATAGTATTCAGAAGTCAGGCATTCTTGAAGTTTATTTTGCTTTGTCAGATACACACTAAAATAAATAGCAGCTGGTGGAGTCAAAAGACTGAATTTCTCTGCTTTTCTACTATTTCATTTTCCAGGGCAGCCAGCATGGCTTCACCAAGGGCATATCATACCATATCTGGTAGCCTTCTGTGATGGAGTGAGTACATCAGTTGACGAGGAACGGCTGACCAATGTCATCTACCCGGACTTCTGTGTAAGGCCTTTGACATGATCGCACATGACATCCTGATCTCCAAAATGGAGATACAGATTTGATGGGTGGACCATTCTGTGGATGAGGAATTGGCCTGAAAGCCACACCCAGAGAGTGGTGGTCTATGTCTAGGTGGAGGCCGGTGATGAGTGGTGTCCCTCAGTGATCTGTCCTGGGACCAGTACTGTTTAATATCTTTATCAGTAATATAGATAGTGGGATCAAGGGCACCCTCAACAAGTTTGCAGATGACACCAAGCTGAGTGATGCAGTTGATACAACAGAAGGAAGGAATGCCATCCAAAGGGATGTTGTTCAAAGGACAAGCTTGAGAAATGGGTCCTCATAAACCTAATGAGGTTCAACAAGTCTAAATGCAAGGTGCTGCACCTGGATCAGGCAATCCCTGACACAAGCACAGACTGGGAGAAGAACTCATTGAGAGCAGCCCTGCAGCAAAAGACTTGGGAGTTCTGGTGGATAAAAGGCTTGACATGAGCCAGAAGTGTGCTCTTGCAGCCCAGAAGGCCAACTGCATCCTGGGCTGCATCAACAGAGGGGTGGCCAGCAGGGTGAGGGAGATGATTGTCCCCCTCTACTCTGCCCTAGTGAGGCCCCACTTGGAGTACTGCATCAGGTCTGGAGCCCCCAGCACAAGAAGGATGTGGACCTGCTAGAGAGGGTCCAGAGGAGGGCCATGAAGATGATCAGAGGGCTGGAGAACCTCTCCTATGAAGAAAGGCTGAGAGATCTGAGGATGTTCAGCCTGAAGATGAGAAGGCTCCAGGAAGACCTCATTGCACCTTTTCATTACTTAAAGGGGGATTATAAAAAAAATGGAGAGCAACTTTTTACTCAGTCATAGAAGAATTGGACAAGGGGGAATAGTTTTAAACTAAAAGAGGAAAGATTTAGATTAGAGTTTAGGTGAGACCAAGAATAACAGTTATGAAGTAAATAATTTCTGTCTCCTTGTTGTTGTGGCCCAACCGTGACTTAATGGGGTATCTGTAAAAAGGAAGCAGTTGAAAATGTTCAGCTAATGGATCTATCAGGAATACAGACAGAAAACTGGTGGGGCTGTGATAAGAAAGGTGTAAAAGATGTACTCAGGGTTGAGAAGGCTGTCTCACAGAAGTGTCATAAATTCCTTGCATCAGTTTTCACTGTAAAAGATGCTGGGAAGATCCATGAATTATTCGTACCAGATATATCAGAGAACCTAGATCAATTTAAGATAAAAATGTAGGAAATATTAGACCAAATAATTACTTAGTGGATGTTGGGGAATGCAGGGAGAATAAGCCACAGAGACTGGCCAGGTGTGCACACACTCATTAGATATTATCTGCTTTAAGCACAGTTAGGAGAAGAACAGCAGGTTGGTGGTGGAACATCCTTATACTCACATGAAACCACAGGGGAACAATATACAGAATTTAGCATAAAGAGTACAGACTTGTTGAAGACTTTGCCTTACTTAAAATAAATAAATAACATACCATAACATAATAATATAACATAAATAACAGATATTACGTCACTTTATGCTCAAGAGGCACTCCTGATTTCATGTTTACTTCACTGTCTATATATACATATTTGCTCCTAAAATATATATATACATATTTTATCTGTATGTTGTTGACATGGAAATCCAGTAATTCTCCTCTGAAAGCAATAGCCACAGTTAATTCATCTTGTGGGCACTTACTGAAGAGAATGGAAAAAAAAAATCTAAAATATTTTTTCCTCTCAAGATATTTTTGTGTAACTACCTTGAACATGAAGTTAGGCAGAAACTAAGACTATGAAAGCCAGGTAATTGTTAAAATCATCCATAGAACAGAGCATTTATTCGAGAAGGGAGTACCTGCAGAATACTTGCCGCTGTCTTTGCAACAGGCCTCCAGTGTTTTTCACTGAAACAAAGTTCACCAAGCTTGCTTTAATGCAGGTCAATGATTTCTATTGAGACACCAACATCACTTAGGTCTTCCCTAAGTGATGGTGGCAGTTTTATAGCACTAATAACACTGTTAGAGACCTGATGGCATTTCTAGTAGAGAGTCAAGCATTTGAAAAAAAAAAAGTGATTAACTTCACTGTACTTAAATAAATTTTTGTCAACTCTCTGCAGAAAGAGCACAATACTCATAGTGCTGAAGCACAGTTATAAAGTACACTGACACTGAGTTATGGTGCTGATATTTAAAAGGGCTACATTATATATTAAAACTAAAACTTGCAAAGTTGCAAAAATTGATTAGTTGGCAATCTGCATTTCAGTTTTATCTTTGGCTTATGGAAATAAGCCTTATATATGGAAAGTGAAAAGCAGGAGACTACTGGTTTCTCATAGGCATGCTCACTTTGAAAGAAAGCAGTGAAAGACAGCAATAGCCCATCACATCCGAGCTTTGATAACACTCATGTTTTTGAATCTTGACAGTTCAAAGGTGATCTGAGCTTGAAAATGAGCATTATTATGACAAAGAAAGAATTTCAGTAAGAAAAAGACTGAAGTAACCATTTAGAAGTTGATCAGTATAGATGTTTGGGGAACTTTAGTCTTAAATAACATTTTTCCTCCCTCAAATTTGTTTCTAGTTTGTGGAAGGGGCGGAGTGTAGCAGGCACATTTCTGTGTCGTTGGTACTCTGATGCAGGTAGCAATTTTAGAAGTGATTTATGCAAGCAGGACAGATCCGTGAGTTATAGGAATACCAGCAGAATAGCACAGCATCAATGGCAACCAAAACCAGCCAATACAGATTCCAAATTTTATATCCAAACAGAAAATTTGTTACCACATTCTTATGGTTCATTAGAGCTATTTGCTACACATTCGCACATAGCCTAATGGGACAGACATAAGGGCCAAGTAGAAGACTTCTATGAATCAAAATCAGATGATGGCTTTCCTTTAACATATTTGAATATTTCTATGCAGTGGTTATAGTCATGTAGGAGTGTATTGGCAGTTTAGTGGATAGCTAACTAACCTTTTGCTGGTAAGACCACAAACTCTGCTTCTAAGTAAGTATCAGTTTATACAGCTGCAGTTTTTATTCAGGAGCAATCTAAAAGTTACCTAATACAGGGGTTAAAGATACAGTGCTGCTAGAGTTAGTCAGCAAACCTGATCAGATAGCTCTACCTTAATGTGAGCGTGAATTTGGGTAGAAATTTTTATCAGCAAGCTTTCTGGTGAAGGGGAAAAGGAGGAAGAAAGGAAAGAGAAATGAGGAGAAAAGACCAGTGAACCTCATCACTAAAATCTATGTTCATAGCAATGCCTTTATTTACTTACATGTCAGAGTTCAAACAGCCTGTTCAGGAGGATTACCAACATAGCACAACTCTTAAAAAAAATTCTACCTTTTCATAGCAGCCATTTTAGCTTAATGAGTAAGCTTCTCCTCTTGTGCCTTCTTATATTTGAAATGACAGCACAAGCACCAGAATGAAGGACAAAGTTAAAATCTGGTAATACTCTGAAATGTAGCACCAACATTGAAAAAATGTTTGCACAATGGTTTATAAGGATATTCTTCTTACTATTTCATCTCTTTTTGAAAGGTTCGGTAGCTCTGATCATGTTTGGTACCCTTTTTTTTGTCTTTCCTATTTCTTGCCCATAAAGTTTTGTTTGTTTGTTTTTTTAAAAAAAAACTTATTCCCTCTGAAGTTATTTTCTAATTCCAATTTCAAAGAGTCCAACACATGTCCAAGGCAGTTTGTACCAAGATGTAAACTAGTCCAGTAATGATTCACTAACAAGCTCACGTCTCTTCAAGTCAGTATTTATTAAATATGGATATTACAAATTCAGCTCACTTGTGAACAACACTTGCATTTCTGAGTTTTGTGCCTGAAGAATTCTTCAGAGTACAACAAGTAAGTAGGGATGGATAAAGTCTGAGACAATATGAAGCATGTCCAGTGTAAATGTTATTACCTTAGAAAGAAAAGGACAGAGTAGTCTTATAAAATTCCAACATTCTTCTGGAAAGACTGAAAGTAATTGAGCAATACGTGTACCTCCCTAAGGAAAGGTCAAAGTGAAAAGAATGCTGAGTTAACAAGATGATTCAGCAGGTTGGAATCATATTTCTTTTAACTTGACATTTAGACTGAATTAACATCCTGAACTTACTCAGCAAGCAATGGAGCTCAAAGTAAATCCATTTAGTTTGATATTGAGAAAATCCAAAATGTGCCAGACTGACATGACTAAGCATCTACTGAGCCTTGACCGTGCTGGAGCACAGAAGCATGAGGTGTACAGAAGAGGTTTTTCACTACAGGAGAGTGAAAGAAAACATTCAAAAAAGAAGGCTCCCAGGCATAGCATGCAATTAATAAAAGGCCAAGATCAGATTGCAAGCCACAGTTACAAATTTTCTTCAAAAAGGTCTTAAAGATTGATGCAGAGACCGGATTGAAAAGACGTGAAAGTCAATTCTTTTAACTTGACATTTAGACAGAACTACTATCTTGAAATTGCTCAGCAAGTGAGAGAGAGAAAAGTATCAGGTAAGGCTTTTAGTAAGCACCCATAAACCATAAAAATGGAGAAGCTGGAAAGCAATATCCAGTTGATTAGTTTGGATGAACTTTTCCAGAGATGTGTGTTTTTAATGGCCCAGCTCTTAACTAAGGCATCAGAGCAAAGCAGAGTGCCATTGGTATTTAACTGGGGACATCTATGATCAGAAACTAGTGGCAATATTCATTTCATGTTCTGTGCAAAGCAAAGGCTTACAAGAAGTGTTTTACATAACCAAGCTTTAGAGAAAGCTTCATTCATCATAGGGATATATATATACGTATATATATAAATAATAAATAATGTATCCTTATGCATTATTTTCTTTGTTTTCTGGTTCTGGACACATAGTTTTCATTCACACTTGGTTTATATTTAATCCTTAATAGAACAGAAATAAGTATCAAAACCTCAGATAGCTGGATACTTTTTTTCCATACACTGGGGTCAGTTCCAGGAGAGTTGTTATGTTACCAGACAAAATGGATGTTACAGCCTTCTGAAACACTGCACTATGGTGCCTCTTCTGTCTCTTACGTGATGAGAAACAAAACAACCCAATATTACTGAGATGCCATTAGTAAACACCTTACGTGGTTTTTTTTTTATTATTATTATCTGAGAAGCTGTGTGGTTGACAGATCTCCCATTTGAATTTAGATTATCATTCTTAAGTACAACAGAAGGTCTGGAATAGGCCCTAAAGGCAGCCCTATCACATACTCAGCTGTGATTAATCTAACTGCTTAGCAGATGTCAGTTGTACTATTAAAAGTCAAGCAATTACACATTCTTCATAAGTTAGGATGACTCTACCTCCATCCAGTGACAGTTTTCTTTAAGATGCATACAGTGTAGACTTTTTAAAAGGATAAACATGGAAGAAAATATGCTGAATGAACAAGAAAGTGAAGACTCAAACCCCTAAATATTAAAAATTAAGACAGTGCTCATTCTTTTTACTTTTTGTTTTATCTTGTAATAACAAAGGAAAATGAATTAATGCTACAAAGAGGACAGTGGTTTAAGATATTATGAAAACTACAAAATAGAAAAGTTGAGGAGCTAATGGATTAAGTGTCACCTTTGTAAAAATTGCTCAAGGAATACAGTAACATCCACTTTATCTATATTTATTTGAAGGAAACATTAGCTACTAAAGATCATGCCTTTTTATTCCCTAGCTTTTCTTTCCTAGCTTTTACATGTGCAGAGGAATATTGATTTACTGTATAAGGATTCCTGAGATTTTTAAGCTGAAAATCTGTCTAATTAAGTAGTTGAAAAGTTCATATGACAACTAAACTACTAATGAAGTAAAATTCAAATGAATTAAGTGCCTGAAAATAAGTGATGTAAAACTCTCTCTGTCCTGTGATAACATTGTTTCTTCTGGGAACATCTGGACAAGCGCTCCTTCAGTGGAGGAAGCTCCCTGCAAAATTGAAGTGTCAGGTGCAAACTTTAAAGTGTCTGAACAGTTTCTTTCCATCCAGCAGGACCAGATGTTTTGAAAAGCCATATGTTAGTACTTAGTTTTAAAAAGTCTCAAAAGCGTCTACTCTAAATATTTCACAAAGACTGTTTTCACTCTGCTGGAAGCTGCTCCCTGCCTAAGAGCAGCCTGTTTGCCCCTAGACCTACTTGGGTGCAGCTGCCTGGCCCTGCCCTCAGTCAAGGCAGTGACTTCCCATTCCAGCCTTGCCTCCACACCTTGCATGTAAAAAGAAAGATTAATTTTCAGCCAGAAGATTACCTTAGTCATTCCCTGACAACCTGTTCCTCCCCCTCACACACATCCAATTGGTATCCCAGTAAAATGCTGTAAACTTGCTGTTTAAGTATCAGCATCTAGCCACACAAAATTATATTTGAGTTTCATCCAACTAATTTACAGTGGATATTGAGTCCTGTAGGATTCTTTCAAGGCTAATAATTAAATGGTCATGGAACTATTGCCAATATAATTTAATTAAATCAGATAAATAAAATATTGCTTGATATATGTCTTCATGTTTAAATTCTTATTGTCCCTATTTCAACCATTATTCTTCACTTGTGATAGTGGCCTTCAATTTACCATCAGGCCTGCTGACATGAGTAGAGCCAGCTGCCTAGTAAGATAATAGTAAACTGAGGTATGACCCTGTTTTTAATCCACTGGAACCCTGAAGCTAATTTCCACTGACCCACCATGAGTCAGGGCCAAGTAACATGGCCTTTTTCCACATTTTCAACTCAGCTGCAAGAAGTTGAACCTTTCTGAAAGGCTGTCTCAACTAAGAGGTATCCCAAATAACCCAAAAACAATTTATTGAAGGGGAAGAATTCTATGAAATGTCCTGACTGATTATTTTAATAGCAAAGGGAAAAGAGGGAAAAAAAAAATGTATTGATAAAAAAAAGGTAATAATAGTGATTTGGATTGACTGTATGAGCATGACAGAAAACATAATTAGAACATGTGAAAATTAGTGTGATTTTTCAAAATTTCTTCACTGTACTCCTGAGACTCAGGAAGCTGAGTAAATATATTTGCACCTTTGTCCTTGTTAAATCTCAGTGGTAATGAGCAACTATGTGAATGTGAGAGCTGCACATTTATTACCATATCACGTCATGCATACCAAACAAGATGGTGAAGGTGGAGAAGGTGGAAAAAGTTTTAGGTCAGACCACAGAAACCCTCTCAGTGTTTTATAAACAATCTGTGCTGCAACAACAGAATGGAGGTGTTTCATTTGCAGAGTTGAATTACAGACCAGCTAAACTCAAAATTATTCCTAGTGTGACATTTCTGCACTGGGAAACTGATTCACAAAAATGAAAACATTCTGTAAGAAAATGCAAATCTGAGACATTTCTGGTGGAACCCAGGTTTCTCTGGGCTTCTCTCTTGTTTCTTGACAATATGCCTGACACATCTAAAATGACTGGCCTTTTAGTGCCTTGTTACCTCACAGAGCTATTTTATTAAAGTTTTTGGATCTCACAAGCTCATCAACTCCAAGGACTTCCAGGCCCTTTTGTTCCACATTGCTTTTGGCTAACCAACTGCTGAACAACGGCGCCAGGACCTTGAGTGGTTTCAGGGTCAGGAGGAGACTATTTTATTTTATAACATCTAAATATCCCATTGGAGGATTATGTCAATGTGAAATACTACTGACTTCCTGATCTGTGAAAAAATAATGAGGTTTCGATTTCTTTCCCCTCTTATTCAAGTCAAGAAATTTCTGCATCAAAATCTCAAACTGGGAAAAGACCAGAAAGTCTATTTCCCAGCCAGCTCTATTTAAAATAGTATTCACAATTATCTGAAGTCAAGGAAGAAAGCCAGAAACTTAGAGATTCCTGTGCACACATGGAACTTTTTAATTAAAAAAAAAAAAAAAAAAAAAAAATCCTTAAGGGAAGAAGCAAAAATTCTAGTTTTCTTAACACCCATATTAAAATTAAAATCCAACCTCCCTGAAGAAGAAAGTCATGGAGTAGGTAAATATTTTAAAAGCATGAATAACTGTGACTACATTATCAAATAAAACCCCTCCATGAAGAAGATCATGCCCTCCCCCTCCCCCCCATCATCATCATCTCGAGCCCTGATCATGCATCTTGCTCAATTCTTAGTATGCTTGGATCCCTAGCATAGATTTGCCTTAGTCTTTAAGACATTAGCCTTGTCTCTAAGACTATGTCCTCAGTCACTATTTGTCAGATAGAAAATGTCAGTGACAACTCCCAGTAGGTGGACAAGCTTGCACCATGTTTGGTCCCCTCCTTTCCATGTAGTTCTCTGACTTGTGCCAAAGACTTGTGCTCATCAACTCCTCTGCTATAGATCAGGACATAGTACATTAAACCTCAGCTCCAAGATGTTAGCACGTAAGCTCCATGTTGCTTTGCTCTAAGCCTTTTGCCAGTGGTTCTGCCTAAGGTGATAACTTGGCCTCTTAAGTGGTGTCAAGCTACAACAGGGTAAGCAACTGTGACTCCATTACTAGTGCTGAAATACATATATAAACATATTATTTAGTCTGGAGAACACCCTTCTGTACATTTAGCCTTTCCAATTTTATAACTAGTGATTAAACCAAGAAATCATATGCTTTCACCTATCGTCAAAATCTTTACTAAGCTGTTCCCTGAACTGAGACGTCATGACCGCTTGGCATTGATATACATTTGCTCTAAATTGAAAGACTTGTGAGACCACAGTACATTCTTTATGGAGACAATAAGTCCAGAGATTAAGGCCTCAGATCTTAAATTTCTATTAGCTTGTTATTCAAGATTGTGACAGGATTTTTCTTCCATAGTTTATCTAAAGAATGAAAAGTGGCAAATCCAATGAAATCCTATTTTCTGAACAGCCATTAACTTGATTTACAACAAATTTCTACAGCGCCTGATTTATGCCAATGCTGTGTTATTGCTTCTCTGTAAAATACAAACAATTAACTAATGATTTACACTTATGTCAGCACAGGGGAAAGAAGATCATAATCTTTTCTCATTCTTGTTTCTCTTCCAGAATGCTCAGACCTCAAAAAATGAAGACCAATCTGGTCACAGGTGCTTCAGCAGTTAGTTTACACTTTGTAATTAGACATAAAAAGAACATCCCTCAATAAACATATACATCACCTATGAGCTAAAGATGTCTATACAAGATCTGACAGCAGCTGAAATCTCTAAACACTTTACATTTTACATTGAATTTGACCACTATACCTTTTCTAAATGTTAGCTATCTCCTTTATTTCTCAGAGGGTTACATTTTTCTCAGCTGTTACAGAAAACACTGCATTTTGTGCCCTTGGGACAAAGTCCTTCAATAAAAACTGGTATTAATGTAGTGCACAAAACCTTTTTACAGTTGAAATCAGTGAACCCCAAAAATCAATGCTATAGTTTCATTGTCTTCATGATAGCTATAAAACAACCTTTTCACCTTCTGGGTAAACCCTAATAGTTAAGAAAAAGCACAAGAATAAATTAGTTCTTTAAAAATTAAACGTGATAATAAGTCTGCCTCTGAGATAATCAAAATAATTTTTAATTCCAGCAAGATGCTCATAGGAAAAATACTCCGTATATATATATATGTATTAAAAAATGTGCCATGTTACCATGGAGAAAAAGGAAACAATGGAAATTATGGCCTGTGAAAGAAGGGAGTGTTCATATGATGATAAATTTATGTTTATCTAAGATCCTTTACAGGTTGTGACCTGATTCTGAAAAAATTTCGTATTCAACACAATTAATTATCTCTTCTGGAGGAGAAATAACAAGAGCAATGTTTTTCTGTCTTTTTATATATATTTTTTTTTTCCTCTCTTGTAGGTATCCTGTGACTTTCTTATTAATAATTTTCAAAATAGTTGTCTCTGATATTGCTTCACCTACATAGTTCCGGGAAATTTCACCATGTCAGAAACCAAGAAGATTTGAGAAAAAACACATCTTCAAAGAACTGAACACAGATACATACTACATGGAACCCAATGGATTTCAATGCTCCACTTCCTTGAAGAAAACAACAGCAAAAAGGCACATCAGCTGTTGTTTTTCTAATTGAGAAATTATCTAGAAACTCAGTGAGAATATGCTATTGCATAGGAATGTCAATCGCTCTAATAATTTAAAGCCTGTTCTTAGTACTAAAAATCCCATATTGGCGAATGTGTGCCAGATGAAGGCTATACAGAACCTTTGGAAATGATTTTCTTGGTAATGCTGGCTATAAACTACATGATATACTTTATAATGTGATAATCTAAATGACCCATTTCATTACATTTTGATAAGATTTGTCCCAACTCTCTCAGCCTAACAAGAGATTTATGTTTCAATTAAGTTTCCAAATCCTTCTGATGATGTGACAGAAAACAATCTAACTATTCATATGGTAATTGCATATCTTTTTGCTTGTGAATTACATGTAACTGTGATATTTTACAGTGAGGGTTAAGAAGGAAAGGCAAAGTTATTTCTTCTTCTGTACTACCAGAAGCCAGAAAAGAAAGTACACATGAAGACCCAAAAGGAAGAAATAACAGTTATGAACATAAAGAATTTATTTATTTTTCTTTTTTTCTTCCCTTTTCTTCTTTTCTGGGAATAGCTGTCTGTCTGAGCATAGATGTGGTTAGGGTCAGAAGTACTGAAGTTAAGACAAACTACTAATGTACACTATCACATCTGAAAACTATGCACATTTGAAAACTATGAGCTACAGAAACCAAAGGATTGGGTCTACATCATCTTCACCTGAATTACATTTTTTAGGTCTTTGCTTCACTAAATAGCTGGAAAGATTTTGAGCTTTGCTGCTAAAAGAAAGTCTATGACTATCATCTTGTTTTTATTTAAGGCTTTTAGAAGACAGAGCTAATGGTGCATAATTACTTTATCAGTTTGTTCAACATGTCATAACTTCAGTGCCATCAAAATAAAGTTTTCAGAAAATTGAGTTTCTCTATAAATAGACACATGAAGCATATGAAGGGAAGACAGAAGAATTATTACTTTTCCATCCTACTCTTTGTATAATGTGAAGATAATTTCTTTTTAGTTTAAATCAGCATTCTGTCCTGATGTGTTGTCTTCCTACAAACAATAATTTCCAAATGAGTTTCAGAACTGGAAAAAGTCACAGGAGTAATCTTTTTACTTTATAATTCTTTTCTGACTACTTTAATGAACAATGGTGTAATAATTGCTTTTACAGATAGTTTTAACTGTTCCAAATAGCACAGGCATAAATCAGGATTTAGGAATAAGAAGTCATAAAAATCTACATCTCTTCTTTCTTTTTTCTCACAGACTTTCTTTTTGGGTACAGGAGATTTCAAAATCACCACCATTGTTTATATTAAATGATTTTAAAAATATACTAGAGTTGAAATCTCACTACACAAAATTCAAAATGAGTTTCTTCAGATATATAATTGAGTTGTAATTTCACTCTGGAGTGTTACTCCTTGAATAAGAGACCAGAGTATTTTTCTTCCACTAAATTCAGTAACATGAAGTCTAGAAAAGGAGTAAGAGTGGGTGCAGGGCAAAGCATACTGGTAAGACAAGCTTCTTCCTCAAGTGAGTTATTCTTTAAATTTTCATGGATTTTTTTTTTTTTTTAGTCAACAAATAAAAAAAGAACTTTTTCACCATGTAAAATTTCAAAATAGAAAAGAGGTAATGATATGAAAATGTGTTAAAAATATCTTTCATTTCTACTTTTCCTCACTGATCTCAAGGGAAAATAAAAAGAAAACACACAGCATAACTATCAGGTCAGGTCACAAATCCTTCTGCTCCAGAACCTCATCTTTAGTAAGGCTACAACTTCTCTGTTAAAAGGTTAGATCTAATATGTTTCAAAAAACAAAACAGAAGAACCTAGATTTTAGAAAATCAGGCAAAACCAATTTGAAAAGAACAGTGGGTGTTCCTTGTTTTACTTAGCTCTAAAATTGGACAGTGACCACTGGCCCTTTGCCCACTTTAACACATGGGCTATTGCTCTGAGCAAGAATTGCATGCTCAGACATGTATTACACTACGTATTTAAGTCTTTGTGCTCTGCTTACAACTCTTTTTATTGTTTTCAATACCCTAGCTACATTCCATAAAGACCTTCTGAGCTTTGTTCAAGCACAATTTTTGATGAAAGAGACTGGCAATTAGATGAGCCAAGATGAGAGTCTCCACAAAATCAATCTGAAAACTTTTCTTGAAACAGTGTTCTGGGACTCTTCTTGCCCTTGGGCAGGATTTTTTTTATTATTATTTTTATTTTTGTGTGTGTGCAAGTGAGAGATAATGCAGACTGTAGAGAACTCTCTTAAAAGTTTTACTAATTTTCATTAGGCTGGTTCATGTGAGTTCTCTGGGTGCCTCAGTAGAGGTTTTTAATCATATTGTGCCTTTCGTGCTACAGCGATCGCAACACTAATCTCTGTAATTCCACATTTGGGATCCCACTTTTCAAAGTGCAAACAACTGACTCTGATTTTATAAAGAACATTTTTCCACAGGGAACACAAAGGCAGAGTCATAGGGAAACATCATAAGCCAAGAGCTGAAAAAATCTAATTGCAATAGGAGAAATAAGCCATTCTCAGTTTCTTTTCCTTGTTTTGAAAACTGTGCACAAATAAAAAAATGTATGGATAATATTTTGTGAGGGAGAAAACTTTGCACCTTTCTGCTTACAGGCAACAGACACATCATCTTTAAAGGAAAACTTGGAGAAAAAAATGAATTTCATCATGTGCAGCAATGGAAGACCAGGTCTCATAGAAAAAGGAAACAAGATTAGCATGAGTAAATGATATGGACTCAGAGGAAAAAAGTCTAATAAAATATTTATGTTTCCGTCCATCTTAAAATCTGATACACTGCCAAGATCTCTAGCAGCTTCTGAAACCACATTTTTTTTTTCTTTGTCTCTCTGTTTTGAACATTACTTTGCTTAACACCTTTGAAAAGCTTTCACTATTCAAAGCTAACACTTCCCACTTGTTTACCCAGCCCCACCTCTCAACGCTTCCAAACATGTTGCACAAGGATGGTGGCAAGGACCATCTGCAGAACAAGACTAGCCATCCAGATAAAGCCAGTTTGGGAAAACAAAACAAAACAAAACAAAACATATCTTAAAAGAAAATAACTTGAGCAATTCTTAAGGGTCTTCAAGCTTTACAAACAACAAGAACTCTGAGGCAATAGCACAGTCATGTTGTAATACCATTTCATGGCATTTGCTGTTAACATTATTCATACAGGGATGATATTGATTTGGTATTCCTTGAAAAGAAGATCCTTAATAAAACTTGTATTACTGAAATCCTTATGCCTGTTACGATCATATAGAGTGCAGATGAATTTGTAGGAACTATGAATGCCTCGAGTGACAGAATGCTACAGCACCTGACTAAATTTGGAGAAGAAAAGAGAAAAGTAGACCTATAATTACAATTTCCTACGAGGAGATAATGCAGGCACTGTGCCAATTCTTGCATTAACTATCCAAAATCTATTAAGATATTTCTTCCACCTCAATTAATTTTCACAACAGTATTTATAATGGCATAACTTCTGTACTCTTGATCTCAGGGTGCAATACCATTAACAATACAATGCTCATATATAAATTCTTATATATCTTGCAAAAATATGTAATGCATATTTTAGAAAATTTACCAAGCAGCTGAAGCTGGGATAATGAACTTATTATGTTTACAATGCTCTCACATTTTGTATAATATATTACAGAGATGGTCAGAGAAAGACTTTTTTTAAGCTATGAGGCAAGAATATAGCCCTACTACAAGAGAATGTTTTTGTTTTGTTTTGTTTTGTTTTGTTTTTGCCCACACCAAAAAAATTAATAACATTAAAATGGATGAAGTAAACTGTCTTAGTATTTTTTGTATTACCATACTAACTCTACATAGTTTTATATAAGAAGTAGTATATTTTTATTTGCCTATTGCTCATCTCTTCCTTCAGTTTGAAACATGACATACTTTAGCATTTCATAATCTACCCTGTTTATTACAGAATAGTTAAAGGACCTAAGACTGAAGGAAAGCCTGTATTTCAGTGACTGCATGAGGATTTATATATATATATAAAATTTATATATATATCACAGGAAATTTATTAAATGCAAAATTTCATTAATATGATATTAGAGGT
This sequence comes from Stictonetta naevosa, assembly GCA_011074415.1. Taxonomy (NCBI): domain Eukaryota; kingdom Metazoa; phylum Chordata; class Aves; order Anseriformes; family Anatidae; genus Stictonetta; species Stictonetta naevosa. The sequence goes on along the minus strand of CM021697.1, from coordinate 136,969,277 downwards.
ATATACACCACAGAAAGCTGAGGGCTGATGATTAATTTCCTGATTGAGATTCTTATTGCTGAAATATAACTTATAAAGGAAAACGTTTACAAAATCCGGGAAAGAGTTAGATGTTTTGTGTAAAAATCCAGTGTTTGGATGTTCAAGACTTCACAAATGCTCAGGCAGCTTCTATGACCCTGGATCATAACAGCTTTAAGAAAAAGCATAAAATACAATTCTCAGTGGAGTTCCTTTGCATTTAATAAGCATTAGTTCCATAAGACCTGCCTTCCAACAGATTGTGAAAGATTGGGTTTGATTCTTTTTCACTTCCACTATTCACAAAATTTTTCATACAAATTTCTAAATACAAAATGACTATGCATTGTATATTTTTTCCATAATAGCTCATATCCTCAGGATGTTCACCACAACCTCAGAACTATCACTGATCAGTGAGATTACCAATGAATTTAAATAATAATAATAATTTAAAAGGTGAATACACAAGTCTGCATTTAGAACTAGATAATAAAACATGCTACAGGTACTTAATCCATAAAAGTATTTGTATGTTGTGGTGATGACTGTTGTCAGGAAGGGCAATAAGGGCTGAAGGAAAGAAGAAACAGAAGTTATATCTTCTGCATATTATTAGCAGTGCATCTTCCAAGATCCTACTCCTTTTTTAAGCTGATGATAAAGGATATTGCTTCCCAGGAACCAGGCATGGTCTGAAACTTTGCTTTAATGGTTTACAATCAAAGGAATTTTTTTTCCATATTACTATCTCACAGCATTAAGATGAGTACTAAAATGTGATTAATCAAAGAGATTTTACTGTCTGGCTCAGCATTCAACCAGAAAAAGATTTCCCATTTGGGCTTAAAAAGTTCTGAAAGTTTTGAAAAATTATGGAAAAGCCATGACCTTAATTCCTTATGACTAATCAAAAGTGAATTACACCCCCTTTAATTCTGTCTGAAATCTCTATTCAGGGATTTACTGTTCCCTGCCCCCCCCTTTTTTTTTTTCAATACCTTTACTTAATTCATTTGAACATTTTAGAGAATCACTTTTTAGAGAACACCTATACCCTCATTCTTTTCTTATTATTCATCATTAAACCATTTTGGTAAGAGAAAGTAACTTCACTACTTTCGCAAGGGAAAGTAACTCCACAATACCACATCACCTGGCAGGGATTTTTGAAAATTAATTCTGGAATATTTGCAGTGTACCTTAAATCAGAGGAGTGTTGCAGTAGTAATAGTACCAGTGGTAACAGTAGTGGTAGTAACAGTAGTATTTAAGGACATATATATATATATATATATATATATATATATATAGTTATATTTTTATGTGGCCTAGAACTACAAGGAGAAGTTGACCCCCTGGCAAATTGCAGTAGAGTTGTATTAGTGTAGATTTTGGTCTCCATAGATTAAGAAGAAGACAATAAAATGTCATGATCCAAAAATAGGAAGAATTTTTTACATAGATGTTTTATCTATAGACAGGTAAACATGCATGCTGGCTTTACTACAAGTGCAACTATTGCCTAGATATTCTGTTTTTTCTATGGTGCAATATTTCCAAGCCACAAAGTCAGACTCTCTATTGATGCTATCTGGTGTTTCTGACTTTTTAGAACTCCAGAAATATGAAGGAGATGTGTGAGGACCCTCCTGACCTTTCCTTTAGACTTTCTGTGGTCTTTTTCATTCATTTTTGCTTTGTTGTTTTGCTGTCTATCATCTACTAATGCCAAACTCAGTAGAGGGGAAATGCAACATGTGATTCCAAGCAGCTTGCACTTTAAATAGAGTACAGCAGCTTACCTGTTTGACGGCATAAAGGAGGCGACCATAGCAGTACATCATGACCATTACAGGGATGACCAAGCAGAATATGAAGAGACAGATGATATAGGATGTGGACTCAGCTGTCTCAGAGGACCAGCGCACTGAACAGCTGGTACCTGCACCTTCTATCCCATAACTGCTCCATCCAATCAGAGGTGGCACGGTCCAGACCAAGGAATAAATCCATGAACCTCCAACCGCCAGCAGTGCCTTCCGGTAGTCAGCACTACGCTTGTTACATAGGGTAAGGGTGCTATAGCGTTCATAGGACAGGACAGCCAGAGAGATCAGGGACACAATACCTGCAATGAACCAAATTAAATGTTCACTTTTGTCATTTTTCATGATAACCATTTTAAGTTCCAAGAAACAAGATCAGTCAAAAATTGATTTAAGTTAACATTGAGCCTCAGAGATCACTTGTATCCTTCAAAAGAAAATTCAAAAATCTGGATGTAAGGTATTTGCATTGGCTTTTTCAAGGTCCAGGCTCTACATCACCTCTACAAATCTTTGTGGATTTGCATGTCAGGTTCTTAGTTATGAGTCAATGGTTTTGGGGCTATTATTTTGTATGTTTTTATTCTCCTTGCAGTTTCCTTACAGTTCATGTTAACATAACAATGGATACCACTTCCCAGGGTTTAATACAGAAGGAACTTGTTGCAAGAAATCTAACATCACACTCTCTGATGGGTTCCAGGTCCCTCTTTTTGGTCCTCTAAGATGAAAAACCTGAATGGATCTATGTCAATTAAGCCCTTTACATGATTTTTTTTTTTTTCTTGATCCTTGACATCGGTAAAATCCAACTATGGAGTAGCATTGAGATCCATTGAAATCTACACTGCCATATTCCCTGGTTTTGAGTATTATCTACTTCCAGAAAAATAAATAAATAACTAAAATAAAATAAAATAAATCTTCAGGGGATTACAGCTGCACATCCATTTTTTGGCGAATTTAAATACTAGTTTCTCCTAGAGCTCCTTCCCATGTGTGGGATGGAGATGAGTCTGACACTCAGTTGAGGGGTACCAGTAGTCTCTCCTATTCCTGAGCAAAACAACCCCCACATGTACATACATGGTACATTTTCCACAGAAAGAGATTTTTGCTTCTCTTTCCCCTGCAATTCAAACACTCATTAATTAGTTACTTGAATGCAGGTGCAGCTCTTCCTGCCATCCTGGCAACAATTTGTGATCCCTTTGTGCTGAACTAGGCATGGAAAAGGACCCAGTGAGAATACATGCACTGCTTGCTGGAACAGGACGACTTATTTCTCAGGGGAAGAGAAGAGGAAAAGGTAAAAGAATGTGAGATGACGACTTTTGGTGAAGAACCTACTACAAGTATCTTAAAAGATCTTAAAAGATCCTATTACAAGAACCAACAGATCCTTTCCCGTAATACTCAGTATTACTGAGAAAAATTACGTCAGTAATAACTGAAAAGTCAGAGCTACAATGGAGATACACTTACAGCTGTAAAAGGAAGTGGCTCCACTGAATTTACTTGAAGTATACAGTTCAAGAGTCTAGCTTTAAAACTGTTATGAGGCTAGACTATCTATTTTAGAGACAGCGGAGGCATTCTGATATTTTTTTATCTAATCTGATTTCCTATGTACCATGTTACTGCACAGCTCTTGAAAGCCCTTGGCCATAACTCTTGCATTAAACACATACCTCAAGACAGGAACAAAAAATAAATAGTAGATTCTGAATTACAAACTCGGGAACAAAAAATCTGCCACTCTCTTCTTGCTTCCAGCCCACACTTATTTATCTTCACTTTCTTAATATTACCTCTTTCCTTGCTTTTATCTGTTTGACTAAAAAGCACCTTGCTATCAGAAACATTTAGCTTACACAGGTACCTAAGACAAAACAAAACAAAAACAAACAAACAAAAACAGATTTTATATTTGAAACTTAGTCCTCAACAAGGTGATAGGGATCTAGTTATGCATTTCAGATTAGACCATCATGGCCTAATGGAAAGCAGTCTTGGGAACAAAAAATCTTTCTGCTCCTAGATGCATGGTCTAAAATTATGTTATATTGCTCTCATGTTAGCTCTGACACCAACTGAGGGCACAGCATCCTAATTTTGATGAGGTGGCAGATGAGATATACTTTTGTTGGTAATGTCCTACAGCTTTGTGGGTACAGTGTTAGCTAGAAAATCTGAATTGGGTGTTCAAACTTCCCTGGCACAGAACTATATTTGAATATAATAACTGTCCATGAATGCAGGATTGCTGGTTTTGAGCCAAAGAAGAAATCTACATCTTTAAATGATGTAGAAATAATGCTCAGTTATTCAATCAGGACCATGGCAATGTCAGTCAAGAATAAATCAAATATTAGCAATCAGTCTAAAACACAAAAGTCCTCATACAGTTTCCTTTAACACATAGCATATATATAAATATATATATAAATATATATATATATGTATATATTCTTTTCCCCACAGTAGAAGATTGGAGACTTAATTACACCTCTTGGCTGGACCCATTTCACCCTCACTCACCTTTTATTATTGAGTTCCATTGACATGACACATAATACATTTTCCTGTGGAGGACAAGAACTGTTATATATGGAATCCCAAGTTCAAGGAAAAAAAAAAAAATAATATTTATCACCTTTCTTTTTGGCACAGTAAGACTTTAAGGTCTGTGCTATACCTGATCTTTTTAATAATGATGATGTTAGAACCACTCTGTATTGAATTCTGATGCTTTCCCAGCAAGAAGGCAAAAAAATAATAGTTCATAAGAGGTATTAAAAGTTAAAAAAGAAAAAAAAAGGCAATGTGCTTCATGTGATTAATTATATTAAAACAAGATAACTATTTACAAAAAATAAAAAATAAAATACTTGAAAAGACTGAAACTGATGATTTGGAAGGCAGAATAAGATGATATTAAGAGTAAAAATTTGAATAGAACAGTTAGCTTTTTCCAACAGTGAAAATTAATTTGAATTTAATTGAATTAAAGAGTATCAATTGAATTGGCTTGAAGTAAGAAAAACACCTTCTTAACTAAATGGAAAAGAAACAGAGACAACAGAGGGTATGACATCCCTTTCCTAGTCTGCTTAATAAAACCTCGTGCTATACACATGATGCATATACACGATGATATACCTTGTGTACACATGATGCAAAAAACGTTGTACAAAACCAGTATAAGATGCACATCAAGAAATAACCCTGATCCAAGACTGTAGTTGACTATACACCCCAATTACTGGATGACTGATTGAATAGTAACAAGCCTCATTTGTTGGACAAATACAATCCCGTAAGAAACGCAAAAACAGGTTTTGCAATCAACATGTAGTGTGAGAGTGGGTGGAAGTGAGGAAGATGTGCCTTCCCTCGGTTGCACTGTCCTGTGCTGCACAGGCGCCAAGCCCTGCAACATAGGGTTTTCTTGCAACTTCATTCCCTGCCCAGGTGAGGAAGGAGCAGGCAGGAGCCAGATGATGGTGCAAGAACATCAAAGCATCACATCTAAAATAAAACTAGGGCTGCAGCTGCCCTCTTGGAAGGGCTTTCCAGACTGACCCTTGCAAGGATTTTTTCGTTCACCCTGAAAAGGTTCTGATGTTAATAGAGCACATTTCATCTGTCTCTCCAGATGTCACTCAATACCCTCTGGACTGTGAAAAGATCTGTAATCCAGGCAAGATAAGTAGAATAAAGCTTCTTACTTTTATTTTGCCTCCTTTCTTTGTATACCAGAGTTTTCTTAATGTCTTAAGCCCTTAACTGTTTTTGCCTTCATCAGAAGTCTTCCAGTTACCGGTATTCTATTTTACTATTTTTTTATTCTATTTTACATCTACTGCAGTCATAGGAATTAATGAGAATCACAGGCTTAAAAACAACAATAACAACAACAACAACAAACACAGTTAAATACTTTAGTATTATGGATGAGGGGAAAGATTTGAACATAATCTCCATTATCTTAATAACTGGAAAACAAATTTAAAAGAAATTATGTAAGTTATAAAAAGAAGAAAATCATTACAATTTTAAAGCTAATTGCAGTGCTTTATCCCTACATTTCATTCTTATGTTGCAGCAACATTTATGACTGGTTATACTGTGTATATTAATTTCAAATGAGTCATGCTTTCTAAAATTACAACAAAATTTAGTTCAGGAATTGCACATTAAATAGAATTTGCTTTCAACAAATATTTAGGACCCTGAGCTAGTACCTATTTAAATAACTCCACAGGAGTCAACTGTATTGAGAAATGTAATTTTCTCCCTCAACATTTCAAGTAGAAACAGGAACAAAGCTGAGATTCTTGCTAAACAGAACTGAAAGATGACATAACCTACTGCAGATTGCATTACAAGAGCAAACAATTACTCAAAAATTAGCCATATAAATAAGTGATTTTGAGATGAGCTATGTCTGAGGCATGAGCCTTTTCTACACAGCAATTAGCTGCAGTGAGTAGATTGCAAGAAATTAAATTTCAAGTCATAAACCATGACAGGCATCCATTTATAAGACTACCATCTGGGACTTTGTCTATTATTTACTTTTATTTAAAGATCTGTATATTTCTTTCTGAAAACACAACAGAGAGTTTGACACTGGGTGAAGGATGTAGCAAATCACTATGCTCTGTTCCTGTGAGTCTCAGTTAAGAGCATTACATTTTCATATTAGATTTTGCTATATTATACTTCTCACTGTGATATAGTAATAAACAGCATGTAAGCTGCCAGTGATCTGTAGGTTATGAAAAAACAAGAATTGTAGAGATTCAGCCCATACTGGGTAATTGTTTTGTCTACTGTCTTGGGTACATTTGCCCCTCTTGAAGCTTCTGATGCTCATTAACTTACATCATTATTAGAGTCCTAAAGCATCACTGTTGCATGACATAATGCATATCCTGCATTGTATTCTAGTTAAGAATGACCAGTGAAAATGAAAAGAAGCCACAGGTAAGCTTAGTCAGACTGAGCTTGTAAGAATAAAATAGCACTTTCAGGACATTAATGGATCAAAACTAGATGCAAGCTCTTATAAAAGGCAAAGATTTTTTTATTTATTTATTTTTTATTTTTATTTTTTACCAAATCTCTATGTGAGTTGATTTTACCCGCTCACCTGTGCTCCATTACACTTTTCATTCACTCACACAAACTGACAAGTCCGAAGGCCTGTGTTCTAGTTGTGTGTCCAGGATCTCCTTCACACAGCAGGGACTGTCCATTCTTAAGATATCTTTCTTATGGGTACCTCTCTGGCCAAAAAATGGTCTGGGGATAGAGCTTTCATATACCTTAGGAGTCCACTGTTAGAAGTGATCCATTGTTTGGTCCATTGAACCCTGCGTACATTCACCATCATATGTCTCAAACAAGGCTGCTGCTCCCTGATTACATTTTCTTCCTTGGAAAACATCTGCTTGAAATATACTTACCTGAACAAGGGCCATCTCTTTCACAATGAGCTAACAGGGAAAAAAAAGGTAGATGTGGTATGCCATGCTCCTCTTGGTATGGTGTAGGGCCCTTTGTGATGGGTGGTTATGCTGTGGTTTTATCAGCACACATTGGCTCCAGGTTTACTGGAGTCAGCCCGTACTCAATTTTCCTGCTGGGAGCAATGCTCTTCTTTATCTGCACTGGTTGTTATTTCAACTCTTCTTCTGAAATACCTTCTGGTGACCACAGTCATACCAATCTCAGTAATTCACAAGTCTCTGCTGAGACCAGGTTGGGTTGAGACACCTGTGAGGGTGGTACGAGGCTGGGTACCAGCAGTCCACCTGCACTTGCCACATTGCCATATTGCTGCTGATGTGAGCCAAGGTGTAATGGAGCCAGCTGAGTACTCCCAGGTGCACATCAGGCCACCTGCCAGGGTCAGCCACCAATGTTCAGGGACAAAACACCAGGAGGAAATAAAGGGGATAATAAGTGCCAGGGTTCCCTTGTCCGTTCCCTCTAGTCCCCCAGGTTTCAGCTGCTAAATCTCCTGCTGCATTAGCTGGAGAATGCTCAATGCTCTATGACACCATGAGATGGAGATAAGTAAGACCTAAAAGTAGGAAAAGGTTTTTGTGAATAAATGCACCCCAAGCTGGGAATATTGGGGAATCTTGTGTTGAGGTATTATTATGCTGGTACTACTAGCTGACCTCCTTCATCACACTTCCCCAAGGACTTAGATGTAAACAATGAACAATAGCAGTATAAACTATTCCTTTTCAGATAAAGTCTCTTATTACCTCAATTTTAAGGTTTCCAGTTTAATTCCAAGTTGTGTTACCATTATTAAATAAATATATATATTTATATATATTTTATATAAATATATGGAGTTGTACAAACAGCTTGATTTGTGACTTGATGCTGTTTTCTAGGGAAATAACTTTTCTGAATTTAAATGAGAGATTTTTCTGTCAGTTCTGTATATAAATAAAACACACAACATATTAAAATGAAACATAATCAATATAAGCAATGTAAAAGAAAAGATATGACATTTCCAACATATTTTCACTTCATTATTTCCTTAGAAGCCTTTCTGAAAAAAAATATCCAAATGCCATCCCTCAGGGACTGTTCATGAAATATAATTTATAGGTATAATTAGGAAATACTATTTGTAGAGAGGTTTGTGATCAATGGGAGGGAAAAAGCAACAAACTCCCTTTAATGGTAGCTTAATCTTCAGGTACATTTTTTTCAGCTCTGGGCCAAGGTACCTTACCTAACAGCTGCTACAGAATCAAAGACTTCATGAGAGTGCGCATGGAGTAAGCTTTTCTATCAACTGTGTTTCCATTTTTATATACTAGTTACATTAATGTTAATAAGCAAAACTACTGGGCTCTGTTTACCATAAAGATCAAAGCATTTCTTCCACAAAAATATAGTAATTTCCACTACAGCAGTTGCAGCCACCAGAGACCTTCTTACAGGTGAGGAAATATTATAATGATAAAAGCAGAAAATTCCCAAAGCTAAATCACTGGGAAGAAATGGGGAGAGGGCCAGGAGGGGTTCAACATTTGTTGACCTGAAAATTGGCCTCCCCAGAGCAGACATGCTTTTCCAAAAAATCAGAAGCTATTGAGGCATATCATAAAGGGGAAAAACAAAGAACAAATCTCTATTTATTTTATTTTATATTTTATATTTTAAAGTATTTTGCTGTGCTTTCTAGCTCTGGGTTTTATAACATACCCTTCATTCTCATGGTGAAGATAAGGAAAAAACTCTCTACCTCATATATGATCTCCAGGGAGGCTTTGCAAGTTTTATTTTATTTATTTATTTATTATTTTGTGTGTGTGTGTGAAACAAACAGCTCAATTAACAGAGCCTGCTATCAACTTTCATAGTTGCTAAGGCTGGTGGAAAAGTATAGAATCCTAGAATCATTTAGGTTGGAAAAAACCTCTAAGATCATCAAGTCCAACCGTTATTATAGCACTGAAACAAGCAAGGGATTGTGAATATGGAATTTCACAAATTATTTTTTTTTTATCAAGTTTGTGTGTTTGGCGTTTTTTTTGTTTGTTTTTGTTTTTGTTTTTTTTTGCTTTTGTTTTTTTTGAGAGAAGTGAAGAGAAGCAAAAAAGAACATTCAGAGGGAAGGCAAACAGGTCTGGAGTGTGGAAGCCATATTTGGCTGCTGTTTCTTGCCCTCTGGCTGCCAGTATATTATCTACTATTTCTGTTTCCATCCAAAAGAATACAGATATACTTGTTTTATGGGCCAAACTCCATCTGCTGACAGATCTTGGTAGAAGATCCCAAACATTTCCAGAGTTAAAATGAAACACTGATGAACCTAGAAGACTTTCCAGAGCTAAGATGAATAGACTCAAAGTGAGCATTGGCATCAGTGGACAGCTAACCAGCACTAGCTTGACTACTTTGAACTTTACAGTTCACCATCTACACTTCAGTAATAATACTTAATATTCAGTAATAATAATCAACACAGTAAGACATTTTATAACTCACAGAAGCATCTGAGAATGGAGCGTGCTTCCAAAACATAATTGGCTGTAATTGAATATTCCTAGTAATCATTTTTATAATAAAAATAGAATAAAGCATCATATATATATATATATTCTTGCATTTACTGATGCTTATCCCAGTTGAATGCCCATACATTTTAGTCATCAGACCAGCATTTCCTTTTGACTTTTAAGTCATTAAAAGAACTTCTACTGATTTGAAATTGAGAAAATATTTCCCACAATTGCTACACATTGGCAGTTGCAGCCAATTTTTAAATGTCTCCTTTATAGGTTTTCATAACACAGGCCACCTCAAATATCAACAATTCACTCTGAATATAAGTAAATAAACCAATAGTTATTTACTTAATGCCTGCAATAATTTTTCTTTTGCCTATATGACTTACATTCATGAGTCCAATACAGTAGGCAATCTTTCTCTTCCCTGAAGACTTCTCTTCCTGCTTATCTCTAATGGGAGTAACAGTTTAACTGTGATGGTACTTGAAAGAAACCACTGCTGCATCTAGGCCTGCTAAGACAGATCTGACAACAAATGTTACTGGCCCTGTTCAGTAAACCTTTCCTGCTCTTTTCTCAGCAAGCATTTCTCTGTTTCCTCCTTTGTATGATATGTCCTTCTTTTTGTTTTTGGTGATATCTTCAGTATAGAGAGTATGCATAAGTTTTAATAGAGAATAATTACTTTTTTTTTTATTATTATTTCCTCCATTACTGAATTTTTAAATGTGTGTATGTTGTACATTAATGGTGATCTTAATTCTGGGTAGTACTATGCTTTTGTGCTATTAGCATGCCTGTCCATCAACCAAACAACAATTTACTCCCAGTGGCATAATTATAGCAAAGAATTTCCTTTTGCATTCCAGTGATACCAGCAGTACAAAAACAAACAAGCAAACAACAACAACAACAAACACCAATATCAATTTCAATCTCACTTTCCATATGTTATGCCTTTGATTCTGGAAAGCAGGGTGAGCATTTGCAAATTCAGCCTCCTAAACTGGCTGCCTCCATATCAGCGTATTTATCCAGCTGCCTTTGGGAGTCAGACTAAGAAACATTGTCAGCACTAGATGGAGCTCCTGTACAGCAACATCTCAGAAAAAGTCTAGGGGGCTTGTACGCATGTAGGAAGCAGGGATGGCTGTACAGTGCTGCATGGGGATGTTCTCAGGGCACTCAGGTACAAAGGCAGCAGCTCCACGTCCCTGCCCAAGCTGCCCTGCAGGACCTCCATCATCTCCTGCCAGGAATGGTCCTTTACTTTTCAAAGGAGACCACCCTGGGACATTCCTTAATGCTAAGCACCTGCACAGATTTAACATGAAGCATGTAGACTTAGGGTTTGTCTACATACAGGATATCGCAAGTTATCAAAGAGGTGAAATTACAGTGTCTTCTCATGCCAGTCAGGGAGCCAAACTTCCACCAAAGCATCCCCACCAAGCTTCCTTCACATGAACCTTTGCTCTTTCACTGAATGCACCCACTTATTCTTAGCATCAAAGTTACATTTCTAGAATTTCTTAACGATTTTAAAATCTTGTGGGTTTTTGTTTGTTTGTTTGTTTGATTGACTGATTGATTGATTTCTTTTTTGTCAGCTCTCATTCCTAGAGATGGAACACAGTACAAATATTTACCTCTCTGAGTTTTTTTCCTAAAGTCTAGTGGTAAAATTGCTTTTTGCAATAACTAGTTATGAACGAGTCAATAACTGGTGATATATCGGCTAATATGAAAGCAGTGTCAAAATATGTAGACTAGGCTCTACACAGCTCTTGGGCCAGGAGTTTCTTGTGGATTATTACAGGCCAACAACCTCATGTGCTACAGAGGTCGGAAATAAGACTAGGGGAGGAGGCTGCTTCCATCTCTATCCAAGATGGCTTTGCTACCAGAAGGATGTGCAGTGAGAAGAAGCAGTATTCTCCAGTTCTTAACCCTCAGAAGGACCTCAGAAGAGGAAATCTTTTGCTACATCCATTAAGAACTGATTTGTAACTGATGCAGACAGAAACCTTTTCCAGCAGATTTAATCCAACCAACAAGTCCATTCTGCAACACTGGATAGATTGGTAGAAATTACACTAGAGAATACAGTAGTGGATATATAAAGAGGAATGACAAGCTGGGACAAGCTGTCACAGTTATCTTGGTCAGAAGCCAAGCCTGAATAATTTATTAAAGGTCCTTGACAGTGTCATGTAGTAAGGGTTGATACATTTGATAAAGCCTACTTGGATTTCCATAAAGCTTTGACTAGCCTAAAGGCTCTTAAGGATAGTAAGCTGCCTTGCAATAACAGATCCTCACAGGATAAATAATTGATTAGAGCCAGGAAATAAAGAACAGGAGAAAATAATTAGTTTTTTCAATGGAAAATGTTCACCAGCAAAGTCCCCTATGCGTCAGTGCAAGGCACTGTGTTATTCATCATATTAATAAATGATCTGAAAAAGATGGTCAAGAGTGAAATTTGTTGATTATACTGTGCTGAATAACTCAAAATCAACAAAGCTGACTGTGAAGTACTGCAGAACAACCTCATGAAACTGAGTCACTGAGCAGATGAAGTGCTATACTGATGTAAACTACCGTATGTGGGGAAAAACTGTACTAGCTTTAAATACACAGGGATTGTTTCTGACTGACTTACTGCTCTGGAAAGAGAGTTATGATAGAGAACTTTATGAAAACTACTTCTACTAAGCACCAATGCTCAGCGGCATTTAGAAAAGCAAACATCAGAGATTGATAGAAAAGGAAAACAGAGAAAAGAATAGAGAACATGAAAAGGTGGATGGGGGTTGATTATTTAGTGTTTCTCATAATATAAGAACTGGATTTTCAAATGAAATATCTTGTTGTGGACTCAGAATAAACAAACAGGAAAGGGTACTTTTTTTTGCACAGTGCATAGCTGGTGTGTGGAACTCCTTGATGCATTATATCGAGAATACCAAAATTTTGCAGGGTTCCAAAGAACACTCAGTCTGGGTGATAAATCCAGGAAGACTTATCACACTCAACAGTACCACCTCAGGCGTGAAGTCCCTACACCACAAATCACAGGCTGCTGGGACTGTCTACTGGCAAAATTATCATTGGGTGCTGAAAGTTACAATAACTTTAATTTCAGAATTGTAGGAGTTTAGCTGTGCAACATTTTAAAATGGCAAATGATTAGCATGGATATAAACACTCCTTTGCAAGGCACTGCTAGTATTTAGTAATTACAATAACAGGAAGAAATTATTACAGAATACTAAGGGACCACTACTTGCTTGTTCTACTATTAATATTTATTTCCCAAAGGCTTGAGTGTCCCCAGCCCCAAATAAGCTATTAACACTTAGAAAGCTCCTACTTTTTCTCATCCTCAAATTCCTTGTTAAACAGCCCTTGATGTACTGACCAATAGAGAAAAAAGACTATGTGGAGGAAACCAGATGGTGGTATGTCTACTTTCTGCTCTTATCACAAAGAATATTAAGCCGTGGCTTTGTCTTGCCTCATAACCTGCTTTCTAACAATTAAAAAAAGCCCATTTAAATCCTGACTGACATATTTATCTGGCAGTCTTTCATACTATTCCTCTTTCTTTGCCTTTCACAAGGATTTTAGATAGAAATACACTATCCATTTTAAGAAATATACCCAGTAAAACAATCCTCGACATCCTCATGTAGCTGTTGCTGGACTGCAGTCCTCTTGTGCTGCCAGATGTTCTTTCCCTGAAAAGTCAGCAGACAAAAAGTAGCAAAAATTAATGGTTTTGACAAAACTGAGCACTGTTTGGACCTGTTACACAGAGTTGTGTGGAGAAGAGCTGTTTTGTGCACTGGAGGTCATGTGCAGAATATATACATAATGCAGCTCCACATGTCATGTAGATACTCCATATTACCGTTAAGAGGCAGAATTTGTAATCTGCCACCCCTATTATATTTCTTCATGTCCTGGTACCATTTCTAATGAAATCCTACTGAGCATGCACCCAGGCAGAGTTGGATCAGTCAGAGACCCTGATCAGCCTCCTGCTCACTGTGGGAGCTCCTCGACCCAGAATGCTCGGCCTCATTCTGTCTGCCGTGCAGTGCCCATGCAGCTTGCATCAATTCATTAGGGTGATTAAATGTGTCAGTATAAAGAGGTCCCCTGGTAACTTCATAAACAGTCAGAGTGCAGAACAGAAATTACCCACAAACTGTAAATTTGGCAAACGATAATGTCGCAGTGTGCGTGCACATATAAAAATTAACTCTAAAGAAGACTCAACAGTATCCAACCATTGTGTGTTCTGAAATTTTTGTAAGTGCATGTGAGTGGGGATTATCTCTGTTTTTGTAAAATTCATACCATTTCTTAGCTCAAAGCAAATCTTGCCAGATGTTAGTGTGCTATTTCAGTACTATCTCAGAGGTTTGTGCTAGGCTTGGATAACATTTAGAAATTTAATTGCCAAAACAATACTTATATAAATTAATTGTTTTGAATCTTAGAAATTATTAGAGTCCTAATCTAAACAAAGTTTTATGTAGATGTTGATATTTAGAGATGATCAGACAATTATTTATGAAAAATTTACACAATCAACTCAGGGCGTTTTTTTTTGTTTTTCCATTTTCTTACTGTTAGTCATTTGGTCTTGAGTAGATTTTGAGTCTAACAAACCTTTATGAAAATAATTCAATTTAAACTGATTTCTGTCTGTTGGCTCATTTGAAGACTGCACATTTTATATTTTCTTCCATCAGAAAGTTACCCTTTATTTCTGCTCTGGACTGCATTAGTGAAACCAATAGAAAAAAGAAAATAAAACAACAGGAAGAAAAAAAGACAGAAAATACAATAAAAATAAACTAAACTAGAAAATTAACAGGTGGTGAACATAAAAAACTATGGAATATATGTAAATTCACATCTTACCCCAGTGAGTAATCTTTGGCAGGAGGGTTGGACCCGATGATCTTTCAAGGTCCCTTCCAACCTCTTCTGTTCTGTGATTCTGTGAGTTCTGTGATTCTGTGAGTTATTAGTCTTTTGCATTATAGCTGCTATACTTTCATGAGGAAAACTGAAAGCTTGTAACTGGTCATAGGTTGATATTTCCAATATACTGGCAGCTGTATATGAAATGGGCTTAAGAAACTACAAGCAGAAGAAATAATGCAATATTTCCACATTTGGAGAAAAGTCATTAGCTGAAATTGCCCACAGAAATTGAGCCTGAGGCTGATAGCTGGCATGAGAAACCTTCAGTTGAAACGTGAAGTTTTTTCAGAGGTATAACACAGCAGTTTAAAGATGCTGCCTAGGGGAGTCAGGCACCCACTTGGCACCTAAGGCTTCACCCTTTTATAGGTGAATGCCCTCTCATCTGCCAGCCCTAATCCACACTAAGCCAGCACAGAACAGGGAGACAGAGCATTAATCAGATTCTAAACCACTCAGGAGTCAAAGCACAGGGAGACTCCATAGCTTGAATAACTAGAGTGACCTCAGCATTCTCTGCAACATCCTGAGAAAGGCAAGCACAGAGGGAGGTGCTGGTCTCTGCTCCCTGGGCACTGATGTCAGGACATGTGGGAATGGCTCAAAGCTGTGTCAAGTGAGGTTCAGACTGGGCATTAGGAAAGATTTCTCTATCGTGAGGTTGGTCAAACACTGGAACGGGCTTTCTACAGAGGTGTTTGATGCCCCATGCTTGTCAGTGTTCAACAGGAATTTGGATCATGCCTCAATAATATGCTTTAATTTTTGGCTAGCCCTAAAACGGTCAGGAAGTTGGACTTGATGATCTTTGTATGTCCCTTCCAACTGAACTATTCCACTATATTCTGTTCTAAAAATAACAGTGGGTTAAGGGAGTGGCTACCTGGAGTGGTGCTCCCTTGCATTTGTTGTCTGCAGATCTCAAGCGTTCATCCTGCCAGTATCAATTATGGAAAAATTTACAGCAGCCAGAGGACATTTTGACTTAGTAGTCTGGGGAAAAATAATATTAAAAAACAAAAACAAAAAACACCTTCCAGCAATATGAGACATTTGGATCATTTAAGTAGTGAGTCATTTTAGTTGTGAAATCACCAGAAAAAATAAGCAGTCTGTAAATCAATAGTGGCTGTCGTTTATTAACTTATTAGACATTTACTGAATCTCTGGTTTCAGAAACATCTTTGCAGCTAGTGTCGATCCCTAAAAAAAATGCAAATCTGAACAGGATAGCTTCTGCTTTCAAAACCCTTTTTTTTTTTTTTTTTTTTCTTCCAAATCAGCACAACGGTTTCACAAATTACTGCAAATGATTTTTTCATATTAATAGATATTCTTAATCACAAAAGTGGCAGACACTAATAGAAAAAAAAATAAAAATGATTATTTTAAAGTATTGGCCACAGCTGAGAAAAGGGAGAAAAAATGAAATTGCTAGTTATTGTTTATTATGTCATTATTTGGAACTATGCCAACAATCGAGTATTGGTTGTTTTATCACTGAAAAGCCAGTAGTTATTAATTCCCTTACTAGAATGGAAGTTGTAGCATTCTGCTTAAATGCTTTCTAAAAGAAATGGTCATAGAAAATATATGTCATCAGTTAAGAAAAAGCCACTAGCTATATAACTTGGATTTAAATAGCTGGAGATAATATCCTCTCTCTGGTAGATTGCAGGACTACAAGGAAAGTTCAAGTTTTAACAAAAAATATTGAATTCGGGTCTGGCAGCATGCAGATGGTCTTAAGAGTTACCAAGATTATTAAATACATAGTTAAATAAAATATTCAACAGTCTGTCACAAGCAAAGTCCAGTGCTCTCCAAAGTAGTTTTTCTGAGCGAACACTTTTTATTTACTGGGCTCAAGTTTATTTCATTTTACCTACTGAGGGACAAGAAAACCAGATACATTTTAATAACATATTTATTCATGTGGATGTGGCCTGACTATAGACACAGTTGGTTTCTGTTTTTTCCTGCAGTGATAGAAATATAACATCAGGCATGGCATGGCCTGGGTTAATGCTGTGACATAGGATTAGGGAACAGGGTCTGCAAATGCACATGATTAAACCTGTCTAACAGAAATGATCTTCCATCATTTCTAGCACAGCTTACAGTCCTGACCTTTTAGACTCATTTCATCATCAGAATAATTTTGCAAGAAATCTGTTTTTTATTATTATTATTATTATTTTTTTATTTAAGCCCCTTCCAGGTCTCTATACAAAGTGATTTTATTTTGTATCTTGTCTTGCACAAAGTTCTTAACATTCTGTAATACATGGTTATTATGTAGAGCCATGTACCAAAACTAAAAATATGCATCTGAACCACAGGTATGGTTGCTTGATAAGGAAGTCTTAAACATAGGCAGATATTTGAAGTCACTTGCACACACACAGAAACGGACTTTGGGCATGGGCAGAATGTTTCTTCCAGAACAGAAGTTGGCATCATATATACAGCTGATAACTATATGTAAAAGCTACCAAGGAAGTTACCGACTGCCTTGCAGAATTCTGTTATTCTTCTGTCCCTCCTCCCATGGACACACACAGACTGCTGTCCACCCTTCACTGTTGAAATCTCTGCATGGTTTTTGTGGTCTATTTTTTAGTCAGGCATTAGGTGAATAGACTATAGATTATCACACAACAAAACATAGCAGTGGAAAATATTAGCTGTGGTAGTCAAGGGAGAACACAATGACTCAATCTGTGTGCGCCTGCTGGTGCATGTCGAAGAGCCACCAGGGATCAGTGACCTGTTCAGAGCACACTTTGGCTCTTGTTTGAGCCATGTGCTTGTACTTCTTCTGTGCTAAAGGCTGAGAGGGGGTGAGGGAGGGAAAAGACCCAAAGCTCCTACTGCAGTCAGTTGTTTAGCTGGTGCAGAGTTGGGGCTGCCCAGTCCAAGGGAGGGAGAAGGAACCATTCCTGGTAATACAGACACTTTCTGTGCATGTTATGGTGTCTTCTTTAATCGGTTCTCTACAATTTTTGTTGAGTCTGACACTGGTTCAAGTTCTTAAATTGCATAAATAAATAAATAAATAAATAAAACAATACTTGTGATCTCCAAGTCATCTTTAGACAAAGCAGACAGCATGTTCCCTGCATGATGAATGTGTGGTCAAGTTCTGAAAGGAGATTTGGGCACCTCTTCATAGAAACATGACAAATGTTTTCCAAATATTCACTCTTGGGCAACTAGTGATTTCAACCTGGATGGTGTTTAATGCCCAGAGAAACTAGATATAAACTAAGAAATAAGCCCAACTTTCAGGTAAAGGACACTGAACTGAGAAAGGAATTATAAGAAAAAGTGACAAAATGGCATAAAGCCAAAAGAAGCAATAAGCACTTTGGTGGTGAGGGTCATTTCATGGCTGCAGGGAGGTACAGAGCAAATATCCACCCCTGAGTTTGTGATCCTTGGCTCCTTTCAAAACTGGTGGAGACAGAGTCACTTTTAAGACACAGCTTATATCACCCTGAGGAGAATATCTGAAGTATGTCAGACAATTTGTATGCTGACAGTGCAGATTTCTTTTCCTATTGATTATGAAAGAAGACTGAGTAATTGAGAAATACTTGTTTTCAGTCAGATGATTCCCATCCGTCTCTAAAGTGTTCGGCATTTCATGTTTCCATGTAAATATGGCTCTTAGAATTGTATTTATTAATATGTGGTTACCTCATTTATTAATTATTTAAATAAAAAGATTGACAGCCTAACTTCAGTTTCCTTAGAGAGGGGATGCCAAAGAGGGATTCAGATTAATTATCTCCTGAATAAGTAATTTTGTGTTTCCAATTAATATACAGCCTAATGAATATCAGGTGCCTGAAATTATGCAGAAAAGTTCAGGACAAGCCATCAGCTGTAATATTATACTAAAATCAGTAAAACCCTCTAAGTAATGATATTATTTGTCCTTCTTTAGATAAAAGAGCTGTAAGCACCTTTGTTGCCTTCCAGTCTGTAAGGCAAACTTTTCTTTGCCCCTCTCTTTGAAACAGCAAAAAATTCTGATATCGAACAAATACCTAGAAAAGTTTGCATAGGTCCTATTGATTACAAGCACAACAAAGTCTCTTTGTTTAAAATACAGAACGTTTTTGAGTTCTGATGGAAAACTAAGTTTTCTTAAACATTACTGATAAGTGGTATTTCCTGACAATTTTACTTATAGGAATACTACTTTAAATCCTATCCTAAACCCACCTGGAAAAGGAGCTATCCACATTCAGGAGCCAAGTAAGGAGCTGCTAAGAGTATTTCACACTGGGACATGAGAACTTACTCTGTCAGGGCTCAGACAACTTCAGTCTTGAGCTCTTGCAGAATCAAGTCAAGGAATATTATGTTTTCACCCTTGGGAAAACAAACAAACAAACAAAAACACCATATTCATTCTCACAGAAAAGCCATTCACTTCACTTGGGATCTTGATTTCTCAATTGCATCTCATGAGCAGACAGCTTACACTATGTTACATATTTATACCCAAAGTACCTCATTTTAGTGAAGTGTGTTTAAGACAGCATATAAAATCAAAGCAACAGATTAAGGAGGAAATTATTTGTTTAAGGTTGCAGGGGAAATGAACTTTAAAACAAAACCATGAACAGCTCTGTTTCTCATTTAATGTATTCTCTGGCAGTTTACAGGGGAATAAATCAATAACTGCTTTAATGTGACTGAACAGATTATCTGCCTACATAGTTGGGTACTATGGGGTTTCTAAAAAAAATTAAAGTCCTCATTTAGATAGGACTTTGTTTCATCAGTGGTCATAAAGATATAAACACACACTACTTCAGTTAGAACAACTTTAAGAGCGGAGCACTCTCTTGCATGCAGGACAAGGACATGTTGCTGTATGGAAGATGTGACCTCAAATCACACAGCTTTTAATTACCACAAAGACTGAGGAAGAAAGAAAACAGTCAGCGGACACCTGCAAACATGAACAAAGAGTTCAAGAGGAACAAAAAAATTCATTTTTAGTGATGTACTTCAAAACTTTACAGAAACTAATGTTGGATGTCCTGGGCTGGAGAAGGCATCATCTGTCCTACATGAATTATCTACTTAATATTTAATCCTGATATAGCATAACATAGCAATTTTGAAAATGAATTCCAGAAATTATCCACATCCAAATACTGCCTGCTGTACGACTTTGGGAAGTCTACATTAGTGCAAATATCTTGGGAAAGATGAAAAATTTCTCAAAGTTTTCATCTGTCCAGAGATCTGAAGTGTATAATAGGGCATTGGAGAGAATATGTGTGAGGTGGTCAAAGTTGCATGACAATCTTAGGATGCAATATCAGTTGTGAATATATGGTCTCTTTGTGAGTGTTTTACAGAATATTGTGTTTTTTTCTAAATTAAAATCTAATGCCTAATTGTTCCATGATATATTTAACAGTTTTTATTTCAGCCTGCTTGCAAAGTTCATTTGGGAAAATGTGTCCGTCCTGTCCTTGTGTCCCCTGAAAACATGAATGTTTGCTTAAATGTATAACCATGAACCTGTCAAACTGTGGCTAAGTGGTGGCTAACGGGAGCAAATTTAACAAATACATCAATTTCCCCAACTCTGTGACATGTGCAGTTTCCACTGCGGTGACATAGCTGATGGAGCTGCAAACAGGCACAAGCACCAGGGGAAAATCATTTATGGCAGGAACAGCCCACATTGTTCCTCCCCTAACTCCATCTTTTATGCTCCTCGAATGAATTCCCAGCAGCTCTTATGCTGCTATAGCAAGTCTCATGATATTTACTGTTCTCCTTCAAATCCACATTACGCGCTCATTGATCAGCATCTGCATTGTCCATTACTTTCTAAACCATCTGCTTTCAGAGAATGATTTGAAATCATAAAGTAGAGGTGTGGAAAACAACAAGCAAATAAACAAAACACCTACACCTTCTCCATATTTTTTTCCATTGTGCTCATAGGAACCTCCTGGTACTGGTTCTTGGTTCATGATTTTTAAGTGCCTGGGGTAGGCAATGAATTACCCAGTAAAGACTATGCAGCTTGATTCCACAGTAAGCAACATCAACGTCCATTGCACTGTCGAATTTTCTGGGAAGAGAATTAGACCTACTTTCTGGATCACCTCCCAGGGAAAGTTTTGTGATTTTAAAAGAGAAAAGGCACTTCAGACAAAATAAGTGATCTATGGCCATGCATTTGCATTTGAAAAAAACTTATCTTCCTACATTCACTGGCTAAGTTTCCTCCAGGCTATGGACCTGGGGGATAAGACCTTCACTCTCATCTGACTTTTAGACAGAAAGAAGGTGTTTTTTCATAGCATCACAAAACAAAGTGTGAGGGAAAAAAACAACTATGGAAAATTCAGTCCTTCTCAGAAGCCCTTTAAAAGGTGAATTCATTTTAAAGATATTTTTACATTTTGAAGTTGACGTAGGTGTGTTTTGCATATCATCAAATATTAGCCAAGTCATAAAGCTTAGCTGCCCACTACAGATTTCTTTATGGTTTAGGAAAATATTAAAGGTTGTTGGTTTATCATCATCTTCATCATCATTACTATGTGTTTTAGAAAAATAAAATAAAAAAATAAGGTACATATCTTCATTTGTTACCAGACAGTACAGTTCTACTGAAGCCAGTGAACTTACTGTGATATAATCTGAATTTCTGGTTCTATAATGAAGTTTGTCCTAGTAGGACAGACTTCTATCCCGTGAGGTGAATATATATATATGTATATGTATATATATACATATATAAAGGGTTTAGTCTTACAGAGCTTGATGTTGAACTTCAGTTCTTAAATAGCCTTCCTATATCACATCTTTCTTATGGATCCTGAGCATTAGGGCAATTCCTCTTAGCTTTGGCAGGCCAAAATCAGACTCAAGACACAAAGATAACTTTCAGTGAATAGATACAGTAAGATAAGTTTCAGTGAATAGAAAGTATATACGTTTTTAGAAGAATAGCTAAGGGATTGAAAAAAAAAGTGTAAACGACACAAATAAACCCTCTCCTCCCAGTCTATATGGTTTTGCCATTTATTTGTTCATACATGTTCCTTTCATATTGCAGCTTTTTATATTGTAGATATTATTTTGTAGTCCTTTTAGTTCTCGCAATTATGTTTATAAATCTAACCCACTTTGCCACTCACAAGGCATCCATAGCAATCAGGAGGAAGGCTGTGATCTAAGCTGGTCAACAAAAGTGTCAAAAACCCTCTTGCTGACAAATAACTTTCTAATCTTCTGTAACTACAAGGTATCAATCAGTGGGGTCTTAAACCACCACTTTACCATATAGAATTTACTTTTCCTCCTCTAGAGTTCCTGAATCACTTTCGTAAATTGTATACAGTTTTTCTAAAGCCCATAGAAGACAAAGAAAAGAATTCTACAATGAATGAGATGTTGTTTCCCCCACCCCACCCTCTTATCAATAATATCTCAAAGTCTGTAAAAAAAAAATTAACCATTCCATTCAACATGTCCCTGTTCAGTCTATGATGCTCAAAGCACACATGGAATGCAAGAAAAATCACACACCTGGGAATACTGTTTTCAAGTGCTGTGAAGAACTGAAATGCTGTCAACTTACTCTATACCTATGTTTTTCTTTAATACATTTTAGATTATACCATTTCAAGAAAGCAGATGAACAATGGTATTTATCTGCAGATGGAGACATCTAAATGTTAAGCCACCTGCTACTATTTTATGCTTTTACTCATGTTGACTCATGTAATTTTCCAGTGAACATTTTTAGTTATAATTTTGAAGGCAAACTTCTTCAGTATACCCTTTATACGCAGTAGTAAAAATAAAAGAATAATAATAACAAGTATTGTGAGTGTTGCAAGACAGTGCAAATGCAATTGCAAAATAATGTTTTTTAACACTCTTAGGAAAAGTTTCCATGTGCACAGTTCAATACTTGCCAGTGGTCAAGCTGTCCCAGCCACCCAGGACAACCTGCTGATAGTAGAGCCAGTCAGGGAAGCTGAAGTCAACTTTAACATTCTGGGCTTTGTGTTTTTGTCTGCTTGCTTGTTCTTTGATGATCTAACCAATTTTAGGAACTGTACTGCAACCTCTTGCATGGGCACAAGTGTCACTGCAGAATGGAAGCCTGCTGTCCTGCCATCCATCTGATTTATACAGTATATCTGAAGAACTGTTCCACAAGCAAGTTACCCCATGAGAAGCTGACCCATTTGCTGTTTTAATTCCACAGTAACTGGGGAAGCAGCACACAGGTATTCTGGCAGAAGCCAACAAGCTCGAAAGGCACCTTCAACATACTTTATTTCCTCATCCCTTAAACACATACCTTTTTTCTCCTCTCTTCAAATATAATCTTTGCATCCCACTCCTTAATAATAAAAAACAAAGGTAAATCAAAGGATGGAGAAAATCTAGTCCTACCCTTTTTCTCCCTGAGAAGACTAGTGACTGAATTATTCATCTCTGTTATGAAGTTACAGTTATGAAGACACAGTAGCAGAGTCCTGGTGAATGTATTCAAAACCCCTGTGCATGTTACGTGAATACATTTCTTCAGAGTTACTGTGAGAAAGCCGTATGCTAAAGCTTCAGACAACATGGACCAGTAGACCACCTCACTACATTAATGACTCACAAAAACAGAAAGGAAACATGGAAGGAGAAGATATGTTTTTCTGATCTGCACAGATTTATAAATAATTAAACAAACAAATAAACAACCCCCCCCCCCGCCCAAAAAAAAAAAAAATATGTTGTTGATAATGGGGTCTATTTTTGGATTACTGAAGCCTATGCTTTTATATCATACAACACTGCTAACTCCTGAGAGGTCACTTTGGACAAATCAGCAGCTTCCCAGAGGAAGCTGCTAGGCTGAAATAACTGTCATTAGTGCAACACAAGTTTGAGGAAGGGAAGGGCACCAGAGGAAAGCACACTATTGGAAACAGCAAGAGTTTGTAAATCAGGCAGAAAACATGTATTTAAATTCACTGCCTGACTCTACTTCAAGGGCTGTGGGAGGGCTGCTCAGGACAAAGCATTGGTATGAGATGCACCTCAGCCTCAGAGGGGGAAAAGAAATAGGATGTGCTCAGGCCTGTTCTGGTGGCCTGGAGGCCACCAAAGCAAGAACACAGAGCAAGAGGAACTGGGTCCCCCAGTCTGGGTGAGCATAGGATCATGTCTAGTTCTTATACCCACAGGACAGTTTATGTCTTGCCTTGGCAGATCTTTTCTGAATATAGGAATAAATGCACAAAGGCTCACTACTTGGTAATGTAATTATAAAAGTGATGGATCAACTTGAAGGGACAAAATCTGCCCTCTGACTGTGCTTTTTCCTTCTGTTTTATCTTTTCTTTATTTTTAAAATAATTAACATGATTATTTTAAGTTAAAAATTTAAATCTAACACTACAAAAGCTTGTTGCAGGAAAAGTTTTATCTGGACAGAAGACGAATGCAGAGGGACTGTTTAACTTTGGCTTTGATGAATGCTTTGAGTATATCTGACATCTATTCCTGTAAGTTAATTTGTTATTGAATGTGCATCATGTAATTTTAAAATAAAGATTTTGCTTTGGGGAAGAACAGAAAGCATCTAATGACAAAAACTGTCATTATCTGGGACAAAAGGGAATTCGTGTTATAGATCAATAGATAATTACAAATGGCAAATGGAGTATTTTCATGAGGCTTTGTTTGTGATAGAAGCAGCACTGAAAGGACTGTTTGCTGTTGGCACAGATTTTCCTGAGAAAGAGGGAAGTATCATGTATGTTTATTCACTTAGTCAAACTCCTTCTAGTGTGCTGCCTCTTTCTAGATGCCATTTTCAGCTCTTAAAAATAAGTTATTTCAAAAATAGGATATGTTAAGGAATATTTATCATCTCTCTTCTATGTTTCATAAAGCCTGAAGTTAAAATGTTTTAAGCCATGAATTTCACATGTTTTACCACAACAAGGGAACCAAAGCATCCTTCTATTTACCATACACCATGAGGCAGCTAACTCATTGAGTGGCTTCATGCACCTGTGTTGAAAAGAATAGGATAAGAGAATTATCATTGGATTCTTACCAAAGCAGGAATTGACAAATCCATACCACCTACAACCATGCTCCCCTCCAATCCATTTGCCATGGATGTTAGATGCAAAACTGAGGGTAGTGCCAGAGATGCACACTAACATGTCGCTGATACTGATATTCAGGAGGAGCATGTTGACTGGGTTACGGAGGGTTTTAAACTTGCAGAAGAGGATGAGGACAATCAAGTTATTCAAGAAACCAAAAAACAGGATAAATCCAAGAAAAACAGCCACTATTGTGTGCCCATTTCGTGACAGTCCAGCCCTTGGCTCTTCAAGATCTGTAGGAGCACCAAAGCTCAGGTTGTATGTCCAAGTGTGGTTCATTTCGGACTTTGCCACAGGTAGGTGAGAGCAGAGACACCAGGTGCCCTGTGATGAAGTCCTCTGGCAGTTTCACAGAAGTGTCCCTCCATTACAGGTCAAATCATTTCTTGCAAGCTTTACTCAGCTGAGATATCTTTTGGATGTTTACTCGGGCATGAAATATTGTATTGAAGCACAGGAATATTTTCCTACTCTTCCTTTCAGTGGTCAGTTCTGCTTGGGACTTCAGGGCAGAAAAAACAAGCAGTCACCTCAAATTCATCTTGTGTTTAAACCCAGGATCATGTTAGATGATCTTTTTGGAGGGTCAGACTGGAAGCTATCTTAAAAAGGTGCTTCCATATGGTCTCTTTCAGAGCAAATGGGCAGCCCTCCGATGAGTAGCTACCGATGAGTAGCTACTGTTTTTCCTTCTGCTAACTCATCTTTCTGAAAAAGAAAAGAGAAGAAAATGAATGGTAAAGACAAAACCACCCTTTCCATATGAAGACCAAACTTAATACATTATTAATGTACAGTTTCTCCTCTTTGAACTGTAGCAAATATTTCTGTCTTTTCTCTGATTTTCAACAACAACAACAACAAAATCAGTTTGTGGAAATTTCCTTTGCTATTCAAAACAGTTTTTTCTTAGCTATCAGTTTAGCATGGAAAAGGCTATTTTCACCTTTCTAGTAAAGGTCCTCAGAAGCGAAAATGCATGTAAGATAGATCTTTCACATCAGCTTCCCAGAGGAAAAGCTGTATCATCTTCTACATCAAGGAAATCCTCCAAGTTTTAGTCTTGGCTAGAGTTTAATTGCAACCAAAATTTTAGGAGGAGAATTTATTTCTTTACCCAGAAAGAATAATTTCAAGCTCAGTCCCTGAAGCTCCCATGTGCTTACAAAGGTTGGCAAAGCTGTGATATCAATTTCACTTCTCCTACATGTACCAGTGGACAGGTGTTCCCCTTCATTATTTATAAAGTAGACAAACATCCAGAGCTTCACATATCTCTCCTACCACAGATATGAATTTGTATAGACCCCCACAGTGAATACAATGTGTGTGTGTATTTTGTGAAGCAACAGCAGCATGCTTAATGTGGACGTGGAACTGTTTTGCCTGCAACCATGCAGAAGGCTGGCTAATTCTGTACCAGTGTTTCTATAAAAAAAAAAAAAAATACAGATAGATATATGTAAGAATTTCCACTCCTCATCACACACACACACACACACACACATATACACACACAAATAATAATAAAAAAGTACCCATAGCTTGCTGAATTTAAAAATATGAAAACATTTCTTCCAGGAGTCATGTAGTTGTAGAACAACTACACAGAGTTCAAAATGCAGCATCTGTTTCACTACACCTAACTGCTGCTTTTTGCAAATTGATTAGTAAAAAAAAAAATGTGTTAACCAATTGGAAAGATGAGAGTTCATCAGAGTGTACTGAAGATGTAGAGGGTGTTTTTTTTTTTTTTTTTCTTCTATCAAAGCTGTTTGGCATGGTAAATGTTTATAGCAAGTATTTCTTATTACTATTTCCCTGCTTTCACAAAGTCACTATGATAAACATGTCTCATTATTACAGTGATTTTGAATTATAATATATGCAGTCTGTCTTAACTTTGTCTTGTGATAAATAAATGATGAAAAGATTACATACACTTTGCAGACCTTCCACTGTTTGGTCATTTAGATACTGAAAAGCTGATGTTTTCTGCTTACACCCTCTTCCTCCACTTAAGAGGTACATGGTAAATTTAAATTGGTAAGGGTCTCAAGTAGCAAATCGAAGAGGGAGAACATTTGAAATCCTCTTTCTACAATTTTGAAAAAAAAAAAAAAAGAAGAAGGAAAATTAAAAAGGTATCTGTCACAATTCGGGTTGTAGGCTATAGAGGGAAACTAATTGAGACTAACTGAGAATATATTTTACTTTTACTCACAATTGTGTTTAAAGGAACAGAGTTAAAGTTTAGTGGAACAAAACACAAATGAAAGAAAAACTCATTAAAACAATGATGTTGAGTGCTTCTCAGACTAATGGCACAACTGAAAAGAGAGAGAGCTGCATGTGTGCGTGTGCATAGGAGCAAAGCTTTGTGGCACTGTGTGGAAGGAGAGCTTCAGGAGGAAAAATTCACAGGAAAATAAGAATGTATAGAGGAATGAACTGAAAAAGTTATTAGTTGTAGGTTTTGTTTTGTTTTGCTTTCATAATTCTGTTTATGCTCTATCTTATACAAAATTAATCTATTATTTTCCCATTACTTCCAAAACAGTTTTGTCAAATCTGTTTGCACATGACTATTTATTGAGGATGCAACTAGATCAGTCCTATCTGCTCCTCCCAAATGATATTGCAGAATCTGGCTTCAAAATTTGGAGAGACTTAAGTCTGATTTACACACAGATTAATTTGCACAGATGCAGCTTCTCCCCCTTCCCCCTCCCCAGACTGAATGGGTTACACCTAGATAATCTGTAGCAAAGATTACAGCATACCATCATAAATGCTTCTATGTGGGAATTAAGTTCACCAGAATAATCACAGGCCAAGGGTTTGGACTGTCATGGGATAATATTATCATTAAAGCACCACAGCAATGGAGTTAGACAAAGCCAAAGGTTAAAAACTCTTTAGAAAATGTAACTTTATATATGCATCTCTATTAACATCAAAATGTAAGTAATGAAAAATAGATTTTTCATAGTTACTAAATATGCATTTTTAAAGGAATATTAAAAATTCATATTTACAGAAATCATAAAAGGACATTTGCTCATTGAGTGACACTCAGCTGACTATAATTCAACTGTCCCATACCACATGTGCAGGCAAAACCCAGGTTCCTCCTCTTTCATCCGGGAGTGTAGTGATTATCCAGGACTGTAGTAATAGGACAAGGGGTAATGGCTTAAAACTAAAAGAGGGGAGACTTAAATTAGATGTTAGGAAGAAATTCTTCACTTAGAGGATGGTGGAGCACAGGTTTCCAAGAGAAGCTGTGGATGCCCCATCCCTGGAGGTGTTCAAGGCCAGGCTGGATGGGGCTTTGGGTAACCTGGTCTAGTAGGAGGTGTCCCTGCCTGTGGCAGGGGGTTGGAACTGGGTGGGACTTCATATTTCAATAAAGATTCCAAACTCCCATCCATTTACCTTGAAAGAAATGATCTAATTCTTACTTAACGTTAGCATCTAACTGAATAATACGTTATTCCTGAAAAACACCTGAAGATGTGTGCTTGAAGTTTCACTTGTTTTCTTTTTCCTCCAGACACATACTTTGCTTTGGTAGAGGCTACTTTTTATTATCCCAATTTACTTGTGACCCACTGTACTCCCCAGTGTCCAAGCTCCACCTCCTGAACACTCCCAGTTTCTCACAGTCTGAGGAGCATGCAGGACTGAATCCTATCTAATTCTGCCAATTCTACTTCTCAAAAAAGAAAAACAAGCAAAAAAACAAAAACAAAAACAATAATAATTAAAAAAAAACAGCTTGCAATTGTATTTGAAACACATAAATGAATATACAGTTGTTCCCCTTGAATTAGTTTAAGTTTATATGGAATGGAAAACGTGCCCAAAATGATACAAAACATATGGCCAGGTGAAACAGGCCAAAAGTTAATTTAATGTCACCAGTTGTTAAAAGCTTCATCTGGTAACTGATTTTGACATTAGTAATCTACGCATACAGCAAAACAGACATCCAGCACTGCTTGCACTTTTCTATGAAGCAGTCTGTTGGGGAAAAAAAAAAAAAAAAAAAAAAGAAAGGTTTCAAAAGATGTTATATCAGCTCCTCAAAATACAGGCACTGATACTGAGAGTGCAAGGCTTCTTTTTGCACTCGCCAACACACATTAGTTTAAGCAGTATCTTACAACAGTGAAGCTGTTTTTTCTTTTCTCTTTTTGACCCAAAATAACTAAATTATGCATGTAGAGAACATATCAGGTTTAAGGGTTCAAGATTTTTTTTTTTTCCAAATGAACTCATTCTTTATTTCTAATTGGAAGACTATCATCTTCCCTTGCAAAGGCAATATGCCAAAAATCATGCTTAGTTCACTTTAAATATTAACAGCAGACACAATTGCATAAAATAAAATCAAACTTCAAAATCATTTTGTTTAAAAAAACCCTTACTTTACTCACTTACATTATATGTACATTATTCTCTTATATAGTGGAGATAAAACAAACAAACAAACAAACAAAAAAATTTACATATTCACACAGCCTTATTCAGCCTATTATTGAGTAAATATTAAAGTCAAATTTAAAATAGATTTTCATTAATTTATGAACTGAACTTGCTAGTCAAAAATTATAATTTAAAAATATTCATAATATTTCAAAGACAATCCCAGCTGAAATTTTATGGCGTGGGTATAAATTACATGACCTGATGTCTAACTTAGGGATATGCAGTGTTTAATCTAATTAAGGGGGGAGAGAAAAAGAATGTTATATTTTTGAGTTTGTAAACACTAAACCTTGTCTTCCAGGGGCAAAACCATATTATGTTTAATGACAAGCATCCACAACCAGACAAAATACCTGAAACAACTTTTTTTTCAAAGAAAGTTGAAAGAAGAAAAACTGTGTGGGACTTCACAACACTAAGGACAAAACCCCCATCTGTTCTGGACTATTTTTTCCGTACCCTAAGTCACACTGCAACACATCCAGCTGTACGTCTTCAGAAATAATAAAGAGAGGAGACTCTGTGGTCCAGAAGTTTAGATAACTCCCAGCTCCCAAAACTTGCTGTTTGCAGCAGAACCTCTTGCATACAGACTTACAAACATACTTTTAGGAAAGTATAGTTATGCAAAAGGCAAACGAAAACAAAACCAACAGCATACACACTATGAGGTCCATCACCTTTGAAGATCACACAGGTCACTCAAGGGAAAATACTAATGGTGTGGGAAAACTGTAAAAGAAAAATTAAAAAAAT
This sequence comes from Stictonetta naevosa, assembly GCA_011074415.1. Taxonomy (NCBI): domain Eukaryota; kingdom Metazoa; phylum Chordata; class Aves; order Anseriformes; family Anatidae; genus Stictonetta; species Stictonetta naevosa. The sequence goes on along the minus strand of CM021697.1, from coordinate 136,938,941 downwards.
AAAATAAAAGAGAGAGAGAGAGAGAGAGAGAGAGAGAGAGAGAGAGAGAGAGAGAGAGAGAGAGAGAGAGAGAGAACCATGGTTTCTGAAGTACAAGCTACTTTTAGATAGCACTTTAAAAGTTAAAGCAACCCCTCCGATGTGCAAAGAAGAATTTCTCACACAGAAATCCCTGCTCGACCAGTAAATGATCTGTGCCAAGCTGATGGGAAGTGTCTCCTCTTCAAGCGCCTTGACCTGCAGCAGAGCAACGAGTACCTTCTCAGCACCCAGGCTTTTAGGTATTGCCCCAACAAAAGCCAAATCTTCTTCAACCAAACCACCCAACTGCCCAGACCTCGGGTTATGATTTCTTCTGCCCTTTGCAAACTTTTTACACATCTCAGAGGGAGATGACATAGAAAAGTGGAGGATAAACTCACCTGCATCTAGCATCCAGAGCAACTGATGGGGGAAAATAATAGCAATAATAATAATAATAATAAAACAGTTAAGTCTCCAGGAAAGGCGCCCTGAGCAGCGATGTGCAGGAGGGTGACGCCCAGCAGCAGCACCGCGGCTCACTTTCCGCGGGATGGATGCGTGGGGCTCGCTCCTCCTTCTCCCTTCTCCTCCTCCCCACCCGGGCAGGCTGCGAAGACATCCGACTTCAGGGTGTCGGGGGAGAATAAATGCATCGAGAATAATAGGAGTAGTAATAATAAAAAAATAAGGAGTAATAATAATAATAATTAAAAAAAAAAAAAAAAGCCGAGGCACCACACGCCCCGCTCCCGCCTGCTGGCTGGCCCAGGCACGGGGCGGTGCTGCAGCCCGGGCCGCCCCCACCCAGGCCGGGGGGGGGGGCGGAGAGGGCAGCGGGGAGGCACTCAGCACCCTGCATTTTGGGAGCCCCCCCCGCCTGTTTCAGGGCTGCACCCTGCCCTCTGGGCTCTGCCAGGGCATCTCTTCTCACCAGGTGCTGCCGCAGAAGAAGGTTGGGCTAGGTGCTCTTTGCACTCTTACAGCTACGAAAATCTTTATTTTATTATTATTATTATTTTAAGTAACCAGATATAGCTACCTGTTCAGCAGCTGATCAGCGATGCAATTTCTTTTAAATATTGTCAAAGATGTAACAGATGTGTCTTGGGTGTAATTTGTTGGTCGCCTGCCTTGACCATGTTTTCCTTGTGTATCTTTTGTATTCTTGGCATTTGCAACTCCAACAGGCACTAGTGCATGCTGAAATCTGTGCTTTCAGAAATATTTCTATCACTGAAATAGCATATGGCTTGAAAACTATATAATACAGTGTCTTTCTGTTACTACTACTCTCTACTACTACTCCTACTGCTTTGCTCTTTCTATAGAAGGAAAAAAAAAATGCCTGTGGGGAATGAATCATTGGGTAAAAATACTAAAGAAAAATATTCTGGAGAGCGCCTTGCTCTGCTGAACATCTCTTAGCTCTGGTTCTTGCTGAACTACTAAAAAGAGTCTTTTAAATCTACAGAGCTCAGTTAAAGCCTGTGAAGTGATCATGATAGTCATACTATTCCACCTCAGATAGATTTAACCTGCTATGTAATCACATTTGTCAGCTTTTTCACCTTCTCTGGATTAACGACAGACAAACTGATGCACCTATCATTAAAGAGCCCAGAAAAATTGCTGCTTTGGAATGTCCTCATAGAAACTCTTCCCCTGTGGAAGACTACTTGGAGAAGCCCTAGGTATCATTTGTTGTACAAATAACAATATTTTATTCTAATATTCAGCATAAGTAAAACTATTTCATGAAATAAACCAAGAGTTTTCTCATTAAATAAATAAGGAATACACCTTTACTTTCCAAAAAATACACAAAGTCATAACTCTTCTGTTTAGACCATCAATGTAAATTAAGAGCTGCATCTTCTGGAGGGTGAGAAGGGGAGAAAAAAGAGAAAAAAAAAAAAAAAAAAAAAGGAAGGAAGGAAGGAAGAAATAAAAAAAAGATGGAAAAAAAAACATCAACAACCAAAATATCCTATTAAAATCACACTCAGAGAGAGAACAGGAGAGTATCTCCTTTAGAGATGTCTAACTGAAAATAAAGAATAAAAAGGGTCATTTTTTCAATGTCACTTGTAAAAGGTGTACCTTTGAAATTCTCCATTATGGCATCTAGTTGCAAAAACCAACACAGTTTCCAAATTAACATACTTTCTGTGATTTTTCATAAGCATGAAACTCTGCTTCTATAGGTGTTGATTTGTACTTCATTACCTGATATAACTTTGGATGTAACTGCTTACTAAATATAGCTGGGTTAACAGAGAGTTTGGAGTTCAGTTTCCTGTTGCCAGCTTTGAAGTTTTCAAAAAATGTGTTGTACCAGAAAAAAACAGAAAAACAAAACAAAACAAACAAAAAAAACAAACCAAACCAAAACAACAACGAAAAAAACAAGCAAAAAAAAAAAAAAAAAAAAGCAAATCATTGGGCAGTTTACATACCTGATTAATTTTTGTGAATCTCCTTTTGTTTCAGTGAATTTGATTCAGGGCAGCTTGGCAGCATTACTAATTGCCAGTCTGAGCCATTGAAGAGCAGGAGAGGTGCCGTGCTCTGGATGGCATCCATCTGAGGTTGTAATTCTGAGGTTCTGGTGGTGCTCCAGAAATTAAACTGGGATGTTTGATATGAACTCCTTGTTTCATTTAACAAAAAATAAAAGTTGCTAGGGAATGCCAGAAGAAGGGACAGTAAATGAATCAAGTGGAAGCTATTCTGGGAACACGTGCTGTCATGTTCCCCACAACATGACCGTTAAACAGGTACACCTGTACTGTCCTTCGCCACCTCAGTCTTCTTGCTTCAGCAGCTGGAGATACACAGCAAGGTGGAGAATTGGCTGCACACCAACATGTAAGCTGGGTAGCCAGACTGGGGATGAGGATTCTTATACAAAGTTAAGAGTGTGTCCATAGAATAGTCATATCCTGCTTTCAGCAGTTGTCCTTAAATTTTCAAGAAAATAAAAGATGTTTAAGTTACATTTTTATATTCCTATGGGAACTGTTTTTACTGCCCTCAATTACAATCATTGTGACTTTACCAATTCTCTTTGACAAAGACCTGGTTAGTCCAGATTGTTTTGCTCTGTGTTTTGTTCTTCAGTTTACCCTTCTTCAAAATCAGCTTAGCACTAGGGATCTCTTCTGCTGGTCTCTAAAATAAAAAAATTATTGACTTTTTCTCTGGTTTCACTAAAAAAAATACTTCAAATTTTCTTCAGTCATCATAATTTCATTGGGTTAACCCATAATTATAGGGCAGTGACATTGGTGTGTATTGAGTTTATATATTCTGCATATTCTGAGACAGCGACACTAAAAAATGGTGGCTTCATCAAGTATTTTTTTTTCTGATATCAGTAGGATAATTTTGTTTTGAAAGACAGTGATAAAATAAGGAGAAAATATAAGGACAATAAAAGGAAACTCTTCCCTTCAGCTTGTCCACAGTTGCAAACATTTATAGTTCTTAAAATCCTTACTGTAAAGGTATTTACTGGTGAATACTGGAAGTGAAACCAAAGGATCCTCTGATTATCACAATTTCTCATATTCTGTAGCTTGAAATCCCCAACTAGTTGATGATTTATAAAAAACGGCAGCAAGTGACAAATGCACTGGCCTTAATTCCATAGTTAGATGTTTTGGATGGCACAGATTTCACAGTTTGTGAGTTTGGAGAGAGAACAGCTGATGTGAGTCCAAGATTGAAATTGCTCATAATATCCTTATTCTGCACAAAGCATACGATGATGATGAGACTCTGAAAACAGCTATTAAAATTTAGGGCTAGGTACAAAAATATAGTCATTCCAGTTTTGGAACAAAAGATAAGAATACATTACATCGTAATAAAACCACTGGCAGAAGATTTTGAAAGGCCTTCTGGTAAGTGTGGAGAAGCATTGTCTTGTAAACCAACACAGAATCTGAAAGTCAAGCCCAGTTCTCTTTAGCTAGAAAAAAAAAAAAAAATAGGTTTAGTTACTTACACAAAGGTATTTAATGTGTTTTGAGACATCCTTGAGTATCCTGTCCAACACTTTTCTGCCAGTTTATAGGAGTGTGTGTCTCCAGGAGGTGCTCTTGTGGCAAATGCTTCAAATACCCCGCTGAATTTCATACAACACTGAATACCTATGGGCAGTCAACTTAAGCTCCTTGAGACTCAATCAAAACTGATAATACAGAAAAATTTAAAGATTTCTTGCAAACTGTATTGTAGTTTTGTCAGCTACTGTGTGACTATTACAGTTGTGCAAGGCCAACAATGTTCCCCAAGGTGGTCTAATAACAGATTTTATCTGTATTTGAGGCAAGAGCTTGTGTGCATAAGCCTTCTCTAGTACTTCCAAGAATATTATCTAGCCTGATGAAAATACTACCTCTCTCTAGTAACCTTGTCTCACATGTCCTTTGACTATCATAACAGCAGCACGACCATTTAGTGGGCCAGTTGTTTTAGCTGGCTGGGGGGGATAGATTTGCTTAGGCATCTGTGTGGCTCTGACGTGCCTAGATGAGGTTCTTTCTCACTTTTTTACTTCATTTAGTTTTCTAAATCGCAATCAGCTGATATTTAATTCAGCTGCAGATTCTGAAGACACACCTCATTTGTGAGACAGAGATGCTTTTCCCAGGGTGTGGATCCAGTGTGGATCCAGTGTGGATTCCAGATGCTCCCTGACTCCACAGTGCTTAGTGTTCGCAAGCTAGTCATGGTAATATCCCCTCCACTTTCCCTAGACGGTTTCATTGACACCCCAGTTAGGGTGGCAAGGATTGTCCAACTTCAGAGGCACCACACAGCACATCTGAGATGCAAATTTATTGGGATGAGAATTTTTCTCTTTCCAGTAGCTTTCCTTCTGAAGGTTACATTAAATTTAAACCACTTGTTCTCTAGCTTGGTACTTTAATAAATACTAGCTTCAGGTTATTTTGAAATTATGGAAGAGGATCGTAAGCCTTTTCTATTCAATAGTTACAACTTACATCCAGCATCTTCTGCCATCAGCAGGTAAGGGAAGAGCAACAGGAATGCTTTCAGAAATGCAGACACAAAGTTAGCAGCACCTTCAGAAGACACGAGACTTCAGGGAACACAAACATCTGTGCCTCATTTCACTGTTGTGCTGGAGGATGTACAAGGAACATCCTCCCTTGTCCCAGTAAAGGGGAAACCAAGGCAGAAGAAGGAACTGTTTGTTTAAAAAAGGCAGAGTGGGATCTATGGAGGAAGCTCACATTGTTATTTGGGCTTTATCCAAATTCCCTTGCTCTTATGCAAGATTGCAGTTAGCTCATTTTCTTGTTCCCCCTGGGTGAAGTGTGCTTCTCTCATTCACTGTTGTTCAGAATGATCAGGGCTGACCAGAGCCAAACCAGGGATTGGAAAAGCTGCACGGCCAGTCCTAGGCATATGGCACTAGTTTCATCCTCCAAACTATTTGTGGTAACTGTCTCTCTTTTCCTTGTGTAGCCAAGGAGTAATGAGTAGATCCTGGGAAGACAGATGGAGAAAAAAGATCAAAGGATTACAGAAGACAGGTCAAATACCATTACATATATGCATTTGGTTGGCAGAGTCTTTCCCCAATGAAAATCCCTTGGAGACATTCTCCATCCTGTTGCATTGCTAGTTCACTCCATAGAAGAATGGATTACAGACATTTCTTTCTCCTTCTACACTCTATCAGAACCACCACTTTTTAAACAAAAGCCTCAGCTCGTGTTGCCCTTCTGGAGGTAGTTGTGTGCCTATGTGTGCATACAAGCAACAGTGAGAGGAAATATTTGTGATGCTCACTGTTCCATATTTAGCTTCTTCAAGCCTATCTCTTCACTGTGTACCCAGTAATTAATGCTGTCCCTAAACAGCCTCCCTAACAGATTCTACTGCTTCTTCAGTGATCCATATTACTACCCAAAAGTTCTTCCCATTTATCATATATACTTATCAGAGTTTTATATCTGTCTCTCTTGCACCTCCATGGGTTTTCACAGAATCATAGAACAGCTTGTGTTGGAAAAGACCATAAAGATCATCTAGTTCCAACCCCCCCCCCAACAAGGGCAGGGTGTACACCCACTAGATCAGGTTGCCCAGGGCCTCATCCAAAATTTATTTCATCAGGTTCAGTACAGACAAAGTATATAACACAACTGTCTCAGCTGATAGGTGATACATATTTATTAACAAAAATATGAACTACACGCTGTCCCTTACCATGTTCCCTTTTCCATTACATACTGCCAGGAAGGATAGATGGAAAGTGTGGATACGTAGTAAAACTGCATATCTTATTATAAGGTACAGTTATACATATAGTATTGCATGTCATATAGAAGTCTGCACAGAACAGGGAATAAATACCTCATAGAATTGTAGAAGCATATAAATTCTTGGCTTGGAAGAGACATTTAAGATCATTTAATTCCAACTTCCCCACAATAGGCAGGGATGCTGCCCATTAGATCACTTTGCCCAAAGCCCCATCCAACTTGTCCTTGAACCTCCAGGGATGGGGCATCCACAGCTTTTCTGGGCAACCTGTGCCAGTGCCGCACCACCTTCTGAGGGAAGAATTTCTTCCTAATATCTAATCTAAATATCCCTCTTTTAGTTTAAAACCATTACTCTTGTCCTTTCTTTGTGTGCCTGAGCAAAAAGTTGCTCTCCATCTTTTTTACGAGCTCCCTTTAAGAATTGAAAAGCTTCAATGACATCTCCCCAGAGCCTTCTCTTCTTCAGGCTGAACGACTCCAGCCCTCTCAGCCTTCTTCATAGGAGAGGTTCTCCAGCCCCTTCACCATATTCATGGCCCTTCTCTGGACCCTCTCTAACAGATCCACATCCTTCTTGTGCTCAGGACCCCAGACCTGGAGGCAGCACTCAAGGTGGGGCCTCACAAGTGCAGAGTAGAAGGCAACAACCACCTCCCTTCACCTGCTGGCCACTCCTTTGTTGATGCAGCCCAGGATGCAGTTGGCCACACTGCTGGCTTGTGTCAAGCATTTAATTCACCAGAACCCCCAAGTCCTTCTCTGCAGGACTGCTCTCAATGAGTTCTTCCTCTAGCCTGTCCTCATGTTGGGGATTGCTCTGACCCAGGCGTAGCACTTTCAACTTAGATTTGTTCAACCTCATTAGGTTCACATGGGCCCACTTTTCACAGCTTTCCCAGGTCCCTTTGGATGACATCCATTCCTTCTGTTGTGTGCACATCACCACTCAGTTTGGTGTCATCTACAAACCTGCTGAAGGTGCACTCAATCTGTTTGTCTATATCATTGATAAAGATATTAAACAGTACTAATCCCAGGACAGACCCCTGAGACACACCACTCATCACCAGCCTCCACCTGGACATGGTGCCATTGACCACAAGTCTCTCTGTCTGGCCTTCAAGCCAATTCCTTATCCACTGAATCATCCACCCTTCAAAATGCACGTCTCCATTTTGAAGATCAGGATGTTACATTGGACTGTTTCCAAGGCCCTACAGAAGTACAGGTAGATGATATTGTTTGCCTTCCTTTGTCAACTGATGCAGTCACTCAGTCATAGGAGGCCACCAGACAGGTCAAGCATGCTTTGCCCTTGGTGAAGCCATCTTGGATCACCTCCTTGGCCTCCTTGACCTCCTCTGGCCAATTTGGATCACCTCCTTGTCCTGCATGTGCTTCACATTGCTTCAGAAAGGATCTGTTGCAAGATTTTTCCAGGCATTCACCTTATCAAAATTGTGGTATGCAAGAGGGTAAGGCACAGACTCTGAGCTCTTAATCCTTGCATAATTTTCTGACCTGGTGTTTTTTTAAGGAAATTCTTCTCTTGGGCAATGAGAAGGGAACAAACTAGTGAGTTTCCTGATTCTTATTCTGAGTCCTACTCTTGAGATGATGAAGGGTAAGAGCTATTTTTTCTCTTACTTTGCCAAATCTTGACACCCATCAGTGGCTGTGACAACTGGATGCCACTCAGAGCTTCTTTGTAATTTGGATTTGGTAGATTGGTAAAGTAGTTTGGTATTTTTTGCCCCCTCTTCTCCCCCCCCCCCCCCCCCTTTTTTTTTTTAACTGGATATTAATTGAAAGTACTGGGTAATTTATCAATCCAGGCTACCAATGCACAGAAATGTCAGATCTGCCACAGGAGAAAGTTCAGGAATTATTTGATATATCTAATTGTGTTCTTGCAAAAGTGCTGCACTTAACTTTTCTTAACAACCATTTAACTGTTCTTTTGAATCAAAGATGAATTTTGAAAGCTGTTACATTTCATACCAGCTGTGAGACTTATGCTTTCCTTCAACCAATAACCTGTTTTCAGCAGTAGGAAGGAGGCATCTGCAGAAGCCGTCAAGATTAGAATTTTACTAAATAAGAATGGACTAGGGTGAAGAAAAGAATCAAGTGGATGAGATCATATGTCTTAAAAATTGACATGAGTCAAAATTTGTTTAGTAGTGTGGAGATTATCTGGTAGGTAGAAGATTATGTCTATAACTACAGTGGGAAGTTTAATAGTAAGCTGTGGACACTTGTTTCTGTTTCTGTCATGCTAGCTGTCCTGTGTAATAGCTTTTTGTAGGTGATACTGTCTTGGTCATCAGCCATCTGGACCTGAAAGCATGTATAAACTCTGAAATATTTGCTATCACAGTTTCTCTTCCAAGGCTACCTGTGCTAATGCTCCTACGTTCAGCTCCATTATTTCTCAACACCAGTCAGGTGCATCTTACAGCAGCATGCTGTAAGTGTGAGAGCCCACAGATCTTCTGCTTTCTCCTATACCTTGGTTTTAGAGGAAAACTGAGCTTGTAAATCAGTTGCTTGTCCCAAATTACCCCATCTATGTCCCTGAACTGGACAACCAGGCAGACAGTGATCAGCTGATAGACAGGCTGGTGCATGTCAACACCATCACTGAGTAGTACTTATATAATAGGTGGGAACAAGGGCACAAGGGGTGGGGGATCTATCCCTAAGAATTTACTGGCTGTTATCATTACTTGAGTTTTCAGTGATATAAAGGGTCATTTTCATGATCAGGAATGAAATTGGAGTGGAGATACAACTTTTTTCTTACATGCTATATTTTTCATTTTTAATTTTATTTATTTATATTATTTTTAATTTTAATTTTTAAAAATTACTTCCAACTCCACTGCTGTCATTTTTCTGATTACTTCCAGCCCATGTACTTAGTACACCAGCCAATCATTATTGAAAAATGAGACACGTTTTCTTCTTTGCTCACAAATCCCTCTAGCAGAACTCTTCTTTATTAGAAAATATGTTGTGTCCTAGTTGGAAACATTCCATGTTTGTCAAAAATATAGCTGTAAGATGGATAACGTTTCTCTCATATGTCTCTCTATTGCTTTAACTCCACTGTTTTGCCTTCTGTCTCTACCTAATTTTCACTTGTTCTGTGCTTCTGTGTAACATTTCTTCAGGTAAAATTTCACATTTTCAAAGTCTGTCATGATGGAATGGGAATAAAATGTGGATTTGCTTTTCAGGCTAAGATTTCAATTAAGTTTAATTAAAAGTAAATCTACTGAAAGTTTTTTTGAACATGAAGAAGTAAGATTGTTTCATTCTCAAAATGTTTCTATCAGAAAAATATATCATATCATGTCCCACAAAAATACCAGTTCTATGGTATTTTTCACCATTCAGCAAAGGAACATTTCCTGTACTTCTAAATTACTAGTCTTTGAACCTCCAGTAGACAACGTCTGTGTAGGCAGTCTTTGAAGACACAATGATCAGTGGAACTGATACTGTCTCAATTTTAATTTAATTAAAATTCAATGCCAAGTATGCTTTTTTTATATATTTTTTTCCTATCAGAAATTTAGAGAACTCTCATTTCTTAGACTCCAAAATTAGGAATCTATAGGCTCCCACAATTTTATTTTATACCTAAAAATACTAACCATAGCTTTCACTAACATTCTCCACGAACAATGTATGTATCCATCAAATGAGCCTTTGACACAAAATGTCCATCAATATTTGCCTGTACACTTCACATCTGCCTTTCAGACTTACCTAAGCTATGTCTTGAGCTTACATTGCAGAAAACAAAATTGTGAATAATAAATTTTCAAGTATTATAGGGATTACAGAGTGTTACCGATTCAGAAGCACGTTTTAACTAGGAATCATTTGTAAAATACACATTTGCTTTCTATTTCCTCTTTTAGACCTAACCGTAGAACAAGATTTTACAGCAGATGTACTACATGCTGCCAACAAGAGCAGCCATGTCATACAAGAGCTGAGATTCTTACAAAATTAAGTAGATTTTTTAGAAAGATGACAGCTGTTTTTTCTTGGCATTGGTGATTATAAATCCCCAAGAGAACACTATGAAGACATTATGACAACCTTGGCCAAAAATGTAATTGAATAAGAGGATTAGCATTCAAATGCTGCAAAAACTGATTTGCCCAATGCTTGTCAGGCTCTATAGTTAGCATTACCACCTATGGAAAACAAGAACAGGCATCTCAGTCAAATGACTGCTGTGTGCATGTCCTAACTTTAACAGCAGCCAGCAAATCTGTAGTAAAATTGGTTGGCTGATGCATGAATACCCAGGTGGTAAACACTGGCTGAAGATTGGGGTGATGATTGGTGTGAGCAGGCTCTAATTCTGTAGCACAAGTGCACTGAGGTATTTAGTTTTATTATGCAGAAGGTTGCTTTAGGGAGATATGTTTGAAAATTACAAATGCACAGGATTTCCACCCTTCCCTGCCCAGTGAATCAGCAGGAGGCCAGGGCACACTTTCATTGAACTTGTATGTGGCAGAAGATGGGGCAGCAGGATCTCTCTGATGTTTCAGGATGTGTCTCAGGCACAAACTCCTCTCCTGGTCCACAGTTATGATCCTAACTTCCAGCTTTAAATGGATACTCAGGCACTTGTGCTTTCTGAAAGTCAGCTTTGCTAATATTGTTATTTTGTGTCTCACTTGTGATGGAAATTAATCTATCTTAATTGCTATATGTCAATAAGACTCAGAGGACTATGCAAGGAGAAAGTATTAACTCTGTGCAAACCACCACTGTTTCTGTGATTCTTTTCAGTGAAAATTCAGTGCAGCAGAGCATTAAAATTTTGTTGCCTTTGTTTTTTGAGGGTCAAAGAGAAGAGATCTCTTTGGGCTTTGATTTAGAATTGTTATCCCCAAACTCAGACCATCTCCTCTTTGCTGTTACCCTGGTGTTGTGTGAGAGGGATCAGACTCTGGGAATCAAAGGAAGAACATCTCTCAGCTGGGTTTCTACCGGCAACACGGAAGCACACACAAATAGCTAATTCCCCCTGAAATAAGTCCTTCCTTGGTTACAGCTGCTCCCACAGGCTGAGCAAGCACAGTCTGATTATGACTTATGGATTCATGGGTGGGAAAGTTAAGCTTTAGCCTTTAGGATTAAGATTAGTAGTTTGATAAAAAGATAAAACAAATATAGACCTGTGGAATAGTACCTGTGTCACCAGTTCATTTATTTAATATCAGTATATTTTCTAGGTGGCTGTTGTTTTGAGTTTGTCTCAGAAATACCAATCTATCATATAACATCTTTGAAAGCTCACAGGAGGCCAATCAGCATCAATTGTCAAATGACCAGTACACATAACCCAAGCTAACTAATATCATTAGCAAGCTGAATTCTATAGTAGCCTCAAATACAGGTTTTATTTATTTATTTATTTATTTATTGTATGAAGGAATAATCCTCAAACTAATAAGTAATATTCTGGCAGAACATAAGCTTTAGTTTTTGTTTTGTTTTGTTTTGTTTTGTTGTTTTTTTTTTGACAGAGTGAGTCGATGGATGGTATTACAATGTAAAAGAAAAGCTGAGAAATATTTATGTGCTGCGCAGGCATTAACTACCAATGAGCATCCAGTCAGCAATCACATTTTAGCAAGAGAAGAGGCTTTTTGCTTGTTTGTTTGTTTGTTTTCTATTCATTAGTCTGTAAAAGGATGGCAAATATTTAAAAGGCGGTACTTGATCTCCAGGTGGATTTATGGATTGCTGTGTTTCAAACACAACAATATTTTTGCTCTAACTTGCTGCAAATCTGCTAGTGAGAGGTATAGTTTGGGTACATTCAAAAAGGGAAAGGGCCCAGTGCCATATTTAATATAAAAGGCAAAAATGTTGAATTCTAAAATGAATGGAGAGGAAAAACAAGTATTTCTGTTTATGTATATATGTATGACAGGGTTTTCTGTTGTTAGATGGAGTCTCCTTTCAAAGGTGTTATCACATCACTTAAATTAAAGTAACAGAAGGTAATTTTCTGAAACAAGAAAGGTGTTAAACCACAAATCACTTACTCTACAAGCACAGGTGCACATGAGTGACTACACCCATGGAAGCAGCCCCCAAGAATTTCCTGAGCAGAGTTCTCTTTAGAGGTCACCTTGCTTGGTATTCCTGATGTCTTCAGGAGGGGAAAATAATCTCTGTTCAGGAAAATCTATTTCCAGGGGAAGGCCCATGCCTGTGCTAGCCTTGCTTTACCTGTAAAGGAAACCAGTAATGACCTGGAAAAAATATTTTCAAACACTGGTTGAGAATTTCAAGATATGCCTTCCTCAGAATGGTCCCTATCACAATGATCTATGCTTCTTCCACCACTTGATTATTGTGCACCTTTTTTTTTTTTTTTTTTAATAACAAACATGAGAAAGCAAGATATGTATGGCTTATTTTTAGAACTGAGCAAACCCCTTTGACCTTTCCTCCACTCTGCAGGTGTACTGAAATCAGTCTGTTCTCATTATGCTTGCTTCACAGGGTCACTATTTCCTCATCTGTCTGTCTGTCCCCTTTTATCTCTTGTTGTTATTATTTATGGGTTTTGTTTGTTTGTTTTGTTGTTTCCTTTGGGGACAGGGTTAGGGTTAGGGTCTCTTTTTGGGCAGCGTTTGTGCAGTACCTATGGAGTGACAGTCCATTACTGAGGAGAAGGAGTAAGAGCCTATGGCGACACATCTTAGGAGAAACTACCACAGAGTTAGCAGCTGCTGCTTATCTTTGTGAAGATAACATTTTGTAAGTCTTCTGTATTTGTTTCTGTTGAGTACAACCAAAAGATGGCAGCATTTTACTCAGCATGGAAGTGTGAGCCTTGTGGCTGTTTACAGGCTGCAATTTGAGATGAAGCAAAAAAACGCAGTTTCGAATTAAGTAGTCAGGATTTCATTATAATCCATGCCAAATATAAGCAATTCCAAAACGTGTTTATATGATGAGTAAGGATAATTACAATCCTGGGAACGTATTTTTTCCATAATCTTACTAAAACTGTTTAACTATTGTTTGGGGAGATTGGGAGCACAATGGGGTTTCTTTCAGCGTGGTCAGATTTATTTTGTACGTATCTTTCTGTTTTCCACCAACTCCGAGCTGTTGAGACCTGAAACACAGTTTTGTTAAATTTGGACATTTAGAAGTGGGAAATTTTGACAGCTGCACAAGTGCTTTCTCTGCAGTGAAACCTATAAAGATTTTTTGTTTGTTTGTTTAATGCTTATACCTTGAGAGAACTTTCCAGTCCTGTGAGATGCGGGTCAGAATTATTTCAGTCACAGGTGTGTGGAAACTGAAGCAAGTCTGGTTTCTTAACAGGTGACTTTTTGGCACCCATCTTTTTTGGCTACCTGCAGACACTTTTGTAAATCCCACAAAGCACCTCTGCATCTGTAGGTGCAAAATACATTCAGAAACCCAGCCTGAAGTAACTCATGGTGCCATACTGAGATATTATGCACATAATTGCCTTTGCTTCTGGGTCATATTGTAAGGGGAACTTTCAAAATCTTAAAGTAGATTAAAAACAAAACAAACAAAAAAGACAACTTAGCTGACACTATTTAAAACATTGTTATTTATATCTTTAAAAACAACAACAAAAAACAACAACAAAAAAGTATTCTCCTTAGGTTTTGCTTTTTTTTTTCCCAAGTTTATGAACAATGGATTTGCAAAAATGTTTAGAATTAATTTCCAGTCAAATGATACCTTGCAACCTCTTGTAGATAATAATAATAATAACAATAACAATAACAATAATAATCAGTGCCTGGAATATATGTTTTTGATTAAGTGTATATGGATTTAAGGGTATTAGTGTGCAGTTGCACTGACCTACACAATAGTGGTAACATCACTGACACTTTGTCTTAAAACCTTTCCCCCTTTCCCATCTAATTCAGATGAAGGGACTGAAAACGCACTTCTTAAATCTATTTTCTGTTTGTCTTCAGTCTCAAAAAGTCTCCTGGGTACCTACTGACATTTTGAGCCCTATCAGCCTAATTAGAAGGGCTGCAATTTTAATTTTAAAATGCAGTCTGGGCAATGTGCACTGAATAATTCTTCTCTGACTCCTGGTAGATGCCTGCACTCATTGTCATTGGATCAATGCACCAGAACCTGCTCTCAGCACGAGTGAGCATGTGTGCTCACTTGCAGCAATGCCTCTGAGATGAAAACTTGAAGGCACCCAGGAGCCATAGGTTATCCATCACCATTGCTGCAAAGCCCCCATGGGGGCCATGGGTAAAAGACTGTCACCAGCACCCTACCTGGTTTCAGGATCTTTTAATACCATAGCTGAGAAAAAAAGTGACCAGCTAAAGCTGGTGACACTGTCTCCAGCAAAAAAAAAGAGGTGTCATCAGGTCAGATGGGACTGATGGTGTGAGCAACCCACTGCCCCATGGGGCAGATGAAATGAGAAGGAGCTGGAAGACCTCATCCATTACCCTGTGATGTAGCCAAGATGAGATAATCCTCTGGTCTTCTCTCCTCATGGGCCTGACTGCACACCCACTGAGGCAGTGGGGAATAACATCACTAGTGTGCAGGGCTTAGTGTGTGTGAGCTTGAGCAGTCAAGCTGTGGGCTGCTGAGGGGATGCTGGGGAAAATGAACACAGTTATGAGTTGTGAAAGGGCTAATAAATCAAACTCAAACAAACAGATGTTAGGCAGTTTTCTACACTATCCATTGCTTTTAATTTGTTTATTTTTAACTGTCAAAGTGGCTGTGGCTGTGGTTGTTAGCTACACTGAAATCGTAATCTCACAAAATAAGGTCTTGGCACACAGAGTGAGTTAATCCATTTGAAACTAATTCTCAACAGAGAAAATATTGTCTAGTGATCAGTTTATGGCCAATGAACATATACAGCCTAGCTTTTTTTTGCCAGCCACAGCCTCCATTGGGAATGGAAAAAAAAAGTTGTAAATTAGGTTTGTTAGATCTCTAGCCATGAAGAAAGCAAGGATGGGAATCCTGCTCATTCTAGAAAGCTGATTTGAAGACACACATTATTCTCTTTAGAGGTTACAGAATATTTCTTCTTCAACATGTTTCTTCTTTTTATTTTATTTTTTTTTAACCTGACTCCATCCTGTCCAAAAAAGAAAAAAAAAATAATTTATCCAAAATATTTGGTATTTTTCAATGCAATTGCAAATCTGACACCAAGGCAACCAGGCCAATAATAATAATAATAATAATAATAATAATTTCTTAGCATGTCACTCAGGTGTTTACTTAAGACCCTGCTTTTCTTTCATCTGATTGATGCAGTTTTCTCAGCTTGATGCTTTTTCTCATTCCCAAGACTTTATAATGTATGTTTCCATCAATACTTTTGTCATGAATGTTTCTATTTTATACATCTCTATATATACAGGTGCAGAACTACTGGAGAAAAGTGACCATTTTAAAAGTTCATGGAGCTGGATAGATTTAATCTGAAATTTTCTATTCTCACCATATATTCATCATTATCAGCCTATTGGATCTAGAATGTTTTCAACACTAGAGCAGAAGGTAAGCCATCTTTTATCTGTGTGAAAATAGTATAGTGTGTTATATGTGTTAAGAACTGCTTGAGCTTATTTCTCCATTACTTCACACCTGATTATACTGGGCTATCAAAAAATAAGTGTTAAAATTCTACCTGAAAGTTCTGTTACCTGTATCTGCAGCTTTGATTATCCATCAAGGGCAAGGCTTCCAAGACTTCCAATTACTGTGAGGAATAATACTTTCTTTCTGTTGATCTTGTGAAGAGAGAGGACTGTCAGAAAGACATATGCTATTCCCTATAATAAGTGAGAGTACTGCTCAAGTTTAGTGGCTGAGAAGTAAAAGCTGGTAAAAAACTACCAGAGATTGCTAAATCCCATCTGATCAGCAGGAGATTACATTTTCTTTTGCTGTCTCTCCGCATATAGCTTTTCTCCCAGTACTTTCATTTGCAGTACAGCTAAAATGGGCACTAAACCTAATTATATGCTTCAGTCATACATTTCTATTAAGAGGAATTTTCTATAAATTAGTCAGATGTACTCTTGATGATTGTGCATGACTCCAGCTGCTAATTAAAAGTGATGCAGCCCAACAGAGCATGGTGAGCTCATGTTACTTTTAACAATTGTTATTCTTCAGAAGCACCTTACAGATCCAAGCCTCTGTTGAAGTCAGTGCTACCATATCCATTGAGCTAAAAGCAGCTGAGTATGCTTTAAAAAACAAGATGTTAATCCAAAGAAAGGCTTGGCAGGACTTTGGCTGTAATATCAAATTGCATGAATCAGAGGCCCTTGCTCCATATCCACCAGTATCAGAAGGTTTCCAAACAGGATCTTATATGTTTGATTGCAAGTCTCTCTACTGGCCTATGGCTCTGGTTCTGCATCTGTCCAAACCATGCCAATCTAAGCAGTGAGTGGCCCACACCTGCTGGTGATTCAGAAGCTAGCAGTCACTTTACACAGTGCAGTGAAGAGTAGTGCAGATACCTCTGATGGTTCTCATAACAGCACTGCTCTCATAGCCATATGAACATCACTGAGCTACATAGTCCTGTTAACACCTCACTGCACTGGACACCACTGCAGAGAACCAAATTTTGCCTGCATTGGTAGATTTTGGGTCCCACCTGAACAAACCCAGCTGGATCATTCTTCATTTCTGTTGGATCCATCCCTGGATTCCTAAATTCTTCCCTGAAGACATCTTTGTTTTTTACATTGATTGGAGTGTGGTTTAAAATAAAAGCAGAATCATAGAATCATAGAATGGCTTGGGTTGGAAGGGACCTTAAAGATCACCCAGTTCCAACCCCCTGCCATAGGCAGGGACATCTTCCACCAGACCGGGTTGCCCAAGGCCCCATCCAGCCTGGCCTTGAACACCTCCAGTGATGGGGCATCCACAGCCTCTCTGGGCAACCTGTTCCAGTGCCTCACCAGTCTCTGAGGGAAGAATTTCCTCCTAACCTCTAACCTAAATCTCCCCTCTTTAAGTTTAAAACCATTCCCCCTCGTCCTGTTGTTGTGTGCTGGAGCAAATAGTTTATCTACATCTCTTTTATGAGCCCCCTCTAAGTACTGAAAAGCTGCAATGAGGTCTCCCCAGAGCCTTCTCTTCTTCAGGCTGAATGTCCCCAGCCCTCTCAGCCATAGTTCATAGGAGAGGTGCTCCAGCCCTCTGATCATCTTCATGGCTCTCTTCTGGACCCGTTCTAACAGATAAACATCCTTCTTGTGCCGGGGGTTCTCCAGACCTGAATGCAGTACTCCAAGTGAACCCTCACAAGGACCCTATTTGTAGAGGAGGACAATCCCCTCCCTCACCCTGCTGACCACTCTTCTGTTGATGCAGCCCAGGATGCAGTTGGCCTTCTGGGCTGCAAACACGCACTGCTGGCTCGTGTTGAGCCCTTCATCTACCAGAAACCCCAAGTCCTTCTCTGCAGAGCTGCTCTCCACGACTTCTTCTCCCTGTCTGTCCTCGTGTCAGGGATTGCTCTGACCCAGGTACGGCACCTGCAGCTTGGATTTGTTCAACCTCATTAGGTTCACGTGGGCCCAGTTTTCTAGCTTGTCTGGGTCCCTTTGGATGACATCCCTTCCTTCTGTTGTATTGACTGCACAGCTCAGCTTGGTGTCATCTGCAAACCTGATGAGAATCTCAGATTCCTTTCCCATGAAATGTTGTCTTTCAAGTGCATTTCCTTTACATGCCATGCAGAGTTACACTGACCTGTATCCTGCATCCATGCCACTTCCCACTCTCTTGGCAATATCACCTGTGCAACAGCGTCCTGTCACTGAGACAAAGCATCTGCCCTGTCAGGAAGACGTTCTTCACGGAGAGGGTTGTCGCACATTGGAGCAGGCTCTGCAGGGACGTGGTCACGGCACCAAGCCTGTCAGAGTTTAAGAAGTGTTTGGACTGTGCTCTTAGTCATACGGTCTGAATTTTGGGGTAAACCTGTGTGGAACCAGGAGCTGGACTCGATGATCCTTATGGGTCCCTTCCAACTCTGGATATTCTATGATTCTATGACTCTATGACAGTCTGTAGACTTTTTTTTTTTTTTTTTTCCACTCTCTTATGAATAGCAGCCAAAATGTTTTTTGTTGTTTTTAACCACTGCAACACTGTTGTTAATTTAATTTGTCTAAAATAAACCTCCCTTAACCGAGTCATGGTATTTTCTCACTAAACCACAAGAAATAATTTAGAGCACAAGATAAAGAAGTAATGCTGGAGAGACAGAGAAAATTAATTAGCAGCACTAGAACCATCTAAAAACATAAGCATGGAAGAGATCTATGAGGCTGTCAAGTCTGTTTCCTGCTTTCCACTATATATATATATATATTGTTTTAGTCTCTAGTGTAATCTGATTTATCTCTATCTTCAAATGGACTGCCTTGCCCCTTTCAAGGGGCCAGAGAGAAACCCACTTCATGACTATGCATCTGTGTTTGATCTTGTGCCCACTTTCCACTTCTACATAAATATTTATTCTCATGATATCTAACACATTGACGTATTTTAGCAGAGCAGTCATGTCCATCCTCAACCTCTGTTTTGCTAGACTATATAACCTATGGATTTTTAAGGCGTATCTACCCTTTCAGGGGAATTAAGTCATGGATGACCCTTAGGGCTCTGTGGAGTCAGTAAATGCATGAACTGCTATAACCTAACCGTAGGTACATTCATATATTGCAGTATCTGAGCTAATAAGTCTCTCAGCTAGCATTATTTCCCCTCCTAGATTTGTTTCTGCCCTGTTTTTATGACATAATATCTTTCAAAGGGTTTTTAATTTTCATCATAAAAGATTTGCAGGTATTGACATGTTAGCTTTGATATCTCACTCTCATTCACTGTCTCGCCACCATTTGAAGCTGAAATATGGTTGCAGATATGAGTGCGTCTCAGAATGGGGTTTCATGGAAATGTTCTCTGAAATGGGAGTAGAAGAGCACCCAGAGCTTCTGAAGTTGTGTGAACTATCATCACCTGAGGGAAACGTGTGAACACACATATTCTGTTCAAAAAGGCCGAACAGTAGGCTTTTTTACCACTTAGCTACATCAATATGAACTTAATGCTTCAAACATGCAATAAAAATGTGTCTGCACCATATAACACACAAAAACTTACCAGGATCATGTAAATAAGAGCAGTGATAACAGATGCATAAATAAACATGGTATCATGGCATTCAATTTTCATTTGGCAGCTATCTCAAAAGCTGTTCCTGTGGGAAAGCTATAAGAAGTCTTTACTAACCCACATAAATAAATCTGTCTGTTTCCAATTTGCCTTGTTAGTGATATAAGCTGGAAAATTGCCATCCTGAATAGCAGACCTGGGGTCTCAGTGTTATTACAAAGTCCACTGCTTTGTACTGAGTGTATGGTATGCAGTAGCTCTTGAGAGAGTGGGGTCTGTACAAATACTGACAGCGGGGATAAGGTGTCTGAAATTCACAGCAAGTCCCATTTTGATTATCAACTATTCCCTCTCTGCCTCCCCCCTCCCCCCCAAAAAGCACCTTTCTGTACCTTGTCTTGTCCTTATCTCTCAGATGAATAAATGCACATGAAATTGTGTTTATTCTTTCAATTAACAGTCTCTGCATAGAATATCAGGTATCTTCCTACAAGACAACTTATTTAGGTTGCAAATGCAGCACCAAAATTTGCAACTCTAATAAATATACCAAAGAGAATGGTTCTCACATTGTAGAAAAGTGAAAAGAGGGGAAAAAAAAAAAAAAAAAAAAAAAGTCATTAATACAGGAAAACAGTCATGCTTTCTTTGTACCGGCATCATTTTTTTGCCTATTTTCAGCAATCAATCATTGTAGAAGACAGTCTGTAGATATGAACTTCCATGAGGTGAGAGCCTGAATTAATTTTTTTTTTTTTTTGGTCTCTCTGGGGAGACAGGGAAAAGAAAAAGAGATAAAACTGTCTTTCCTTAGTAGAACAGCATATGGGACTTTCGCAACTGTAGATTATGAACTCTAACAGGACCATATACTCTTGAGAATGTAGCAAATATTGATTGGAAAAGAGATTGCTTTAAAGTCATTGTTATGAGGGTTATAAAAACCTGGAGCCAGGAAACCGAGAGGAGGTCGTAGTGCATATCTTTTTATACAACAGCTGTAAGCTGCATATTGATCTGATTTTGAGCAGCGATAAACAAAGCCATGAACCCAATTGAGGCAAATTCTGGAGTTCGGCACAAACATGCATCAGTCATCATTCAGGATCTCATGTCAGCAACACAACCCTAGCTAAGAGGGACATATGTGAGGCTGGAGCTTTGGGTAGTTTTATTAAAGAAATTAATTCAAGAAGCTGTTTGGAGCTCCATCCCATGACATTGTGTTTTGCAGAACTTTGAACAAACATGCAGGAGGCCACAAAAAATGCAAAGTAGCACAGGAAGAAAAAAAAAAAAAAATGAGGCAAAAGCAATTCAGAATAAATTAGGGAGTTATTTTAAAATATTTTGCCATTTTAAATCATATCTTGTCTTCTTTCATTTTCACTCCATTTTTATTTTAATTTACTTTTGTCTCTAGCCCTCTCTTCATGGGATGAGCTCAATATAAAGTTTCTCATTAGGGATGTTAAAAATAGTGGTTATTCAGATTTTGTCATCTGAGTAAAGACAGTGTATGAAATCTCCTGAAAGGTAAGATTGTTCTTTGGTGTTATCTGTTGCAAGCATCTCTTTGCAACATTTTGCTTTCTCAAAGTAGATTAACTGCATAGAAGAAAGAAAGTGCAGGATGAGAGACACTGAACAGAGACAATTCCAGAAACCTTAAATAGAAAATAAAGCCTATACAGCAGTCTTAGATTCAGGCCTCTCTTTGTGTCGAACATTAGAAAAGTCATACTTTTTAATTCACCTGGAGGCTTATACCCTAAGGGATTTATGTTCACCTGAATTAGATGAAAACAGATGCTAGCTCACTGGCATGAGGTGCACATATTCTAACGGCTATTTGTATCCTTTGCTTCTCCTTCAAGTACATTTCTCTAGGTTTCTTTATAGTGTAGTTGGGACCACATGGGGCTCAGATCAGGAGATAATAGCATAATGGCTATTTATGCTCATCTTCCCCTGTGGTGTCCCTTACCCTGACTATCTTCCTTGCAGCACATACAGTACATCATTTCAATTAAGAAGTCTAACTATGTCAACATGGTGATCTACACAAGAGAGTGCTCAGATACGGTGGCACAAATCATTTGAGGAAAACTTTTACAGCAAAGTTAGGAAAATGTCCTACAAGTAATCCTGACAGGCTCAGTAAACTATCTTAATAAACTGCTACATTGATAAGTAGCCTGGTACTTTCTGTAGTTTTTGAACAAAGTGTTTTCTGTTACTCTTATAAAACAACTTTAACATGAACACACAGGTATATCTCATCTCACTTTACTATAAAAGCAGTAGCATTTGTATGTAATTATTCTGTTGAGTCTGAGATTTATCTATAATAGAAAAAAAAAAAAAAAAGTGTTCCAGGAATGCCTATTTCTCTCCATTTATTATAGAGAAGGTGCTTAGGTGTAGATGTCAACAAGGCAAATGCCTAGCATGAGCTAAAGTGAATCTCATCCTATGTGTCAACTTACTCCTCTCCACTCTAACATTTTCAGTTCTTATTTCTTTTGTCCAAATATCTGGTCATTCTTGCTGATTTTCTCCTGGAACTGTCCCATCTTCATTTTAGATTCAATATTTCATATCCTTTGGTTTGCAAGTTGAGGTTTGTTAGTCTGACAGAAATCGTGCCGTAGCTTCTGCCACCAAACAGATATCTTGCTGGTGGTCCATGATGGTTTCCATCTGATTTTTGTGAAAGTATTTTTGACTTATACAAAACTGAATGTGAACAGAGATAAACCCGAAGTGAACCTCCTGGTTTCTAACTGTTTGAGACAACCACATCCAAATCAATGCACCATTTTTCCCTGCAGAAAAGCCAGAAAACAGGTAATTTGATCACTTTTGCCACATTAAAAATCTTCTTTGAAAAGGCAAGATTTTTTATTTTTTTTTTTTCCAAAGGTACTTAAAGTACCACTCAGCTTTAAAAATAATCTTGTAACAGGCTTTGAAATCTTTGGCTTTCTCACTTGTTTAAATGGCAAGATAATTCTCAGCATCCTGTAATGTGTGCTACAGCACCACAGAAATACCAGCAGCAGTTTAGAGGTGGCAGTGTACATGATATCTACAGGTTGGGAATCTATGTGTGAATTGCTTTGCTATTCCGAAAGGCTGGCAACTCTTTGTTCTGTCTAGAGCTTCTGGGAAAATGGAAATGCATCCCATCAAAAGTCCACACATTTAAAAAGCATGGCTCTGTCCTGAAATGAAACTCGGGGGGGTTTCTGAGCTGCACAATTGGAAAGTTCTTGCCAATTCTAGTAGCTTTTAATAATAATAATAATAATAATAATAATAATAATAATTTACTGGTTTTACTGTCTTTAGTAGGAAGTGCATGGCCATTGAGAAGGAGAAGCTGCTTTCCATTTAGAAAGTGGAATTTGTTTTTGTTGTTTTCAAATGGCAAATAGAAAATTTCCCAAAGAAAATTTTGGGTTGCTTCCAGAAAATTGTTCTGAGGGAAAGCTCCTAAGCAGCTCTAAATGAAACAACAGACATCAGCCAAGCTCGGCATACTCTCTGACACTGTAGGTACTTCTAAGTGTTCACTTGTCTATTCAGTTTTCATATTTTTCTTCAGTAGCTATTTATTTCAAATTCCCAGATTCCTTTCAGTGATTCTTTGAGATTTCTTGTTTAATATTTTGGATTCCACTAGATCCTAGAACTGGAAATCCCCCCATGTTACAGGCTTTTGATCCTCCCCAGCACAACTTTGGGATATACAGCTATCTCTTTACTTTTTAAAGAAAAATCAGTTACTACTAAGGAAAATAAGAGATTTGCAGAGTTCCTGTGCTGTTTACTGCCATTCCTAATTTCCATGATTGATTCTGTTTTGCAGACTGCTCTGGCTGAAATAGACAAACATCAATTTATTCCATTATTGCTTTGTTTTTCCCAGGAGTTTCAAACTGTTGCTTAATCTTAACCTCACCTGGAACAGACTATCTGCAATTAACAGCCCAGTTGAAAATAAATTAATAAATAAATAAAAATAAAATAAATAAAAATAAATAAAATAAAATAAAATAAATAAAATAAAAATATGCTGTCTACTTCCATTGAACCTGTGTAGCAGGAAGTCTTCTTGTGGGAATACCTTGCAGGTCTTTTTGTCTAAATATTTCTGTGATATGATTCATGTGGTTTTTTACGTGATTTTTTAAAAAATAGCTGATTTTCTACTTTTCTGACAGTGGCACTTGTACAAGTTGTTGGCAGAAGTATGTGGCATCCATTTTGATTTGTTTGCATCGTACCTTAATGCCTACAGTTCCCACGTTAAAAAATACATTAATTCATCTTGCTTTGTAAGAGCCTTTAAGCAAAACATGATGTAGTTCAATAAATGCCTTCAATGAAGATACGATGGCCTTCAGAGGTAAAGATTCTGTTGAATACTGAAATAAATTCTTACCGACGTTATGGAATGCAGGAATTAACACACTCAAATTTGCTATTAGATTTATCTGCAGACTCAATAAGGAAGCTATTTCTCAGAGTAGGGACAAATATTAACACACACAAACGGTGGTACTTTTTAATTTGAAGCTGTAACATAACACATTCTGAGGTGTTCTTTTTCTTCACATTTATATGTTTAGCTTCTTCAGACCTTGGTCCCAGGTTTCTAGTAACTAAGATGATGTGCCAGACTTAAGACTGTGCATGCATGCATTGCATTTAAGTAGATTTTGAGTCCTCTGAGAACTGGCTAGTTTTGGTCCACTTTTTTCTTATTTAATAAACTATGAAATACAATTCCAACACTCAGTGTTAGACTGCAAGCCAGAACATGCTGTGTCTTTGACTGTGAACTAGCACGATGGATAGGTTCTGGGGGACATCTGCTTCTCCCAAAGTGACAGCTCACCCTGCCCACCAGCAGCAGCCTCTGTACCAACTGTACAGGTAAACTAAATGATGCCACGGTATATGCCAAATAGTTCTTCCATCACCCAACCTTGAGTCACCTGAACAAATGCAAAGAAAAAAAAAAAAGGATTTGGCACTGGGCATGTGCAGTTGTTTGTTGTGAGGCTGCCTTTCTGCCCACACCAGACCAAAATACACTGCATTTATCTGGGGTGCATGCCTTGCCACACAGAAGTGGCCCCATAAGTACAAAGGGGAATTGCCCAAGTGCCTAGGGAGAACTACCACAGTAGTGGGTCTGGCTGAAATTTAAATTGCAGCTGCCTAACTACATTTTGGATGGTGAATGAGTCACACGGAGGGTAGATGCTGCATCCTAAGCTTTGGCAGCTGTTGGAAATGAAGTCTTGGATGAATTTCTCTAGGTCTGTCACCCTCCTTGATATATTTAGGCAGCCGAACCTGCACACGTTCACTTGCAAGTGACAGCTGACATTTCCTAACACTATTACGTAGAAAAACTATGCCAGATGGACAATCTTGTCAGGAGCAGCATTTGCTCATTTTCTTTCTTTGCTACTGTGCTGAAATTCAAGATGACTTAAAAAAAAGAAAAAATCTGTATGAAAAATGTACAAGTTGCAAAACTGCACACTGAAGAAATCTCCAAAGTGTACTTATGGCCCTTCTACACAAGAACTACTGCAGTAAT
Source organism: Stictonetta naevosa (assembly GCA_011074415.1). Lineage (NCBI taxonomy): Eukaryota > Metazoa > Chordata > Aves > Anseriformes > Anatidae > Stictonetta > Stictonetta naevosa. The sequence goes on along the minus strand of CM021697.1, from coordinate 136,913,741 downwards.
TTAATTACATGGACACATGCTGTTTTTCACTGAACCCTGTCTTGGGCAGTGGCTGGGTATTCAGTGTTTCTCTTCCTGTCATTCAGGGAGGCCTGGTTTAGCACATTTTACCCAAGCTGTATATAAAAATTGTACTTGATGAACCTGTGATTTTCCCACAGAGAGTTTCATAAGTCTCAATGATGTTTCAAAGATATTTTTCCTTGTTTAAATATCTTAGAATTTCCCTTGTAAGTAGGAAAAATGAGGTACAAACAGAAAATTATCAAAGTGCCCATGAGCTGCTAACACATAACTTCAGGATGAGCTCCTAACACATAACTGCAGGATGAGTATTTTTCATAATATTTTATTATACAGCTCAACCTACCCTTTTGCCCCACTCTGGTATTGCTGATACAGCTTACCTCCTGTGCTGCGGTTCCCAGAACACTTCAAATATCCCATGCAGAATTCGGTGAATTCATTAATATTGGTAGCTTGCACCTAAACAGTTAGAAGTTGCCACTTCTGTAACTCTTTACTGGCAAGTGTGGAGCACACAAGAGTCTTCCTAACTGTTTTGCAAAAGGAGGTCTGCACCACCTCCCTCAGAAATTGATGTATCTGCAGAGAGGTAAGAAATAAGCCTTGGCTGCCTTTTGCTGCACTCACCCTCCAGAAGGACCTCAAAGAGCAGGCAATGGTATGCTTCACTGCCACTACCCATGCCAGATCTGCTATGGAAACATGCAATCTAAGGCTGTCAGAGGCTTGTTTTGACAGCACAAAGTGCTTTCAGAGGGTTCTTGGTCATACATTCATGATTAGCCTTGACTGAAATTTATGATTGTGATTTTGGAAATTCTGGCAATAAAATTTAAGTACAATCTGGATATTAATAAAAATTTAAATAGTTTACAGTTTTGCCTTGCCAATAACAATAAGATACTGTCATGAAAGAAAATATGGTAAGCATTGCAAAAGCAAAGCTTCGACTTCAAATCCTTCATTTTTATGTTCCTATAGAGCATTAACTACACTTCCCATAATGTACCATCGGGGGAAAGACGAGAGCATGACATGAAGTCCAGAAAACAGGCTTCCCAGAAGCCACAGAAACACTATGTCACCATAAAACTGTAATGTGGTTTCTGCTTGACTCAGTAAACCCAAATACCTTGATGTGGAGTTCACTGAAAGCATAGTGTTATATTTCACCTTTGCTATTGAAGTCCCAAAACATTCCACGTGGAAATATTAGCCCTGCTGTAACCATTTCAATTTAATATTTTCTACCTATTCATTTCACATGAAATAACTCTCCTATTAGCTAATAATTATTACCTTTCATTTCAATGTTTTCCCCTTTTTAAGCTTCTCTTCTAAAAAGTCTAGTACAGTATCCTTTTCTAGACTCCCAAGAAACCCCAATATCTTCTGGGTACATCTGTTTCCCATTATTCCCCTCTCCTGTAATTGCATACCCAAGCTTTCTAGTCTTAGACTGAGTAAAATGTGAAGGTTTTGCTCTTCCACTGCAGTTTCTGACAGTGTGAGTATCACACATTTTAAAAGTATTCATACTGATATTTACAGTTAGGCTCATGGGTACTCCTTTTTACTTGTCCACCACTTGAGGAAGAAAATCAGATAGCTTAATGAAATACAAAAGCAGTGCATGATTTACTGAGAGGTGGAAGACTGAATAACTGCCTGACTACTAGTAAATTATCACTTCAAAACACACCTCCATTAAGTAATTTGCTGAGGTCAGTCCATGATGGGAACCAAAGTTAGGAGTTTTGCTTCAAGGGTTCACTGATGATCCAATCTGAAATATTAGATGCACCAAAGGCTGACTTCCTGGCACAATAAGCCCTCAAAATACCAACAGATATGCACATTATAATTGTGTGGAATTTCCAATGCAAAATATTCATATTGTTATTCACTCACGTTTGTTACACCTGAATTCACAACACTAGCAAACAGACCTGGCCATCTCACTTTGTCATTGGTTATTACACCACCTGGAACAAGATTAACAGCACACTTGCTTTTGTAACACTTTCTACATGTGGCACACTTTTAACTTCATGGTTGATTTTGAAAACAATCAGATTGAAAAAGAAAGACAAGTAGTATGAATACTCTTACACATCTTTCATTTTTATCAGTATGAACGTTAAATAATTTTACACTGACTTCTATGGAGGCACCAAGGAACAAGAGTGCCTCTTTGAGGAAGATCTGGGCCTTTTCTATTTCAGCTGTGCTGTAGCAACACATATATAGCATTGCTTAAATGTATTCTAGCAGATTCCCTTTCCCTAAGTATTTTTCCCTATTGCAGATTTCACAGCTCGAAAATCTATAGTGCAGTAATGTTGAATTGTGAAGGCTGCATTATTCCTGAAACAAAAAGGGATCTGAGGGAGAGGCTACCTTACAAAATGCACATATAATTCCCCCCCCCCCCCCCCCAAAAAAAAAAAAGACAATGCATTCCTATAAGTATTTTATAGGACGTTTCACTCACCAAATCTTCAAGACCACTCTTCACCAAATACAAGGTGACATTTTTCCCTCAGGAAATTATTAAACAATTATATATCAAAGTCATGATGGAATTTAGAATGTCTGAGGGATTTACATTTTTGTCCACCCTCACTCCTTATTTATTAGAAAATTACATTTTACCCTCAGGAATAAGACTTGCCTCCCAGTTCCCCCTCAGTTTCAACTAAGCTGTAAACATGGAATGTTATCTCAATATGCCAGACAAATAAAGACGTATTACATATTTGTATAATTCTGATGTACATGACAAGAAAATTTGCTGTCACATGAATGTGTCTTTTGCAGGATACAAGGAAATGTTGACCTTTATGTAAGTCTTTAAAACTTATCTTTGGAGTTTTACAGTAAGGTATTTGATCAGCCATTTGTGCTGAGCTAACCTTACACTCATTCCTTTTTATTTGCAAAATACTGAAGCAATCTTTAACTCCTACTCCTCTTTTATTCTCTGCTATTGACACAGGTTTAGAACTCAGGTTGCAAAATATTGCAAACTGGTGATCTTGTAGTGATTTTTATTGAATTAATATCTTGTTTGGAACTATTAAATTTATACTGTGCACCTCTGTGATTAAGGCAGAAAGAATTTCACAGTATTTAATTTTGCAACTTCCTTGAGGATCTAATACTCTTAAGACAGAGAGCCCTCACTAGGAGATAATTGTCAAAAACAATTATTTTATATTTTTTAGACCCCTTAAAGCAGCATGCTGAAGCCTTCTTTGTTCATATTCTTACAACTGCTAACAAAAGACTTGATGCATACTATACCACAATAAAGTTCTCTAAAACTATGCTGGTTTCCTACGACCTAGGAGAATATATGGTTAAAATAACTGAGTTGAAGATGGTTTCAACATTTAAATAGCTTAAGGATCCCAGGATGGTCAGTGGGATGCTAATTGTGTTCAGGAGTTTCCATCCTCCCCCCATGCACACACCTTACTGTATTCACCAAACACAACAAAGACTCATTTATAGCACGTGAACATTGACCTCATTCTTCTCAGTTTAAGATTTTGGTTTGGAAAGAAGACAAGGAAAACAAGAGCTTCAAACAAAATTTCTGAAGTACATGGGGCATGGCTTGGACCGAGCTGGCTAGAACTCAACCAGTAGCTAAACTGTCATATTACTTTTGATCATGTGGTATTTACTGGGGGGAAAAGCTACCAGAATATAGCTATACTTATAGGGATAACTTAAAACTTAAAAGGTTAATATTACAGAGAATCTTTTTCAACATTAGAAAGAAAGGAACATTACTCATCCATTTGCTATGGAAATAAGGCCCTTATATGAGTTGCCAGTAACTACAATTGTTCTTGTTCTGGGCAGGCTATTTCAGTTTAAAGGAAAACTGAAGAACTGTTAGTGTATTCCTGTCTGACAGGCAGGACTGATAGCTCTCCACGGTCAAGCAAAACCAGAGATCTGGTGGAAAGCAGAGAATGGGTCTTCATCAGCTCCATGATAATGCTTGGGCAAAGTCAATAAAGAACAAACAATATGCTTATTAAAGGAGGAGAGAATAAATACTGGAGAAGGCTGGACCACTGTCCATGGCAGCAAAAGATGTATCATGTAGTTATGGAATAGAGGTGAAAAAGGGAAATGGACTAATTGGACAATCAGGTGATGACTACGAGTCCTATCAGTCCCACCGAGAGAACTGGGTACCTACAGAGATTAACTGAATAGAGGGACAAGCTGGGACTGCAAAAGTAAGCAATAAGAGTGATGAGAGGCTGAAAACGGAATTCAGGAGGAATTTGGACTCATTGGGACAACAATCTAGACAAGGAGAGAAAAGGAGAGAGAGAGAACAACAACAACAAAAAATTACTGATTGTTTTCTGAGAACATTGTTATTATCAAGTCTAGTATCTTTGTGTAAGTCTATGACACAATGAATGTTACTCACACAAACTTGCTTTGAGCCTCTTGTATTGTGTAGAAAATCTCAACTATACTTTTTATGTTGTTTTCTTCACAAAAACCTTGCTTTAGTATGTTCTGAGGATATCAGGACACTTTATGAAGGAGTTTGTTTTGTGTCAGATCTGCAACTTGTTACATAATTCAGGTTATACTTCATGCTATTTTTCTAAGAAATTGTACACAATGAAGAGCCAAAGGTCAAAATAAAGAGTCTGCAAATGTACTATGTGTTAAAATTTATTACCATAGATGTTGATTTCATAATTATGGAAATGATGTAGTACATTCATGGTGATCAGGTTTCACAGTGGTTGGTTCAACTCAATCTAAAGAAGGGCTGACACAAATGTTAAATTTTTGAAGACACTCACAATGAAAAATATGTTTTTAATTTAGATTGTTTTTAAACACAAAATTCAGCTACACCTCATTGCATCAACTTGAAAGCACAAAGGACTGCATTCACAGCATTCAAATTGTACTCTTAGGCTGCCGGTTTCTGCTGCTTTCTAGCTACATCATTTAAAACAGCAAGTGGAACACATTTTTAAGGATCAGTAAGTTTAGTGAATAATTTGAAAGTCAGTGTGATGAGAATGCTAAAAGGAACACATTATTCAAGCCACTTAGATCACAGTCAACAACACTCTTGAGTTTTCCTAGGAGTACCTCATCACCATGGAACACATCAAATACCCAGGTATGGTTATTTTAGCTACCTCTTATCTTCTTAGGGGCACTGTTTTTGAATATTGAAAGATTTTGGTTTTAACAAGAGGTCTGCACCTGCTCTCTCAGATTAGACATTTAGTGGCACCTTAGGTGCTGACTGATACAAAGTAGGCTAGAGCCACAGTTTACATGTTAGTAGCTAAAATTTATCCTTGTGTGATAAAGGCTGTGGAGATGATGAGAAATTAGTACAGCAACAGCAGTCTTTTCAAACAAAAGTAAAGTTTGAACTCTGGCACAATCATTCCACAAGAAAAGTTAAAATCTGAGCCTGTAGCACTTCCCAGAAATCTGCTTAACTCATTCAGTTAAAAACTCATTCAGTTAAAAACACTGTATTATCTGAAGGAATGCTCTCAACAACCAGTCATAAGCGACCACCATTTTCCTCTTTCTGCCCAACCCCTTCTCAACATCAGATCAATGAGCCCAAGATAAGTGAGGCAGAAAATATTTTTATCAGAATCCAGCTGTGCAGGCTTTACAACCACTTTCTGGTAGTGAATTTAGTTGCAAAAGTAAGCAGAGACAGTTCCAATCACATCCTGTCCATGCTAACACAGAAGGGTGTAACATGGCTCTGCTGACACAGGTGCCACAACTGTTGCACACAAATGTGTACCTTCTGCACATTTATTCTGGAGCCTGGTTGTCAAAGGGAATCCTGGATCCTTGCTGGAAATAAATAAATAAATAAATAAATAGACATTCTTGCTTCACTTCCTTCTACTAGAACATGTCTTGTAAGCCCTCCACATGATTTAGCTCTGCTGTCTAAGCCATCTGATGTTGGATGTTCCATGTCCTGTGTTCTCTTGGAAAGGGAAAACAAAGGCTCTTTAAATCTAATTCTAAATATACATCTTTGTATGAGTTTCTCACATACGGCCACCATGACTTTCTAGGCACCTTGTTCTGAGGCTTTTAAAAGATAATGTCAAGTTAATTAACAGTGGATATTCAAGATGGGTTTTTAAGAGTTTTATCCCAAAATGCTTGCTACTTTTATTTTGTAAATGCACTGTTTTTGTATTTGTTGGTGATAAAATGACTATGGAAAAAAAAAAAAAAAAAGCATCAAAGCATCAGTAGAAGTTTTAAACTAGACCTGAGTTCCTTGCATTGAGTCCAATATACAGACCTGCTGAAAAAAGGTTGAACTGGCTTTCTGCATGATTTTTTGCCATTGGTCATAAGAAAAAAAAAAAAGGAGAGGAGAGGAAAGGAAAGGAGAGGAAAGGAAAGGAAAGGAAAGGAAAGGAAAGGAAAGGAAAGGAAAGGAAAGGAAAGGAAAGGAAAGGAAAGGAAAGGAAAGGAAAGGAAAGGAAAGGAAAGGAAAGGAAAGGAAAGGAAAGGAAGGGAAAGGAAAGGAAGGGAAAGGAAAGGAAAGGAAAGGAAAGGAAAGG
>CM021697.1:136731368-136906700 GCA_011074415.1 Stictonetta naevosa | reverse complement strand
TTTTTTTTTTTTTTTTTTTTTTTTTTTTTGTGCCTAGGAGGACAATTTTAGACTTGTGAGGATGTTTACCAGTTTCTGTGGAGTCCAAGGGTCATATCCAAAGGGACAATCAGCACAGTTACTATTTGTGAACACACTCTGGGGGAAAAAAATAAATTAAGTCATATATCTGAAACTGAAGAGTTGCCCATTGCATTTAGTGGATTTTTAAGTACTGCCAGACAAGGAAGTAGATGTAAGTTAGAGGTTTCAGTGATCTGCCTAATCAGTGGCTTTGTAAATAGCAGTTACAGAAATTTATCTACAATTGTATGCACAATTTATGTGAAATAGGGAAGTACAATGAAGCTTCATCTGGAATTATCATAGTTAGAGATACCACTTATTAAAGCTGCTGGCAAAATAAACATCTATTGAAAAGTCACCATTATCTTCATTCACTGTAAACTAAATGACAGAAGGTGGGAAATCTTTGTAATCTAAGATAGCCATCTAAAATAAATCTGAGAGCAGTTCCTGAACGAAAATTATGAAACAAGCTGACTCTTAAGGAGCTGTGATGCAGGCAATGTACTGTTTTCAACAGCTACTAATTTTTGTAGGTGTCAGATGTTGACACCTATATTGTAAATTCCTAAAGATAAATTAGGCTAATCCCAGTCTATGTATTTGATATCCAGCTGACATTGGTAGACTCTGCAATATTTGTTGATAGTTTCAGGAAAGAAGGAAAAAATGGGTCACAGTTAAGGAATTCCTTACTATTAATATAAGGAGAATAACTATTCAAAGAGTTGGGGAAGAATGATGAGAAAATGTAAATCAGAAGCAACAACCAGCAATTCTGCAAGCAGGTCCTGCTGCTCTGAAGAAAGGAGCTGACTGTTTTGATATTTGCACATGGCTACTTTCATTCCAATATCCATGCATGGGGGATTCAGATTCTCCTTTAAGCACACTGAGTAGGTGTGATACTTCAGAGTATGCAAGCCTTTATTTCCCAGTGCATTCTGGAAGATTTTCAGGATATATTCTACTATAAAATAGCATACTTCTCCACTTGGTCCAAAAATCCTGTCTTCTTGTTAGGGTGCATTCCTCATGATTGTGAAAAGGTTCCAGCCTTCGGACACAGTCCCTGGACAGATAAAAATCTTGTGTCTGACATTGAAATTGAAGAAACTATCTCATGCCAGACAAAAGTCATAAAACTTAATTTTTATCCTGTAAAAGAGACTGGTAACTCAGGTTGTTCTACTAGATGATTTGTGATCTACCCTAGCTGCAATACAGAAAGATTTTTAATATATGTGTAACAGGCACTTTAGGTGGTAGTTGAACTGCTTTTTACATTCTCTCCAGTTGTTACACAAGACCTGTTCTATGCATTTGATTTCTGCTGAATTAGTTTAAAAATGTGGATTACATCAGACTTCTTCTAAAAAGCTATTTTTTCTCAGAACATGTTGTTTGAAATATTCAGGAACTGATGCATAGAGAAGATAAGTTTTCTGACTGATAGAAATAAGCAAGGTTCCTGCAATGAACTGAACCAAAGAAATGTCATGATTGTAAATGAATTAATGAGATGTACAAGATAAACCACAAACATAAAGATAAAGGACTAACAGACTGGAGAGAGAATTGACTGTCATATACGCAACCTGCCAAGCAATCGAAGAAAAATATGAGAAATAGAGACCAAATCTCACTAACTTCAGTGCCAAAATATGCAAAAGTATCCCTTGAAAGACATGGTATTTTAATTTATTTCAGTTCAGTAACTTCAGAATGGGAGGAATCGTGATAGAATTATCCCTTTTGCTTTAAAATGACATCCACAATTAATATACTTTCAAGTCCTGTCACATATATTACAGACTTTATTTTGTCACAGACAGACATATTGTGTAATACAACTTGACTATGTGCACAATGATTGAAAAAAAACACTGCATGTCAATGTCAAAGCATCCCATTGAAGAATCAGAGATAAACATCTGCAAGGGGTTATTTGTGTGCATGGGCTTGTTCAGTTTATGAATATGCTGCAAGGGATATACTCGATATACTCATTATAGTAAAAGTTCTGCCTTACACTATATAAAAGTAACTGGAGACAAAGAAAGAGGATGACGACCTTTGATATGTAGTGACTGCATCTGGAAACACGTCCTTAAAATATTGGCAAATTGGCATTTACCACATAAGGAAGGATACATACCTGAGAAAAGCACAAATAAGAACTGAAGCTGCTATTCTGACCACATCTGCACTGACAAATGTTGCAGTATTTAGTGCTTTTGTGGGCTGCCTGAAATGTCATTGAATGGATAGTTTCCATTTCTTGAAAGCCTGTTGTTGCTTGAGTCAGCTCTTGGAAGAGCACCAGTATAGCAGGACAATCATCCATGAAAATGCACTGTTTTACTTAGACAAGAAATGCAACAACCTGAAACAAATAGAGAAAAATGCAAGAGTACTGAAAACAGAGGCACTAGCAAGGCATTTCACCTCCTGCAGAAAACCCAACATTTTAGCATTGAAGCCACAGATGGGGCTTGCTTAAGTTCGAGCAACTGTAGTGCTTGAAAAAATCTTTCCTGTAGGCTCTCATTGCCAAATCTTCATAATCTCACCCCAAAATAGTAATAGTGGAGCTGTACAAGTCATAAGAAACATTCCCTACAGAATCACAGGGAATGGCTGAGGCTGTCAGGGCCCTCTGGAGGCCACCAGGCCCAAGCCCAGCTCCAGCAGGGCCACCCAGCGCAGGCTGCCCAGGCCCATCTCCAGGCGGCTTTTGAAGGCCTCCAAGGAGGAGACCCCACGGCCTCTCTGGGCAGCCTGTGCCAGGGCTCCTCACCCGCACAGCACAGAAGTGCTGCCTGGGGCTCAGGGGGAGCCTCCTGGGGGCCAGTTTGTGCCCAGGGCCTCTGGTCCTGGAACTGGAGATTTTTACATTTATGAGAGAAAGAGAGGGAGAGATTTTTCCTCCAAAGGTATATTTTATTCTCTTTTACTGCCCTTCTTGAGCTCTTTGAATATATTTTGTCTGGTTTCCTCCCCACTTTCTCTGGTTTTAGAAAGAAGGCAATCGTTGCATTAACTAGCCGTGCTTTCCAGTTGTCAGTGACTTCTGCATTTTAAAAAAATCATGACAAACACAACTATTTGAATTGATAATTGTACTTGGTGATCTGATGGTTGGACATGGTGATCTTGAAGATCTTTTCCAACCTTGATGATTCTATGAATTCTCTTGATGGAGCCGACCCAGCAGCAGGAAGTGGCATTGTAAGTGGCTGGAAGTCACTGCCTGCAAAGGGAACACGGGAACAGAATGGAGCACTGAGCTGGCTCTTATAACTGGGATTTCTGGAGGTGGGGAGAAAAGTACCTGCTCACAACAACTTGCAGCAGGACCTGGGGGCAGAATGGCTGTGATATTGGCCACTGCCCCACTCTGAGAGCTGCCAGCTTGTAAGAGCAAAACTAAATGCATACACACTCTCTAAGGTATGGAAAAATGAATCTGTTGTTACTGTTCATGTGCGCTCATGGCATGTTTGGAGGCAATTCTACTTAAAACTGCTTACATAAAGCCTACTGTGTTTGATAAATATTGAATAAAAATTCCTCTGCGAAACTTTCAAAATAAGGCTGTGTTTTTCATTGCCCATCCTTGGTTGCTGGGGGGCAGTGAGGATGGAGGGTGGGATAAAAAGAAAAATGTTCCATATATCTTAATGGACTTAGAAAAGTTTATCCTTGTAATTTCAACTCTTAGACACTTCAAAGTGAGTTAAAGGTAGAAGTATATCGGAGGATCTTGTTGGGGGGAGAGGACTGGAAAGAAGCTGTGCCATGGCTATACACTGTTCCATGTTTTCTAATGACACACAAGTACGTAAAAATGTACTCAGAGATGGTAAATGCTTTTTTTCATTGGTATGCAACAGCTGAAAATATGAATTAGCGAACCACTAGGGAGTGCTAGAGGAAAACTCAATATCCAGGAATATAACACAATTTTCCCTGTCACAGCAGTCCTGTGTTTTGCCCTTCATTTCTTCTCCCAAAGCTTGGATTAATTAGCTAGACAATAATTACCTGAGCAATTTCCTGAACAATGATAAATGGTTAATGTATTACTCTCTCTGAACAACGCTGCTGTAACACATCTATCATCTATAATGCCTGCAATTGCAAAAAACATTGCAGAGATTATTGCTATTATACCACAGTTTATAATAAATGGTCAGTCCAGTTTTATGCATTTGAAAGCTTATCAGGTAGACAACATCAGTGCAGCCAAAGAGATTTATTTATTTAAGTACTAATTACTTGGATGCAAATGCCAGAAACAGGCTAACTGTATGGCTTGATCTTATGGTTCATTTATTTCAGAGGTTATTCTTCAGGGAAAATGATCGTTAATGCCATACATCTTCATATGCATATCTTTCATCTGCTGCAGACACGACTGGCTTTCAGTTTTGAAGCTAAATATGTGTTTTAAATGGTTACTTGGATGAAGCAAGCAATATTTTAAGATTTTATTGCCTGTCATTATCTTTTAAGCTTCATAGAGAATTTATTGTTTTTCAGGACAAACAAAAAGGAAGCAGTATTTTGCTGGAAGCAATGAATAAAACTGAGTACATTGGCTCCTAGGCTGACGGTCCACTGCCATCAGCTGCAGGAGAGCATTGTTCTGTTCACTTATACATTCACACTCAAGGCTCATGCCAGCCCCAGTTCCCCCTCTGAATCCACCCATAGTGTCTACCATGCTGATCCTTACGAGGTAGGAGTACTTCAGGAATGTACAAGCCCCTCTCTCTGAGTCTCTCTCTAGGCTACTCTTTTGTATGTATTTGTGGGGGCCAGAAGCAACCTCTGCATGAAACACCTTTTCATTTTATCGTTCTAGTGCATTGTTCCAGTTATCAAGTGGGGAAAGCAGAAAAGCAGTGAAAGGCCATCAACTGTTTACATGCATATTTTTTTCCTGAGAGAAGAAAGCCTTAGAAACCTTTAGAGCCATTTCCTTTTCAATATTTTCAGCACTGCCTTCCACAAATACACTCTTAATTTTGTAGTTTTTACCTCAGTGATTCAAATCAATTTTAAATATTGATACTGAAATGTAGGAACATTCATCTGGAGTTAATAGCACAGTGTAAGAACAAGCCTATCGAAATCCATGGAATCAGACCTGTTTTAAACTCATGTAAATGTCATTCCATCTCATTTAGAAATAACATTCCTCAAAGAAATGTATTTATTAATGTGTATTGATTTAAGATGTGTTCTTTCTGACAATCATAACTGAGAATTTTGCAATGGCATTCAGTGAAACTATTACTTTTCATTTGCTACCAAGTAGATAAAGATCCAAAGAATGTCATGGCAGTCAACTTAGATGGTTCAATTATAGCCCCTAAACTAAGCTATAATACAGCTAAGATGACTCCACTTCATTTGCAGTGATGGAGAGCCTTTTTTAATTTTTTTTTTTAAACCTCAGGTCTTCAATACAAACCTGTGCAAACTCACAGACTGAAAAATATCAACATATAATCATATAAAATGATAAAATGTCATATAAATAAATGTTTGAAATATTATGGATATTGTTACATGGAGAAGTCTTGCCTTGCAGGAGCTTAACAAAAGATAACAAGTGATTGTCAGTATATTCTCACTGACATCCAGATGCACAGTGTGGCCCTGATTTTGTTTAGTGCATGTGGATTCTGTTTTCAGTCTTTACGTGTGATGTTCCTGCATGAGGTGTGTGTGGGAAAAAGAGTGATTACTGCAATGCTCTGTGTTTTGCTGCCAGGAGACTGTTCCAGGTTTGTGGCCACTTTCTAATTACACTGTAGCTCCTGCGTATATGGAAATATTTTTCCAGACAGTGGCTGCTGGCACTCAGGGCTGAGTCCTCTCTTTAGATGTGTTAAAATACTTGGGCAGAGGAGCTTGAGTTCTGCCTAGCCTCACCCCTTTCCTTTATTTCTGTATCTTCTGTACCCTTGTCCCCCACCCTCCCAGACTAGGAAACAAGGCTCACACTGTGGTGGCTGTGCTGTGGAAACCATCAGATGGATTCACCCAAACAGAAGAGAATAAAAGGGGAAACACAAGGAAAAGTCAGCATGTGACTGATTTTTCTCCAAGAAAAACCTGCAGCATACAGCCACTGTCTCTCTCCCCTGTGAGCGGCAGGTGGAGTAGCCACCATGCACCAGTTTCTTATGCATGGCTAGGGATGCTGAGCTTTTGTACCCCAGCTGCTAACCAGGATGATGCAATCCCTGAAAACTGCTTCATCCTAATCCTACTTTTTGTCTGCTGCTCCCACTGACAGGCTTCTGTACAGCTGTCCTTGCAGGTCTGGCTCTCCACCAGCCAGTCCTGCAGCCTGTAGTTTTTGTTAGCTGTGTCCTCAACCTGTAATCACCCACTCAACAGTCTCTGTTACCTGCAGTTTGTGTAGCTGGCTGGCAAGCTGGGGTTTGTGGGCCGGAGCTCAAGAGAAGATCCTGGACAGGCAGGGACCCACCACAAAAAGTGTGCATCTCGAATATAGGTATTGCTTGAAGGGTAGAAATCAGTCAAGGTTAAGATCCAACATAGGACTACATAAGTGGTGTCTACATCACACTAGTGTATTAATTCAATTGCTTTGGAAGCTTCTATGATTATTTCAAATGCTGCCAGTCTAGAAAGATTTCCTGTATGTCTCATATCTGTCTGTCTCACATATAGGTCCTGGATATCCCAGTGCATCTTAGATGACTCTGGGTTCCCACATATGGTCAATCACACTAAGACCCTAATCACTAGAGTCACTGGAGAAGACATCAGACAAGTAGACATGAGGTGTCTAAGTCAGGGTGAACTGAATTGTGCTTCAGGTTCTACTGCCTGCTCTGACTGGACCTCCGTTACCTGTATGGAGAGATCCAAAACAACGTACTAGCAGGTGCCCCACACAGAGTTTACTACAGACAAATGTGTTAATCTCAAACCAAATCCCACCAGAGGGGTCCCTGTTGGGACAGCATGATCCCATAGCTGGAGATGTCACATCCTGTGGTGGGCTGCTCCCTCATGGCTGTCCCAGCAGTGGCACTGCACAGAGATGTCATGCAGTCCTTTGGAAGCTGAGCTAGCACAGAAGTCGTGCCACTTAACTGTTGTTTTCAACTTTTATCACAGCTTTAGGCTTTATATGCTTCCACCTTGAGATAAACAATTCAGTTGTGAGGCACAAGGTAATTTACTTCACTTTTCTAACTCTGCTGATACTAGTAATGCAATCAGCTATGCACACAGCTGGGGTCAGTATGAGGTATGTGACTGTGGGCTCCAGAACTGAATTTTTAGCATATGTATTCTCACACAGCTTCCTTTTCACTTGCTCTGCGTGACACAAGTATTAGCTGGGAAATGAGATAACCCACAGGTGCAGAATGGAAGAAACATGCTGTTTTATACAATACACAGCAACAGTATGATTTTAAACATAATCATAATGGCACTTAGAGAAATAAGCCATCAAATGTTAGATTAGCTTTCAGGTGTTTCAGGATGACAAGCTTCCATCATCAACACCTGGTATTATGGCGCTTTATAAAAATATTAAATATGAATTTTTATGAACTGTGAGTAATGAGCTAAATGGATAGAAAGTCAGACTACAACAAGGACTTTCCTTTTCTGTACAATCCTTTCATGCAGTCAGGGTCACAAACAGAAGTCCTTTACAAAATATATTAGAAACATGAACAACTTTGGCAACAGTCTTCTTTGAACTAACAGCACAAATGCTGTCAAACATATTTAATTTGTATATTGAAGTCTGTAAATGTAAGAATAAAATTCTGTAACATGCAACAGTGAAGCAGTGTTGTACAGTTAAATAAATATAGGATTTATTTCCTCTCTGTCTAAAATGACTCATAAAAACAGTCTATAATCCCCCATTTTCCAACAATGACCCGTGTTTGACAGGAAAAGCCTATAATGCACTTGTCCAGCCATGAAAAGTTGATACTCATGGGCTTGATTTCCCTAACAGTTTTTGACTCAGATCCTATACAAATGTGTAAAGCACAAGATGGCATATCATAGAATATATTTCAGGCATTATAGACGGATGCTTGAGTTTAGGTGTTTCTTTGTATATCTGACTTCATTCTCATAACAAATGAGTTTTAGTCTAGAGAATGTCTCCACATGAAGAATGTTTTGACATTAGTATCCAAATGTAATATTTCTGTATTTTACTTTTCATAAAATTATCATAACGTTTGAATGTAGTTTTTGATGTGAACAATCACTATCAGTAATTTAAGGTTATTAGGGATTATAGTACACAGGCAGTTATTGGGACATTACCAAGAAACAATACAGGCCTATATAGTGGATAACGGTTATTTATATTCAATACCCCATGACTATGGATCATCTCAAGAGATCAGGAAGCCTTGATTTCACCTCCTGTGCAGGTATGCATATTTGCAAAGGACAATCTTCTGGCCTGCCAATCCAGTCCCTGAGGATGGGGGATCTGTCAGACCTGACGTGTACACAGACAGCAGCTACTGTCTGTTTGTCAGATAAATTAAGAACTCACCTCCATAGTACTGGGAATAGCTAGCAGGATGCAGCAGGACAGCAAAAATAATTTAACATCAATGTGTTTTTAGTCTTTCCTCCAAGATGAACCTGTCTTTCTGAAGAGGATTCTGGTCTATCCAGATGTGAACTTTATTTCCTACTAAATCCTCTTTCAGTTTTCTTTTCACAGATGCTCTCTGCCATAGCACAGTGACACTGATGAACAAACAGCTAGCAGCACAACACAGATATCTGACAGCTGAAAGTCCAGCAATTCTTAAAATATTTTGGAAAGATATGCTTCTCGTAAATTACATGTACTGCCATGACCTTAAAGTTGCCCATGTTAATGGGGTCAGTGTGAATGATGCT
The DNA here is from genome assembly GCA_011074415.1 of Stictonetta naevosa. Classification (NCBI taxonomy): domain Eukaryota; kingdom Metazoa; phylum Chordata; class Aves; order Anseriformes; family Anatidae; genus Stictonetta; species Stictonetta naevosa. The sequence goes on along the minus strand of CM021697.1, from coordinate 136,897,691 downwards.
AGTTTCAAATGCCAGACCTTTAAATTAGGTGTATCTCTTCCCTTCTGCAATTGAAGGATTCTCTCTGCATGATACAAATATTTAAGTTCACAATCACCCCACTGAATGGGGCCTGCTTCACAAGACGCAGGTGAGTGTGTCCCCCATCTCAACCCTAACGTTACTGATCTTTACAGATGCTGTTAGTTTTCTTCCTACCCACAATAAATACGTCTGAATATGCCAAAATAATATTCCAATAATACAGAGGCAGTGGCAGCAGGTTCAATGTTTTCCTTGACTCGGGAGGAAATTACAATGGTTGTTTTTATGATTAAATCATTTTGCAGAACAGCTGTGATAAATCATCTGAAGTCTATTTTATAAAAGCAGAATATTTCAGTAAAAGTCAGCCTGTCTCATAGGACCAATAGCTGTTTAAACCATTTGTCATCAGCACGTATTTGCCTCTGCTGTGAGAGCTGGCTAGTGTTTTTTAACCTCTTCACATTTTTCCTTCAAGTGGACAATTACACTACAGAGTACGCAAACTCAAATATGGTTAAGAACTTAGAAAAGGACCAGATGTTTCTGTGCAACACAAACACCTTTGTCTGTACTTTAATACAAAACAAGGGGAAGAGATGCAGACCTTCCAGCCTGGTGTTGGGGTCAGTGTGTATCTGTGATGGATTGAGATTTTTTATTTATTTTTTTTCAATGGTATCTCATGTCTGAGGATTTTGTTCCTTTTCTTGAGGTTACCAGTTGGATTCATCTAATCACTAGTAGATGTCTACACCTTAGATGGTCATCCCAAGTGGACATCACACATCACAGTGCTAACAAGCATTAGTATTTTAGACGTGACATCTGGTAGGAGGACTCCTTTGCACAATGTCCTGTTGACCCACGTGCCTGTTCCTTCCTCAGATTTCATTCTTATTCTTGGTCTGTGTGTGCACAACTCCAAATGATGAGGTGCCTGTCTTCATCCGCCTGGGTGCTATGGAAACACAGCTAAGCTTGAATCCAAGATTCAGCAAACTTCTTCCTATTGAAGAGATAAGGTTTTCAGTTGTAAAACTATTCAAATAATACAGAAAATTTTTGTTTAAAAACTATGCATTTGAGGTATAGTATCTTAATATTATCTTACCTAATCACATATGCCTCTGGCTTAGTAGTCTTTCAGGTTTTGCTGCATGAATAGACACCTTGATAAAGTCCCTACTGTCATTTAATCACAGCGCCACAGAGGGGCTGAGGCTGTCAGGGCCCTCTGGAGGCCACCAGGCCCAAGCCCAGCTCCAGCAGGGCCACCCAGCGCAGGCTGCCCAGGCCCATCTCCAGGCGGCTTTTGAAGGCCTCCAAGGAGGAGACCCCACAGCCTCTCTGGGCAGCCTGTGCCAGGGCTCCTCACCCGCACAGCACAGAAGTGCTGCCTGGGGCTCAGGGGGAGCCTCCTGGGGGCCAGTTTGTGCCCAGGGCCTCTGGTCCCGGCACTGGGCACCTCTGACAAGAGCCTGGCTCCATCCTCTCCGCACTGTCCCTGCGCACCGTATCAATACACATTGATAAGATACTCCCTGAACTCCATGAAGACACCCGGGTCCTTTCCTGCCAAGCTCTTTCAGCTGAGAGGCACCAGCACATACTGGGGTTGTTCCTTCCCACATGCAGGACTCTGCCCTTCTCCTTGTAGGATTTCATGAGAGTATTGTCAGCCCACTGTACGGCAATACAGCCCTGTGGGGAATCAGCCACTCACCCCAGTTTTGTCAGGGGAGTAAGGTGTGTGTAGGGGGGGGTGTTGGAATTTCCTTTGTTTCTTTTATTTGCTCCAAAGTATATTTCTCTTACAAAAGCTAATGCAAATGTACTTAATGCTTTCCCAGGTTAATCTACCTGTAAAAGGAATTTGTAATCTTAACTAGCAGAAATTAATTCTCTACTATGAAATCTTCCCAAAGGACTCAGCTTGTTTTCTGTCTGATCCTGGTTCAAGTAATACACTGATGGTTTCTTGTACCTTGTTGGTATATGAATTCTTTGAAATATATTTCCACAAGTGAAAATAAAATAAAATAAAATAAAATAAAATAAAATAAAATAAAATAAAATAAAATAAAATAAAATAAAAAATACATGGGAAAATAAACACGATCATATGTTTTGTTTTATAACAGAAGCCTTTTCAATACAAATAAGCTATTTTTTACATATCAGTGAGAAAACATAGCCAATATTAACACACTCCACTGAGCAGAAACAATGTTAGTTTGTTCAAGTTATTAACTTTACCTGAGGTGTCATAAAACTCCTGCTTGATTAAACAGACTCCTTATTGTTTTCAAGCTGAGTAACACTCTTCTCTGCTCCAGAGGCTCTTTCAGAAGCAGTTCAGCGTGTCCTCACCCAGCTCTGTCTTCCTTGCCTGCGCTTCAGATAACGTCACGCTCAGCAGCAGAGCGGTAAGCAAGATCAAAGATGAGGCATTCCTTCAGAGCCTGCATTCTCCCTGCTCCTCTCTCCATTGCAGCTAAAGATCATTAAAGTTTGCCGGCTTCCTGGAAGGGATGCCAACAGCAACACTGCAGTCCCTGAGAGTCCTCTAAGGGGTGGGTGTGCATGAGGTGCTCCGGTGCCAGAGGAGCAGGGAAACAATGGCTGGCTTTTCTGCGGGGAGGTTCAGGTACAAGAAGGGCCAGCCCCAACCACCTTAGTCCCAAGGGGCATGAAAACTTTTGCATGGCCAGGAATGTGGGCAAGCACGGGGCAGGTGGACAGTAGTAGGGAGCTCTGGGACAACTGCAAGACGGACCCCATCCCCTGCCAAGGGTGGCACAGAGCACGGGGGGCTGCTTTCTTCTTCAAGGAGTTACCCAAGAGAAGCAGAGGCAACCATTGCACTGGCCCAAAGCTAATAACATTGTAGGAGGACAGAGTTATGAAATATCAGAAATTTCCTTTCAAAAAAAAAAAAAAAAAAAAAAAGTTTCTCCAGAAGAATTTACCATTTCCTGTTACTCTACCCCACTGAATAATCTAAAATTCTGGGGAAGCTGCAGTGTTTTCTTTATTCTCAGGTAACCTTCCTCCAGCCTCTGTGTGTACAGGATCAGTGACTGATGGCACAAAGTGACAGAGGAGTTAGGAAAAGGGAGCTGCTGAATCAGTGAGATACCGTCGGTGCTGGCATGATTATGTCAGTTATACAAATGGTGGTCTTTACCCTGGGGAATATAAAACAGCATAATTTCATATGAGTTGCTTCTTTGCTGCAGATATGCAATTAAACATCTTCATCTTGTTCAGCTTGCGCTGAGAAGGTGTAAGTGGAAACTAGTGTAGATCTATAATAAGGCCTGTGAAATTCAGCAGATGTGATAGTCATTGCATTGTTCATCTTAATTTGTAAGAGAGTTGGATGTCTTTTGATCTGATAATTTAATACACTGAGGTTGTACAGGCTTTTTGGTTACAGGAAGAGACATAAAGCCACAGAGCATGAAAGATTTGATTCAGAAAGCAGTCTAGCTTCAGAGTCCCATCTGCACTTCTGTATCTGGTAATTTTTGCACTTAAAGGAATGCTTTTACGTCAGCTGTCTTCAACCATCCTAGTTACGTGCTCAGTTCCATCTAGCAATCCAGCTACCTTCACAGAAGTTCAGAAAAACAGTACCTCCAGGTTCAGCTAGTCATCTTGGGATGGGAGGAAACTTGCAAAGTAGTGTGTCTCTGGATGACTAGCCTGTTTTTCAGGTGAGTGGGATGAATCTCATCTAAAATGCCAACATCTAAGTCTGTCGTAACCAACTAGAGACCTTCTGTGTTTATCAGTGAGGGTTGCTCCTCCACTCAAGTATGTGGGAAAAAATGCTTTGTGTAGCTAGCTCTAGAGTAAAATTATTCTTGAAAATTTATGAGTTGACATTAAAACTGTGGCCTGGCAGGAAATAGTTGTAATGGCAAGCAGAAGAATTGGAAATACGATGAAACAGGTATCATTCCACAAGAGGAAAAAAGCTTTTCCTAGGGTCATCTCTAAGTCCTGTGTTAAAATGGAAGTCTGTTCCTGCAAAGGCTCCACAAACGGGTTAAATTTTGCTCCTGTAAGTGCTATTTATTCACTGAAGAAAATAAAATCTACATGGAGTTTAATTTTTCCTGCATTCAATGTCCATGTCATTCTGCCCTGTTCCAGACATCCTCTGCAGTCACGCAGTCACTGGGCTAAGTGGTGGCATTCCCCTTAAACATTAGATTAACACCTGGAGAGGATAGTGCTGCCACCTCTATGTACAACCCTGAGATGTCTCCAAGAAGAGAGTAAAAGAGAAGCAATGTAAACAGACTTTTACAGATTACATGCAACTGTTTCCTCCTTGTACACTACATCTGCTTCTCTTCTGACCAGAAAGGATCATAATAGCAGTCAGCCAACTTGGTTGGGGAGTGCATTCACTTGCGAGAGCCTCCACCTCTCTCACAGTCAGCAGTGTGGCTAAGCATCCTGTCCTGGAGGACAGAAGATGTCTAAGGATGCAAGAGAAAATAGCAACCCTGACACATACCAGGGGCTGGAGGGATGCACAAGATGCCCTTCATCCAGCACCTGCCTTTGCTACTTTCTCCCTCCCACTCCATGACAATGTTCATGCTTAGGATATACCTCTCTTAGCTCAAGGGTCCTCTCAGGCCTGATAATCTGATGGTGGTCATGCAGGAGCAATTCTCCTGCCCCCTACTTACTCCCAAACCAGAGCATGAATCTCAAGCAGCTCCCTTCACCCTGGTGGCAGTGGCAGAGTGGCAGGACTTTTCTGACGTATCTCCCATCCAGTTCAACCAGTAGCCTAATTTATTCAATAGTGCTTTAAAGTCACATAAATACATACATAATGCATATAGCATGTAAAGCCACTGTATGAAATATATATGTATATATTATTTAACAAAGCATAATGCAAACAGTTTTTCTTCCTTTGCAAGCAAAACTACAAATAATTAGGTCTTTAATCTTCCCCCTGTGTCACAGATCTGTACACTGAGAGCTTTCCCAAAGCTATGAGTGCTATAAGATATCCCTGACTGTATAGTATGCAGTCAGCAATTTTATAAGAGAAGTCGGAGTCTTTTTGAGGTGATCAAATATTACCCATTTGCAAAATACAAATATTGAATATCCTTGGCTTTTAAAATCTGTTAGGATGTCATATTTTTAAAGCCTTTTTTAATTTGAAGATAGGTAAGTAAACTGACAGATAAACTCTCTAGGGACCTGCAGAATGCATTTTAATTAATCACAAAATGTCATGGTTCGGTGGAGAAATTATTTCATATTTGAAAAGATTTGAAAAGCCTCTAGGAACTAAAATATTTTCAGACGCTGTGCGCTGATTTCAGTTCTCATGCTTGCCTGTAGATCTGTACTACCCCTGATCCACAGAGACTTTTAATCTTTCAGACATAAACACAGTAAGAATGGCTGTAATTCAGCAGCTGTTGTTCCTGAAGCAAGAGGAAATTCTATGCAAAGAATAAAGAAGAATAATATTGCTATTACATGCACACACAAACACACATAAAGATCTGAAAGTAATACAAAAATTTAATCAAAGAAGAGAAAGGCAGAACTCCCTCTCCAGCTTCAGAAAATCACAGCAAAACTAAATTTGTTTTTCAAGACTGGCTGCCTTTTTTGTTATTTTGTAATGAAATATAGAATAGATGTCTCTGTAATCAAATAATAAAGAACAGGGAAACTTTCTACTGCATGGGCAAATCTTATGGTAAAAGGTGCAATAAAGTATCGAAGAAGCTCCATAGTTATTTGGAATGTTTGCTAAATTTTTCTTAGGTAAAAATAATTTAGAAAAAAATTGGATGGTTGTGGTATAAATTTTATTATATTTAGGAATCTTGCTAATTCTCCTCAGTAAAATTGAAGAGAAGTTGATCAAAGGGATGGAACACCTTTCCTTTGAAGAAAGGCTGAGAGGTTGTTTAGCCTGAAGACGAGAAGGCTCTGGGGAGACCTCATTGCAGCTTTTCAGCACTTAAAGGGTTCAGGTCATAAAGGAGTCTTATAAAAAAGATGGGGAGTGACTTTTTACTCAGGCAGATAGTGATAGAATAAGGGGGAAAGGTTTTAAACTAAAGGATGGGAGATTTAGATTAGAGGTTAGGAGGAAATTCTTCCCTCAGAGGGTGGTGAGGCCCTGGCACAGGTTGCGCAGAGAGTTTGTAGATGCCCCATCCCTGGAGATGTTCAAGGCCAGGTTGGATGGGGCTTTGGGCAGCCTGAACTAGTGGTTGACATTCCTGCCTGTTGCAGGGGTGTGTGGGGGTGGTGGTGGTGGGGGAATTATATGGTCTTAATGGTCCCTTCCAACACAAGCAGTTCTAAGCTTCTATGCAAGATTCTTTATTCCCTGCTCTGTGCCAACTTCTATATAGCATCTAATCCTATATGTATGACTGTACCTTATAATAAGATAGGAAGTTTTACCATGTATTCACATTTTGCATCTATCCTTCTTGGCAGTACATAATGGAAAAGGGAACATGGTAAGGGATGGAGTGAATTTCATATTTTTGTTTACAAATACATCTCACTTATTTGTCTGTACTGTACCTAACCAAATAAATTTTACATCTCATTTCACTGTGTTATATTTGCCAGCAGACAAAAATGAATAAAACTTTGAGTCAAAAATATATCATTTTCAAATCTTTTCCAAAACTAAGTCTATGTTAGCTCTGTCTCCGAAATCCCCTTTACTATGAGCAGAAGCCCTGTGCTCCTGTTCAGGAAGAACATGGCCAAAATTCAAAAGGGCTTGTTATAATCAAATTGGAAGGAAGAGAACTCAGAGAGAATGAGATTCTCTGCAGGAATGTGTTTTTTCCTCTGCTGTCTGTTACCAAAAGTCAGAGCTAAGCACTCTTCGTACTTGATTTAATTAATATGATTGCTATCAGTTATTTTCCTTTCCTTTCCTTTCCCAGAATTTCTTATATTTCTCAGCTGATAAAACAGTCCAAGTTTATAAGCTACTGCATTTATTCTGTGTGAAGATGAAATGTGATTAACAAAACCAAAATAGTTTTGGTAAATCCAACAGCAATGTCTGCTAGTATAGAGACATAGAGATGTGTTAGCTTAATTATACAGCCAGATCATAATAAAGAGTTGGATAAAAATATGATTCTGGCAAACAAGTGTAAGCTAAAATATTCCTCTTTTTGTCTGATATTTTTTTTCAAGGATTTCTTACCAACTCATCATGGTTTACAAGTAAAAGTCTGCCTTTTAACTGCAAACCCAACTAGTAGGGAGTAGGAAGTCAAGCCTGTATGCTCTCACGACTAAAATGACTCAAATTGATATTTTACATTCTTGTACATATCAGCCAGAAATAAATAAACAAATAAAGCTACATAAATAAAGAAAACAAAATGCTTTTGTACTTTTTTGGCTCTGTGTTGGCACTGGCTTGATAGTACTCAAAGAACTAAGTTGCTAAAAGAACTGACTGCTGTTGCATTTTAATTTGCATGTAAAGTACTAAGAATTCCTACTTATCCTTTCTCATGAGAAATTTTAACAGGTACAATAAGCCCTTTACCATTGTTGATGTAAGTAGACCTCCACTATGGTGAAAATATCCGCAGTCAGCCTTGTTGAGGCACAGACAAGTAGTATAACACCCATCCAAATCTTCTGTTTTCACTGCATGGGTTGCAACTTGGAAGGATGGAGAGGAGTAACCTTGATGGTGCCTTTCCTCTGCCTTCTCATGCTGCCCCCTGCCAGTCCCTACATGCCCCTCAGTTAGCACAAACCCCACAAGGACTGCATGACCGTGTGCACCAGCTTGAGCAGGAGCTGCTTTCCTTCCTCTGCCATTGCCACTTCTATCACACTCTGGCTAGAAAGGAAAACTCTTCTCTTCTGAGCAAGTGCCAGATGAGAAGGACACAAGTTATCTGAGTACTTTTAATGAACAGATTTTACCTAGTAGATCTGAGAGAAAAGACATGAAGGAGTGAGAGTTTTCCGTAAATGGTCATCATTTACAGATCACGTCACTTATTTAAATGACGCATGAAAACTAGTTTGACTTGGCATTGTTCCCTTTCAAGATTGGTAACCAAGTTAGATTCTTCACAGTTTTGCTTTCCCTTATTATTAAAAAAAAAAAAAAAAAAAAAAAATACTGCATAGGCATATAGATTACTGACAATTCTAATCTCTAAGTCTGGGCACTTTTTTGATGAAGTCACTGTTAATGACGTGACTTCTGTGCTTATGCCTAGAAATCCATACAGGAAGGAAAATTATGCAAGTTTTATGAAATGCTTAATTGTTTGATGAAGCTAGTGGGCTGGTACTTAATCAAAAACAGTATTAAGCTGTATTTACTTATTTAAGCACTCTTCTTTTTTATAATTTCTTTCAGAGTAGGTTAAAAAAAAGCATTCAAAGATTTTTCATGAATAGCTGTAGCCTTTCAATAGCTGCTCAATTAGAATAGAGTTAGTTTATTCTGTTTGTTTGTTTTTGCTATGGTCCAAATTTGCATTTCTGCGTGGCAAAGACCAAATTAGTTTATGCGATTGTTTAGAATTGCCTTGCATAATTGATCCGCCTCTCTGATGGCAGTCTGTCTTTTGGGATTATGCACATTCTGCCACTAAAATTCCTCTATCCATTTATTGTTAAATGTCCTGTAGAAAGGTATCTAACCTAAAACAATTATCTTTAAACATGCTCTTAAAATCCTACCTTCCAATTCATGTCATGAACATTTATGTAAGTCATAAGCTTTGAATGGGTTTGACAAAGCTAGTTCCCAGAGCAGTGAAATATGCAGGAAAGATGTTCTGTATTCAGAAACCACTGTTCCGCCTTTTAAACCAAAATGACATCAGCTTTCATGTTGGCACCGACCCAAGCTTCCCAGATGCTGCTATATTATTCATAATTAGGACTACATTTTTTTTTTCAGTTATTTTATTATAGTGTGGTAGTTCGTGTGCACAGTAACATAAACATGAAGGTAAATGAATTCCAAAATAACACTTCATTTATCAATATAAGTATCTAAGTGGATTTTACAATCATTCTTACAATTGCTACTGAAAAAATTTAGAGAGCTAAAGATTTCTGAGGTTTGTTTTTCTGCTCACAAAAGAGCATAAGAACAATGAATTCCACTCAGAAACAGCTGTACAAAGGCTGCATGTGCCACACAGTTGTCTAATCATTGGCCACATTGTTTATCAATGCTATATGGTATTTGAGCATGTAATAGCTAAACATGCATGCTAGCTACTCTCTTCTCTCAAGAGTAAACAAGAAATTACCAGTCCATAAGATTAGGAGCCTAATTAATGAAAGCAAAATTGGGGAAATGAGTGAGCCAACTGTGACCATTGCTCACACCACCACAATAATACGGTTGGTTCTGCAAATTTAGCTTACTGAGATGGATAAAATTTCCTTACACCCAGATAAGGCTCAGCAAACCTTCTTCTAAGCTTTAAAAATTGTAATAATTCATATAGGAGCTATTTAAGAACAATGAATTAAAAATAAAAACCTTATGAGGATGTGAAAGAAAGCTATCAAAATAAAACTTGTTCTGACCCCTTAGCTACAGAAACATTTAGCTTTGGTGCCTGTCTAATAAAGGAAAATTACCCCAAGCTGCTCCTCTGCCTTTGGTTTAGACTCTCCCTTTCTTTACCTGTATCCCCTTATATGATAGCCAAGACGGTGGATCAGTCTCCTTACACTTAGCTCCAGAAAGGATCTCATCCACACCCTGCTTTTGCAAGCTGTCTGAGTCATTCACTGAACAAGACCTCATTAAAACTAGCAAGGTTTCTTGACCCTGCTGTTCCCAGTAGGATGCCCCTTCCAGCCGTTACTTACATTAGACCCTCATTATACTTATGCTAAAACTATCCATTCAGCTGCTTTGTTTTGAGGATGGCCTTCATTATATTTAGCATTTAGGCTGGCCTGAAACACTTTTCTTCTCTGAAGAAGATCAAAAAGGCTCCTTAGCATCTTTCCTACAAAGGAGAAAGAGACATGACTCCACAGGAAGAACTGAGAGCAAATAGGACCTTGTCTTAAACAATATAGTTTAAACCCTGTGAGGAATCAAATCATATCTGAATAGGTTTCAGCTTCAGCTAAAAGAGCCAGCACAGCATCAGGCCCAGAGCACCACTGCCAGCCAGGGCTCACTGGACTAGAAACAGCCTGAGTACACATTTCTGGTCAGTACTCACACCTCCAGCTGCAGCGCAGAGCAGCCCATGGGACCCATGTCTTCAAGGACCCTTGGTGCTAAAGAGATTTAAACAGAAGAAACTTCGGCAAACACATATGATTGCAAAATAACCAACAGGAGCCAACATTGCCACTTCTCCATGGCACTTTTCCTTTCCCAGAATGGGTGATAAAAATGCTCCCCTTTCCCACCCAGTTATTATGAGACCCTGACAATCCTACCACCACCACCTGGCAGTGTCCAGGTCCAGCTGTTGGGCACAACTAGCTCACACCTCTAAAGGATGCACAGTGACACCAGAAGTGATTGCATCTTCCTTAGTCGTGAGCCCCTGCCCTTCCTACCATGTCACCACACTCGGTGCACAGCTCCCCATCCCTTCCCTGACTATTTCCCATCACAGCTGATCCAATGGTCAGTTTGAAAGCACCAACAGTAGCTGAAACACAGATCTCTCAAAAACAAGATTAAGGGCAGGAGTTGAGGAAAGGGATGGTATTTCTAGAGGAAAGCTCCATTTTTCTACCTCACAGCATCAATGATAACATCTAGAGAAGTCATAATGGTATGTCTATATCAGGCTTACTGCCTGTCATCATGCTGGATGCACTGTGGGAAACATCCTCTCTGCTTGGCCGAAGGAGCCAGAGAGCAGAAAGGAGATGTTGGTGTTGGTGTAGATATGGGAGATCCAACATCAGTGGAGAAATTCAGAGGACAGATTTGCTCTTTGTGAATACCAGGAGCTGCATGAAGAGTTTACAGCTTTTTCAAGGCTGAAAATCTTTTCTCTTTCCAAGAGAATTTTGATGAATTTCCATGCAGTTCTCATCCTATCATAATAGTTTTCTGAAAGAAATTGTAATTCAACTGAATGCAACTCTAGTTATTATAAGGAATGTGGGGAAAAATATAACCGAAGGGGCAAGAAGAAAATTCAGTCTTCTCTCACTCAGAGCAAAATCACCTTAATCAGGATTTATCACTGTGGCTTAGTCTTCCAACACCCGTGTTTGTCTTCCTGCTAGATGAATGGAAAAGATTGAGAATGTGTTACCTCAAGGGAAGATTCTAAAATGAGTTGTGAATTGCCCACAGTAAGAAATAATTTTACATAGTAATGTATAATGAACACAAACTACACAGTTGGAGGGCTTCTTACAGATATCTGTCTAATGGGGATAAATATGGCTGGGTATACAATAAGTAGAGACATGATAATTAAATCCATAGATTATGGCATTTCCATGCTTCAAAACCCAGCACTGGATAGTAAATGAAACTTGAAGATCCTGAGCCACAATGCAGATCCCTGCCTGAAGGCATCTGTCTACTTGCCCCTTCTGCTTGTGCATAGGTTGGGTACTTCCAATAAATGTTTATTCTAGCAGTAGGTTTACAAAATGACAGGAACACTGTCCAAAACACAGAAGATTTTGAAAAGGTGACATTCTGAATTTCAGGTTCTGGCTGGCAGAAAATGTGTTTCATATGTTCCTGCTGAGACATTTCTTACTCTACTGTCAGGTAGCTGTATTCCAAAGCAGGTGGCACTACAGGCTGTCTCACTTGCTTTAAGGGCACTGTAGTAATTTAACATAAAGAAAACATGTAGGAAGAAAAGAGACATCATCCTTCCTCCCCAACCTTCCCAACTTCTGTTATTACTCTCATTTGCTCCAGACTTTCCCTTCTTCTCTTACCATCTATCTTTCCTTTTCCCAAATGACTTCCTTCTGAGAATTACTTGTTTCCTTCTGATATAAGTATAACATACTCAGAGATAGTATCTCTGAATCTACCTCATGCTTCCTACAGAAAGCTTCAACCATGGTAGAGTTATGTATGGTTAAGTACATTCTTGGGAAAGATCCCTTTAAGTCAAAATAAGTTAGACTGAAGCTGAATTTATCCAACAATAATAGAAGAAGAAATTATGTGTTAATAGGATAGAAAAGCACTGAACTGCTACACATTATTTCAATTTAACTCTCAAAGCTACAGATTTTTAAGATTTTGACATTTCTTTTGCATTCACAAAGCTGTCTGCATAGTGTAGCGTTCTTCAAAAAAGAATTCAGATTGCTAGGTAGAAATGTAAACAAAAATACAAGATGGGGAACTAAAAACCATAATGCCACTGAACATTAAAAATCTCGGATTAAACAGAAAAATTGGTTCTATAATCTATTGCATTTTTTCCCATTGCATTTTGGCTTTTACTTATACTGTTTTGTTCCACCAGTTCTACCTATCTGTATTTGTATGTAGCCCTCAGAGACTAATAATGTGTCATTCTTCTTTCACTAACATCTTTTCCTAAACCACATTTTCTTTCTTAAATAATACAATTATTTTAAACTCAGAGCAGGTGTCTGTAGCAAGCACTTAGCTTGAGCTTTGCTGCTTCTGTTTTGGTTCTGGAGCAAGACTTGCATGTCAAAACTTAGCTAGCTTTTGTCTAAGAAAGGGATGAAACAAAGCTTGTCTCTTCAAAAGACCTATGGTAGAGTGGAAGACAGATATATGATTACTAATAGGCAGACTTATTCTCCAAATAGTTTTGTCCTGGTTTCAGTTAGGACAGAGTTATTTTTCCTCCTAGTAGCTGGTAGGGTGCTATGTTTTGGATTAGGATGAGAATAGTGCTGATAACATGCTGATGTTTTAATTGCTGCAGAGCAGTGCTTACACCAAGCCAAGGACTTTTCAGCTCCTCACTCTGTCCTGCCAGCAGGCAGGCTGGGGGTGCAGCAAGAGCTGGGAGGGGACAGACCCAGGACAGCTGACCCAAACTGGCCAAAGGGGTATTCCATACCATGCTAAACAATATATAGGGGTGGCTAGCCGGGGTGGGGGGCCAGCTGCTCGGGGTTGGGCTGGGCATTGGTCAGCGGGTGGTAAGCAATTGCATTGTGCATCACTTGTTTGTACACATTATTATTAGTAGTACTATTATTATTATAATTTTTATTATTATCATTATTATTATTATTATTTTCCTATCTTAATAAACTGTCTTTATCTCAACCCACAGGTTTCACTTTCCCGTTTCTCTCCCCCATCCCAGAGAGGGAGGGGGGAGGGTGAGCGAACGGCTGTGTGGTGTTTAGCTGCCAGCTGGGTTAAACCACAAGAAGATTTAAGATAACCTGTAACCATAAAGAACATAAAGGAAATTTCCTAGCCATAGGTGAGTTGATGGCTGACCAGATGTTAGGGGAAAGCAGGCCATTTGCCTCCCACCAAAGACTGATAAGTCTACTTCTGCCACTGAGCTGTCAAGCTCATGATAAGCTCGTGTACCCCAATATTCAAAGGGTCAGGCAATAGTGAATCATAGCAAGTGTCATTCAATGCTGTTTTTATGTGAGTATAGGCACTATTTTTTATTTTGCTTCTAATTAACCATTTTTTTATTTTTCTGTTTTGTGGCAAACAAAAAGAGCTAAATAACAACAAAAACAACAACAACAACAACAACAAACAAACCACTAGCAAGGAAAAGAGGACAAAAATTATCATTTCTTTCTTAGTCTATACTCTTCATATTAATCATACTTTCAAAAAGTTGCTGCTGCTGAACTGTAATTTCTGCCCTTCTATGCCCTTCTACCTCTATGCTCCCCTAGCTCTTTCATCAGAGGAGTCTGATTTTTAATGGGAAAAAATAATCTTGCCTTCATAAAGAAGCTGGAGCATGAACACTTTTTTATGGATTTACTCTGAAGAATTTATGACTTTTCTTCCTGTCACTTAAAACAGGTCTACCCTGACCTACTACTGTGGAGAGGTTTTTCATAACATTTCAGGGTCTTTCTTTTTTCTCTCTCTTTTTACTTTTGTTACCTTCCAGATAACTCTGTGTTTTTAAGAGATCATTCACATGTATTTTTTCACTCACAGAAATCTCAGGAAGCCAATGATCTTCTCTCAATGTAGTCTCAATGTTACCCATTTGACTTTCCTTCGACCTTTGGCAGACTCTTGCTATCTCAAGCTTTTTTGAAGCAGTATTCATTACAGCTCTCCCTTTCTGAAATTCATAATAAGTTGAGAAGACAGGAAAATCACATTGCAAGGAAACTGAATCACATTGCAAGGAAACTGGGTGAAAATTGATTAAACACCTTTTTTTTTTTTTTTTCTTTGTATTTTCATATCCTCATTTTTCTTATTCACCTCAACAATTATTGCTTTGCTTTAACTAAAAATAGCAGTTTAGAATATGAACACTTGAATATGGATTTTTATCTTTTGTTCTTCTGATCTAAAACACACTAGACATTGGACTTTGCCGTTTATCTGCAGTTATTGTACCATCATATATGAAGCCCTTTTCTTCTGCATTGGCTGTGGACTGCAGAGAGCAAGGATTATGCTTTCTTTTGCTGAAAAATGCTTAACATGCTGTGGGCACCACTGTAAACAGTGAAGTAATAATAATCTTTCAGTCAAACTTTCCCTCTGGCTGTTTAGTCGAACAGTTTCTCCTCTATATTCACCACGGATTCTTAGCAAACTAGGGAAAAAAAAAATCACTTTTTATTCATTTGTCCATGTAAATTATAAATTTCTGAGTGACTAAGGGATGTTTTCTAACCAAAAAAAAAAAAAAAAGAAAGAAAAAAAAAGAAAAAAAGAACGACCTCTTTATCATCACTCACATTTGAGACTGAGACAATGACAAGCAGCTTGTTTCAGAAGATTTCGACAGTCCTCAAGTGTATGGCATACCACAATGGTTGCCAAATTATACCAGTGTCTGGGTTTCCTCTCTGATGACATTAATGACTTTGAATTATACATGTGAACTCTTCTTATCAAGAGTCAATAGGAATGGATAAAAACATCCAAGAACTGTTCACCTCACACTAAGATAGGTGTCTCAATTGTATATGTTTATTTACCCTCTGGAAATTCTCTAAATTTCAACACTGACTGAAGCTTTAAAAAGCTCAAAAGAGTTGAGAGAACATGGTATGTTTAAATGACCTAAAAATAAGTTTGTCTCACACAGAATAGTAAGGAATGGTTTTGCTCTCTTCAGGAAGAAAGATTTTAAAATGGACTTCCTTAGGAATGGAAAATATTTTTCCCAGCAAACTCCATTGATTTATGACATCTTCAATTAAAAAACGTGAAAAACAGTTTTCCAATGCAGCATTAATCAGGGACCTTGGTGGGAAGGCTGGATAAAGACTCCCACCAGTGTAACACCATGTTTATTCTCAGCATAAAAACTGGGGAGAGGAAAAGTTTCAATGTAACGTGTTTGCCAAGTTCTCGGAACTCATGCTCAACTTTTGCACACAACTTTATATTAAAATATTTCAAGATACAAATAGGATGTTTAAGTTTCCAGCTGATGATGCAGTTATTATTTCTAGGCAAAGCCATGGCATTCCTGCACCATCCTTACTCATATATTATTATTCATTATTATTTTTAGTACTATTTTGTACTTCTGTGAAACTCAACATAAACACCAAGAAGGAGATGGACAGAATGAACAGCTCATGGAACTGATCTTAAAAGAGGTAGTATGGATTAAAATCTGCTTTTTAGATCAAAAGTCAAAAGAATCTGTTTAAGAGAGGGGACCTACCCAACAAAGCTGTCTAGCACAGTGTACTATCTTTTTCCTCCGCTGTTAACTCTCAGTGCCAGAGGCCAGAGACTTCATGACACTACAGGCTGCAGGGTGGAACACTTCTTATATATAACTTTATGGCTCTACTGTTTAATGCCAGTTGTCTCTTTTTTTTTTTTTTTTTTTTTTTTTTTCCTCCATAAAGTGGGTCTAGCCTGGTCCCAGTAATGTTAGGTGTTCAGGTGTTCATTAGGTACATATAAATATATTTGTTGTCCTAAAATAGTAGTGTTAACTCTGTTTATGCAGATAAAACTTTTCACAGATGTCATTTTAGATACTTGCAGGGACTTTTTCAATCATGAAGAGTTTGTTTTCTTCCTGTCCTACTAGTCTGTGAACTCATCTAATTTACCTGTAGTGTCATATGTTCCCACCTGCTGTTTTTTCATCAGCTGCAATTATTTTTTTTATTATTATTATTATTATTTTTCTGTTCCCTCCCCCACCCCCCCAGAATGTGTATTACCATGAAAGCCGATACTTCAGAACTAAGGAGAGTGTGACTGAATATTAGATAGATTGGGAATTTTCTGAAATATAACAAACTTTTCAGAAACAAAGAGAGATCCTTCTTGGTAATTATAAATTCTTTATTTCTCTCAACAAAAGAGAATGCTATTAGGTTTCTTAAAAATATGCTGTTAATACTTATAAACAAGCACAGCAGGCCAAGCTGTACATATTGTATTGTTCTCATTTTTTTTTTCCTTGTGGCTTGCAAAACACACAGTACAATGAGCAGAAAGTGGACAATGTATTCAGAAATCTTATATTTCTGCACTGTTTTCACAATTCTGTTTTCCTGTAAAAAGTTTCAAGTATTATAAAAATGTATATTTGATATTCACAAAAAATAAATAAATAAATAAAAAATCTTCCATTTCCCTAAATTACTGTCAAGGGTTTAAAAGTGCTGTACACTGTAAATAGGTCAAGATGCTCAACTGGGGAACTGCATTTTGAAGTGGCATATATTTCCACTACCTTTTTTAGGTTATAACCTTGCAGATATGGTGCATTTCAGCAGCCTACACAGGCTCAGTCTCATTTACAGTCAATACATCTTCCCAAAAGATTATGCTGTTGTGGAAAGCTTGTAAAGCATTTGCCTGTTAGATATTTAAAAGACTGCATTGTAAATGTTAATGTATTTGCAACAGCAAAAGAAACACTAATAAAATTTTAAACTTTAAAATCAAAATTTTCAGTCTGGGTCAGCTTTTATGCCAGTTAAATTCTACTCAATATAAGGAGTTGAGATTATTTTGCTTTTCAAAATAAGAAAGAAAAGTGTAGAGAACAACAACAACAACAAGGCAGCTATCTGAAGGCCTCCTTTTGCAGAATGATACCTAAGAAGAAAAGACAGTACTGTGCCTATTACGATAACATCATTGTGCCAAAGCACAATTCCCCAGGCAACTTCACCAAACTTTCTCAAGGAATTTGTCTGGAAGTACTGTCTTCTCAGCTTCTTCTGGATAGAGTGAGATTTACAAACTCATGAAGCATTTCCTCAAGAGGTGGTTAAATACCAACAGTCTGTTAAGAAGATGCACTGACAAAACCTTTGCATGTCATTATCATCACACACTTATCCTCTGAAAGACATCTGAATAGCATTCAAGATTCATTGTGTCGAGAAAAAAAAAAAAAATATTGCAAAGAGGTTGTAATGAGGAAAACTCACTCAAAACTTCTGAGGTACAGAGTGTTTTTCAGGTTCTGCTTCCACATCTCTATAGTAAGAAGGAATTTGGAAATTTCGTCTGGACAAAACAGACACAAAACTGTTTAGGGGGCTGAGTGATCTCAGAGACCATGAGACACCAGACACAACTAACTTCATATCAGCTTCTATAGAAGTCTTATCTGAAGGTCAGAAAAGCACAGGAGTGTGACAGCAGATGTTCATGGTGTAATGCAGCAGATACAGAGGGCTCTAGAAACAGCCTCAGAAACACAATCTTAGAAGCTGTTTTATAAACTGGGGTGTGATACTGGACGGTGTTAAATTATAAATTTATGCTGCTGCAGAGTGCTGAACAGTGCCATGTTATCAGTTGGAGCTCATCTTCAGAAATGGTGATTTAGCTTCTTTAGCACTTAAAGAACCACGACAGTTTTATTCCTGTTCACACTTTGTTGCAAAAGATCTTTTTAGTTTCAAGGGTCCTGCTCTACTAAGACTGGAGAAGAGATGACATTATTTGCCGTTCTTGTTCACTTCTCATTGCTCAGCATCTCTGAGGTATTGCCACACTGAGGAGCAGTTTTATGTCCATCTGAATCTGAGTGAGGGCATGAGTGGTAGGAAACATTTGCCTGAGACTTTCCACCCAGTGTCTGTTTCTTTCCTTTGTAATTTCTTATGTGGTACTACACTTGGAGAGTTTATGAGTTATTTTCTCACAATCTCATTTTGACAGACCTTCTGTCTGAGACTTCTCATCAGGTAGAAACAGATACATGACACTAATGCAGTGTTGTGGATTATTGCACAAACACCTCCCCTGGGAGAGTGTTTGGCTCTTTGTTTTTAGGTTAAACACTGCATAATCTTACTGTGTGAATGCATTATTTTTCCAGCATGGGTTTCTTCCAGTTAGGACAGAGTTAGAAGGGATCTCACATATAAATGTTACTGTATCTATTGTAATTTTATACCAGGAAAAGGCTATCACTTGTCATACAAAGAAACATTTTCAGCTGGAAATATTTCAGCTGGAAATTTATTATTGGAATGACCTGGTCATTCAATGTCTGACATTACTTATTGGCTGTTTCATAGAAGAAAGTGAATAATACTAATAAGATTCCAATAAGTTAGATTTTGAGCTGTCTAGGTACCAACTCTTTAGTTACATACATATTACAATTTTTAGTTTAATATTTAAAGCTCACCAGTTGGTCTTACTTCATTGTCTCAGTGGTTGCAAAAGGTAATACAGGAAACTTCAGAGTTTTAAATAAAAGAGAGATGCTTACTGCATCTCTACATCTGTTTTAATAGCTCTCAGACCATCTGTATGGGGATAATTGAAGGTTATGAAAACTTAACATAAATGAACAAATGATGACCACAATGTGAATTTTAATATCCAGTTTAAAATTCTTGGTCTAATGTGAAAATGATTTACTCATCTGTAACTCTTTTGAAGAAGTAGGGCTACATGCAGATAAAGCAAATCATGTTTTAGTCTTACCTACATTTAGTGAGCCCATTCCCTCTGCTACAGACCGGTTGATACATCTCTGCTTAGCAATGTCATTAGGGTAATTACTGAGCATGTGTATCTCACAGAGTCACAGAATCACAGAATAGTCTAGGTTGGAAGAGACCTCCAAGATCACCGAGTCCAACCTCTGACCTAACACTAACAAGTCCTCCACTAAACCATATCCCTAAGCTCTACATCTAAATGTCTTTTAAAGACCTCCAGGGATGGGGACTTCACCACTTCCCTGGGCAGCCTATGCCAATGCCTAACAACCCTTTCAGTAAAGAAGTTTTTCCTAATATCCAACCTAAACCTCCCCTGGTGCAATTTTAGCCCATTCCCCCTCGTCCTGTCACCAGGCACATGGGAGAACAGACCAACCCCCACCTCGCTACAGCCTCCTTTGAGGTACCTGTAGAGAGCGATAAGGTCGCCCCTGAGCCTCCTCTTCTCCAGGCTGAACAATCCCAGCTCCCTCAGCCGCTCCTCATAAGACTGGTTCTCCAGACCCTTCACTGTCTCCTGTCTTTTCAGATCTGCAGACTCATCTTCTCATTTCTTGTTTATTTTCAAAGTTGGTTAAAAAGCTCTCACCCTTTGAAAATTCTCATTTTTATTTTCCTGGTAGTTATTGATCTTAACAGTTGGTTCACTACAAAAGAAGAACAAGTGTTAGTGGGCAATCAAGTAGCTGAAATTGCAATTTATAGTCATAGACTAGAATCCTTTGTCTCTGCTCCACTTTCATTTGTAAGATATTTCTATGTCACTTGTTTGAAACTAAACCTAGTCTAATCCAGCTAGGGGCTGGAAAATGACTTAAGACACATCCTGAAGCCTACAGCACCTGATTTATTCAGACACATCCTGAAGCATCCCCAGTACCATCAAGCTGCTTGTGGCTCAGACCTGCATGTGAGTCCAGATTCCCTGACCAAAGATGCAGAGAGGAGTCATGCAGCTCTCCTGGCGGTGCGGGACAACGCACTCCTGCAAGTCCTGCCCTTTTCTGCAGTGTTGCCATGTCCTGAGACATCTCTCCCTGCAAATTTAAGCCCAAACTTCAGCACAGTAGGCAAAGGTGCCATTCACATAGTTTTCATGAGGCAAAATATAGGGGAAGGAGACAGAAGCACCTTGTGTCCTCTGAAGCCTATGCATTGTCAGTGAGCCTGCAGGTAACATTCAGGGGTATCTACATTCAGGCATTTTTGTAAGAGATACAGCTACAGATCTCTTAAATAGCTATGAATGACAGGGAAAAATATCTTAGTCAGTTTTTCTATATATCAATCTGACCTCATTAGGATGACAATGCTACTGACCTGTATGGAGCCATGTAAAAGTCATCTTTCATTTGGAAGGAATGGAACAATATCCCTGCAGGTCATTTGTGCTCAAGTCTGTGCTAACAGATGTTTTTACACTCAAAGAGATGATACATTTTGGCGTAGCTGGAACCAAACTCTTCTTGGCAGAGGCACAGGATGGCCTCTTAGCAGCCTAGGGGATTTAAATTGGATCTTAGGAAAATCTTCACTGTGAGGGTAGCGCAGCCCTGGAAGGCATTGCCCAGCAGGTCTGTGGCACCTCCATCCTTGGAGGTTTTTGAGACCTGGCCTGACAAAATCACTATTGCTAGGGGCTTGGAACAGATGATCACCAGGTGTTTTGTTTACTATGGCCATGCCTACAGTTGATTCATGAAAAGTTGTTCACATTTCCATAGTCACGATTTATCTAGATCTTAGATTCTAACTGTCTTGGACAGAAACTGTCTGGTTTGGGGTATTTTTGTATAAATCTGGTATTTGAGTGCATAGTGCCTAGTGCAAGGGAGCCCTGACCTCTCATTGAAATCCTTACTTCTTTTACAGTTGAAATAACAACACCATGCACAAGTGAGCCAAATTTTTCACCCTACATCCCACTGTGGTGTTTTTGTTTTGTTTTGTTTTGTTTTATTTTGTTTGAATACCATAACAGTCTTTCATTATTTAGCTGCTCTGTCTCCATTGCCAACTTTTGTCCTGGAAGCAAAATTCACTAAGTAGACAATTGCAATATGCATATCAAATATGAAAGCTTAAAATTTTAATGTTTTTAATTTAATTCTTTAATGACAACTTGTTTTTCGTAGTAGGGTTCCAACAGTGAGTTTCTTCTTTTTTATTGTCCTACAGGAAGTTCTGTAATCATTTGTAGCAGCAATAACAGCCTGCAAACACTCTGAAGTGCAGACTAGGAATATTTACTTGAACTGTTACAGTAACTAATATTAATAATATTACCATAAAAGAAAATGTCTGAGGTTAAAAAAAAAAAAAAAAAAAAAAAAATAAGAATAAAAAATATGGGATGTTTCCCATAAAATATTTCTATAATAAGCTGGTCGTTCCCAGCTCTTTTCTCTAACTCTCCGAGAGCCATTTATTTCCAAGTGACGTACTGGCATCATCAGTGACTAGGGCAGCAGGTTTTAGGGAGCTGCGGTCGTTGTGTGACCCCTGCTGGCAGGAAATAATTATTCATAAAAGCATGCGAGAAGAGGTTTTTGTTTGCACTGAATGACACAGTGTGACTGAATGAGTAAACTACATAAATCAAATAAAAGAAGTAGCAATCAAATGAATAAATAAAAGGCCCAGTCACTGTGGAAGAGAATACACAAATGAGTAAAAAGTGTTTATTAAAAATGATAATTACCAACATCTTTTCATCAAAAAGGGAGGAAAGCTTCTGCCAGCCCAGCTCAGCTCAAGGTATGTCCTGATGCAGTGTGCCTCACACACACCACCAGGAGCAGAGCTCTCCATGACACGTGGTGCTGCCAATTTGCCTCTCCATGGAGCTGAGCCCCATGCCCCTAGAGCTCCTCTTCCTCCTGCAGTGGCTGTACGGGTCAGCATCCAAGCCACTGCATGGGAATTTATTAAAAAAAAAAAAAAAAAAAAAAAAAAAAAAAAAAGATTAGCTCTAAGTGCCTGTCTTCTACAAGGTTTCTGGAGTTTCCTGAGTGTTTTGATAATACCATTAGCCACAATAAATCCAGACTGGATTAATCACGCTGTAGTCAATAACACACCATGGTGCATTTTCTGCTGTACCTTTCCTTGAAGCTAATAAAGCCTAGGTGGTGTGGAACAAAGGAACTCCAACAAATGATCTATGATGATGTTAATCACTCATGTTAGTGTAGAATAAACGTATTAATTATTCTGCTTTCAAAGTGCAATGGATTTCTAACACACTTTTAGATTAGTTGCTTGTTGAGAATTTGTCATGCATTTTACTGAGAAGTTGCATTATTAAGGCTGGGACTGACTCACAGCCCATCAAGCCAGTGCTTTTTTCTTGTGCTTGGGTGTCCCCCTCTTTTTTGGGCACATCCACCAATGCAGAACCCCAGGGCAGGGGTCTTTTCCATGGAACACTCAGATGAGATGTTTCCTGTGTCTCACAAAGCATTTTCTACTCTGTTTGAGCTTTCTGAAACCTCCACAGTGTAATGAAATTTATTTATTCATTCATAATAAAAAAGTAATTTAAAAAAAGATTAAATAGAAAATAATGCATATAAAAGGTGTATCTAGGTTACATCTACCATAAGATACACGAAGATAGACACTGGGGGCTTGATCTGCAATCAGTTTACTTTTGTTTAACAAATTTCCATGATTTAGCTGATCTGTGGTGATTCCCTGAATGTGAAAACTCTCAGTGTGTACTAAATTTTTCCAATTCCTGTACTGCTCATATAGCTAGTTCAAGTTGCTATTTATTTCCCTGGCTAAAAGCATGCATACAGTTCTCCCCAGTTCAGACATAGGGAGCCTGGCTATTTACAGCTGATGTGACAAGTTATCCAGGTTATCTGCTTGATTCATCAAACCAACTTGCCCTTTCCAAAACTCCATTTTACATACCAACTTCACATATCAACAGTTTTGTACATCTTTTAATCCTAACTCATAAGAAGTGCTCCCCAGCACATAGCTGTTCTGAGCTGCAATGGAGACATGGAAGATGTACGTAGAATTTATTTCCTAAAGAAGATGTCTTCTATGTGGACATATAGAAGGTCATCTACATGTTACCTGGGCATTACCAAGCAAGGCCACAGAGAAGAGGACCAAAGAAGCTGCTGGTTTTCCATGAGAGAAGGAAACTCAACTGTCCTCTGGCTTCCAGTGGGGACACAAACAAGTCCCTTTAATTCATTATCGAAGGGGTGTTCTCAGGTGAGCATTTTGGCCTAACATTTTGGCCTAACATTTGGCCTAACATTTTGGCCTAATTTTCTTTAACTTTCCTAGTGAAAGATATCATCAAAGCCATTGCAAAATCCCAACAGCTGGAGTAGCAATTCAGATGCACCAAACTGCATTCAAAATAGAGATAACCCCTCACTCAGAGAGATGGAGAGATTGTTTTGATTTATTTCTCGTGTTTCTCTGCTTCTGCATCTGAAGTTTACATCTATCTGAACTGACTACGTGCTTTTTATAAACAAACAGAAGACTTCAGAAAAAATGGCTGTGGAGAATGACTTTATAATGGATGTAAACCAGCATCAGGCTGGTGGCTGATCACTAGTGGGGTCCCACTCAGTGAGTTGGACTCAATGACCCCTATGGGTCCCTTCCAACTCGGGATATTCTATGATTCTATAAATATATACCCTTAAATAAATTAACCCCGCACAGAGCAAGGGGGTTGAAACTAGATGATCTATCTATCATTCTATCATTCTATGATTCTATTCTATACCAGGAAACTGCTGGCCTCCAGTGACAAGCTAAGGGCTTTGGAAACATTTGTATTTGACGGTGTGTTGAACCAACTGTTGAATGCCATTCTGATACAGTATTCATAGAATCAACATTTCTTTAACTTAAGCACAGAAGCAAATATTATGCAGATATGTGCACTTGAAGGCCATGATAGTTAATGATTATCTTCAGTGTAACATTCAGCACTGAAGTTTCAAAATGTTTTAGTTGACAAAACCAAGAAAACATAAATTGTTTATTTCTGACCAAAGCTAATAAGGTAGTTGAACTCAGCACTCACAGGACAGCTGTGGTTTGGCCACCCATATCAGGTGAGAATAGATTCATGAGCTTATAAATGAGAAATTAATTTATTTAACAGATTTCTACCAAAACAAATACTTTTCTCAATCCAGAATATCCCAAAAGATTAAAAAATATATGAAAAATTGTGTGTGTGTTGATGGGTAGAAGGAAGCTAACAGCTGAGGACATCAAGACAAAACTCTACCCCCCACCAGAAGGAACACTGCAAGTTCTCCTACATGACAGTGTGGAGAGGTCACAACCAGCACACCTGGACACAGGTGACCATAAAAGCATGGTGACAGAAACCAGCCAACCATGGTTTCTATTGTCTGTTTTCTCACTTTTCGCATTATGCCTTTCTAAATGCCTCTACCTTTTAGCTGTTTTTGATGTTTTTAGCACTTTTTCTATCACAACATTTCATGTTGCCATTTCAAATCAATTCCACTTCTCTACGCTGGATCCTCTCCTTTTCTGACCTTTCCATTTCAGAACGAATTAAGATAAACACAAATGTGCATATTACTGTGGGAAAGTATGTCCCCACTTACAGCTAATCAGCAATAGCTGCAGCACATTGAATTTACACTTGAAACAATTTAAATGAAATTTAAATTAACTTTCAAACATAGCTCTGCTTGGAAAATATCTTAGTTCTGCTTGCAAGAATTTAATAGAGAGTAAGTAGTTACTATGGCAGCTATCTTATTAACCTTTCTCTCTAAAAAGTAAAAATTAAAAGGTGCATTGAAACAACCATCAGAGGGTGCATGTACACCATCAGTTTGGGCTGATCCTTATTTCACTCTCAGGTGCTGTCACTCTAGCTGTCTGTACTGTGTCCATGCCAGGTCTTGGACACCCTCCACAAAGCTCTGCTTGCTTCCCCTGGAGATTCAGTCCCAGCTGTAAGGATGCAGGGCAAATGTCAGTCCCTGCCCTGAAACTCACACAACCTGGCGCTCCTTTCTTAAAAGAGGACTTACCTTTAAAATTCATACAGAGGTCCAAATGTGAAAAATATTTTCATCTTTGCTAACACCTTGAGATAAGAACAGATTGCAAGGTATAAGTAATTTTTGACTACATAGCCCATGAAAAGAAGAATCAGAGGAGAAGGTTTTAATATAGAAATGTGGTGATAATTTAAATTGCCATGGTACCAGTTCAGGTAAACATTCTCATCCAGGCCAGTGTTGTATGTCTCATGTAATGTAGAGGACTTATGGGCTTATTTAGACATTTGCATGAATCATGACATAAAAGATTAATAACATTTGTACACTAACAATATTTATACACTACATTCTAGGACAGTCGAATATGGGGTTATTAAAAGAAGAATATAATTCTGAGAACCTGGGGCTACAGATTTCCATTCCTATATCAGTAGCACACAATATTTAGTCATCCAGAATTTTGTTAGAATATTGACAGAAATTATAGATACACATATTTTGTGTTTTATATACATGTTGTGTATGTAGGTCTATACGTACATACAAATGTGCATACATATTAAATATAGGGAGACAGATATATTAAGGTTGAAGATTTAAAGGCTTCACTGATTACTTGGATGAACAGCTTGATGACCTGAGTTGCTTGCTCTCAGCATCTTGACAGCGTCCACGCAGTCTCAAGGTCTAGTCAAAGGTAGACTCATAATCTCAATATAAAGAAAAGGAGAACTGTGTTCCTTAAGAAATTCCTTACACACACAAACATGCACATACATCACAGTGTATGGAGCTTATGTTCCTTCCAGTGCAAGCAGCCACCAGGATATATTTAAACTTCTTTATAGCTCATTGTTGGAAAGTGAAAGGCTATAAAAGAATCATATTGAGATACATCTACGCGATGGTCCAGATAACTCCCAGTCAGATGTTTCCACCCACAAATATCAAAAGCTTCTATATTCAAATTGAACAGAAATGTTATAGCAGGAAAATATCAGTCAGGAGAAAACCAAGAACTCATGCAAAAGTTAAAATGAGAGATTTATGTTTCTACAGCTGTGTTAGTTCTCACGATTACTGCTCTGGCCATGACTATTTCTATGGTTATCAAAGAAAGAAATTCAAACTTGTCTTGTTTTGTAGAATTCATTAAATTTATCCAGCTAGAAAAGCTATAGAAATAAGATAGAGATTCATTGATTGTATAAAAGGAGATAGAAATTGAACTTGGATGAGCTCACTGGCACATATGTGGGTGTTCCTAATGTTATTTCATAATCCTGTTTCCCACAGTTTAGAGTTTTACTCAGGTCAAAAGGGAAGTGAGCAAGTTTCATCTTCAAAGTTTGGCTGTATTTCATTTGTAGATGCCAAAACACAGTGAAAACAACATTGTTATGCTAGAGGGGAAAATTTCCCTTCTAATTAATAAATAAATAGATAAATTGAGAGTTACTTATGTTTTTTCTAAAGAAATCTGTTCTTGGACTGAATCCAAGACAGAATATTATAACCTGAAATGAAGCAATCTGAGAATTAAAGGTTTGATCTTTAACTCTTAATATCAGAAGAAATTCCACTCTCACATCCTGCCTCCAAATTATGTTATTTGAACCCAGTTCAACACAACACGTTAGTCAACACTTGAAGATAGATTTGTTCTGAAGTGCTCTACTGAATGGATGTATTTTCATGGCTTTAGCCTCTGCACTTGCCACCACTGCTTTATTTTGTTTAACACTGCCACAGAGCAATGGCTAAAAGTAGGGTCTGACTGCAGGAAATACCTCTCTTTATAACAAGCATGAGATGCAGCAAATTATAATAACGGGTTAGGCCAGAGAATTCAAATGGAGAATCTCAGAGTTGCTGAGGCTGGAAGTCACTTCTGGAGTTCATGTAATCTAACCCCATGCTCAAAACAGGGCCAACTAAAGCACCTTCCCTAGAACCCTGCCCAGGAAGGGTTTGAGTATCTCCAGGAAGGAAGATTCCACAACATTTCAGGGCAACCTGTGCCAGTGTTTGATCATTCTCACAGAAAGACAGACAGAGAAACAAACAAACAAAAACACAACAAAACCCACAACTTTTTCACATGTTAAAATGGAATCTCCTGTATTGTAATTTATGCCCATAGATTCTTGTCCTGTCACTGGACATCATGTAAGGAGAATCTTCATTCTTTACTCCCCCCATCAGTTATCTATGCATATGAATAAGATCCCCCTGATCCCTCTCTTCTCCAGGCTGAAAAGTGCCAGTTCTCTCAGCTTATCATCATAGGAGAGATGCTCCAACCCTTCAGCCATCTTGGTGGCCCTTCCAGTCATTCCAGTAAGTCCATATCTTTCCTGTACTGCGGAGCCCAGCACTGGACCCAGCACTCCAGATGTGTCTTGCCAGGGCTGAGTAGAGAAGAAGGATCACCTCCTGCTGGCTACACCCTTCCCTATACACCTTGGGATGCTGGAACTGTTATATAACTTTCTGATATAGAATCATAAAATTGTTTAGATAAGAAAGGACCCATAAGATCATCAAGACCAACTGTCACCTAACACTACCAAGTGCACCACTTGGTGGACTTGTAGTCCAAACCATGTCCCTAAGCATCACACCCACGAGATTCTTAAATACCTCCAGGGATGTGGACTCCACCACTCTAAGAGTGCCTAACCACTATTTCCATGAAGAAATTCTTTCTGATATTTAATCTAATCTATTTACGGTGTCAACCTCCTACAAAAAGCGTCTTCACATGCAGTTGACTTTTTACACAGAAAAATCCATTATTTATGTACATAACCGTTATATTAGAGAATCTAAATCATAATTAAATAAATAAATAAATCTCTGCTCAAGAATGAACAGCATAAAGAAAAATACAATCTCCTCAATAAAAAAAGGAATTTGTTTTACAGCAACAGGGAAAACACACAAGTCCCAGATATCTTTCAACAACAGCATCTCAGAAAAAAAAAAAAAAAAAAATCAAACCAGATAATCTAAGCTATTCATAGTACCTATGACTATGCAATTATAATAAATCAGCCATCAAGAGACAAAGCCAGTGTATTTCTGGAACTGCTTGATCTAGATAAGCCAAATACTTCCAATTTGCTTGAATGAAATAATAGAACTGAAAATATTATTAGAAACATCTTTCTTTTGCTGGGCACCCAAACCAGATGCAGATATGCAACAACATAGGCTAAAAAAATGGGAATGATTATTCCCTGTGACCTATGGCAATGTTTTCTCTACACTTTCTTGGGTTTTGCTACTGCAATATGCAATGGAAAAATATACTAAAGAGTGACAGAGTCTGAAAAATCCCTGTCCTTAGATGTTTTCAAGACTTGACTGAACTGAGTGCTAACAAATCTAGTATCATAGATACCTGACTCTACTTTGAGTAGGTGGTTGGACTAATGACCCTACAACCTGAATAATTCTACGATTCAATACTTCAGATGATTAAATTTCCTCTTTTGTGATATATATAATGTTGGAAACCTGAAAGGCTTTGCATTCCCCTATTGAAAATTAGCTCTTTTTGCAGATTTTTGCTGCATCCAAAGAAGCAAGAAAAAAAAAAAAACAAAAAAAAAAACTTATTTGAAAGTGGAAATGCACTCAGAAAATTCATTGCAGTTGTTTATATTGCAGATGATTTCTTTTCCTCATGTGTGCCAGAAAAAGATAAAATCTCATATTACAATCTGAGGAGATTTTCAATTTTTGCAACCTGCCAAAATGGAAGAAAACATATGAGAGCTTTATCCTATGGGACCTGAATATCCTCTGTGTTTCACAGCACTAGTCCCATTCCTCCTGAGTTTTCTGGTGACTAACTCAAAGAGTTAGGTTTTTCTTCCCCAGATACACCAAATTAAGAAAGGTACGGAATAGCTCCAGAAAGAGAGCTATTTTTTGTATCTATTTGCTTTTTGGGATAATAATTCCACAAAGATGGAATGCAGAATTTCACATTAATACTAAAGATCATATGAAGCAAACACAACTGGCTTTTAGCAATTGGAAGAAATAGAAAACTATTCTCTTCAGAGAATAAGTTGTTACAGGATAAGAAAAGATTTTACAATGCAATCCAAATCCAAGCAACATCGACTTTACTTCAAATTTCATTAGTCTTCCCTCCCTAGAGTTTGTTTGTTTGTTTGTTTGTTTTGTGGCTATTTTTGTTGGGCTTTTTGAGCTTTACAAACAGAAAAATAAACTCAGTACTGAGTAACCTTGGAATTAAAAGTAAAAGACTTAGGTTTGGCATCAAAGCACCATCAGTGTTTTAATCAGCTTTTTGATTAAAACTGTCAAAAATGAAATCTTCAAAGAACTTCCCTCCAAAATTTCCATTAGGAAACAAGTTGTTTTCTAATTCAAATCATTTATATAAGGAGAAAAAAGATCAAGAGATTCTAGTCAACTGAAACTGCTGAACTTCATGCAGATTTGTCTGTAAAAGCATACTTATCTAGTATCTCTAGTGCATCATACTCTTTTCTTTAAGATTTCCTATCTGGTCTGAAGAAAAAAAAAATGAATTAGAAAATAAAGTATATGGAGTAACTTTATATGTAGTAGAACAAATTCAAAAAGCAGTGTGAAACTTTCATTTTGCTAACTACAAAAATTCCAAACAAATGGGGAAAGCCAGAGGACTTTTTTCCCTCTTTGCTGTGCCTTCACACATTAATGGCTCTGACCATCTGCCATAACCTCCAGCTCCAGAACTCTTCTTTCTCCTCTTGGACCCTTTCTCTCTCTAGATAAGAACCCAAATCTTGTGACTTCGATTTACCGCACTTCAAATTATTCCCCCACTATCTTTGCCAATTGAAGGAGCTGCCTTCTCATCAAAATAAGAATGTGCACACACGATCCTTTTTCAACAGTTTAACTACACCTACTACAAAAGCCAATTAATGCTATATTAGTGCATTTCTGTATGTTCAAGCCTTTACAACCAGCTGTGGAAATTGAAGTTCACTGAAGGCAGGTAAAGCCTCATTGAACTCTGTACATATTTCCTCTATTCAAGACAATAACCTAGATTAGCATTTATGGTCTTCATTACAACTGAGTGGTTTCTGTCCTCTTAGCTTGAAACTGTGACATTGAGCACCAGCTGCAGTACTATAGACAGACCAAACAATTTCATTTAAAAAAAAAAAAAAAACCAAAAAAAAACAGCCTTTTGGCAGGTTTATGCGTGGACAGACAGCTTAAGACAAAGGACATTTACTTACTGTCATGTCATTGTCAGGACTCTGAATAGCCTTTGAATGAGGGTGCCTAAGTGAAGTGGCTTCTAACAAATTCACTCTTTGTTGACATCCCTGCTGAGTAAGGAGAAATTAAGGTTTCCAGGCCTCCTGAGAGACGTCATCTTTATTTCTGAGCATACTGATCTGCCTTGTGAGACCCTCAGTTTGTTTGGTAGCCATGTGTATACATCAGTGGCTATGCCACAGGCAGAGTATGTGTGTAAATGCTGTAGCCAGGGCAGCCTAATATGGATTTCTGTCCCATGAAGACAGCAAAATTTGGCAAACTTATTTACAGAACAAAATCTTCCTCCTTAATCAATGTTTGCACAAGGGGTTTGGCAGGGAGGGCTCTCCATATCACCTTTCATCGAACACAGCCTTCATTTCAGACAAGCTTTTGAGGCAGAGCCATAACCCTGTCACCCTGCCTTGGGCACACTGCACTGCCTGAATGGGATGAACTACGTTGGGGCACTGCCCTGAGGTGTTTCCTGCTGGCCTAGGACCCAAGCCCCTAGATGTCCTGTGCCAGAAATCAGGAAGGTGAACACCTCCAAGTACTTAACAAACAGGAGCCAACAGGTCCCATGGGTGACATGCGGTTTTTGAAAGCAGTTTGCAGAGCCTCTTTGCTCTTATTTATTTATATCTGGAAAGACAGAGGCCAAAGACTGAAAGAGGGAAGTGTTGTCAGGCAGTGATGGGAGACCAATAAATATTCTGCATTAGAAAGCAAACAAGCCAAAACAAGGTGTTTTCTGCTCTGTGAATATTCCCTGTAGGTCTCATTAACTGCCAGAAATTAAACAAAGATATAAACATTTTCCACAGTGGCTCTTGCTGCTGGAAGCATTGATGTTATCATTTCTGAAGTGATACAGAGCAACATGCAGGCAGCACTCGAGTGAGCCTTCCACTGACAATAATGGGCTCTGCTGTCATTTTACATTTTAATTATGCTCCCTGGACTGCTGCAGCCCCCAGCTCACCTGACCTTGCTGGTACTGAAGTCTCAGACAGAAACACCCAGGGACAGTTTTGGTTTGGTTTTTATTAAACCTCACAGTGACTTTGCTCACCCCAGGGACAAATGGGAGCCAAAAGTTGGCTCTTGTTGTTATGGCTCTTCAAACTCCATTTCTGTTGGCAGCTTTGGGAACCCTGTGGTAGACAGTTACTATTATCAGGACTGCATCATGCTCCTCTTCGGCTCACCTCTTCTGGCACAGGGGTAAAAGGGGATTTATGGCAGGATACCTCTTTTCTTTAATAATGCCTCTGAAGCTCAGGTATTCAAAAGCATGTCAGTGGCTAACATGCCCAAACATTTTCAAAAATCTGGATGAAGTGGGGCAGTAAACACACATGGGTCAAGCTGAATGCAGCTGTGGACACAGGAATATATCCTCTGATAAATCAGATCCTCTGGGCTTACAAAAGGAAACCTCTCAATAAAATTAAGGGGCTACCAACCCAGATGAGAACTCAACAACTGTGTTTTTTTGTGGCATTCAGCTCTTTTGCTTCTCACTGTACCTGGCATTATTGCTCCCTAGGGAAGCTGGTCATGGATAGTATTCATCAGCAAAAAGAGAACAACAGGATTAGAAACAAGAATGTAGGACACCAAGTCACTGTGGATAAGATGAAACCAAACAGGCTGATTTGCCAGTTCCCAATTTGCTTCAAAAAGCAGAACCATCATTGTTCCAGATATTTTTAGAAAGAAGTAAAATGCATATATTGAGTTATGTCATTGTGGCATTAGACCAGTTAATATGTCAGCTCTGATATATCAATCCATCTATTATAAGCAACAGAAAAAATAAATCTCTCTCTGAAAAATGTTATTAAGTTTATCAGAATGAATTTTCATCACAGTGCTCAAAGAACCTGATAAACAGGTTAAAAAAAAAAAAAGTAGTAAGGTCTGCTCTTCCCTTGATGTGGGCACCATGCTCTCACCAATCCAAATGAGATCTGTGCCCCTCTCATAAACTCACTTTGGATCTATTTTTACAAGTCATATACACAGGGATCAGTAATTCTTCTGTGAAAGAACAATTTATCAAACTTTGTGTGACTTTTTACTTGCAAGAGGTTACCTGAGTATAGCCACAATCAGGAGTTCAGAGCAAATACCAAAGAAAACAAACTTTGCCTACAAATCCATTAGCTATCAGGGGATTTACTTTTATCTACAGTAATGATGACTTGAGCAACATTTTTTTTTTCTTAACACTTTAAAAGAAGTTTGCAGTCCAATTTTGTTTTCTGAATCCAAGCCAGAGATTTACAAAACTATATTCTAGTATGGTTTTATAAATAAGAGAGCTTTAAAAGTTCTATAAACTCTATTCTAAAATAGCTTGGAATTATGTCTTTCAGAACTGAACCTAATTGAATGTGCTATATATTCTCTGAGCATTTTCTCTGGCACAACTTAAACAGGTAAGAAAAATGAAACGGTCAGCAACTCAAAGCAAAATGAGTAAGATTTCTTATGACTGCAAATGAAAACATGAAGTTTAACCTGGTTACTGTTGTACCTGCTATTAAATACAAATAGTCATTAGAGGCAAACAAGAAATCCTTTATTCTGGTTGGTAGAAATCCAGACACATAGAGTTTACCTACATTTAATTTCTGTAAGACAAAATTTAACACATTCTCACTGCCCAACCCTGTATACATCAAACAGATAAGTTCTAAGATACCACCATCTCTGAGGAAGACACCTTGTCCATCAGGGCTATGTGCTGCCCCTCCATTCCCACCACAGGAGAGTCATGATTTCAGAAGCTCTGCTTAATTGACCTCAATCTGCCAAGTGCCATTCTGCTGTGCCAAAACAGCACCGGGCAAGGTTTGAGCACATGGAGAAATGTATTTCTAACCATGCATGAGACAAGGTAGGTCATGCTGCAGAACATTTAACTGTTGCGTTGAATCGTGATGGGCACTGGTCTAGGTTACAAGTTGAGAAAACAAGGCTAAGCAGGATTTTAGTCTTGCTTGTAGTTAAACTGTTACCAGAACTTGTTCAATGAGAACACTGCGTGACAACATACACCTGCAAATAAAGCAGGTGCTTTTGAGAACAAAGACTGATAAATGCTGCAAAAAGAAATGACAAGAAAAGAAAAAAATAAATAATACTATGAATAAGGTTGGGTTTTGTTGTTTTCTGTCCTCAGGAGTCCAGATTTTTCTCAGAAGCTCAGGAAACAGATCCTTACTGGCACAGGCATAGTATACTCAGTGTGCAAGTTCAATAGGTCAGGTATTGCAGTAAAATGTTGTCTTCTAAGACAGCAATGAGGCACAATGGTTCTCTTCGGTTCACTGAGTGAAATCCTGACTGACTTCTTACATCATTCAGGAGGTCAAGCCTCACTTTGCACATTAGAGACCAATTTAGTAAGGTAAAGACAAAATGAGAGGAGCAAAGGAAAAAAAAAAAAAAAAAAAAAAAAAAAAAAAAAAGACCAAATTCAGCCATGGCACCAATGAGCACAAGACTGCATTATGCAGAAGGAGCCAGGTCTGTTTCCAGAAAGGCAGAATCAATAACCTTTCCATAACCTTTCCTTCCTTGATGCAAGCAGGGAAAGTGAAGCCAAACAGACAGCTGACTAGGGTGTGTTGACAGGAGTATCCTATGCAAAGAACTGTGATTATAAACAGGAGAGAAAAGTTGCTTGTCTACACTTCTTAAGCCATTAGGCAATTCTGTAAATGTCCAATGTCTTATGACAGCAAAGATGTAGGGCTTAGGCATTTTCTTGGGAGTGGTGATGGAGACAGATGTGATGAAATCTGATGGCGGGAAATTGGAAACTCGCTTTATATTGCTTCACCTCAGTGACAGGGTGTTGGTAGGAAAATTCAGGCCTCAGTCTTATTCAATGTATTATTTATTCACTGATAAACTAGTACACAATTTTATCAAGGAAAGAGCAATCTGTGTGGAAACAGAAAGCACATATGCAGGCACACATATATGAAGACAATGACCAGAGGCAATTCTGATTTAGAAGGGTTAATTTTTGTATGCATCCACTGGGCTAACACCTATACCACTAAGTAATGCAGCACGATAGGAACTGATGAGCATATGGCAGGAATTTCGTCTGTCTCTCTGTGTGAGGCACAACCCAGGGCACAACAGTGGGCTTGGGGGGCTTCAGGGAAGGCAGTCACTGCTGGTTTTTGGCTCCACAAACAACACCAACAACACACTGCCTGCCAAAACCAGACCTGTCAGTCTAACAAAAACAAGGCATCTGGGAGATAATCAGGGAATTTGCTTTGGAAACTCCCTCATGACCCAAAATAACAAAGCAGGGAGAAAGGCCATTGGAGGTGAATTTTCTTCTTGCTTTACCTCACTCTGATGTTCACTGTTGGATACATTTAAAAACTTGAGAGAGTCTGTGTTTTTGGTGCAAACAGGGTCATTGAGGAAGGGACACAAAAAACATACACTCTCTGGGCAAACCCAACTGACAAATTATCATACCCCTCTGAAGTGTTTTTTGTTTGTTTGTTTGTTTCACAGACAGTACATTTTCTATTACATGGTAAACCAGAGTATGGCAAAATGTGAAACTATAAGGGATGTTCTTGCTTCTCCACCTATAAATGTACAACTCAGTACATGATGCTGGAATGAACCTGCCATATTTCCTACACCTGGGCCTTGTTTCTTCAGGGTTTGCTTATCACACAGCTCTTTGTGTCATGTTATATAGCCTTTTCCATTGTACTCACTAGTAGGCTGTCAGGACATTATATTATTGGATATGCTGCCTCCAGAGAAAGTAAGCAGTAGAATGAAAGATCTCAGCAGGATCTCATTATTCAGAAAATGTAAGTCAAAGCAAGTCAGCAGAAATGAAAATAGACATAGCTGAATGAATGCCCTACAAAATAAGGTTTTCCTCACCTGCCTCCACTAGAAGTCCAGCACAGCCTATACACGTAAGACCTGAGGTTAGTGCAACACTAGCTAATGATGAGGCTTATTATTGAGTGTTCCTAGGTAACTGATGGAGAAAGAGGTGTTTCCAAGGGAAAACGTACATGTTTTCAGATGTGTGTGTCCAGTTTTGGACTGCCAAGAATAAGAAGAACATGGAAGTCCTGAAGCAAGTCCAGTGGAGGCAACCAACTGGTCAGGGGCTGGAGCACTGGACATATGTAGGGAGGCTGAGACAGCTGAGTCTCATCAGACCACAGAAAAGATGGCTCAGGGGAGAACTTATTGATGTCTGCAACCACCTGATCAGAAAGAAGATGGTGTCAAGCTCATCCAGAAGTTCACAGCTAGAGGATGAAAGGCAACAGAAACAATTTGGAACGTGGGAAATTCTGATTAGTTATTAGGGGAAAAAATTGCATGAAGGTAGTCAAATACTGGAAGAGGGGCGTGTAAATATTGGAACAGGGCTGTGGTTGCTCCATCCTTGGAGGTGTTCAAGACAACTCAGTCATTCTTGAAAAGGATTGGAGAGGGAATACAAACATACTATGTTCTGCATAGAAGAGACATACAAGACTTGTAGTAGTATTTCAGATCTAATGACATCAGATTTCAGATTTAATGACATCACACAGTTTTGTACAACTGTACAGCTGAGTTCTGCATCTGTCATCTAGCAGAATAGTCTTGGAAAAGCAAAAGCTGTAAAAAAGAGTTTAATAACATCTAAGTGTCACTTCCTTAAAAAGATGACATTTTAGTAAATAAAAAGTTTGACATACCAGTACTGATGAAGTGGTAGCAGCACATATTTGACAGCCTTTTATTACTTTGTTGCTGGCAAAATCTATTCTGTCATATTGTTTTAAAATATATTGAATTAAAACATACTGTTTCCTTTCAGATTAATGATGGAATAATTTTGTTTTACATCTTTTTGTACCCTACAATGAAACAGGTCATAATTCTCCTGCACACCTCTGAAAAAGGATAAATATGTAATTTTATGCAGGTAACATTTAAAAGTATTTTATCTAATAAGGAAAGAGGCTCAGATATGCTTTGGGAAGAGCTGTGCTTTACTGCTTTCTAAGTCATGTGGAGAGTGTCCCACAATTGTTATAGAAGCTTGCTGAACTTCCACAATATTTCAGAGTATTCAGCATGTAAATCCCCTAGGAACTCTTGAAAATCTCAGCCTAGTTTTCAGAAGTTCTGTATCTTTCATGGAAAACTGACCCAGAGGCAGAGTTTGGGGTATCTGTCATAAAAGTGATGCAACTCCCAATGAGCCTTACATGACTGCACAGCACACTGTTCAGAGGTGCTAGGAATGAAGAAGAAACAACAACAACAACAAAGTAATTTCAAAGGAAAACTATTCCAAACAATAGAAAGCTGAAGCATTGAAAGATGTTTAAATAGCAAGATCTTAAAAAAAAAAAAAAAAAAAAAAAAAAGTGAAAAAAGTGTTTGTAATTTGATTTTTTTTGTTGTTGAATATATTTTTTTAATTGTTATTATTTGATTGATCTATGGCTAGCTGTTCCTATATTTATGTCCAGCCACCACTGAAGTTAATCAATGTTGGCTTATATAATATTTTTATATTTTACAGCCATAGCAGAGTTGTATGTTCCAGGTGAAAAGAAGCTTGAAAAAATAACATTTACTTGGAGAACTAGTCTCCAGAAATAAACAATTTACTTACAGGTTGGCTTAACCTTCTTGTGTTGATCTCTGTGAGGGATAATAGTCATGTGTAGCCAGCAGTTTTTGTTGGTAGGATACTGTTTTCATAACTTAAGCCAGTCAAGAATCAGAGGTTTTCCCATCACCTTCCTGTCACATAACCATGAATTATTTTTTGTTGTGTGTAATGTTTTCTGAGATGACGTGTTGACAGATGTGAGAAGCTTCTCTTTTCCTTTCTGAAGCTGGGGATGAAGTCACCAATCTTCACCAGGAGATGATCCAGCAATCTTCATCAGGAGATCAAGAGTGGCACCACATAGGAGAGAAGGCTGTTATGCAGCATAGATCTTCAACAACTGCCCTTTTTGCGACAGTGAATAGCACAATGGCTAATGTGGTTTACACATGGGGATCTTGCAGACCTTTGCTGCTCATTCGTTGTGATTTTCAAGAACAAGTGTGGGGATAACACTGACAATAACATCAGGCATTTGCAGATGTAGATAGGTGTAGGGGAATCTCAATATGAGTTCAGTACTGGTAAAAGGCAGTGGAGGACTGAAACAAGGTGAAGCAGCTGAAGTAACTGAATATGGGATGACATAAGAAGCTGTTAGTGGATTATCACCTAACCTCCTTGTCTAAAAAATAGGTGTCCAGTCTAACTAGGATTCTAAACACTTTCTCTAGTCCAGAGAGAGAAACCAACACCTCCAAAGTACAGCTCCTAGTTATTTTAGTTACTTGTAAGATGATAAGAACTGCTGTGATGATGGACAAAGATTAGCTGCCCAAGTCCAGCTGAGATGAATCCTTTCTTTTTTCATGTGCTGAAACTGGGAAGGCAGCTTTGTAGTCACACCATGCCTTGCCAGACAGCCTCTGTGTGAAGCTTGGAGCTGCCTTCTTGTTTAGCAAGATAACAGTTCCGTGCAGGCCTTGCAGTCTAAAGAAAAGAAATGACAGACAGCTTTCCCTCAATGTGCAGTCTCTTTTGAAAAAAAAAAAAAAAATAATAATAATCACTCTGACAAGATAATAACCTGTTAAAATGAAAACATCTTGACAAGGAGTGTTTTATGGTGGTGTTTCAACAAACTGCAAGAAGGGTTGTAGGTGAATATAGAAAGCAAATTGTGCTCAAGCTGCCTGTCAACAGGTCAGATAGGCCTAGCAAGGAGAAGAGAAAGACTGCCTTAGACTAGAGAGGGATATTTAGGAAATGCTGCACAGAGAATGTGGAGCACCTGTCAGTCCATGAAAAGAGCTAGTTAAAAGTGTGACCTTTGTTTGCTTTGGTTTTACTTTCAGCAGAGAGAGACAAACCCTGACACAGTTAGGCTAGACTCTGTGACAACCACATTTGATGACAACAGATTATCCAGTTATACAGAAACCTTGATGTAAGACAACCTAGATGATGAGGTACAGAATCCACCTATAGTATCTCCTCCTGCTCCCTCCTGAGCATGATTCAACAAATACTGAATTATGTCACTTCCAGTCTATTTGAATCTTGCT
The DNA here is from genome assembly GCA_011074415.1 of Stictonetta naevosa. Taxonomy (NCBI): domain Eukaryota; kingdom Metazoa; phylum Chordata; class Aves; order Anseriformes; family Anatidae; genus Stictonetta; species Stictonetta naevosa. The sequence goes on along the minus strand of CM021697.1, from coordinate 136,858,983 downwards.
TTTCTTCTGAATAAGACTTGTTTAAGGTAAATAAAGTAATAAGCCATACACAGGTATCCCTCACTATCTGGAAATATAGTGAGATGGTGGCCCTTCAATGAGTATATAATCAATTTTAAGCACAGATGGTCCTAGCAACATGTATACTTCAAGGTTTTATCCAGGTTTTATCCAGGTTTTATCCAGTTTTTAAGTCACAAAAGTCTCTACGACTAGAGCTCCCAAAACAATGCTCTCTCTTTTGTGTGAGTCCAAAGTACACCTACTGATGGAACTGAAAGTGAAGGTAGAAAATTAAATATATATATATACATTTGCCCATGGTTGTACCATTGCAGGTTATATCAACACATCGATAAATGTTTCCATTCAGCCTCTTAATAAATGGTAATTAAGGTGTTGTCTTTTTAGGGAGTTCTGGTGCATTAAACAGATTTGGTTGGAAGTGTTTTCTAAGTGCAATTATACTGCAAGCTTTCCAATAAGTTCTGTAGAGATGCTAATCTACATTTTGAAGCAATTCTTGCTTATGTAAGTGTTTCTTTGTAATGTTATTTGTTTGAGTAGTCTTATTAAAAGTTTCAACATTTCTTCTGAAATGCTTGGATACATACAGCCTGAAGATTACAGCACAGCTAACAAAATGGAACAACTGAAAATATACAGTATTTTACCCATTCTGTAAAAGAACATAATTACAACAGGCAAAACTGTCTGAAACAACAAAAACAACAATTAAAAAAATACACAATCTGATTCAAACCCCACCAAACTCTTCAGGCCTGCAGTATCCCAGTGATTTTCTACTGCAGTGTAGGGATTTTCTCCTAGCCCATTGATTTAAAAATACTTTTTTTTTTGGCTGGACTTCATAGAACATTATCATTTTTACTGACATTTTGGTATAGAAAAGACTTATCATGAAAAGCATTTCCTCCTGGCACCTATGGAAGGAACATGCAGGGGTGTGAAAAATGAACTAAGTTGCAGCTGAGAGTAAAGATGACTCCAGCAAGATGGTACTCTAGCACTAAGGGTAAAGACAACAATGGAAGCAAATGAAATTCATCTGATATAGAACAAGAGCTTTTATATTTCCAGATTCACTCATGGAGTTGAGAGAACTGTAAAAGAACAGGCACAACCATTATAAAGGCTGAAACTGATATCGCCTAAATATAAGACAGAGACTTATATAAACAGTAAGAAATACATTGTTTCTTAGTTAGACGAGAAAAAAAAAAAAAAAAAAAGACCCTCAAAACGCTGCATTCAGTTGCTGAAATGATTGCCATGTTTTTCTAAAATAAAAATAAAAATAGAACAATAAAAAATACTACTTTATTGGTATTTATTAGGATTACTAATATTACTCTCCATATGCTGACCTAACACCAATGGGGTACAGCTCCACTGACTTGACCAGAACTACTTATACTCTAAGATATGAACCACTTTTTTTTTGTTATTTTCAAACTTTTCAAGTATTGGAACTCTTAATACACCAAGTCTTTCTGTAACTAGTATGTATGCCAGCTGAGCATCATTAAATACCAGTCTATGCTAGCTTAATTATGCAAAATACAGTGTTGGGTGTTATGAGCTGAAAGTGAGAGTCATGATTATGTAGGTCTTTATATAGGATGATGATGTTATACATTGTGAGACAAGCTTTTCATAAATCTTGCTCCTCTCAGAGCGTTTTGCTTTGACTGTGAAAGCTTAACTGTTCACATTAACCATTTGTGTTAGTTCATTACTTAATGTTATTACCCTAACAACCATTCAAGGCACTAATGGCACAGGTGCTTTATTCTGTATTATAATAACCTTACCGTTCCAGATGTCTAAATCAATCATTCATGTGTACTTGGGCTGATTGCAACTGATTGAGTAAGATAGGGATTTGGAAAATGTGCTCAAGATCTCAGGCAAAAATAGATTTTGATGACATGTTGCTGAATTATAAGTACTGTTCACAGCTTTCAGGATGCTGTGCAAGTACCTTAAAATAATACATGTTCAAATCAAACATAAAAAAACTCAAGAGATATTTAAGTTTTACCCTTCAGATATGAAGCAGATTAATTTGAAAAAGAAAATAAGTTTTAAAATATCATTCAGAGAAAACCAAAATCATTAGTCAGTGTTTAGTCTGGCATTGCTAAGGCAACAGAATTTCATAAGATTAATTTAAATAACTTCAGTGCAGTGTGAATTACTTTATGTATCAGAGATTTGGGTGGTTAATGCTGAAGGCTGAACAATATCGTGGGAGAAGCCAGCACAGGGCTTCCATTCCCCATTCTCATTGGCACATGCTCCCTTAAGAGCATATGTTGCTCTTCATCTGCTTTGCACTTTACTTTTATACACATAATGCAGAACCTGGTCCAAGTCTGACATAAAATTTCTACCTCCTCTCCAGCCAGTCTGATCAGTATTCTCTCAGTGGGCAAAAAGGACTGGATAGGAAATGGACCGTGTACCATGATAAACCTCAGGCTTCCCTGAAAGATGGGTTTTGGGCTTAAGTTTTGGAATGAAATAACACAGATTTCTTCCCAAAGTTCAAAACGATATTAGGATAATAGCATAAGCAGTGAGCTTGCAAGAAGTAAGGAGTACAAAAGTCTAATATAATTAATGATTTTGTGAATTACAGCAAAATACCAGAGCATTAACACTCCGGATGGTAAGTGAGGTGAAAGAAAAAATCTCATAAAGCGTTACCACATTCTATCTCTGGTCTTCTAGAAAATGATCTCTTCTCATTCTTTCTCTCTCTGGACCCTTATCTAGCATTAGATATAATACAAAACTTGCAATACATGATACTGTACAAAGACCAGGCTAAAATTAGTTACAGTGAAACACAAGAATTTAAAAATTACTGAATTAAGTGAAGTGAATCAAATAAGGCCTGATGCTATGCATCCCAAGGTCCCAAGGGAATTGGCTGATGTAGTTGCCAAGCCACCCTCCATCCTGGTAGTCAGGTGAAGTCCCCAGTGACTAGAAAAACAGAAACATTGCTCCCATTTTTAAAAAGGATAGAAAGGAGGACCCAGGGAGCTACAGACTGGTGAGCCTCACCTCTGTGCCTGGAAAGATCATGGAACAGAGCCTCCTGGAAGAAATGATAAGGCACATGCAAGACCAAGAGGTGATCCGAGAGCTGATCCGGCTTCATCAAGGGCAAACTGTGCCTGACCGATCTGGTGTCCTTCTGTGATGGTGTGACTGCATCAGTTGACAAAAGAAGACCAAGTGATGCCATCTACCTGGACATCTATCCAATCTGATCTCTAAATTGGAGAGAGGTGGATTTGAACAGTGGACCATTCAGTGGATAAGGAGTTGGCTTGAAGGCCAGACAGAGAGACTTGTGGTCAATGGCTCTATGTCCAGGTGGAAGCTTGTGATGAGTGGTGTCCCTCAAGGGTCTATCCTGGGACTGGTACCGTTTAATACCTTTATCAATGACGTGGATAATGGGATCAAGTGCACTCTCAGCAAGTTTGTAGATGACACCAAGATGAGTGGTGCAGTTGATACAACAGAAGGAAGGGATGCCATCCAAAAGGACCTGGACAAGCTTGAGAAGTGGTCCCATGTGAGCCTAATGATGTTCAGCAAGTCCAATTCCCTTTGGGAACTGAATCACTAAGGTTGCCTTTGGACCACATCCCCATGCTTCTCCTCCTGAAGCTTTCTACACCTCCAAATCATCCTGAAGTATCTATTTTCTACACGCTGAGGTAAAGGAGTCGCTACAGTGAAAGTCAAAGCAAGACTAATCTTTGAAAGCTGATCTCTGACACCTGAGGAAAAACATTTATAATGTGCAATTTGGAGTCAAGTGACTGTCTGTCCCCACAATCTGACTGGAATGGTTTATGTCCTATAAAAGCTTGGACTTCCTGTAAGGGAATTATTCAAACATCGTGTTGCATTTGTGTACTCATCCTTTTGCACCGCTTGTTTATTCAATACAGTCGGGCAGTGGCTGCTTTGATCTGTCCCCTCACATGCCACCATTCACCAGCCATGCTCCCTGCCTCCTGACCGGACTCAGCAGTGTCTCCTGCTGGAGGACAAGTCCGCAGACCTCCAAACAGACATTTGTAGACTGTGAGGGTCAACATAGCTAGTGTCCTAAAGTGAAGGGCAAAGATACTTTTTTATGAGTCATTCTCATTTCTGTTTTACAAGCACTCTGCCTCCATCAAAACAACCAACCAACCAAACAAGCAAAAGTGTTATTGGTGAAACAAACTCTTTGTATTACACTTAGAAACACAGTTTTCTTCCTGCCAATGCCAGAAAAACTTGCCAGCTTGCCTGTGCATCACAGTTCTTCTTAATATTTGCAAATCCCAAAGAACCCCCACTAATAAACATGGAAAATACCCAGTCCCTCTTCAGAGTACTATCCCCATGCCGTAATTCCATGTCTGAAAGTACCAAGTACAGGAGGCACAGAAAGACAAATGGGACAGTAACAATATGGGAAAAGTCATACCATCTATAAAGGAGCGACAAATAATACTCTCATCTTTATGGCAACTTTAACACAGTTCTTTTTCCATTGCAATGAAATGAAACATCCTTTCGCCACATTACCACTTAGGCCCATTTTCTGCCTTTTTCATTTGGGTGCCATTAGTTTTAGTAGAGGTCCAGAGTCCCAGAAGGCACCCAAATCAAGCTATTTCCACCTCCAAGTGCTGGCTGGACCTACACTGTTTCTCTTTCCCTCCCTGAGTTTAGTTGTTCCAATGTGAGCAGCAGCAGGATGAAAAAAGTCCACCTGCTGCCCTTTGCGCACCTCTCTGAGCAAAAATTTGTCTTATTGTGAGGCAGAGGAAGGAAAGCTTCCACGAGCCATCTCTTGGGTGAAGTGTCCTCTGACCACCAGGAGATGCTGCAAGAGCAGCAGCAGCCAGCTCAGCACCACATTGCCTTCCCTCACTTTTCCTGGTGCCAAACCCCACTGCTTCAGCCTGGCAGCCCCCTGACATCATGTTCTTGGGGTGCCACGGATGCACTGCTGGCTGCTGCCTCCACCCAGCCCAGGCTCACCACCCTCGGCTGGAACAAAGCTGCTGAGGCTCCTAGCCGTTGGCATTGACCTATGTCACAGGGCACTACTCGCCCAGTAAAACTCACTGTGGTATGACAAATGCACGGCTTTCTTATTGACCGATTCTGCCAGTCTGAGAGACAGAAGCAATTAATTTTAAGTGACTGCTCCATTAATTCCTTGTTATCCTAGCTCTGTTAAATGAAATGTGGATGCTAATATTTGCAATTGAATGCACATTCAAAAATTACCCTCAGCAGGATTTAGCAAGTCCCACAGCCACTGTTAAATTATAGTTAGCAGATAACTATAACATTTATTTGTTCATGATGTAGAAAAAGGGGGAGGTGTATGTATGAGTACATGAATGTTTTCACAGGCATATAAGCAAATAAAATACGCAAATAAATCATATTGTTTAATTTAGTCATTGAGTTGAATTTATCTGTCTTAAAAAATAGAAAGAGGGTTGATAAGATTAGAGCACAAGAAACAATTAACAATCGTAACAGTTTAAAATAATAGTGAAGCCTTCTGCATATCTTGAAAACACTGATGCCAAAATGAGCATTTCATTGCATTCAATCAGAACAGCTTCAACCCATCAGTCACATACTCCAAGGTGATTAGCATGCAGACGTGCCTAAAAAAAAAAAAAAAAAAAAAAAAAAAAAAAAAGAGTTGTGACTTAGATTAATCCAAAGAGCAAAGATGCAAATCCAAGAAGCAAATAGGAAAATCCAGAGGTGACATCATGAAAATGAAATGCCAAATGTGGCAACATTCTGCTTTTCATAAAATGATATAAAAATGTTGTGCTAGCCAAGTAATTACCATCTAATTTTTTCCTGAATTGTTTTCCCTCTCAGATTGTCTATTTGTTCTGTTTAAGCTACTATTTCAATTCAATTATACGATTGCATGAGTAACATATACAGTAATGCAGTTGGCATTAACGGGAAAATCATGTTCAGAACAAAAGTTTTAATTTGATCTAAATATAGACTAATAGTACACACTAGCTATTTGAAAAGGATTTTGAATTATCAAAGGTTAACTGACGTGATTAAAGGGAACACATATGCCACATTGTACTTGGCTCAACAATAACTCACTAAGTAAACCATAAACTATTATACTCTATATCGGCCTGGTTATTGAAAGCAGGTTCTTAAAACACTACCTATAATGAAATTATCTGCTTCTGTCACAGAGATTATGGCAATCTTATTCGAGATAACTGGAACACTAAATATCTCAACAAGGTGTCAATACAGGTGTGCACTGATTCAGCAAAGAGCTTACTGGGTTGGGAAATCTTATGGATTTTAAGTTCTTTCTGAAGCTTTTTGCACACACAACATGAGGACGAGTTACTCAATCTGTTGCAGCCTTGATCCCCAAAACTGTTGGCAGTATTTAACTTGGATGTGAATGTTGTATTACTAATCTTAACTGTTTTTTCAAAGAAATCCTGGAATTCTCCATGCTGTTGCTGAGATGACAGAAAATGCTGTTTCCCAGTACTCACATTAGTAGCTGGTTTTCTTCCCACAGAGGCAGGACCTGCCAGTGCATGGATCTGACTGGGGCTCTGCCTCTTGAACTGGCACCATGCTAGCTGCTGTGTCTCAGTTGAACACCCTAAATGAGGGAACGTGACAGCAGGTACACAGCTGCCATACCAGTAACAAAAGGATTCTGCTAGAGATTTCTGCATTAAAGTTCACATATTGTCCCCCCATCTTTATGAGGGTGAGTATTTTTCCCATTAGTGGGCATTAGTGGGAATTCCTTAAACATCAAGGGTAGTCCTTCTGGTTCCCCTTACTGCAAACAGAGGGAAAGAGGCACTTGCAGAGGTCTGTGTGAGTGTGGAATACAACAGGAGGTCACTGTCTCATTCCTTGGACTACAGGGGGAACTTACAAAATAAAAAAATTAAAAAGACATTTCACATGTGGATAGCTGAAGTTAGCTGAGAAAAGTACCACATTGTGTGTCTCACTTAGGTTGTGCAGTGAATTCTCTTCATGCAGAGCATCGGACCTGAGCAACAGACCATCTGGACTGACCATCAACACTCCTGTGAATAGAGGCTGTACCAAATCTGTCCAAAGTTGGCACTTGTACTGTAGGATCTGAACACAGCCCCATTCCTCCACATTGCCATCATAATGTAATTTTTCTAACTCATATTATGGGAAGACTGCTGTCAGGTCAGCGTACTCGGCAGAGGCAGTGCGGTGCTCTCAGGGAGTTCCTGTTGTTCCTTGATGCTCAGTGAGACAGCAGGCACTTAGTAAAATAACTGCTTACTGCTGCTGTCTCAGCATCTGCACTTGGGACTTGAGGGTTCCTATTTTCCCATAAGAAAAACCCCAAGGACCAAACAATGGAAAGGACATAAGTTCTCTGTCACAAATTCTGCACATATGCTTTATGGATTTTTAGCCAGCATTTTTAGCTTGGCTCTGGACTAAACATAGTGAGGTGGGTTTGTTGTTGTTGTTGTTGTTTGGCTGGTTATGTTAGATTGTTTATTTGGTGTGCATTCCAATACAGCAGCAAGGATGAAAGAGTTTTATTCTCTCTTCAGCACATTTCTAAAATCCTAGAACAGGGAGGTCCCAGAATATCTGAAAATACAAATACTTGATATTGCTGCAAGAGCAAACTAGGACTTGCAGAGCAAATTTAACAGTATCAGGGGCAACCTGCCTGACATGGGGCTGTTTCGGTGCCTGAATGTGCTGTGGCTGGAATCATTATACAAACACTACATACAAAACTGGAACTTTTGCATATTTACAATATATGAAATCTCCAGAGCATCTGTGGGGAAAACGGTCACAAGAACTTAAAAATTATACACAGTGCATATATATATACATATATAATTACACAAGAGTGCACATATATATATATATATTTAATGGCATTCACTATTAAATGAAATCAACAAGCCAACCTCATCCTGTCCAAGGAATATCTCTTCCCTACATGGATTTTATTTATCTACTTCTAAAGATGAGGGGGAAAGGATAGAAGAGCATCCATCATCCATAGAGACATGCTGAAAAATGGAAAGGGAGTGAAAAAGTTGTTTGTGAGGAAGTGCAAACTTAGAGATGGAGCTTCAGCTGAGAGCCACTGGCAGAGACTGTCATGGGACCCCGGACATCCACAGGACAGCAAAGGTGGCTAAAATGGTCCTGGCTGGTGAGAAACAGATGCCAGAGAGTGCATAAGAGCAGGCTGAGCAGGTGTTAATATCTCTCCCAGTTATCACACCCCATCCCACATTTTGTATTTGTCATCTGGTAATAAATCCAGCCCTCCCTTGAGCCCATGTAAAACTCTAACACCTAATGACACTGATAATCTTAAGGGAATACTCTGGGAAAGAAACTGGAGCAGAAGAAGTACAATAGGCCTGAGAACAAACTCCTTACCCAGACCATAACCATGCCGGAGTGACATACAAACAAAAACCAGCCAGGGGCACAGATGAAGGCTAGCTGCAGTTTCACTTCAAGCATATTAACATTGAATAACATTTACTGAATTATGTCTTTGTTATGCTTTTGCTTTACTGTAATATGCAATGTGTTAAGCTCCATGAGTAATCCACTGAGAGTCTTTGTAATAATGTTCCCAAAGAACTTCTGAACACTAGCTATTGAAAAATGTGTTGGAAATATAAGTCAAGGGAGAAAGCTAATTTATAAGCAAGCAGCTTCCCTATCTTCATGCCTCCCCACTTAACAGGAGGATGGGAATTTCAAAGACAAAAAAGTACTAAGGAAAACCTTCCAGGAAGGATAAATAGAGAAAATGGAAATTGATAAATTATGTTCAGACAGCACAAATAAAATTGAAACTGTACAACTTGTTCGGGCCACTGGTTTGTTTCCAAGAACAAAAACGAAATAAATAAATAATTAAATAAAGTGCTATTATGGCAAGGGACTAGTTTATATAATAAGAAAAGGGTAATAAAGTGATATGTAAGAGATGAAAATGAAAGGAGATTAAAATATGTCATCAAAAGTGGAGAATCAAAAACAATGCCAACTTTAGCAAGTACTTATTGCAAGAGAAGCAGCTCAGCATGAAAGCAATCAATGCTTGTCTTATACAACTATATGAGGTGGTGTAGGATTCTTACTTCAGATCAGATTTTAGCTGCTCCCCTGGCTGTGGGCCAAAGTTGTCCAAAGGACTATCATTGGTTCAGAAGTCTGAAATCTGCTAAGGGCTGAGGTACACTTGATTCACAACAGGAGCATAGCTTCTGATTTAATATTCTTCAAAAGGGAACTATTTTGCATATAGCCAACAGCTCCACAGGTCAAACTGGTACATGCACAGCTGAATACAGTTGGAGAAATTCCCTACAAAGTCTCAATAACGTATGAAGGCAAAGTCCAATGTAGATGCAGCCATAGATCCCCATAACACACTTTAGCAAATATCGAGTATTGTCTTGTATGATCTATTTGTCTTTAAATCAGGATAATTAGTACAGAACCATTGAAAAATTGGATATTAAAACATAACTTTTTGTTGTGAACACATTTTTCATATTTGACAGGAATGAAAAATATTCACATGAGAATGCAAAATTTTTGAGGGGAGGAGGAGACTTAGCTTGCCAGGAAATTTCTTTAAAATAAGAATGAACAGAATTTCTGAGGAACTGCATAATTCTTTAGTCAGTGTTCTGTTGAAAAGGTTTAGCTGTTATTCCCTGTGCATGTTAATTCTATCTGTCACATTGAAAAGTAAATAAATCCCTTCTCATCCACAAGAGAGTTTTTCTAGGTTGAACATTCTGTCTTCACAAAATTTTCTCAGTTTGGAAACAAAATTCAAATTGTGGTCCACTCCTCCTTTTACTAATTCCACAAAACAGTTTTCTATTTCTCTTCCCCTGGGCTACCCCTGGAAAGCTGTATGAATGAATAAAATAAAACTTCTAAAATTCTAAGTAGAGCTTGTAGAATTTCAATTTCTTTCTTCGAGACAGCATCTCAAAACCCAAATTTGCAACCTCCCTCTTCTTTTGTATGAGTTCAAGATCAGATTGTATTATTAGATTTGTAGAGTCATGTTGCCTTTCATATTCAATATATGACTTTGGTTTTTTTCTGGTTATATAAAAAAATAGATTAATTTTGGTCTTAACCAGTCTATAGTGCTGGTCTACAATTGAGATTCAAACACACACATACCTAGTTTCATAATCACTCCTTTAATTTGGATAATCAGTCCCACATAACTACAGTTTGAAATACATATTCAAACTTGCTTCACCACGATCTGCAAAGCCCCAGAATAAAATTGCTTTGTGAGCAGCAGAAACTGGGAAACTGGGCAAAATAGGAGAGTTGCATCAGCAAGTGGACTTCATTGCTTTCTGTTTCCTTTCTGATTCAGCATGGCCGAATGTGCTGAGAAACCGATGCCAAATCAAACAAGGCCAAGATGGGAAGTGGAAAGTAATGATTAAGCAGCAAGATTCTTTTTTTTTTTTTTTTATATATATTTATATATATTATTTTCTTCTTATCACTTGCCATATGAAAAACTAGGTGTTATCATTTTTTCAAGCTTATACTTGGTCAAGACATTCTCCAACGATCTATCTATGAGCATAAGATAACCTTTCAGTTTAACTAACAGACTACATAGAGGCACCCTTCTATGAAGAAATATAAGCTAATTCGCATAGAAGTTGGGAAGAAAATATTCTAGGAAACATCAAAAAGTCAGTGCTACTAATCTTCACAGCTACTTCCTGCTGACTGAAAGGAACTGTATGAAGTATGGGAAGGAAGAAGTCCTGAAAAGCAAAAGAGACGTTTTATTTGTTTGTTTGTTTTATCTTTCAAGAAATGAAATATTTAAGCAATCAAGAAAACAGAATGTAAAGCCTCATGGAAAATCACTCTGTTCTTATTTTTCTTGTGTCAGAATCCCAAGCATGACTCTGTTTTCCAATACGTATTTCATATGGGTACACCCAGCATATACTCAGATAATTGTTCAAGCTAAGAGACCATAAAACACAGTTGGGGCGTTAGTTGAATCAAGGAGCCTTAACTGCAGTGGAAAACATGTAATGAGGAAACAACGGTTTCTGTGGGTACCTCAGTGGAAAACTTATTTCTCAATATTTATTTTAAAAGAAAAGGCAAGTGCACCTGATAGAGGGGGCTGTTACATATAATTGTCAAGCTACAATTATATGTAATAGCTGCCTGTGTCCTGAGTGTCTTGAAGAGAAAGCTCAGGTGAAGGTACAGAGCAGAAAGGAGTCTTGGTGCACTAAAATGTTTTGTTTTTTCTTGGTCCTGGAGATCTCTATATCCACCTTGCTGAGCTTCTCAGCAAAGGGTATTTCTCAGCAATCAGGTATTTCTAATTTGCCCATAAAACAGAGTAAGAAGAGAGGACCTGGCAACAGCTTTCAATTCTTTCTTTGCAACAGAACTCAGATAGGTTTGCAAGAGAACATTGCCTCCTCCCTGAAATTCTTGCCACTAGGGATTTACAGAGTTTGTTGTTTTCTCTTCTTTCCAACAGTATAAATAATAAGAAGTTGTGAATTTAGCTATGCTGCTGCAGTGTGGCTCATCCTCTGCTGATGGTATTGCCGTCACTACTAGAGTGTCTGAATGCTCCCTCCACAGAAAGCAATCCTGGATGGAAAGCAGCTCGTTCAAGGGAAACAACAGTTATCCTGAGGTAATCTGAATTAGGAATAAGGTTTTGGTCACTTTCAGCAGACTGTTATTCTCTGGTTGAGCAGAACTGTCAGTGCCACCATTAACATTACTTCAAAAATTGCTGCTAGGCCAAAATTTTCATCTGTCAGCAGAAGTGTCTTTAGCAAAATAGCAACATCACAGTTACAGCAGGAATCAGATTGCTCAGTTATTATTAAAGCCCTGTATTTATGTCCTAACTTAATAGCCCTGCAGCCTTTCCTTTAACAGGTGTTAGCTGCAGCAAGGTCATCAACCCTTTCATTAGTGTTGGGTGGCAGAGATAACTGGCAATATGCAGAGGCTACTCAGAAGACCTAGCTCTCTGAGCATCGCTCAGTGCTTATTAAGACAGAGACCACTGCTTTCCTACAGTCACCTTGTCCTTTGGTGGGATTGGAACTGGGTTAGTAGGCAACAATTCTTCAAACTACTCTTAACTCCAAAGATGAGAAACTCAGTGAAGGAAAATAATAATAATAATAATAATAATAACAAATAAATGAAAGCTGTCTGCTAATTCCCAGATATTATAACACACTTTTTAAAAGTGCTTTTTCAACCAAGTCATTTCCCAGTCTGGTTTACTGCAGCTGCATGAAAGGCAGAATTGTTTCTTTCAGCAAATGCTACCCAAGAGCATACAACAAAAGTAAAACAGCTCAGCTCTCCAAAGCTATAGCCTTCTTTCTCCTTCCTGCTTCAGTCCCCTAGCTGTAAAACTGGAATAAGAGCAGCTTCATACTCTGTGGGGGTTACTGTAGATTAGTGGTGTCTGTGAGGCTGTCAGGCCTATTGGCCTGATAAAGGGAAGTACAGAGGACAAACCTGAACAGAGGTTTGGATATTGTTTTAAGAGAAACTCTTCTATAACGCAATTAATTCAAAAGCGTTCATTAATAATATTCCTGTGCATTCTTGATCTAGGTAGAGATCCGGACATGGTCCTGGGCAGCCTGCTCTGGGTGGCCCTGCCTGAGCAAGGCATTGGACAAGGTGACCTCCAGAGGTCCCTTCCAGCCTCAGCCATCCTGTGGTTCTATGACTCTTTGACCTTTATAGATAGCAACTGCTTGGAAGAAAAAACAAAAACAAAAACAAAAACAAAACAAAACAAAACAAAAAAAAACAACAACAACAAAAAAAAAAGATTTTGGCAGATTTTGTGCTTGTTTAAAAGCATCTTTAGGCAGGACATGTCATATTCTGACATATATATCTTGCAGTATAAGGATGGCCACTGAGAGTTGACTCCCCAACTAATAAAACACAGATGCACGCACACAAACACCACCAAATAGGAAATTCTCCGAGGGGTAAAGTATTACTGATTTTTCTTTGTGTAACAATGGAGAACCCCCACTCTCATGAGAACACAAAATATAGCAGCAGCAATTATATATTCACAGTTCAAAAATACTCCCAGAGACACTTGAGCTCTAGATATAGCTGTTCCCTAGTTGTTCTGTGTGTCATCCCAGCTCCTTTACCCTGATGCATATGAGTGTTTGTGTATTGACCAGAAAGAGTGGATGTGAAGAAAGATATCAATCTCTGCTCTTGTGCATCCTTTCTGTACTTCAGATAGAGGTAGCTGATGCTAATCTTATGAATATCAGCTGGCATAATTTCCAGAGAGGAAGGTTAAATTTTGGTGTGTTTGATGGTTTGAGAGGTTTTCCTCTTCTTCTTCTTCTTCTTCTTCTTCTTCTTCTTCTTCTTCTTCTTCTCCTTCTCCTTCTCCTTCTCCTTCTTCTTCATAAATAAACAAGCAAATAATTAAATAAAGTTTGAATTATTTGTGTTTTTAAAAATAAACATTTCCAGGTCTTGTTTTTTAATACAATGGAGAGCTCAATGGTAAACTGGAGAAATGGCAGGACTATGATATGACACAAACCAAGAAATAGGTCGATCAAGTAAAGCAAATAATATTGTTTCCTTGTACTGCTTGAAATGCTTCAGTTCTGCAATTTGTTTTTGTTTCATTAGAGTTAGTATATGTTTATTTAATTAAACTATCCATCAGAAATACAATCCATGTGAATCATTCAATGTCTTCTCTTTCAACTAAATGCTGAATTAATCTTTCAGCAAAGTTACAAGAGACAAGATTTCTGTTCCTGATATTTCAAACAAGAGGCCTTTTATGGTTCTGCACTTTGCTCTCTTGTGACTTTTTTTTTTTTTTGTAGGTTAGATTTTTTCTTTTTTTTTTTTCCTTTTAATGAGAACTGATAAACATTATTCTCTTTTGCAGAATACCTGTAGTAAAACAGCAGGTACATGTTGGCTTGCTGACCCAAAACCAGCTGAATCTAGATCAAGAGCAGAACATTACATTTTTTTCTGTTGATACAGCCACATGGGATGGTATTCTGCATGCCACGACTGAGTGCCACAAGACAGTGTTATTTTGTTGATTAACCTTTCCAAAGTAATTGTTACATCAATTCCTTCCAGCCATTTGATGGAAATGTTTTACTGTGTCCAGGGTTTTAAAAATTTTAAAAAATAAAAATTTTAAATATTTCATTTCTGTGACAGGGAATAAGTGTGAATAAAGGAATTAACAGGAGTTTCCATCAGGGATCATGCTTATAGGTTATTTTTTCCCCACATGTTAATATACTGCAAAGCACCTATGCCACTGATGACCTCATTGTCTGCAAACAGGAAGAAACTATTATTTTTGCTGTTGTACAGTGCATGATGTGGCTATAACTTTAGAGTAGTTTGGGAGAACAACTAATTTTAAGAGAATCTCTAATAGGGGAATCATAATTAATAATCTCTCAACAAAAATCAAACACATTTCTGTGTCAGAGGTTTCTGGGCAAGGAAGCAAGATTTCTCTTTTCTACATTGTTCTGAAAGAAGAAAAGAGTTTAGTTAGGTTTTCCATGTAAAAGATACGTAGCAAATTGAGTCAAAATGTACAGAGAGGCATCTTCCAAAGCCTCCACTTTTTGGTTTTATGCAGCAGCTTCAGCAAGACAGGGGATGGGAGATAAAAGGACTAAATCAGAACTGTGCCAGTTCAGCCCACACAGAAAAGCTTCTTAACCCATTCAGATGAGTGTCATAAGACATGTTGGAGAGAAGAGGCTTTGAAAATGTGGGCCTTCTTGCTGATGCTAGCAATCAGTTTACATTCAATAAACATGGGGAAACTAAATTTTGGTACTGCTAGTCCTCCAGTTCAAACACATTTATTACCAGGCTTGTAATTCTTTGTTGAATTTCTTCTTTGTTATGGATTTTTCATGTATTTCTGTTCCATCTCTGTGACTCCGACAGAAAACACATTTCCAGGAGTTGACATCAATCTTCTGGTAAGCTGTGGTATGGTAACAGTAAAGCATATCAAGAGGGCAAATATACTAACAATGACGTTTTTATGTTTAGCAGCCAAAAAAAGAGGCAGGCAAATCAGCTCCCTGTACTACAAAGCATTTGCTGGTTGGCAGACTCTGCTCTTTAATGGCATCCTTATTAAGTTCTTGCTGCCAAATATTGTTTGCTTTTGCTGTCAGAACTGTCTGCATTAATAATGAGAAACTGTATGAAAGCTACTAACATCAAGCATTGTTTTCTCATACCTGCCATAGACAGCATCCCTGGGCAGATGAGAGAGCACCTTGTGAATGTGTTCATTGAACAATCTTTCTTAAAACACTTAGGCTGGGACAACATTTCTATGGGCACAATCCCATCGGGCTGACCTGCAGCATCTCTAGTCCTAATGCACTCTTTATCTGAATTGCATGATATCATACTTTCACTATGTCTGCAATTGAGTTAGCTGTGAAGACAGGCTATTAGCAGTAGTTATGAGAGCAGTGAGCTGAGATAGTCAGGGGAGAACCCTCCAGGCAAATGTGGGCACAACTCACTGCGCTAGCCAATACCCTCATGTAATATGGTCCCAGAGGTACAAGCCTCTTGGAAGACAGGGAAGGCTTGCAACACATAGGTGAGGTTTCTGGGTGTCCTTGTAAAATCTTGCAAAAATCACTTACCAGAACAAATAAAACAAAGGAAAAAGACTTTTTTTTTTTTTTTTTCCCACACACTGAAGTTTCTATCTTTCTCCTTTTGTCTCAAATGTACTGCTGCTTTTATTTCCTCCTGCTCCCTACCAGCTCTGTACGCAGAACATATAAAGAATACATAATTCAGAGAGAGTCAGACAGGGAAATTTCTACCACAGAGCTGATTTGCTTGCAGTTTGTTACCATGATGATTTGGTCTGTGTGAGTTCTGGCTATTGCTGGAAAGCTGCTATCATCAAAACTCTCTCTATGTGAATGATATTCTGTGGAAGCATAATCCAGTGACTGTTGACGGATCACTAATGTGCTTTCTCCAGATAAGGTCAGAAACATATTTAGCCCTAGGCAGCTAAATTGGTTTTGAAAATGGCAATCTTGTCCTTTAAGCGTGAACACTACACAGGAGATATTAAAGTCCTTCTCAGCTGTAACAAGGTATTACCAAGATACAAGTTATAAAAAAGTGGAAGAACCATGCAGTGGTAATGAGAATTTATAAGGGAGAAAAGATCTGTGAGAAACCTACAAACCTCTAAAAGGAGAAAATGTCAGTCCCAACAGGCTGGTCAAGGTCATACAGAATTGTGCAAAAGGGTAGAAAAGAGCCGTACTGGCTGCAGTAAAGCAGCTCTTGAATTCAAGTCCTGAATTATCCCCATCTGTGTAGCCTACATTTGGGTCCCTCTGGCACATTGTCTCCAGTGTCAGTGTACCACCTGCGTGTCACATATTCCTGCAGCATAAAGACAGACATGGCTGAAAACTGTTTAGAGAAAGACACGGACAAAAAGAAGAGACCCTGCATATACCTGCAAACATCTTTACATACTTTATTGGCAAACTTTCACAGTTTTCAGGATATGAATTTACGGGAAAGAAGCACAATAATATAGCTCTGGTAACTAAAACTGCAGCAAAACTACATCAAAATTACAAATTGGAGCCTAGAAAAAATTATATGTTTTTTCACCTTTAACTATGGTGGTGAGAGATTGGATGATTTGTTTATTTATTTATTTATTTATTTATTGATATGTTCGTTATAGGTGTCATGCATTTCATACAGCCCAGAACATATCCCTCAGCTTTTCAAAATAAGCCCAGTAGTACATATCACCAGGGAAGATAATAATTACAAGAAGAAAAGTTGTCAGGTATATAGTGTGACTGTACTTAATCCTGCAAGACGACCCTATTCACCTCTCAAACTGCTTTTCTTTCTTCAAGCAGTCATTGCACAGTGCGATACCAAGGCTACTTCTAATGAATCTTCCTGTCAGGGAGCAGCAATGTCCAGCCTATCCATAAGGAAAAGGCAGTGGGGAGCCAAACATAATGAAACAGTTGGCAGATACAGGGGCCATGCCAGCAAGTCCCATGGTACATGAGTGAGGCAACAAGAGGAAGTCCAGTGATGGCATCAGCTTAGGCTGAGGGTCCATGTAACCAAATAAGACCATAGAGATAAAGCAGAACTGAGACCAAACCTTGGACTCAAGCCAATGAGTCACGATCAAGGTTTGGGTCAGCAGTGCCCATGACCAGGGATGGGCACAACGGTGGCAAAACTGGTAGCTTGAAGGTGGGACAAAGGCAAGACCCTCAGCTTAAAAGTAGCTCTGAATAGAAGGAGTGGGAACCCCTAGCTATGGCTTCTTCCAGCTCTTTCCTCAGAAGAGTTCTGCTCAGTGAGCCCACCTTGAATGCTCTTGGTCCTAAGCCCAGGCCAGCAAAATCCTAGTAGGAGAGGGAGGATGTGCTGACTCTCTGGATTTCCAACATCAGCATTCAACATGGATTCTAAAGGCTGATGAACTCTTGGAAGAAATGAGAACAGAGTTGTACTTACAAGTGGACACACCTCTTCAGGAATGTACATTAAGAGCAATGTTAATTCTGAGTGTTTTCTTTGCTCTATAGTCAAAAAAAAAAAAAAATGCTCTAAGGAGTCTTTTAAACCACACAGGATATTCCATCTAAGAAAAACAGGAAAACAAACTGACTTATGGTTGTGTTTAAAAGTGGATAGAGATCGTTACTGTTTAGTTGATAACCATCCTATTTGTCAGCGGCAGATGGAAACAATATTCATTCACACCATCTAAAACAGACAAGTCTCTATTTTTGGTGTTGAAACCAAACTGATCCCTTGTCAATTAAAAACTTTGGATTGGGATGTGAGGTATAGCTAGCTAGTTAGCTAGCTTTACTCTGTGGAAATAGAGAATAACGGTTAAACCACCAAATTAATTCTCATGCAAAATTAGTGAAAGACCAAGATAATAGCCTTGTTATGAAGTTCATTATAAAATTTCCATGAACATACAAATTTGTCATTCCTCCTGACTTACAGAAGTCACCTTTGGTATTTCAATCATGTAACATTGATTTTGCTAGCCACTGTGCAACCACTTCAACCTGCAACACCAGGGTGCTTTAGGTTGCTCCATTGTTTTCCTCTTTTTCATGAAACAAGGGGGAAGATAGTTTTGATCTAGTCATATAACAATAATTGGTGCAAGAGAGGGAAGGGACAGGTAGAAGTAAGGATGTCCAGGAAAGAACCAGTTCCTCTGGGAACCTGGCAGGTATTTTGAACTAGAGCTGATAACAGACTTAATCACTTAAAAGCTGAACCCTAGAGAGTCTAACACTTAGATGTCTGACCCCAGCATTGAACCTACAGTCCTGTGCCTTGAGTTCTTTGTATAATATATGAAATAATCAGCTAGCTCTGAGTAAAATCCATTTGTACAATAAAATATAAGTTGTCTTCTGTGGTCTTGGCATTGGGTAAGTCATTTTCACACTATATTCACGACTTTCCAGAGGTCCCTCTATACCACACTCATTTGAGGTAATGCTGTAGAGTGGATGAAGATTCTGCTCACATTTTTCAATTTACTAGGTTCCAATCAATGCTGCAACACAAATGGTTATAGCTGAAGTTGTGTCACAAAATATAAAACAGTTTCAAGAAGTGCTTACTTATGAATTGCAGGTATATCTGTTAGCAAATGGGATGCAACTAGCATTCAGCAACTGTATTTTTCAGTGGAAAGTACAGGGGAGACTAGGAGTTTCTGGAACTAGTGTTTGGGTTTTCTAATGTGTATTTTAAACAACAGGAATAAATCTGAACAAAAGTGGTGCAGTTTCCCTCAGGACAGCCAGAATAGGCTCTTCTTCAACATCCATGGACCCTTTGGTCTTAATCTCCAATCCAGAGTAGAGTTAGGGACCTACACCAGCTCATCTGATCATTAAAGACGTGGCTTAATGCTGCCTTTTTAACAATCAGTCTTGATGGATCTTTTGAAATTTAATTTCCACGCTTTCCTTGCTTTTAACTTGTACCTCAAGGAATTCTCTCTGTTTCTTGTATGAGGCTCTTCACTAACTTGGCACTCATCCATACTCATAAAAGGCATGTTTTGTATGTGCAGCTCCCATTAAATTCACAGGGAGTAGCAAGACTGTTAAGAAGTGTATTCTGGAGGAGGGGAAACATTAAATATTGATTGGTCTGACTGAATAGCAGCCCCTTAGCTACTATATTCACTCTCCCTGAGTTAACCTGCTCTTGCAGGATTGGAGGGAGACAGTGCTATCATAAATAAAAAATGATTTCTGTATCCAGAGCAGGCAATGAATAAGAAGATTGTAAGTAAAGCTTTCTTAATTCTATCAGATTGAAATAGAATTATATAAACTATATGATACCTTCTGCTGGTGGAAGAGTTTTTAAATAACATTTCTCCCGCTCTTACTTGGAAAACTGGATGGCCAGACGATAATTACCCTATTTCCATCTCTAAGTTATTGCAAGAGGAGGCTCAGCTATTGCAATCTAGTAGAGATCAACACCTCATCAAGCTCAAGAGGCAATTAAACTACTGAAGTCTAAAAAGAACTCAGGCATGAACACCTTTTCAGTGACTTGTATTAATTGTTCTGAAGGTTTTACTCACCTTCTTGAAATTGTCTGATCAGTACACTGGAAAGATCTTTCATGTGGTGGTAATGGGAGCACCATACACATTAAAAGGATGAAAAAAAAAAAACACCCTAACTGCCTCTCTTCTAGTGAATGATTTCAAATAATAAACCTGAGACGGTTCAAGGCAAGGTATTTCAATGGCCAAATTAAAGATCAGAGCTGTAGATTGAGTGTTTGCTCTGGCTTTGCTGCAGGGATGCATAAATTCTGCTCTGGTTGCTTCAGTATATTCAGAGCTCTACCCTTCCATGCTGTCTTGGATTATAAAAAGGAAAGGTGTTTGAGAAAGGAAGCATCTGTGCCTTTGGGAGAAAAGAAACTATTGAAAAACTGAAGACTAAAGTAAAAGCCGATAAAAAAAAAAAAAAAAAAAAAAAAATCATCTCAAGCAGAAGCAACACTCACAGACAGGCTCAGAGCTGACAGTAGAAATTTGCAAACAAAGCCATTGAAAACACAAGTTAAACAATATAAAGGGCTTTTACACCAAGCACAGCCCCTAGCACCCTCTACCTTTCCACTCTGCCTGTTTCTTTCCTACTTAACTAATGAATATCCATGGCCTTGTGAGCTTTCAAGCCAAATAGACAAATAAATGGGAAAGAAGCACTTATAAGAGCAATGAGCCATTTCACACAGGTGTGCAGAAAGTCCAACCAGACCCCCAGCTCTAGTCAGGCATTACATCCACGTCCCTGTTGCATGTAAGCCTGTAAATGCCAGCTGAAAGGTCATGCATGTTTTCACAGCTCCTTCCTCTGGGTGTTCTCATCATACCCACATGCAGTCTGGAACATGCTGGGCCACAATGCCTATACTACAAACCCAAACCATATCTCACACCTTTCCAGCACCCTCCTGCCCTCATTTGTGTGCACATGCCAGCTCCATATCTCGCTTTTACTTAAAGAGCCCTGCTTTTCTCCTCATATTTGCCCAACACCTTAGCCTAGCTATGTGGGGAAGAAGAAAATTTCTGCCAGGTGTCAAACACAAATCCCTGGACTATTTGCATTCCCTGCTGTTTGACTATGGCATCCCCAGGACTTGCACTTAGCAACCCTGAGCTAGAGCTGTGAGTGCTTGAACCCCTTGCCAGTCATCAAGGCTGTCAGGGGGATGTGCTAATGGGTAGTAAAAGCTGGGAAATACAAAGATTTTTGAGTTGTTGTATTAGTTATTGCACTCCATCAGTGATTTTATGTGTGGTCTGAGACCAAGACAGTGAGAAAGGTCAGTAATTTGGTATTAGGGAGTCCTTCAGCTGCCAGTGAAGGACAATGGTCCCATAGATAGAATCTTACCTAATTGCAGGATGCAAGATAGACTGCAACTACTGCTAAAAAAGAGAGATTTCTTTGTTCCTGGCAGTAAACTGTAATTACTTCCCAAAGTGCATGACCATGTTGAAGGGCATCATTTAAAAGTCCTTAATAGCTAGGTTTTTAATATGTTTTTTTTTGTTTGTTTGTTTGTTTGTTTTTTTCAGCCATAGTTATTTCAGTTCAGAGACCACAAAGATTTCTGTGGCCCATAACTGAACAAGTACAGCCTTTACTGAATCTAGACGAATGTTGAGGGTGCCACCTGTAAGAGCATTACAGGTTTTTGAGTCACACAGGATTAATTTAGATGCTATGAACACTAAGTCTACTTGGCTCTAAAGACTGAAATAAATAATGCAGGCAGTCAGGATTTTCTTGTTGGAATCTCTGTAGAACAACACCCTAATCTTTAGTCCCTAGAGAGAGCTTGCTGATGTAGCCTTTTAGTATGGTCATTTTCTTTAAAAATAAAATAAAATGGGAAACAATGTATTTCAAATACATTTTCTTTTGAAATGCCCATTGACATGTAACAAAACCACACCGAAGACACAGAATGGCCTGACAGATGGAGTATAAAACTGGTTTTACTTGTACTTGCTCTCTGGTTGGCTGGATTTAGCGAATGAAGGCTTCGTGACATGCATGAGTAATTGGAGCCTACAGCCAAGTTCATTTGGGGTGAGAGTGGGTGGACCTAGCCAGTGTACACTACCAAAGTGCCATTTGTGTGGATGACACCCTTCCTTCCTTCTCTCCTCATACAAACAACCTCTTCCTTTTGTAAATGCCATGGAGTACTGGGTGTTGGGATAAAAAGGGTTCAGAACTGTACTGTAGATCTATTGCCTGGCATTGTCCTCAATCTTCTGGGGAGAAACATAGGTAGTTCAAGATATTTGGATAGATAGATTCTTAATTTCAAGAGTCCTTTCTTTTCCTTTCCCCTTCCCACATTACTCTCCTCCTTCTCCTGTAGATTGCTCTGCTTCCAGGGCCACATTCTTTTTTTTTTTTTTTTTTTTTTTTTTTTTTTTTTTTTTCCCCAGGAAGCTGATACTGTGGGGTTTAAGTTTTGCCACAATTAATAGCTCCAGGAACAGCAGAGTTATTTAAGTCTAGTTGCCAAAGAATCTGTGTCTTGTGATCGGATTGTTTCATACCTAATAAATGACAAGCTATTATTAAAGTTCTCAGACAGTGTTTGTAGGTCTGGCATGGATTCTTTAATATGACTTGAGCATAACCTGTATCTTTTCTACCCAGCTACCACCAAAAAATGTATAGTAAACTTAGCATCTTTGAGACCTATGCTATCTCAGATGAAACAAACTGGTGATTAAAAAATTACTGAGGGACCAGAGAGACAGGGGAGCAGGGAGAGAGACATCAAGAGACATGGATATGCATGCACACAGGGTAAAAAAATCACAGCCATCACCAGCACAGAGATTAAGGCAAAATGTCTATTAACAGCTCATCATACTGAGCTATGCCAGCTATCCTGGCAAGAGATGTCTTTTTCCAATATAATCTCTGTGGGCACATTTTTGGTGTCTGGAAGTGAATCCAGTACAGCTTGGCTGAGAAATCCTTCTGTATGTACAGTAGGCGAGCTCCTGAGCCATGCATTTGCTGAAATTACTAATAATTTGAATAGGCATAATGATTTTTGTTTTAACAGGTGCTGGAGTTTGAGATTCTGTTCCTACCTGGTCTGCCCATCTCTTTTGTGTAGAAGAAAGGTTTCCAATACTTTTTGATCTACAGACCCCCAGACCTCAGATACAAGTCTCCTGATGAAAAGCTTACTTTTCTCAGAACCTTTTGCAGAATCTTTCAAAAAAGCCCTCAGGATGCTGAAACCTCAGGATCTAGAAGTACTTCCAAGAAGTAGTTCAGGTGTATGTTTTGGCTTTGTCTTCATCACATTCCTTCCTCAACTCACCATTCACCTCACCGTATTGTTTTCACAGGAAAAAGAGATGGTTGCATGAGCCAGTAAGGTCATACAGTATTGTCCAGGACTGGCCTAATCAACTTAGCTTGACTGCCAAATTGGAAGCCCGTGATAAATGTAAACTCACTCATTTGTAAAACCTTCCCATGGAAGCACTGGCATAACAGGAAAAGATAAATTTCTGGTAATTATTTTTGATCTGATGAGGCAAACACTGTATGCCTTAGACCTTTTGTCTTTTGTTGGTTGCTTTTAATAAGCACTGTAGCAATAAATCTTCAGTTCCAGTGACAGGCACAAGGTAAAAATATGCACACGAGAATTATCACATTTTTTCTATGAATCAGTTTCATACTCAAAAGTTCACATTGCTTTTACATGACTTGGAAATCTATGGACGTATTGCTTTTACCAGAAATGAATTTATACTCTGTATAACAAGACAATCCAAGGGTTCACTTGCTAGGTTTGTTTGTATGTTTGTTGGGATGAAACACAATTTGCAAATCCGTTTAACAGGTATTCACAGAAGGAATGTATTGCTTATGTAAGACCATAATTTAACTTTGGAAGGCAACAATGAAAGTTTATTTGGTTAAATCTCATTAGCTACTGGAAAACTTATCTGGAAATTACTAATCCTCCTTACTTCAAAAAAGAAATTTGATACTAAAATTACCTAGACCATAGGCTATATTTCTAAATGTGGAAATTGCAAAAGAGAATAAGGTTACATAGAAGGCTGTTCATTAGTGTCTTTACTCACATGAATATTTCTATTGAGATGACTTATGCCAGTTCACGCAAAGGTACTTTCATTTGCATGGTTTTGTGTCTATTCAGTGGTATCCAGGAACAGAATAAGAGTAACACAGTGACACAAAGCAAAGGAACACATTTGGAACAGTGCTTTTGCTTGCTTTATAAACACAGAATAAAAGAATGATTAAGGTTGGAAGGGACTTCTGGAGGTCATTTGGTCCAAACCCAGTTCTAGCAGGAACACCTCCTCTGTGTCCGTTTGTGCCCATTGTCCCTTGTCCTGGCACTGGGCATCATTGGCTCTGTCTCCTTTGCACCCTCCCTTCAGGCACCCTCCCTTGAGCATTTTCTTCTCTAGGCTGAGCAGTCCCAGCTCCCTCAGCCTTTCCTTTTGTAGTGGGTTTACATGGCAAGGTTTTGGTAGCAGGGGTTCCTCAGCAATTGTGGGTGCATCCCATGAAGGCTCATGGACTTCTGTATGTCTGATTTGCTTAGATATTCCCTATTCTGATTCTCTTCCACCAAGGGTAATACACAAATGCCTTTAATTAATTTGATATTAGAAGTTAAGGTCTTCTTAACTCCTTTTTAAATTTTATTTATTTATTTTTTTAATTTTCCCAGAAAGGCACTCTTCACGAATGATGTTACAATTGTGTCATTACAGAGAACAAAGCAGTGAAGCTTGTACAATGAGAGACAGACAGACATCTGGCACTCTGGTTAAATCTCATACACACACACATGAAAACACACACATGCAGACATATATATACATAGTCATGGCAAATTTAATGTCAGCAATGTGCAGCAATGCCTTATGTGTTTGAACATAACTGATTAACCTAGATGGTGCACGCCAGTAGCATGCTTGCTCTGTTTCGCATGCTTAAATCAGCTTGTTCAGAGTTACCTTGGTTCTCTTCCCATGGCAATCTATCAGGCTGGTCCTGATGAATCATTTGGTCCTGATGAAATCCCAGAACTGAAGCACACAGGCACATCTGTGCACAGGGCCTGTGCTTCCACAGCTCACATGGCCCTCTGATGGGGCCTTGATGAGCCTGCAACAGGAGGCTCCTTTGTTTGCATCTCTCCAAGATCCTCCTTCATAAGACCATGGGCTTTCATAGCTATGGACTACATAAACTTAATAATGCTTTTACATCACATTTCCAGAATGGGTGAGTGTGTGTGCTCTCTCTGTCAGTCATCCTACATATCTAACACCAGGGCTGGGGAAATTTGTGGAAGGGGAATAACATCAAACAGGAGTGTGAATTTGTGCACTCTAGATACATTTTAACTGGATGGTGATACAGACTCTTCTGACTAGTGCCTTTCCATCAACCTTACAAGTTCTCTAACACTTTTAATGACCTTGTTTACTTTTTGCTTTATCGACAGCTTTAGAGTAGTTGAACACCACTAAGATTTTCTTCCTCAGAGGGAAAAAAAAGATACCAGTAGATAAATCTAGCCTGCAGAGCAGATGTGCTCTCCAGCCTCTTACAGTCCTGCTTTTCCAGTTACTCAATGTCAGCCCCTTACTGGCACTTCAGCTGATAATTCTCAGTTCATGTAATGCAGAATCACTGTCACTGAGGTGACCTGTAAATCTTTTGCCTGGGGCTTGTGTGAGGAAAGGAGAAGCAGGGCTTTTATATAGCATGCAGCTAAAATGGTTAAAGTCACATCCAACTAGCATCATTGCAAGTAAAGTAGCAGAAGAAAACCAGCTTTCCTCTCCCTAGTATTGCAGTGGCCAGCACAGCCTCCCAGTATAAATTCCAAGAGGGTTACCTTAAGAAAAAACAGTCCTCAGTGACTACATCAAGTGCATTTTACATGCACATACATCCTCGTCCCACCCCAAAACAGGTTTGGTTTTGTTCACTTTCTAGGCCAGCGATATACTGGGGAATAGAGGCACAGAGTTGTGACTGCTCTGTACCATCATGCAAAGATGCCGTGAGCCAGGTACTAATTCCAGCATGATCTGGACTGAATCCAGTCCAAAATAAAGCCATCCAAAGTCATTACTTTCCAAATGCTGTAGGGTAGGACTATGCCAATTAAAAATCTCCAAAGGACTTGGGTAACTTATGGAATGTGAAAGAGCAGTCAATGATTAACATACTTGCTGACTTAGCCTGATGAAGTAGCCTCTTCGATGGGTGATAAAAGGCCTTTCAGAAGTAGCAGCTTAAACTGCTCACAAGTTTCTACAATTTAGCCACTCTCTTCTATTTCATTCTTACCAAAGAATTACCAGAGAATTTTGCACATGACCTTCTGCACTTTCAGAATAGATAGTAGTACCTCAAAATCTGTTTCCAACTTTGAAAATGTACAGGGCTGTCTTTGGTTACCTCGGAGGAAAAATGCATCATGGAGAACAAGTCCATTATGTAGGTATATGCAACCGGTCATGGCTACTTGACTTTTATTTTTTCTGTCTAGTCACCAAACCAATTTCAAAACCAAATCTGGAAGCAACATTTCTGGGTGTCCTTGAGAGTTTGGTTTTTATGTTCTGAATGTAAAAAGGACTCTCAGCTTTTACAGAATGAAATCTTGAGACTAACACGATACATAAGGAAACTGATTAACAAAAAAAAGATGGACTTCAAAGATTTTTGACATATGATTATTTGCTTTTATGTTATAATTCATTCTTTATAAATAACTGATTAAATCATGAAACGATTCACCTAATTTCAGCAAATCTGCATTTAAGTAGTCATTTCCATCCTCTGCTTTGACACCTGCTTCTTTGTTTGTTCATATTTGCTGTATAATCAGCCTCCTACTTTGTATGTTTTCAAGGCCTGGGACTGACTCAATTCTGTATTCATACTAAATACTAAAGGAGTTGTGATCCAGTCATATTTGAATTTGTTTATTGCCATCACTACCCAAATATTAAATAATAACTCACCAAAGCAGTTAGCAGGTTTTTCTTTTTTCCCTCTTGAGATGCTACTGTTAAAAGAATTGACACCATTCCCAGAACCATGTTCTCTTTTCATTAGTCTTAGGGGAAAAAAAATATAAATAAATAAATTAAAACAAAATTAAACCCCATAAACTCTCAAACTTCAAATTTTACCACCAAAGAAGCACTACTAGTTACATCTAATACCTTTTTCCATTTTCAGTTCTCCTCCTATGTTCTGTTGTTAAAAGTAGAGTTAATTTTAAAACAAACAAACAAACAAACTTTATATTTCAAACATTTTTTGTAAAAAAATATTTCTGTATTTTTACTCTCTGTACATGGATGAATGCCTTATTTATTTATTTATTTATTTATTATTTTTTTCCCCAGATTTATCTAGGTCTTTGTATAACTGTACTGTTGTGCCTGTGCAGTACAATAGTGTCACTCCATAGAATAATCTGTAAATTTCCTAGAGGATAAAGGTACCAGAATAATTCCTCCCAGGTATGTACCACTAGCTGTGGGATGCAGCCGGGCTAGGAGGGAGATCATAACGTGCAACTCAGTCTTACTTTCTTGGCTGCATTCAGCCTTAATTAGAGAACAAATTTACCAGAGATTATAGCAGTGTGGTGGGAATAGCTTTTTTTTTTAAATTATTTTTGCAGTGCTGTGCAACTCATTTGCTCCTCTCACGCACAGTAGGTCTCTCTGCATGAATCTCACTGCCCATGGTTCATCTCTGTTTGCCGGGTCGTATTGTGAAATGACATCTCTTGCAGAAACATGACTGGGACAGAAACACATGATCTTCGTTATGTTACACATGGCAGAACAGTCTCCCTCATGTAGCATCATGTTGAAATTGTACATATGATGGCAGTCCTTTTTTCCCTGATTATGAAACAACAGCTGGTAAATTGAACAGTTCTGGTTGTGTCGGGCATGAAAAGTATGTTGCAGGGGTGCTGCTAATTTTAAGTTTTCATCAGTCGTTCACATAGATACAACTGTTCCTTCACATTTTTAATTATTAAGACTTTTTTTTTTTTTTAAAAAAAAAAAAAGACCAAAAGACCATCTTCTTATAGACTGTGGTTTAGTGCAAAATCAAAATGCTCTCATAAAGCATTTTAAGAACTAAAGATGAAAACTGCAATCTAGGAGACAGGGTTTATTACTTGCACACTAGCCCAGAGAGGATTGCCATTAGCTGAGGTCATGCTGTCAGCCTGGCAAAGATAATGACTTAAGGCAGAAAGATGCCTGCTTCATGATGCACAGCACACTCATAAGAGTCAGCACTGAAAAGAGTATCATCCCTCAGTCTTTCTCTTGGCACAGTTAGCAGCCGCTACATACCAAGACCTCTGCTATCAGTGCCGGTTCTTGTCACAAGGTTGTGACTGTGACCAGCTGTATCCTGAAATAAGCATCCCTGATGCTGTCTATTGTGTGGATGGAGAACTTTATAGCTTTTATAATACACATGCCCATAGCTATAGTTGAGGTAAGAGGGATTTAAGCACACTCTCCTGCAGCCTCTGTTAAGTTAGACATGTTCTGGCTCACTCGGGGAATGACAAGGACACAGCTGGCCCTGGTGCCATGCATGACAAAAAGCTTGTCCTTTAGAGAGCATGGTCAGGTTGCCTCCCAGGTTCAAGCCTCCTCCATCACAAACTTCCAGGGAGCACATTCTGTTCCCTTACTCTCCTTTTTCCATCTTCACAGTCTGCAGCCAGTCTCAACATGCTTCTGCAGCAAAATTAGCCTGAACGCTGCGCGTGGTGCCAAACAAGGTGCCTTACGCAGGCAGCCTGATAGAGTCATGGATTGTGCAGCTGAGCTTCGGGCAAGGCAATTAAAAACATCTCGCCTATCCCTAAAGGCATGTGGATTAAGAGCTGTGCATGTGGATACCATTATTCAAAATTCTGTCTGAAAACAAAGCGAGTCTGAGCTGCCGGGCTCACCTCATAAATTGGATGCAGTCATACTCCTGTAATACTCTCTAGCTTTCATGCAGCACTGTTCAGCTACAGCTTTTTGATGGCCAAATTTACTCCTGGTATAAAACTGCGTTACTATCTGAGTGATTGCTCTGCAGATCAATTCAGCCCTAGATTGTGTTTTATATGATTTTTATTTTTATACCCTTTTCTCCACATAGATATAAGCAGTGGAATAAACATGCAAGTAAAGTATTTCAAATACAAATCAGAGGAAATAAAAGCCAAGAGGAAAGGAGTGGCTTTATACTAACAGCACCAGGGTTAGGAGTTAGGAAATTTTGATTCTCAAGGCTTCCTGAGTAAAGTCACTGCCTCTCTGCGCTACAGGGTGATATTCTTCGTCACCTTGAACAGCATCTTACCGTGCTTATCCTTCAAAGACTTACACATCTGCTCAACTTCTCACACTTTTTACCCCTCACAATAAGGAGGGGTTAAACTCTCGTTAAGGGTGTGGGTTTTTGCTTGACAGAGGTCATAGTTCCTTCGGTGAAAACAGCTGCATTTCTACATTGACAGTAAATGATTGAAACGAATCGCTGAATTCAAGAACACTCGTTTTTGCGGTCTTCTCCTGTGGGAGATGAATGTGAGAAAGAATATCCCTTAGTAACTGTTTGAAGGTCATAGCAATGAGTGGGGAGGCTGGTTTTTGTCAGATTTCTTTTCAGATTAAGTGTATTTTATTGAGAAGAACGTATTTTGACGAATGAGAAAGGTGCCTGCCATTACAAATACAACTCAGCACTTTGCAACAGGCTGCAAGGCCTTCAGGTGGAAGTTGGAGAAATGTGGACTGTTTTAGGGTAGTTCAAATCTCATTATCCTAAACAGATGCAACTTAACATTAACTATTTCTTCGGGGAAAGGAAATGCACACTGCTCTACATGTACCATAGAAGAACGATGGACACGTGGAGATAGGAAAAGAGTATGATGAGGAGACATGAAGCTTTCAAAATGCACTGCAGGAAACAGAGTGACACGCAGCTGGGGCATGCTTGTGTACGTCCAGGCCTCTCGGCGACCATCAGGTCACCCACAAGGCTGCAAAGCCACCCACACGGGGACACCATCAGAGATCCGACCGGTGCCCTCGCCTTCCCCTCAGCCCCACGGCGCATGCGCCATGACTGCCGTTCGCCGCCAGAGAGGGGGAAGGGGAAGGCGGGCGCGGGGGGCGCCGCTGCGCCTGCGCGGGCGGTTCCTGGGCAGCCGAGCCGAGCCGAGCGGAGCCGAGCCGGGCCGAGCGGAGCCGAGCCCGGCCGAGCAGGCTGCGCGCCGCCGGGCATGGTGAGCAAGGGGCCGCTGCTGCGCCTGCTGACCGCCATCAACCGCAGGAAGATGAAGCTGCTCACGGGGCTCGCCTTCGTCGCATACGTCGCCTGTGAGTGAGCGGGCGGGCGGCCGTTGGGGGCGACCGTTGGGGGCGGCCGTTACGGGGGTAGCCGTTACGGGGGTAGCGCGGCCGGGGGTCGCCCTTTGTCCGCGGGGCTGGGGGAGGCGGCGGGGTTGTTCCGCGGGCAGGCCTCGCGTCCTGTCCCCCCGGGGCGAGTGGGGGCTTGGTCGGTGGCTTCCCGGCTGCAGAGGCCGAGAAGAGGCGCAGAAAGTGCTCGGGAAGGGGCTGGAGGAAGCGTTGACAGGGCTGTGGGTGGCGGGCGTTGTGAGGCGTGAGTCAGGCTTTCGGCTCTCTCGCCCTTCGTCCGGATTCATTCCGTTGTGTTCTTCGCGTGCGGCGTGTTTGGGGCTGGCCTGTGCTGTTTTCAGGCGTTTCTGTAGGTTTTGTGTAGGCAGCGCGTTGTGGGAAGGGAGCTCTGAAGCCTTGTCGGCATGGCTGGAGCCAAAGAGCTCGCCTGATGCTCTGAAACACGTGCAGGTGAGTGAACTTTGGAGGTGGGTGCCTGCAAGGTGTGTTTAGGACCCTCTCTGCACGTTTGGGAGCATGGAGAGATGCAACTTAAAGCGTCTTGGAAGCAAGGTGCTGTTTATACCCCAAAAACACAAGACAGGAATTCCCTTTGCTGCCATATGTTGCCGTGTTTGCCAGACCTCATTATTTACTTACTGCTATAATGGTTGCAATTATATGCCAGAGCCGACTGTTAGGACAGTCTGTCCGAGTGACTTCAGGTTCCCTTCAAACTAAAGCCGGAACGGCTCAGTGCCCGTTCTTGTTTTGAAAGGGTTTGATATCTTGCCAGAAATGAAACTTAATATGAAAACAAAGTTACTAGGCTGCTCTGAAAATACCGGGGATCAGTGGCAATTGGCATGGCCACTGGGACCTGGCCAGTGATTAGATCTATGGACGTTAACAACGTTTGCTTTCTGGGTAAAAGCTAGCCTTAAGGAAGGGAAACGCTGCCATTTGATTTTTGCTTTAAAGTCACAGAAGTCTTCTCTGTGCTTGTTTCTGGTGATTCTTTGGGGTTAAATACCCGGAGGACAGGGACTGCAGATCGGTGTGGCAAAGGGTAGCTCAAAAAGGGAGTAGATTGGTGTCTGACTGGAATCTGCTTTTGCAAATCTATCGTGTAGTTGCAGTGCTTTTCCATCTTTTCACTAGCAGTGTAGTAAAATCATTAGTTACGGCACTGGTGCCTTCAGCATAGTATGTTATGCTGGCAGAGATGCCACTGATCTAATAGATTGTAGAGAGACTATTTTCTGTTATCTTTTCTGTGGAAATGTCTGGGATCCCATCCCTCTATCCTGACAGTGTACTCCTTGCAATGTTACTGAATCATCACTGTTCTCTGCATGCTGTCAGATAACGCGAGGCTAAAATAGCATAGAATTTGAGAAAACTGAGCTCGTGGTGTAGGTGTATGTGCTGGCACTTAGTACTTTACTTCTTCCTCAAGTGCTTTCCAAATGACTAAGTGTTTTCAGGCTGTGCACATCCTTCCAATGAATTTCCATTCAGTGTTAGCGCATGGGGAATCAGATTTGGAGCACATTATGTTTCAGGGAATTAAATACTTGGAAGTACCTTAATTTTTTATGAACTAGGAGGTAGGAGTTTTCTGATAGTGCTGTTTTGTTAGTTTGTGTATGAAAATCTGGGAGAGTGTTTGGAGAGTGTATTTTGGAAGTGCGTCTTATAGAAAGCTTTGCCTTTGAATGCAAATTTGTGAAAAATGTGCTTGAAGAACTTCTTCATGGGAGTTAGCAAATTATGGGAAGAGCTTATTACAGGCGGTTGAAAGGCTCTCAGCTCTCGCTGTCAAGAGTCATTGGGTTGCTCTCTTGGTAGTTTCACAGCTCAAGGTGTTGGATGCCTGGTCTGGCTTAGGTGTCCCTGCTCCACACCTCTCAGTTCCCACCAGTCTCCTCCACATACAAGGGCTTAAATTCCCGTCCTGTGCATCAAGTAAAGGAACCGGTCTGGGTAATGTCACCTGGCAGTGTCATCTTCCCTTTTAGGTTATAACCATCTCCCAGTGGGCATTCAGACAGCTGTTTTGGCCCAGCTGCAAGGTGGTGCAGCGGTGAAATGGGGAGCTGGGAGCAATGATAGACGCTCTGCCATCATACGCCTTGTAGGTTCTACAACTAGTGTCTTATCAAAGGAGTCTGGTTGAATTTGGTTAAAGTACTACCTTGATGCGAGGTGCACGGTCAGGCCGATGTTACCTTGGACTTTTACGGACTGCAGTGATTTCCCTAATGCCACTTAGAGCAAGAGAGGTCTTTGCTTTCCATCTGGGTTTGAATTAGTCGTGTTTGATGTCTCATTTTTGTAAGCCTAATTTCTGTTAATTTAAAAAATCATTGTTCATTTGAAACAACCTGCTGTACACAGTTTTTGTCTATAAATAAAAACAGAACCCAAATGGAGCATTTCTATGCAGCAGGCAGTGAAATGTTGTAGCTTAAGCAAACGTTCTCTGGCAAAACTGAAGAGAACAGAGTTTAACTATCACTGCTGTTACTTTACCTCATCTGTAGGCCCTTAGTGAAAGAGGTGATTTTTGTTCCGCATCACATAAGTGATAAATCTGGAGATCCTGCAGCTACTGAGCTGTCTGAATCACTCTAATCTGGTAGAATGCTGCTATTTTTTTTTTCTTTTTTTTTAGAATTAGTTTATTTGAATCACTTGCACTGCCATCTCCTTCTCTGAACATTGTGTTGCTCTACTGTGCTAGATATAATAGGGAGCCTTGCCCAAAGGTTGAATTGTCTTTACACTTTTAAAGGAACAAAGTTTTATTGCTACATCTTTGCTCATTTGCTCCTGTTTGGTCCCCTGCAAGGTACTGCAGGAGTGCTAGTGCTGCCAACGGGGAGAGAGGCGGGGGGGGAGATGTGGGGGTGGCCCCAGAATGAATCCTTTCAGTCACGAGCTGCACTTGCATCATCTTGAAGCCATTGTGAAACCACAGCTTAAGAACATGAGGTAATTATAAATGCAAGTGGAATGGATTTAATTGATTTTTATTGTCCATAGCAAGAGAAATGTACACATGATAAAACAGCAAGCAATTAAAAATGTACTGGAAAAATACCCAGTGTAACCACTGAGCAATTTATTTACATGCAGACTGAATTTAAAAATGAAATAAAAAGGTCCACCTTTTTGTGGGTTGGTATGCCAATAAATAGATGCCTTAAATTCATTTCCTTTGAAGTTTCAAATGTTCATTCAGCTTTATACAGGCATGCTGAGGTGCTTCAGTGAGGCTGTCTTTATAGAATTAGACCCTTATTTAATTGTTGGATGTAGACTCTGAAGTCTTGTAGCCAGGATTTAAAGACCAGAGTTTGTCAATTTGCGTGGTTTGCTTTAATCTTGATGCTACTGTAAATAGTCCGCTGATGTCTTGGTATAACAAGGGAGTTACACGTTCTTGCTGAAAATAAAGGAAGAGCTCTATTTCTGTTAAAGTAGAGAAGGTTTTCTTTGCTTGTTTGTAGATCAAATAGTTCTCTGGGAGTATGTCAGTAGTGATGTTCATTTTTCAAGAGAAAAAAATGAATAGTAGGGTGCTGTCATGAGATCTGAGATTAAGACCTCGCTACCTTTATAAAATAAATCAAAGAGCAGCTACTAAAAACAGCTTAAAAACAAAACATCAAAATATTGTGAGTAACATACATCTTGCAGTGTAGTAGCTTGACTTCTCCCAGCATTGTGGGCTTCCACGATTGTTACGCTTTGTTTTGTAAGGTTAGCCATTTATATTTGTCAGATTTCTGTTTACTAGGAAGACTTTAACATCCCCTTCTCAGAATATCAAGGGATGGGGAAGCTTCTAGGTTTAAATCTTACTGGGTTCTTGCGTGCTGTATGTATAGTATTTGTTCAAACTGAAGTTTAAATGCTACTTAATGTTGTATTCTGATAAGCTTTTACTTTCACTTCTCATAACAGAAAAATAACTGTGAATTTGGTTCTGTTTTACTGCTTCTGGCTAGCTGTCTGAAAGTTATTTAACGCTGCTTTTGAGAATAGCAGGAGCCATTCTTCCTCCCCCAGCTATTTTACAATGAGGCAGCAGGATTGACAGGCCAGGGATGATTCAGGAGTGGTATGATGTGACATCAGGCTTGCCTGTTTTTTGTGTCAGCGTGCCACAGATTCTCCACCAAATGAAAACAAACCATAAACATTTGCTTTCTGTCTTTATGTCCTGCAGAGCAGCCTTTCATCTGCGGGTTTATGCAAATCAGTTTACTGTCTTCGGCAGCTTCCAGTTCCCTGCTCGTCAGGCTTCCAGCTAGCTGTAGCCATGTACCTTAAGAAAATGTATTTGTGGTCCAGTAGAAATTTTGAGTTTAAGTCAGGAATAGATGGATTTTTATTTTGCTTTGCTAGCCATGATGGTTTTAGTGTGGTGGTTTTGGTGTTGTTTTTTTTTGTTTTGTTTTGTTTTTGGTATCTCTGAGAAACTTACCTGTACAGTTCCCCACATCTCCATTTGGTATTTGTCTTGATGTGGCATGTGCAGGAGTGATGCTGTCATTGTTCTATGCCAGGGCAAACACTCTCAGGGCTTTCATCTTCTTTCCTCTCGGCGTTTTTCAAAGGGAAAGTTTCCCTGTCATTTATATTGCTTATCTCTTTTCTTGAAGGTTGATTGACCAAAGCAGAATTTGGCTTGTAAGCTGACACAGTGACCCCCACCTCTCCTTCTATAGGGGTGGACCAGAAGTTGAAAATGGTCAATCACCCTTTAAGAAGGAAAGTGAGCAACGTAAAAGAGAAGGGCAAGCATTTCCCCTTTGCAGAAATTCAGGGAGGAAGGCAGATGTTCCAATTATTTGAAACTGCCTTCCAAGTTGCTAAAATGCACTAAATACATGTGCACATATATATATGTATATTAGACATGCTGTAATTTCATTTATTTAAGCATATTTCAGGTGTACACTTATTCCTAGATCTGCCAAGCTTTGTCAAGGAAGTCAGTGTTCCTACTCAGGTGCATTTCATAAAAAATATCGCCACAAACTCAGGAAGCGTTTCTTCAAATTCAAAAGTGTATCGGGTAGAGAGCATTTAGTGCCTGTTGTGGGAATAGAAAGGTAACCTTTATCTTTTCTGCTGATTTTGCTGTTTTGTTTTGCTTTTAATCTGCAATTAAGATGTGTTGCTTTAAAGGGGCACACTATCCTGATGTCTTGGGAACTTCCCATGTGGGAAAAGCTGAAGTTCTTATCTGCTGTCATTGATCTGGGGCAGGAACTTTGATGTTGGACAAGACCTTGGTTCAGGAAGCCCAATGCAAAGAACTACTTGCTGTACAAAAATCTGTATAGTCATACTAGAGTTGTAGATTTTTTTAAATGTATTTTATTTTTTTAGATTCAAACTATTATACATTCCCCAAAAGCATAATCCTAAATTTCACCCAGGTGACATTTCCTAATACAAAGCTGTGATTATTAATTGTGTGGTGTTATATCTACTAATACTGCAACATATTCTCATCAATATGATACTTTTCTAAAGCAAATTAAGAAACTACTGGAATTGCAGTTAGGCTATGACTGCAATTTTGTATTGTTACAGAATATTGACTCTAAAATGCACTTCAAAATACATTAGCCAAATAATTGTATCTGTTATATTATTCCACATGTCACTGAGATCTGCAGAATAATTAAGATTATTTTTTTTCAAAGCATCTGCAACAGTCAACATTTCATGAGCTCCCTGTGCATACTTTTCCATTCTGTCTAGTTTTCCTCTAGAAAGAAAAAGCTTGTTTCTACCAGGAGAGTGAAGTTGCTGAGCAACTGTGGAGAATGATTTAAGAAAAAAAATCTGTTTTTAATGTCATTGCACCTCTCTGAAATAAATTTGGCTGAAGCAATTCACTCTGGACATTTGAAGGTTAGGATTTTTCTCTAGAAATTCAGGTAACAACTGGATTATCAATTTGTAGTGTTCCCACATGTTGATTCTGTTGATAGTAGAATCCCTTTGTAACCAGCATCCTCTTGCACTCTCCTATTTTGAGGAACAGAGGATGTAAGGAGGGTAACACAGGGAAAATTCTTCTGTTTTCAGCTAAATCTACTTGGGCAAAAGCTCCTATAAAAGTTTATTTAGAGAAGTGTCTTGAAAATGAAACAATGTAGCCATTGTGAAGAAAGTGGTTTTAAAAGGGTTGTATGTGTTGTTGCTTGTAATGCAAATATATCTTCATAGGCATTACAGCTCTTGCTTTTTAATACATTTATTGTGAAATGCACATGATGCTGAAATAAAGCTATCGCTAATAATTTAAGATTGTGAGTGTGTTAATTACGGTTGGTGCCTTGTGATAGACTATGACTTGATTTTAATGTCATTTAAAGAGACCCAGAGAAGAAGGATCATCCTGGGGTAAAGGCACAAATTTCCTTTGAGATTTTTTCCTACCTTCAGATTGTGTTAGTGTTACTCTTCTGGCTCTTCAACCTGTTGTCAATGAGTTAATTAAGGCATGCAAAGTTCTCAGGGTAGTAATCTGTGTTTTATTAAAATGTATACAGTAAGTATTACTGCAATTGACAAACTCAAAGGACAATCAAATTATAACGTGCATCCTGTTCCCATATTCTCAGGATCTAAAAGAATGACTTCTGCAAGTTGTGAAAAAAAACTGGTTAGAGCCAAAAGGCTATGATAGGCTGGGAAGCATCCATTTAGTATTGGATGCTGTACACAAATTGCTTGGCTTTTCTGTTGTACTTTTTTGTTCCTGAATTACTAGGTTTTCGTTTTTTCAATTCAAGCCAACCCTGCCTGCATAATGTATCTGAAGAATGACTCCTGAAATGTTCCTTTGGTGAAAGCAGCCCAATCATTGCACTGCTCTGCATCCAGTGTAGGTACAGAAATGGTATTCTTTAGGAAAACTAAACAAATTGTTAAATTTCCAGGAATACACTTGTACACAGTAGGAAGAAAGCCATTCTTTATTCATCTGTAACTGGCTGCCTTTTGTTTAAGGTAGTTTCAAGAAGTCTTGGAGATATTCAACAGTTTTACCATAAGGCTATGCTTGCCAAATAGTTGCAGCTTTATCTCTCAGGGGCAGGAGGAGTAAAAAAAGGGGCTGGAGGGGGGCACCACAAGTTATTAATGTTTAATATTTAAATATGGTTGACCTCTTTAGTAACAATAGTGTGATTAAGGCTTTAAAACCCAAATCCCATTTTTCTAAAATTATAGCTCTTTATCACATCCAAGTCATGGCATTCTTCTCTGGAAGCTATCACTTACAGGTGTAATATCTGTGGGGGTGATTAATACCTCCAACGTATTTTTAATTTTCATGGAACGTGTAATTAATCCTTGCAAAACCCCTACAATAAAAGTGATTGTTGTTTTATGGACGGGAAGCGGGGGGGGGAAATGTTGCAGATCAGATGGAATCAAGATAGGACGGCACCTTTCTCCTAAAGGCCATTAAACCAGGCTTTCATGCGTCTCTGGGCACTACAAATACTTGGATCTCTTGCCTAATGGCTGCCTTAATCAGTTGTTGGGCAAGGCTTAGAAATGGACTTCTGAGAGAATAAGCGGAACTTTTTTATTCTCTCTTGTAACCAAGCAATTAAGACACTGATTACAAGTCATGCACCTGTCTGTCTAGTCCAGTGAATCATGAATTCATCACTGTCACAGTTTCAGAGGGTGGCAGGAAGACTGTGCATGCTCTCTGGCTGGATGAATGGGAAGTTCTTCACAGAGTGCATGGCTGTTGAGGGAAGGAATATTAAATCTCTGTGGCTCAAGAACTGGCATCTGTTATCCTGGATAAGTACGTCCTGAATTAAAAGATTTAGCTTTAGGTTTTTCTTGTTGTGTTGTGGTGTTGGTTCATTTTTGTTTTGTTTTAGACTGGCTTTTACAGCGAAGTGCATTTGAGCTTGCTTAGATTGTGCCCATTAAGATTCTGATGCTTCTGAAAGCTGTGTTTGTGTTTATTGTCTGATTCATGACCTGGTATTTTTAACCACCTGCATCTGCAGCTTTTGGTGCCTGAACCTGGTTGGCATGGGTTTTATGGTGCCTTTGATTTTTGTCTCAGTTTTAGGCTTGTAATTCTGCATCACTCTGCTTGTGGATATGGGCCCCATAGCCTTATTATAGTTTCCTCATTCAGAATATGTTCCTTGCTGAATGTCAGACCTTCCTTGGAGTAACCTTTAGACAAGGAAGT
Source organism: Stictonetta naevosa (assembly GCA_011074415.1). Taxonomy (NCBI): domain Eukaryota; kingdom Metazoa; phylum Chordata; class Aves; order Anseriformes; family Anatidae; genus Stictonetta; species Stictonetta naevosa. Next base: position 136,820,401 of record CM021697.1, on the reverse strand, counting down.
GACAAGTCCAGGAAATCCTCTGTAAGCCATAATCATACTACAGGTTCTGCAGCTGTAGAAGACCAATATAAAAACAGCTGTGATGTGCATTTAAAAAATAAATAAATCCATGCTGCAAAACCATACCTGTGATTTCTTCAAACTTGACATAAGCTAGATGTGAATGCCCAGCAGCAAAAGCAAATCTCTGTAGAGCCATACATTCAGAATCCTTTGTGAGGACAGTAGGTCCAAGCAAAGTTCTGTGGCAGCTCTGTGCATGAGAGATGCTTTAGTGTTCTTCAGATCCCTCCATGTGGAATTTCCTTTATATGGTTCATGTCAAATTTTTTCTTTTTTTTTAAGTGTTAAAACTTACAGGAAGTTTGACTATTTTTGTAAGAAGGTCACTTAGTCCTACAGAGTTGTGATATCAAGAGTAGTATTTTGGGAAATAGATGGATGCTTTTCTGAGTTCCCATTCCCTGCTGTGGAAACTGAGCATGCACAGCTAACATTTTTCTTTAGGAAGCCAGTTTCTTGTATGCAGTGTAGCTGCACTGGTTTTGCTGCAACAAAACCAGCAGGATGGTATTTTTGGTGCAGCTGATGACTTTTTTTTGGCAATTCCTGCCTCACCAACTAAGCCCAGATGTTTCCTGCCATTGCACAAACAATACCTTATATTACTTGTATGGGTTTCGGTAGCCCAGGAAAATAACCAACTGTAAGTATATCTGAGTGAAGTGTAGCTTGAGAATTCTATACCTATAGTTATTAGATGATCATCATTCACTATAAATAATAATAAAAAAAACTTTACCTGTAATATTATCATGAATAGTTCTAAAATCCTAGCCACACAGTAAATAACTTGAATTTAACATTAGTGCTCAAAACGGTCTCTTTTCCCACTGAGAATTTACTCTATCTAATTAATGTAAAATCCACAGTACTTTTTATTTGTATTGATCACCTGTTCCAATATGAAGCTTCCTTCTCTCTTCCCCCAAAGAAGATAGGGGGTTTATGATACCACCCATGATATCTTAGTGCCCTCCTATAGTTTGAGGGTCAAGAATTCATTTGAATTTCTCTTTGAATTACTCAGCAGCACTCAGCAGTTTAACGCAGTCCAGTAGCTTTGCCATCCCATGGAGGGTGGAACAGTAACTGCATTATTGAATTCTCACTTGTGCCCTCCCCTGTTCCTCTTTCCCAAGCATATTTTGTTCCTTCTGTTGCCCAGAAAATGCCTGTGACTGTAGCTGTATTTTTGTTCTCATCTCTGTAACACCTCTTTGCTTGAGATCACTAAATAATAACCATGAAAGTGTATCTGCAAGGCCACAATCTAGGCAAAGTACTTCACTGAGCTGCTACTTGAGGCCTGAAGCACAGCTTGCAAATCTGAGGTCACTTCAGAAGCTTTCCATATGTATGTTAATACCGTAACTGCATGTAGGCTGCAACAATTGTGAAATGAATTTCTGAAGATATTCAGGGTATATTTTCTATGTTGTTTATTGTTGCAGAGTCCTTTATGTAACTGTCCCATGTTAACCTTATTTGTGTTGACATTCTCAAGTTGGCATCTCTGCAGCCTGCTTTATAGCTTCTCTCTCTCTTTTTTTTTCCCACTTTAAGCTACATTCTGTGTCCTAGTTGAAAGTGAAGAGGAAAATCTGTGTTCTGATAGTCATCGTGTAATCGCTTAAACCCCACATAGTTTCAAAGATGTGTTTTCTAGTAGGGAATAGATTCAGCAGATGAATCTTTCCATGAACAGGGAGAAACAGCTGATACTTGTTTGCTGTATCATTTCATACAGTGATTTGTATTTCTTAAAACATTTCCATACAAATAGTATAATAAATGAGCATTGCTGCTCAGTGATGCATTTGGTTATGTTGCTTAGGTTCTGTTTGAGCTTGCATCACTATTATATATTTATTGAAAATGAGAGAGAGCATGCAAACTAGCACTTGCAGCTACTTTTAGTGCAGGACTGTTATGCCAACTTCTTGAGTTGGTTCAGCTATTGCCTGTAGCGGCCAGTCCTTTTATCCTTGTCATTCTGCAGTTTCCAATTCTTGTAGTTCAGGGCAATGGGACTTTCTTGCTGTTGACATTCTTTAAATATATGTAATAAACACATTTAGAACTCTCTTTTAATGTGTGCAGTGACAAATTAGAGAATTCTTGTATATCTTGTTTACTTAATATAGTGTGGGGTTAACAATCAGATAAGTGTATCTGCTGTTTTGCTGTGGCCAGACAGTTCTAGGTGTGCACTGGAATACACAAGTCCTCTTTAATTAAATTGTTCTATTTTCCTTCTTTGTAGTCTCATGTAATCGTGAGAATTCCTCCTGTACTCCTAAACTGTGTTCTGGTCCCTTGGTTCGCATATGTATGTAACTTATTTAGATGATGTGGTGAACACACTTAATACTGTTTTAAATTCCTTCTGATGATAGGAAAAAAATACCTTATACTGTTACATGACACTAATGTTTTCCCTCTTTTTATTTTCCAGCTGTGTGGGGAAACTTTGTCAATATGAGGTAATGTCTATTATTTTTGTATTTAATATACTTACCTGAAATAAAACGGGTACCATTCCCATCAACATTCGTCACTTTATGTCAAGCAGGGAGAAAACAGTAGAGCAGCTTATGCTGTTGTTGGATGGTTGCTAAGCAGCTGATACCATTTCTTAAATACAGGGTATTCAGTCTCAGAAAGGGGTGTAGTGTATGTCTGCTGAAAATCTCACCGAGGGTCTTCTCACATTTCAACATCTTCCTTTGCATGAGATCATCTTCTGAACTGGGAGATGTTTTCAGGCAAGCTGAAGAGCATAGCTGGGCACATAGGCTGGGATTCTGCTTTCCTTCGTCATAGACTTGGTATCTTAGTGACAATACAGGCTTAAGCATGGAGAAGTAGCAGGTCATCCCATCCACTGTTTACCATAATTCTGTGCCTAGAATTGGAAATATGGTTTTGAGGATTTTCTCCCCTCCATAATTATTTGGGAGACAATCTTGTGGTTTAACTGCTGAAAAGCAAAAAATCCTGTGCTGTGTCCCCCAGATTTTATGCCCTTAGAAACAGGAAGGCATAACACACAAGTGCAAATCATGCAGATTTCACAGTACTGCTGCTTGAATGCAAGTGTCCTCTGGGAAGATGCAACTGGAAAAGAAGGTGAAGAGGATTTGAGGACACTGCATTCCCTACAACAAAGTTTTGCTCATAGGGGACAAAATATTTCAATGTGCTGTTCTGCTATTAAAAGGCTTAGTTATTCTGTTACTGTGCTTAGTGGCACAGAATAAAGGAAGCTTGAGGCGAATTAAGAAAATGAGTTTTCTGTGGACTCTGCTTTACCCAGGAAAGCTTGCTGTGGGATCTGTTCTTGTCCCAGGTTGTCAACTTCGCTTTTCTTGCAGTTTCCCACCCTTGCTGCAAGAAGTGTTCAGCTGTTAGCCGAACAGCTGCTGAGCTGCTGTGGCTTGCAGATGGAGATATCATTTAGATTACCATGTAAACTCATGATCACCCAACTATGGCAGTTTAGCAGCTGTTAGGTGAGCAGCTGAGCCATTTCTGAAGGAAGGACAAAACCTCAGCGGTTTGAGGAGGACAGGCTGTCGTGGGATCCAGTGTGTTGATTCCCTGACAAGCTGTCCTTAGAAATTCTGCAGTTATCTTCATCTACCTTCTTATTTAAGACTTATTTTCTATAAGTCCCTTATAGAAAAATTTCTGAGTATCTTGTCTTTGTTAGGGGGAAAAGCTCATTAAAAACTAAACTAGAGTTCCAATCCTTAAGCTACAGGATTTCTGAATAAACAATACTGGGTACCTTTTTTTTTTTTGTTGGGAAAACATTTGAAGCATTCACATGAATTTATAAAAATAGTCCAGATAACATAGTATGAATATATTACTTGCTGCTATTAAAAAGAAAAATCATCGTGAAAGTATGGTTCAGGGACCATGTCTCAGCCTACTAATGTACTCTACTGATACGACAAATCCATTCAGTGAGGTTTTTGCCTTAGTAAGAGACTGAACTGACTTTAGTAACAGAGTTTTAACGAAGGGTATGAAGGGAATCATTACTCCGACTTCTAATGGTGTGGCATATATATATCTGCTTAACAAAGGGCCTTCTGTTTCCTTAGGTGTTATGACTGCAGGTCCCAAGTAAAGGAGCTCTGTTTTATTTGAAAGAACTCCATTTTATGTTGGATACCCATGAATCCTCTAGTATGCAAAAAATGACTACTGTAAGCCTTGATAAATAAATCCCCTTTCAGAAAGTTTACTTTGAGGAAGGAAAAAAAAAAGAATTATGCAAACTTAAGGAAAATTATATAGACTAGATGCAAGAAGTAAAATATTCTACAGTTGTTGAAGTTTATCTAAAGAATGGATACAATAATTAAGATATTTTACACAATTATGTGCTAAATAAGACCACATAATTTTATGCAAGACACCAACTTCTTAGGCAATCCTCTGTTTTCACAACTTACACTGCAGGATGTCAAGGTATAAGCTTGGATTCATTTCAGATGAGTGGCATGTGCAAAAAGTTAGTATTGCCCATCAAATGGTTACTTAAGGTAAGTTTCAGTATAGGTTTTTCCTTGTTATGTGAAAATTCAGTCAAAGGTAGGCACGTGTCCCCTTCTCTCTTTTAGATTGAAATTGCAGTTGTGGCATTGAGAGAAAATATTCTGTTAGCATACAGTAGACTTGGACCCCTCAAGAAGACATCTTAGGCATTCAGATAGTAAAACTGCAAAAAATATCTGTGCTGATCCTACCTTGGTGCAATGATTAGACGCTTTTCTAGTTAATTTAACTTTCTCTGTAAAATGAATGTCATCTTTATTTTTATTACTTTTTCCTGTGGGCTTGGTTCTGTTTCTGTGACAAGACTGTAACTGTTTTCAGTGGGAATTGGACCAAGCACTTTCATTTATTCTGAGTATGCTGATAAAATAATACTAACTTAGGATGCCTATGAAATAATACTAACTTAGGATGCTGTGAAGATACTGTTTGAACAGGAAAAGCTTGATATCGGTGCAGTGGAGCTAACATTGCTTTGGTATGAATTATGTTTTTTTGTTTTCTTGCTGACAGGTCTCTCCAAGAAAATGGGGATCAGAAAGTGGAAAGTAAGATAGAGGAGGTTAGTTTTCTAATATTTTTTGTTCACTTTTGAAGACTCAATTTCTCATTTCATATTGAAAGGGACTAGCTCTGTCATTACTCTCCATTCCACTAAAACCAATCAAAGCATTAGATTTATACATAAGAGCTTTTGAACTCTTACAGATTCACATAGATATGACTTTTTTTCCCCCTCTAAATCTTTCTGGAAGTTATAGCTCTAGTCTTGTTTGCTACATAGACTTTATAGAGACCCCCTGAGAACTGACTTCTTGAGTATAGGACATGCACAGATTCTTTCCTCCATCACCCTTCCAAAATATTAAATATACGTAAGTTTAAGTCAAAATTTGAAACCTTACAAACATGCTTTGCTTTGTTGTCAACTCATGAACAAATGTAGCTGTATTTGTGTTTGGGACTAGTTTGCACTGACAGTGCTTTAAGGACAAGTACTGGCAATACAAGTACTAAAGTAGGCATGGGTTTTGAGCATGCTGGTAGTTCTGAACTTCTACATCAGCATCTCTGAATTTCTATTTCAACCTCAGTTTGCTGTGAAATACCACATAGTTAAACTATAGTTATACTCACCTTGAGGTGAGTACTTGCCACCCCTTTTGTGTGTGTGAGTGTGACCATGCTTATTTAGTCTGGTCTGTGTAGTGTCTGGTATTCCTACAGCTTTATATAGCAATCTTTCCTCTGGATACAGAAAGAAGCCTAATGAAATTGCTTAAAATCTGGGGAAGGACTGTGTTCTTAGATCATGTCTGTTGCATTCTTTGTTTTGTTTTGTTTTTAATTCTGTTAAATATTATTACAAATATTCTGAAAATCTCAGTTCCTTGAGAATGGTGAAATGCTTGAAATTTAGTGGGTGAAATTTTTTGGGATCAGAGTTTCTTCTCTGAGAAGTCAGGCTTGTCTGGATCTTGTTTTTAAAGCTCTAGTTGTACAAAGTACTTTAAACTGTCAAAATTAGTATGGCTGTTTCAGGAGCTATTTGCTGCTCCACAGAGCCAGATGCTTGAGGAGCTTAAATGACAATGCAGTATTTCCTCTTAACATGAATATGCAGATTATTTCAGTTCATTAATGAATTTCCTTAGTTGTCCAGCTCTAACCATCACTATTTGTGGAAAACTAGTGATCGTTGGATAATACGTTTCTATTTAATAACTTTTTGAATGATAACCCTCTGATAGCTATCAATTTACATATGTCCCTTAGTACGCTTAATAACGAGAGTACAGGAACTTGCTGATATTTGGCAGGAATGTTAGAAATTCAGGTCCTGTAATAAAGAACCTGAAATTGATGCAGACTTAAATGATTCCCTCTTTCAAAGCAATGAAAATACAAACAGAAGTATTGGTAGGTGAGTTTTATTTTTTCTAATGAATTTCCATTTATTAACATTTTTTAAAAGACTAATAAACTAAAAACTTTTCCTCAAGTTGTAATGTAAAACATGATATTTCTTTAAATTCACATGTTCTGAAAGAATTGTAACCTTTGCACTGGTGCTAATGCCTCTGCCTCTGTGTTTACCTCCACTTAAATAGGAATCATAATGGTGGATGTTCGTATCACAAAGCTATGGTACTCATAACTTTGGATGTTCTTTTAAGCAGCTGCATTAGCTTTGAAGATGCTTTGCTTAAGGGTATTAGGTGATTTGATTGTGGGGGGAAAACTGCCTACGGATTTTTTTGACATAAAGAATGCTTTAAGATAGAAGTTTCTTGGATTATCTTCTGTGAAGCTCTTTGTAAAAGACTGCCATGGTTTTTGCTCTAAAGTAAATTTCTATGTGAATGTTTTGTGATACGAATCTTGTCTGTTCTTCGAAGTTTAAATACTATTCCTTTATTTTTAGGCAGTTGCACCTCTAAGGGAGAAAATCCGAGATCTAGAAAAAAGGTATGTGGTCTTTGCTTGGTTTGGGAATCAGTTTAAAAGCATATTTTATACTTTGTAACATTAAATTCTGTACCTTGTAGGCTAGAGATACGTATTTTGTATATGCCTTCAATACCTTTGGATTTTTGTCATATCTACGTTAGGATGGGCCCTTGAATGCCAAAGGACATTAATGCTTAGGGTAGTCAGGGCTGAATAATCCCATCAAAGTAACTGTGAGTACTAAATTCTTGTCAAGTTCAAATCCTGTGAAGGAATTTGCAGATTTTATTGCTGCCGGTGAACAGCTTACCATGGTTTAGTAAGACTAGTACAGGTATGTGCTGAAATTTATTGGTTTCAACTACAAGAAACTGGAGGTGTTTTACCTTATATTTCCCATGTTTTCCACGCTTACCATGGTTCAGCTACTGTACAACGATTTGCTTTTGAATCTTGTTCTGTGCACGTGTTTTGGATGAGCCCAACAGACTGATTTCTCTTGTAAAGGAATGTGATATCTTGAATTAAATTAGATAATACAATTGAGAAATGCAGACAAGCTTTTTGGTGAACCACAGATGGTAAATGTGGTAGATTTCTATGCTCTAGTTCCACCACTGCTTGTGCTGTTTGTGTCCACTCTGCACTATCATTTCCTCTCTCATGCCAGAGCCATTTGAATGCTGTTAGTAAACTGGATGGGGAAACTAGGATTTTCAGTCTCTCTTCACAAATAGGTCCCTCACACTCCATCTGTTTGCCTTTCAGCCAGATTAGTTCTCCGTTCTGGGGAAACTGACAGTTGTTGGCAGCAGGACACTGCTGCTTTTGACCAGCATGCTGTTTCATGGGTGGTACCGTCCATATCCCAAACAACCATCTGGCTGAGAATGGTGCATTACAAAGGGCCAGGCCCTTTGGATCTGGCCTTATCTAAGCCAGTGCCAGTAAGCCTGGATGGTTACATATGGCATACTGGTGGTTATCTGCAGCTTCATTTCAGTAAGAATGCTGATCTGATCACTTATCTCTTAATATAAGCATGGATTTCATGGGTCGAACTAAACAATTCATGCAGTGGTGAAATTATAGAGAAATGATTTTGTGTTCAGATTAAATTTTTGATGCACTGTCTCTGTTCAATTGACTTGGCTAATCTTTACTGACATCCCAGTATATCTTCAATTTCAGTTGTTAGTAATTCAGGTATTTCCTTCCCCCATTGCAGTAGGGGTACCCTGGTTGGCTTTTTTTTGCTTTTGTAATTGTTGCATTTTTCCAAATGAGCAATGGGTAAAACCATTAAGTTAAAGCTTTTGTCAGGAGCCATCTAAATGCTCATTTGAGTAGCATGTGCAGTGCATTAATGATTCTTGTTTCAAATGTCTAGCAAGTCACTAGCATTGAGCAGAAAGAATGACAATATATTTTACCTCTGCAGGAACTATCTGGGAGTTATATCTATAATAATAAATAATACTTATGTGTATAAAATTATATTATCTACTGATTCGACTGCATGTAAGATGTTGCTGGTACTAATTTTCAAATTTTGTATCTACTTGAAGAGGTGGTGTGCATCTATTCTCTAATAGATGCCTGAAGGCTGATCCTGCTTGCAAAACTTATTCTCTAGTGTCGATGTTTCTTTGCCTCATAAGCTGATTAAAATCTGAAAGCAAGCCATCTTCATGCATTTGGGAAGCAGGAAAGTCAAGAATTCCTTAATGCTAGTCTCATGACAAAAGGTTGTTTAACAATCTAAAGTTGGAAAGCTTTTATTAATGATTTGTACAGCAAAAAGCATTGCTAGGCCTGGTGTATTCATCAAAGCAAAACTTACACTTAAGCTGTTGCCAAAAGATGAGCATTCTGCTGGATCAGTTCCAGACTCCTGCCCCTGAGTCATTCCTGGTGTAACGGAAGGTGCAAGAATGGCTGGGACATTCCTTTGACAGCAGTGTGACTTCATGCCAGACTAATGTAACCTTGGCCTTAAAAATGGAGGGGACTAACTTTTATCTCGCATCCAGTTACTTGACACTTACCTTTTTAAAAAACTTGATAAACTTTCAAGGTGTTTTCAACTCTCATTATTGGTGGATTTGCCCTTCTGTCACTAGAAGGCTGTTTTACATGTCTGTTTTATGCTTATGCACTGCTGTTTCTCATTGTTTCACCTTAAATCAAGGAAATGAGGTTGCTGTTAGTGATCCCTGTAGTGCTGTGATACAAGGCAAGCATAGGTAGTTCCTTCTTTCAGTTTTTCTGTGTAGGTAATGTTGGAAGATTCTGCTGCATATTTCACCTATCAATGAAACTGAAAATGGCTTTAACTCTGGGATGACAAGTTGTCACAAATATGGAAGCACTGTGCTTTCTCTTAATTTCCATTGGGCCAATAGTTCAAGCTAGAACCAGAGGAGATGCTTCAGAATCAAAAAGTGTAGAGTCAGTTCAGTCAGAGTCTGTGAGTACGTGTAAATGTAATCTCAGTGTGAACTTCTGATGTAAATGTCTCCTGCTTGCTATATCCAATTATATCTCTAGCATGTGGGCTTCCTGGAGAAGAGTAACCACAGTTTGATTTCTATCAGGTGTCACGCTGGTATTTAGTAAAAGTAACACGAGCTATTGAAATATTGCTGGGACTAAAATGCTACTTAACTTTAAAACATAAAAAATCACACCTTCTTCACACCTTCATTTGGAGGTGTTTGTTGCCATATGTGGAGTCCATGCCAGCGAGGGGGAGAAAAAGGTAACAATTCTGTTACTGTGTCCATAAAAACCATTTAAGGTTCTGAGCATCCATTTTGAAATTAAGAGAGCACCTGAGATTCATAGATCGCATAATATTATTTTAGAATACTTTAGTTTGGATTAAATTATTCTAAAGGTTGTGCAAAAAAAAAAGTGAAAGCTTGTAGATCATTAAACATCAGTCTAGTCATTTTTGAGAAGAAGATTAAGATTAGCTTTCAGACTGAATAAGATCTCTTGTTTGGGAAAAAAAAAGGTTGAAGTATTTTAAAGAGTTTCATCAGTGTTCTGCTTGTAAACATTACATTGACTTCAAACAACTCTTCTTAAAGTTTCAGTGTAATCAGTGTGGTAAGTTAATAGAATTTACTTTGTTTTCCAGATTTTTTAGAAGGTTACTTGCTTTTTAAAACTTCAAAAAATAAAAATTGCTCATGTTTTAAGGTTGTATTCTCTTGTGATGTCTGGCTCTAGTCCTGTTCTCAACAGATAGAAGAAGCCAAGTGATTCATACTCGAAAATCACTTAAGCAGAAGTTTAAAAGCACTTGCAGATCAGGTTTTATATTTTTCACAGTGCTTTAACAAAACACAGGTAATTTCTCATGTTGGTCTAGATTCTTCTTTAGATAAAAAGAGTAAGCATGGCCTTACTTTGAGTATTGGGGATTGACAGAATAATGTTTCATAATTCGAAGAAGCAAATCTGAAAGTTACATGATTTTTCTTCTTTGTTTTGAATTGCTTTTTAGTTTCACCCAGAAATACCCACCGGTGAAATTTTTATCAGAAAAAGATCGTAAAAGAATCCTGGTAAGTCTGAACTTACTCAGGGGTTGTGCTTGGGAAATAAGAGTTTGGTGGAATGTAATCAGTCTTACAGAATTAATTAAAACCATGAGCAGGGTTAAAGTAAATTACTTCGGATGCTGTATGTGCTGTACAGGGTATAGGCTAGTGCTTGGCTTACCCTGTGTTGATGTTTTCAAACACAGCTTATGGATTTTAGACTTGGGCTCTGGTTTAGAGGTTTGACTTGATGATTAAGCTTCTGTTCTCTGCTTCTAACAACTTAGACCTGCATTACTAGTGTTCCCAGGTCGCTTAAACTTGCAGACTGGGAAACTTTAAGCACATCTTGGCAGAAAGCTTGTATGGTTGAATTGAACAAGTCATAAGGCCAGAAGAGCAGCTGCTCTGCAGCACTGTTAAGAAGGAGCAGTTAGACTGAGGGAGTGTGTATCTCTTCTCTGTTTCTGGTATTTTGAAGCATCACAGACATTTTAGGGTGGGAGAGGAGGACAGGTTTAGTCAGGACAAGGAATAGTCCAAGGCATCTTTAATTTCAGCAAATTGCTGTGGCATCAGCTTTACAGTTTTGTCTACGCTCTTGAAGTTAGCAGTGTCCTAAATTTTTTTTGTTTTCATCTGTCCTGGGCAAAAAATGAATGTCCTCATTTCTGAGAGGTAGTGGACGTATAGCTACTTAAGATATGTATTAAGAGCTGCTTCTGTAGTAGAGAGCAGAATCTACGACAAATCCCCACAGAAGTGCTCAAGTTTTGTGGTTTTGCCTTGACACTTCAAAATTTGGACAAAACACTGAAAAGATATAAGTAAAAACAAATGACTTTATTGCTATTGCAAAACTTCATAAAGAATGTGTTACTACATTTTATTAGTTTAATTTCATTTGTTCATGGCTTCCTGAAGGGGATAGGTTTGTAGGCTCCCAGATTCCATGTTGAAATTGGAAGGCGTAATGAGGAAAGTAACAGCCTTAATTCTGGGAAGTCCTAAATAGTGTGCTTATGCATGCAACTGTACCAATGTTAGATCAACGTCCTTTTTTTGGTATGATAAGGTGTTTACAAGAAAATTACCTATGTAAGCTGTTAATGGATTATGGAGCTCTTTACTATTTTTTAACTTTGCCACTTGAAGATACTGGATATTTTGTTGAAGTTCATTGCTTCAAGAGAGATGGTTAGTAGCTGGAATGGGAGTGTTTTCTGCAGACCTGCAGGTGAATAGCTGTTTGATCTCTGCATTTTGTAGAGATTAAATTATTAAAGAGGGAGCTGGCCAAAAGGATGAGTGAGTTGCATAGTCATTTCTTCTGTATTGCAGTTGGGAACTAGTTCAATGTGCACTCGCTGGCATTCACAAACCTGCTGCTCAAGTGAGCAGTCTCATTCATCTATAATGTTCGTGTCACTGTGTAGGAAAAAGTATTCTTCTGAATAGTTGAATTCAGCATGTAGAAGACTTGTGTAGACCTTCCATGGCACTTGAAAATTTGTCAGGAGTAAACAGAAAGAAGTGGTGAGCCAAGTGAAGCTTGGTAGATGATTTGATTCATATTTTGTTGATGCAATTTTTTTTCCCTAAACCATTCTAAATTCTTATTTTCCCTGAATGCACTCTCCAGCTGCAAACCTGCAGATATCCACAACACTGATGTGAGCAGGCAGCAGTTCTAGCAGTTCTTTGCTTATTCTGTATCTATTTGCAGATGATTGCTGGTAGCAGTGGTATCTCAGCTAACACTGGATACTCCAGCACTTTCTTTCAAAAGAGCTTAACTTCTTTGAACTTCGTCCTGGGGTGTGTGTTTTGTCTGCTTGCTCGCTTCTCTGAAGTGACTAGGCAAAAGGCTTTCCTAAGCAAGAGAAGGATTTCTGGTGATATAGATGAAAGTGTTGGCGTAGGCTCAGTGTGTTGTGTTTTTTTGTTTTGTTTTTCTGAATTGAATATGGTAGACCAGTAGAAACACAAAACAACAACAAAATTGATGCAATTGCCATATGGGACGCTAGATGTTTTAAATCTGATTGCAGAGAGCAATAATAAACCTGTCTAGGAAATATGCTAGTATTTAAGCACATCTACTGCAGGAAATTATTAGTATAGTTAGTGCCTTTCCATAGATGCTGAAGTTAAAAAGCCTACTGGCACTATTAAGTAATTAATTATATTTTTAAATAAAGTTTTATTAAAGAATGTTTATTTAAGCCCCAGGTGCTGCTATTTCAATTCTGATATGGAAATGATTCATGTACAGTATATGATTTTGGAGCTTAATGTCATTGTAATTTGCAGGAAGTCATATTTAGAAATGAAGTACATTAACCTTGCTTTTATAAGCAATTACAGGAAGGTTATGTTGAAAACTTCAGTGAAAAATCATCTTTTTAACGTAGCCTGAAGTAACAATAAAAATTAATTTATGTAGTTGTTTACTTTTCCAGGGGAAATTCAGCTCCTTTTCCAAGTAGTTCATTATCAATGCCTATGCAATTGGCATGTTAATAAAGCTAATACAGATTTATCACAAAAACAACTTACAGATATAAAGTAATTGTAAACTTCTTTCCAAACAAAATTGGTTTGTGCTTTTTTCCTTTTTTTTTAATTTTATTTTTTGCTTGCATATAACAGAAGAGTGCTGCTATGTGCAGTGTTTGGTTGGGTTAGGAGATGGGGAAGAAGACACCTTCAGCATGTTTTGCTACACTGAAGGCGTATAGCAAACATTGAATTTGTCTTGTCTGGAATGCTGGAAATAGAAGTAGCAGCAGGGAATTTTGTTGGGTCTCAATTGAAGGAATAGGTTCATAAACTCTACAGGAAACTTTGGTTCTGGTCACCACAAAAAAGCAAACCCCTTGGAATGTTCAACAAGGCTGCCGCTCACTCCCAAGACGGGATAAGCTTATGGCTATAAGTTTTCTGTGCATTTATTTTTCACTTAGTATGTGACACTACCTGGCAAAGGGTTGTTCTTGCTCAGTTACTGCCCTCTCTGTGCTCATAGCATTCTGCCAGAAACGTGTTCCTCCCTCCTGTCTGTTAGGGGTTTGTGGAAGCTCTGACTTCATTGCTTTGGTTTAAAAAGGGTTTCTCCTGAATCTTCTTTCTCCACCAGATTTGTCAAGGAACTGAATCACATACTGAATCTGGAAGCAAACCCAAAAGAATACCACATAGGCCAACTAAGTGGTTCTTTTATTAACTGGTCCATACAATGTCTTTAACACCAATAGCCATAAGTTTTTAATATGAAAAAAACAAGTGTGGGAAAACAAGAAGTAGAAGGCTGGGTTTTAGAGAAGAAAACAGATGTCAGTCTTTTTTTTTCCTTTTCAGTTTTTGTTAGCTTTCTATCTGCCTTTGTTTCTTTCCTGATTGTGAAATAAAAAAAAAAAAAATCTGCTCATCTGGCATTTTCAGCAGTGGATGGGGGAGCGGGCAGGATAAATATCTTCACTTTATACTAATCAAAGCTTAAGAACTTAAGGCATTTATATCATTATGTGCACAGTGCTTGGTCGTTGTAGCACACCATCCATGCGTTAGATTACTCTTTGACAGTGTCACTATGCCCTTTTATTTGGCTAGTTGTCACTGCAACTGAAGAATGGAAATGAACAGCTGAATCACCTTTTCAAAATGTAAATTTGATCATGTACTCGTATAATATAGCTGATGCTACATTAGGCTTTTATCTTCATTCTTTGAAAGTGTTTGTCTGTCACCTCTTTATGTATTCTTAAAATCAGCTTATGAAGTGCAGAGAAAGTGATTGCTTCCATAGATATGTCTGTTGGGATGTGTCATGCAACTTGGAGTCCTACTACGTGCAGTGTTGACTGCTTGAATACTCTGTTAGTGATTTTTGTTATTGTTTACTCTTAATGAGATACAGAAAGGGGGGAAAAATAAAGAACTTGATTACTTTAATATGGAACAAGAGTACTATATTTAAAATATTTTACTTCTGCTTATTTCTTTACAGTAAAACATAATAAAATTCCAAGACAGGCAAGTGTTGTATGTCTGACTAAGTGGTACAAGAGGCTGCAAACAGAATGATAGGATGTGCGTACACATCCTGTCATAATACGTTTGTGGATGCATTAGAACAGAAAAGGAATAGTTGTGGTTTTAGCAGCTGTTTCAGATGAGGTCTTCTTATTGAGGCCTTTCACCTCTGAGAGGTGAAAGAATTTGTAGTACTTAGAACACCCAACATGCCTTCTATTTAAACCAGACAGAAGCTGGATTTGACATTTCTAATATTATAGATCTTGCACAAAAATGGCATGGACTTTTTTTCTCAGGAATGAGAATAGCAGAGACCTCTCCTACCTTTTTGGGTCTTTTTAGATCTCTCTCTTGCATAAAAAGGGCACAATCCATTTTGAAGGAAAAAAAGCAAAATATTCTAATCTGAAAAAAGTGATTTTGTTGATGTGAATAGTTAACTAAACTCACAGGCTGACAGTGATGAAGCACGTCAAGCATCTCTTGAAATTCTAGATGCCCTAAATTATTGGGTAAAAAAAATTGAACATGGAAATGGAGTTGTTTCCCCTGGAGTAAGCAAGGATCTGAAAGCTACTGTTCTTTTGTTTTCATGCTGTAGACTTTGTCTGGTGTTTCTGTAAAAAGAAAAAGAAATTTATACCAACTGTCCTAACGCAGATAACTGGAGGAGCAGGGTTTGTGGGTTCTCATCTTACTGACAAACTAATGATGGATGGCCATGAGGTTACAGTTGTGGACAACTTCTTTACGGGCAGGAAAAGAAATGTGGAGCACTGGATTGGTCATGAGAACTTCGAACTGATAAATCATGATGTCGTTGAGCCGCTGTACATTGAAGGTGAGTAGTTTCTACCTTGGTATTTGCTCTTGGATGTGCTCTATGCTGATAAGTGTGTCTGTAAAGAAATGAACTTTGGGCACTGACTTCTGGATTGATCTGTTACCTGTATACTTTATTATTAGCCTAGTTTCTGTGACCAGTGTGGGGTGAGAGGTTAAGAACACTTGTCTGTGAAATCAGTTCTTCTTTTCTGATTGAATGGGAGGAGGAAGTTGTTAATATCTCCTTCACATGACTGATTTTACAAGAAGACAAGATGTCAAAAGGTCAGTCTGTCTGTCCCATCCATTGCCCCATGTCCCTGTGTGCATGAACATGCTTACACAAAGAGAATCTGGAGTCTGTGTCATGAGCTGAGAAGCTTAATTCAGGAGTGTAGTTACTGTGGACTGCATACATCTGCAACCGTGAATGGTCAGTTGAGAGGAACATCAGCTCATTTACGGAGCAAGTCGACTTGCGTTTATTAGTTGCCTTACATTTCTTCTGTGGAAAATAGTGCTCCTAGTTTAGGTATGAGCATTCCACAGCTTGTGGAATAGGAAAATGACAGCATTGAATTCCTGCAGTTTTCAACAAAAAATGAAAAAACATGATGCTTCAACGATGTAGAAGTAACTCAGTGTCTAAACTTATTATAAGCCTCAAACTGTTATGCCAAATTGTAAGACGACATTAACACAGCAGTATTTAAAAGAGGTACATTAGTAGTCTTCTTTGGGAATATATCAATGTATAGTGAGTCAATGAAAAAGTTACTGTAATTCTATTGGAGTTCTGGTGATTTTTCTCCTTTCCTTTAGACTTCCGTAGCAATGTAATTGTTTCATTTGTTAAAACAATGGATCTGAGGCTGTTTTTTTCCTCCATTTATTACTTATGCTGTAGTCTAATGGGTCAAATTTCACAGGAAAAACCTCTAGTAATTGCATCTCTTGTGCTATTGCTTGTCATGAATTCCTGACAACACTACTGAAACAGTTCTGCAAACGTGTTACTTCTCTGTTCTGATAATGCATTGGTTCAGTTACTGTCTATTACTTTATTTCAAACTTTTGTTTCCATTGGTGGGATAATAGAACTGGGATATTATTGGCTCCAGGTGCTGGTAGCTAATACCTCAGCCAGATCGCGGCTTTCCTAATTCCCCTACGTTACTTTCTTCCTAACTGATTACACTCAAGAACTTTTCAGAGAATTATCTTCTGATGCTCAATTACTGGGCACTAATGAATGTGAATTCTGAGATCCTTTTGCTACACATCCCATTCTTTGTGTAATAAAGACTCATTAATTCTTCATGTTACAGTGTTAACGTTGTAACATTATTCAGTAGGCAGTTTATTGAATTACTTCTCATCCTCCAACAACATAAATTAAACCTAGTGTGGCTAAATATTAAAATAAAATTGGCTAAAAAATAAGAAAAAATTAACTTCAATATGTCAGTATAGCAACTTGATGATTTTTTGTTCAAGTTTAAAAACAGTGCAGGGTTTGGTGTCCAGCATAGGAAAGAAGGGGAAAAAAGTTGAGGAAATGAGGAATAGTTATTGTAACAGATTTAAAAAGTCATCTTTTTTTATTCTACATATGGATAAATACCTCTTATTTTAGTCCCTGGTAGTCCTTCTCACTTGGAAATAGAAATTGGAAGGAGTGAGAAGTCTTGAAGGTTTTCAGCCAAGGAAATCCTATATATATGCTGTCCTGTTTGAACAAGTTCATATACGGATGTTTAACACTTGAATTCCAGAAAAAGTAATTGGTACTTTATTTTGGAAGAAGACCTCATTTCTGATCTAGACAGAACAATGTCTATGCTCTTGACATGGAAAGTGAATTTAGTGTCAAGATGTGTAGCTTTCATTAAATCTCTTCATGAATTATTTAGTTTCATAGTGATGCTAATGTAGTATCTGCAAGTAATTATCTCTGATCCATGACACATGAGGTGGCACTCGGCTGGCCAGACAGAGTGGTAAACCACCAAGATACATGTTTCATTTCTTAGCCCTGTGATAACTATTGTTAACTGTAGTGCTGAATGACTTTGTCTTCCTCCAGTAGAATTTTTGTTGCTGTAGGGTTTGGGGAAGGTATCAGTAGAGAACTCACAAGGACCGTGTAGCTTTCACTTGACCTTTTCAAAGAGAAATTCAAAGGTGGTTAATTCTGTAATGAAAGTAGTTTATGAATCTCGAAAGGTAGGAAATAATCAAAATGTGAAAAGAAAATTTGTAAAGCTTTGCATAATTATGTGAACACTTTTTTTTATTGTACTTGAGTTGTGCGTTCATGAAGTACCTGGGATTTTTAAAGAGATTTTCTTTCCAGCCTAACTGTTATGTCAAGGTTTAAAAGGTTAAATCCACTAATAAACTTTTTTTTCTTTTAGTCCAAGATGACAACTGTCTTTTCTAAAGGGTTACGTATAAAGAAAGGAATCTTTTCTGTTATACTGAAGGAGAAAAGTATAGAAATCCACCTTTGTTTAATTTTTTACCTCTTATTTTTTACATTATTTAATATTACAGGTTTCACAAGATGTTTACTTGAGAGCACTGTGGATCGTGTTCCTATAAAATTTAGTGTAAGGAGACATAGCTGTTAGTTGGAGAACAGAAGAGAATGAATGCATAAGCTGGTATTACTGTGATCTATCCCACGTCTTGGTAACAGATAGAATTGTATTAATAACTACCAAATGAAATTTTAAATGTATATAGGACAGAAATAATGTACTTAATTAGTTTACTCGGGGACTTGAGGATTAGTGCTGTCTTGTTCATACTCATCTTTGCACTAGGGTTGACTGTGTGTCTGCAGAAAAAAAGATTGTAATTTTTAAATTATTTCACTCATCCTCTGAAGTATGTATTTCTGCTGTGAAATATCATTTTACTTGCATAAATGGGGCGGATGCAGCTGATTTCAACATGGAGTTAAAAGATACTAGTCCTACCATAAACTTGGGCATCTAAAAGCAATTGGTATTTCTGTCCTCATCATTAAGGTCTGTTTATCTGATTTTTAGCTATAGGAATTGAATAAGAAAACATCAGACAGGAATCCATAGCCCATATCCTTCTCCCACTGGCTTTTCTTCTTCCTGTTTCCTCAGCAGCCTTTGGAAGCATTAAAACAAGCATACAAACAACTTTCTACAGCTAACTAAAAATGTTCTCCTTTGACAGAATAGGGCTGGGCAGTTAGTTACGGGACTTCCATGCTTTTGAAGTGACGTTTTCCCTCAACAATTTCACCAAAACCTGTTGAAAAAAATTAGAAAGGGTAGTGAAGGAATAAGGTGGAGAGAAATAGCATCAAACTCAGGTGAGAGTTCAAGTCTTGTGGTGGCTTTAGTTGCCACTTGGTTTCGTTTATCTGAGCCACCTCATTGGAAGCAACGTGCATGCTGCTGAGAGCGGCAGTGAACGGCTTCTCTGGGTGTTTTTCATAAGCTTTCAGTCTACACTTCTTTGGTACTGCGATGGTACTGCGCTGCAGGGAAGGGATGCTTATGTTCTGAGATATGACTTGAGACGTTCATGGATTTTGTTTGTATTCAGGGGGTACTGCGTGTGGTGGACAGCATCCTAAAAACATCAATAGCATTAGCAGTGTGTGTAGGGCTTTGAATCAAGCCTCAAGTGGGAGCTTGCTGCCCCCAGCACTTGCTGGGTCAAGCCATCTCTGGTTATTATTCTTGTTACTACTGGAGGCTGCATGCTCTGGAAGGCTCTGTTTTGGTACTGCACTGGGTTTGCTAGTGAATGGAAATATTTTTTATTGACAGAAGAGTAAATAGCTCTACTACATGAAGTTGTATTTTTCTCTACTTCTTAGTGTGAGAATAAGTCTTCACTGTTGTGACTACATCTGCCAAAATGCCATCCCTCTAGTTCTCTGGGCTGTTTTGCCATCTTGTAGGCAGCTGATCACCTGTAGATATTAAAGTACATTGACCAAAAAAAAAAAAAACATGGCAACATAAACATATTTGGGGGTTGGAATTAGATGATCTTTGAGGTCTCTTACAACCTAAGCCATTCTATGATTCTATAAGAACTGAATATATTTTGTGGCACCTGCTTGAAAAAACTGACTGCTTTAGTGCTGACTCCTCTTTAAACAAATAAACCTTTCCTTTTGTAACACAAAAGGACTGACTTACCTTTTATCCATCCTCCATTCTAATTCTTACTTCTTGACTACTTTTCTTGGATGACCTTGGTAGGGGACTTATTTTTCTTTCTTAAGCATCACTATCTCTCACTTGATCATAATATTGTTGGCATTTGCTTATCCATGTTCTCTCTCTTTTAAGTAGTACTAACTGTGATTCGTGTTACAAAGAAGACAGAAAGACACTTTCATATTTACATTAGCTGTATTATGAAAAGCTTGCTGACTGAGGTTTGTTGAATATTGGATACTGTTGGTATGAACGAGTCCAGTTTTTATTTCTTTGTTTGTATTATAATTGACCTCTCACCCCTGTAATATTTCCAAGCTTGTGTTCTTATTTTCAGCAGTGAAATTTGCAGCCTGCTGTAGTGAAGCTGGTCCCAGGTTTAGGAGATTTGCCTAAGATTTCCATCATTATCTATGTTAATCACGTACTAATGTACTCTAAATGTAATGTAATCTAAAATCCTATGTTATCCGTAGTACAGCATAGAACACTTGTGGAACAAATGCAGTGGATAGTGGAAAATGGAAAAAATTAAATGTCCGTATCTTGGCATGTCCCTCACTGTGTAACTACTAAAATACAAATGTGATACTAATTCCGATAATATTTCACTGACAAGTGGCTTACAAAAAAAAAAAAAAATTCCCCAGAATTTCCTCATAGTATTAAAAAATGTTTCTGCCGTGTTTGTTTGGGATTCCGTGTGGGAAAAAAATATATATTCTGAAGTTGGTAGTCACTTAAAAACTTGAGAATAAGAAAATAATGCATTCACTTTTGCAGCTTTTTAATGTTACTGAAGTACTCATTGCTAAAATTTGTGCAAGTGAAAAATCTCAACAGACTTCTGTTTTTTGTGTCAACAGTGTTGATATGCATTATACGTTAGCTATTGTTTTACTAAAAATTAAGTCTTGATGTGGTACAACAGGTTTGCAAACACATCAGCTGTAAGTAGCAACATATGAATTGCTGAGTTCCAATGTAAGGAAATGCAGAAAGAAGTACTTGTATCTCAACTCTAATGCTTTCTCATTTAATATATCACATGGAAAAATAATGTTTTCTCCCCTCTCTGGATTTCTGTAGTGGACCAGATCTATCATCTAGCATCTCCTGCTTCTCCTCCCAATTACATGTATAATCCTATAAAGACACTAAAGACCAACACTATTGGGACATTAAACATGCTGGGTAAGTGGAAATCTTTTTTCTTCTTACTTAACATTGTTACATTAATATAACCTGTACATCTGTATTAGGGGGAGGATGAAACACATGAGTCAAACATGGTAAAAAAATTGCTTGTTTAAGAAAAAAATAATCCCCTCTTTGAAGACTTTTGTGCTTTTCCTTTAAATGTATCTGCAAATGAATTCATGGTCTGAATTTTTGGGTAGACCTGTGTGGTGCCAGGAGTTGGACTCGATGATCCTTATGGGTCCCTTCCAACTCGAGATATTCTGTGATTCTACAAACCCTGACAACAAGCAAGCTCAGCTAGCAAAGCAACAGAACTTCATGCCTGTAACTTGGCTATGGAGTAATACCTGCGCCATAATTATAGAAAGTGCAGTTAAGAGCGTGGGATTTTTATGGTGAAGTTATGCCAGTGACTGCACTTCTCACCTTGGTTACTGCAGAACAATCCCATATTGGCCATGAGTGACTGGGCCTTTCTACCACAGCAAAGTCTGAACTAGATGGAACTAAGCTTGGTCTGTAAACCCCAAACTTAAGAGCACTTCTCCCTCTTGTGCACTCACTCCTTGGCTAGCAAATACTGAAAGGACATTCATTATCTAGCTTCATACTAGATAATTGCAAGGCAAAACTTTCAGCTTTCTCTGTTGGTTTTGACGCTGGGAATGGGCCTGTAAAAAGAAGGCATCAAGCCTTTGCTACTTTTTCCTCCCATCTTTAGTCTATTTGGCATGTGTTGCAACTTGAACTGGCTGTCAGTGATCCTGAGAGTGAGACAAAAAAGACTGCTGGGCCCTAGCCCATCTCACATTTGATATGCTAGTGGGTACAGTTAAAATAATTAAATGATTTAGATGCGATGTGGTATTGGACAGTTGTACAGCATAGATGAAAGATATCTTTGATTGGCCATGCCAACTTGAAGGCCATAAGGGCATTGAAATGGAAGGCAGAGTAATCTGAATAGCTGGGTAAGATCACCCAGGATGTTTAATGGAGCAGTAATTATTAAAAAAAAAAAATAGAGGGAAACTGATAGTATTTGTTCTATAACATGTTATTCTGTGTAAAATTCTTTATGTAGCCTAACTTTCAATTTCATTAATCATGATACAGTATGTTATTTCTAGATTCTGATTTCATATTTGGAATGGTTTATGTTTCCTTGGCCTTTATTTAGGTGTGATATACTAAGTTCTTAGGTCTTAGCTTGGTGTAACATTTAGTTAACCAGAACTGAATGCATCACATGTGGATGTTTTGCTGTTTCTCAAGCCTCCTAGCTTGAGACTGGGAGCTGCAGATGTGATTTACAGCTAGATTTATCTAGTGAGATAAATTGAATTCTCTTTAAAAACAGTGCAAATTGGGATCACAATAAAGCAGTTAACATGACTGAAGGATTCCTGTGCTTGCTCAAATTATGTTCTTTTTTCCCTGTTTCCCAAAATCTAGGATTAGCCAAACGTGTTGGAGCACGGCTGCTACTGGCCTCTACGTCAGAGGTGTATGGAGGTAAGAAAGATAAAAAAAATATTTCAAGCTCTTGAGATGCAAATACTAAAAGGCATTTACAGACCTTTTGATGAATGATAGATATTTATCGCTGTCTTAGCTTCAATTCTTCATCAGATGTACTTATCAGTTTAAAATGTAGGCATTAGTACTTGCTTTAAATATCTCTAGTAAGAGCAGTAGAGGAAGGCTTGGACTTTTGTTTGCAATTTTCCTGTGTCTTTGTTTATGGCTATTTTTCAAAGGGGCTAGTAGGGGAATTTTGAGTGTTGAACCCTAATTAAGATCCAGGTGCCACAATGAAAACTTGTGAAGAAAGATAGTTCAGTAGCAAACCTGCATTTCTTTTCCCAGTGTACTTACAAATTATATTCTTATGATTCAGCAATAGCCCTACTGCAAAAGACAAGGGCATAAACTCCAATCTGAGAAAACAATGATTGTGCACGCATGCTATTGCAGTGTTTCTTAAAATTTAATATTCACCAATGGTATCATATCTCTTCTTCCTTTTGCTATCACTAAGAAGTAAAGTAGTGAGAGAATTACCAATAGAACTGCTAGTTGGATGCAACAAAAATCTTTGATAATTTCTTGCACTGTACAACAGACTGTATGCCTAACAGAGAAACTTCTGCTCTTGTGAACTCCTGCTTAATGGCTAATAACAGTGTTGCAAGGGTAATGGAGTTACACAAGCACAGGCACCTGCTCAGCATTAGTAGTTGTGACTTTAAAAAATAGCCAAGCAAACAAAAAGTACTCATCTCTGTAACAAGATGCAAAGATGCAGTGCAGATTTTGGGGGAAAAAAGAGCAGAAGGACGAAGAACATACCTCAAGGTGTACACTTTTGGTGGAATAACTTAAGAAGAATCAAAGCATATACCCAAGCAAGAAATCAGAACTGAAGAGGATCAGAACTGACCATCATTGTTTGAGTTTTCTTTTTGACAAAATGGCCTCCAACACTTGAAAGTTCAGTCGTAATGCATGCAAACTTCAAACCCAGTAAAAAGGGTAAGTCAGTATAGATAGCAAAGTGGGGAAATGGAACAGTGATTGTATTGTTTCAAACATGCAGAGCCTACAGGCAGACAACGTGCTGGGAGCCTCCCAGGGCATACTTGGTAGTTGTTTTTTTGTAACTGACTCCTACACTGGATCTGACCAGAGGATTGTCTAGCCTGATTGTGGCCAGTGATGGCTAGTAAAAAAGTGCTTAGGATAAATTAGAAGAAACAGCATGTACACTGTGATATATTACTCTACTCTTTCTTCAGGAAATGCAGTATTTCTCCATCTTGCCAATTTTTATTTTTTTGTGTTTTCTCTTATTTTATAAAACTTGAAGTTGCTTTGCTTTATTTCCAAATACAGTAAAAAATTCTCTGTATAACCTATAATGTTTTTGTGGAATTCTCTAGGGTTGTATTTGTGTCTTTGAGGTAGGTAAACTTTGCACAGAAGAGTTAAATTTAACCCTTTGTTCTCATTCTTCTATCAGAAAGCACAGGGCTCTTGTTTGCTTACACTTGGTTATCTTACTAGAGTCTTACATGTTCTGTAATTGTCATTTTTCATGATTCTAGCGAATATGCTTTTAATGAGTTATGTTGAAACTTATTTTTTTAATGCATAGTTCAGAGAGAATCTGTTAAACTGTCTAACATCAGTGATCCACCAGAAGATTCATATAATCACCTTTTTAAGAGAAGATCATTTAAGGTGTTTCTTCCTCCATAGATCCTGAAGTTCACCCTCAAAATGAGGATTACTGGGGCCACGTGAATCCAATAGGTCCAAGAGCCTGCTACGATGAAGGAAAGCGTGTTGCAGAGACCATGTGCTATGCGTACATGAAGCAGGTATTAAATTTGTATCAGATTTGGAGGGTTTTCTACAATAATGAAGACCAAATGTATGGCAAAACTGCAGTATGTATATTTAGAGGTAGGAGAGCAAAAGAAAATGTCTTGAATAGGAATGTTCATCCTGTGGATGCAAAATCTTTTTTCTTTAACGCAGTTTTATTGTTTCCATATTCTGTTATTTCAAATGAGCAGTGTTCTTCAAGAAAATGTGCTTTAGTCTTCTTGATAGACTTATTATGTCTCTCAATGTAATAGTTTTTAGACAGATTAAACTAAGATGACCTTACTAATTTGGGAGCCAGATAAGAATTGCTCCAAGTTGGTCTTGTGCTGAAATGCTTTGCTGAATAGGGCAGTTACTGATAAACGTGGGACGTTTAGTGAGCATAATTGAAATCAGAATGTATGGGTAAAAATGAGGAAGTTCTTTAATGGGTACACATATAAGAGCAATATATTCTAAATTGCTTTAGAAATGCCTTAAAAATAGGTAGGTATTAATATAGCCCTTAATGAAAGATATGAATACTTAGTTATGTAAGATATTTTTTCAGCCAAATACAGTAACATGGGGATTAAAATGGAGTTAAAAATATATTTTTGAAAAGACACATGGCAATTTCCCTAGGTTTTATAATCAACAAGTAGAAACTCCTAGCTAACTATCCCAGCATTGACTCTTTCCATGCATGTGAATCTTAAATAATAGCTATTCTACTGCTCTCTGGGAGACTATTCAATTAGAAAATGTGGCACATTAAAGAAAACTGTACCTGTGTTTCATGGTGTTTACAGCTTTAATATACGAAAAGTAAAAATCAATCAAACATACTATATTCTTTAGAATTCTAAACCTTTAATTAAGAAAATTGTAAGTGCTGTTTAAAAAGAAAAAACACCTTGAAAACAAAATTAAACTGAATTAAACTTAAAGTGAAGAATTTAAGGGTGGTATTTTAGTACAGAGGATGTAGCAATTTTCACTTCACTCTTCAGCCAGACAAAACGAAATTCTTACAGTTCATGTCTACTTTCTTCTCTTTTAAATCATTAAACATTTTAAAATATTAAATCAAAGTACAATGTGGTTGTACTGCTTGTGTTCAGAATGATGTCTTCTATATTTCACTGTAGAAAAAATGTTCCTCATGGGCTTGGAAATAATGGGTATTACAGTTTTTAACAAGAAATTCTTGTTCTGTAGGGTACTGAATTTTCTGCGAGTTTGTGGTACACACTGCAGTATTCTTTTAGAAGGGCAATACTGTAGGTCATTTATAAAACCATGGGCCTTGCATCTTAAAGCCACAGGATGAGTAATGATATTATCCCAAAAGTTCTATGCAGGATTCAAAAAGAGTTATAAAGGTTTGTAAAGTGGAACTACTGTGCACACATACATGAATTGAAAACTCATGACAGAAGTTCTCTATCCTGTGGGTAGCTCTGTGAGATATACCTTGTATTTTATTATAGATTAGGAGTCTGCCCAAGCTTGTCACACCTGCTGAATATTCTGAAATACTTTTGATTTTTTTAAGATTTTTTTTTTTAGTGGAAAGGTCTGACTTCTACTATGAAAATGAGAATTCTGCTTTTTGGGGGGAGGGGTGTAAGGTAGGAGTGTCCTAGCACAAAACAATCATATTTACAGGATTTCAAGATGGGGAATGAGGCTGGGGGAAGTTTAAACACATTATATTGCAGTGTGAATTTTGTGCTTTGTTCAGGAGTTGTCATTCAGTGTGCATTTAACTTTTTATAAAAATACGGTTAGAATTATGGATCTGCCTAGAAGTCCAAAATTCATGAATGCTCCAACTCTGTGACTTAAATACTAGTCAGAATCTGACACTATATGCATGGCAGGAATCTGGTACATTTGCTTAAACATGTTTTAAATACAAACTCGTACCATTTTAAATACTTAGCATACTAAGGGTGTTTTGTGAACTATATTTAATATCTCTTCTTATACTATTCATATGGTAGGCAATTCTCCAGGTCTGAAGCTGTACTTCAGCTCACTGTGGAGTGGTGCAGGAAAATTTTAATAATCTTTCATTTATTTCATCCTTTTTTTTTTTGCATATCGACTGCAACTTACAAGCTTCAAGTGGACTTAGCTTACAAGATATGATGATAGTTTCCAAATTGCCTTAGAATAATTTTTCTAAGTTTTTCTCTAATTAAGAATTCCGTCAAATGCCCTCCTCAGTGTATAGGGTGAACTGAGTTATGATAACCAAATATTAAGTATTACCTTCTTTAAATGGACAAGGGTTGTGGTCTGCTTGATAGAATAATCAGGACTGAGAAGATTCAAGAAAAAAAAAGGCAAACTAGAGGTAAAGTTTATTTTAGTAATGTGGGAGGATAACGCACACAAACTGATGCTGAAATCAGTTAATTATAGAAATGCATTGCAGTTGCAACCCTAGGGTGATTTCCTGTTGTATATTGAGTTGCACTTTTTTCCCTAATCTTTAATTCACAAAGTGAGTTGGTTTTAGTAATCATAAAAAGCCTTGATGTGAAATGTAGGGGTAATGAAAACTGTTGATAGAATTACAACTGAAAAGGCAATCAACAGTGAAGAACCATGTAGTTATTGAGTAATCAGGTAGAAAACAAATAGCTACGTTGGAATAAAGCAGGTCTCTTCTAAATGTTTTTTGGGAGTTTATCCTACATTCTCTAATTATTGTTGGCTGTTTTCTTTCCTTGATACTCATTACAGATTTATTTTTTAACCATTCAGCATTCTTTATTTATGTTGCTATATGAAGTTTGCTAGGAGTTTGCCTAAGAAAAAATGCAGAATTGATGCTTTTTGTGGAAGGATGGAGTTGGACTTATAGGAACTTGTGGTTCTGTGAGTGAGGGGAGAAGAGAACCATAGATTCATTATGGTTGGAAGAGACCTTCAGGATCATCTCGTCCAACCATCACCCCACTACCAATGTCACCCACTGAACCATGTCCCTAAGCACCACATCCAACCTTTCTTTGAACACCCCCAGGGACGGTGATGCCACCACCTCCCTGGGCAACCTGTCCCAACGCCTGACTGCTCTTTCTGAGAAGAAATGTCTCCTAATAGTTTGAATTGTTGAAGAGTAGTGGTCTTTGTTCAATCCTTTCATTGCTGAAGACTAGGGGCATGATGTTCCCCTTTTTTCAGTCCTCAGGGACTTTACCCAACTGCCAGGACTTTTCAGCTGTGATGGAGAGAGGCTTGGCAACTCTGTCAGCCAGTTCACTTGGGACCCTGGGATTCATGTCGTCAGGTCCCATAGACTTGTACCTGTTCAGATTCATCAGGTGGTCTCGAACCTGCTCTTCACTTACAGTTGGTGGGACTTTGATCCCCCAGCCTCTGTCTACGGATTCAGGGAATTGAAAGACTTGGGAAGCCAGTCTGCCAGTGCAGACGGAGGCAAATAAGTTGTTGAGTACCTCAGCCTTCTCCATGTCTGTCGTTACCAATTACTCAGCTATAGAAACTCACTCCTAATCTAAGAAATTAGCCACCCATAATCGCTTACACACTACTATTTTCACCCCTCAGTCTATTTTCACAGATGTTAAAGGTGCATGGTGGCCCCCAGGGGTGACTCCTGTGACCCCAGCGCAGCAGCACAAAGGAAGCTGGATCCTCTCTTGTCCTCTTCCTCAAGGCTCTGCCATGTGTTGCCCAAGTGATGGGGGATGGGAAAGAAGCACTCACACAACCCCTGAGAATTGTCAAGAGTTGTTTATTGCTGGGACATCTTGCAGGCAAGCCTGCGGGATGTCCGTGAGATTTGGGGGCTCCAAGCTAATGTCTGGGATGGGGCCTGAGCAATGAGTAGGGAGCTAGCCAGGCACTCCTGTGATACTATTTGTGCTTTCTGATGGCACAGAGTGAAGACATGCCAGGATAGTCCCAGATCTGTTCTGGCTGCGATGAATCCACTTCCATTGCCTCCTCCACATCTTCTGGTGGATCCAGCTCCATGGGCTCCACAGTGTTGGGCAGTAGGATGAGCCAGTCTTTGCCCAGGACTGCCCAAACAGGATGCCTTCTATTTGGCATGTTTTCAGGCGAGGGTGCCGAACCAGGGGGTTGACCTGTTCCACCCTCAGGTCCCATGACACTGTTGGCTTGATTTTCACACCTGCGGTGCCAATGATATTGCTTGTATGTGTCTGTGGGCTGCGCACCAGACGTCCCTCGAGCACTGGTGTATCTTGTGCTGCTGGCGCTATCTCTCTGCCCATGACACGTTTCCTTGTCAGCTGCCTTCTTGGTGCTGCTCTGGACGGAATGGCTGTCCTCGCAAACCAAGCAGAGCCGCTTCTCGCCTTGCTGCCTCTAGTCTCCTTTCTGCCGCGTACACCGGCTGTCAGAGGGCCTAATAGCTCAGCGAGTGGCGGGCCAGTGGCAGGGGGGCCTGTTTTATAGGGCCCACGAGGAGTGGTGGCCACTGTGACTTCAGCAAGCCTCTGTGATGGAGTGGCGCACACGTGGCCAAAGGCAGCTGTGTTGGGGGCAGCCTGGAAGATGCCCTTATGTAGTAAAAGGAGGAGGGTTGTGGGGTCTGAGGCCCCCTTTTCTGGTGCTGGCTCCCCTGGGCCATTTGGCATGCCAGATAGAAAGGCTGCCCCTCAGCCACAGAAAGAGAAATCATTGCATATCATCAGGTCCATAGTTAAAAGCCCAGATAATAGTACTTTAATACTATAGATGATGGTTACTGTTGGTTGTATGTTAGGCCAAAACTGAACTGTATTGATAATTAATATCATGGATATCTTTACCTTTTTAGAAGCCATGCAGAAGAGTTTCACATGCAGGAATACTAGTGAGGCAAAGGTTGCAGCAATAGTCTATAAGATGATACAGGCAATCAGCCACCTCAGGCACTGCCTCTAGGAAAGAAGGAAATGTAGGCAAGAAGAGGTGAAATGCTACAGCTATTCTCAATACTGATGGGCCCCTGAAGTGCAGGTGTCATCACTACAGCTAGTGTCCTGATATTCTATACCAAGTCGATGAAATTCATAAAGAAAAAAAAATCTACAATTCCTTTCCTTTGTAAAGTTTGAGAGGTCACACACTCACAGTTGCGTTAATATTGTCAATAAGCGCAGCAGTTCCTTTGAAAATTTCAAGTACTGTTAGTTGGTTGCCTTTATCTTCTTTATTAACTGACTACATTTTGAGAGAGGAAACAGTGCTGCTTTCAACCATTGTAACTGAGTGATTCACAAATAGGGTTTTATACTTTGGAAAAGAGAAACCACAGAAAATCATAACTTTCCTGTGCTCCGATGAAGTCAAGTATTGGAAGCTAATACTTTAGAGATTAATTAATGCTAAGATTTTGTTGTTTGTTATGTCACCATCTTACATTCCTTCTGGTCATCCTTTATGAACATCCTTTGAGGGGAGGGGAGGTGAAAAGGGGAGAAGAACCATGTCATGGCTGAAGCAGTCTCATAAAGATGCAGCCTGGCCTCTCATGGGATCATTAGTAGTAGGGAATCCCTCTGTAAACAGAGTTTCATTGTTAGAATATGTTTCTAAATCATATTAGTCCATCTGAGTTGTCAGAACTTTGTTATACAAACAATGTGTATACAATAGGAGTTTTTTTTCTGTCACTGCAACAACACCATTTTTCCAGATTACATGAAAATAAAGCAGGAAAAAAACTGTCTGGTTTTCTTGCTCCTATTCATGCAAAATGGCTTTGATAGTGTTGTAGTATCTTTATTGTTTGTATGTGCTCTTTGCTGTTAACAATTACAAAATAATTTTTTGCCATAGACAAGGTCAAAGCCATGGACTAAACAAATACAAAGCAGTTTCCTAAGAAAAGTCTGAATGCTTTTTGTGGTCTCTGTGCTCAAAGTTTGTGTTTTTTTCCTTTCCCTTCCCTGCTGTGCTGTAAGAAGTCCCATTTTCTGATTTCCTTCAGGTAATTGGAGAACTTAGTCCTTTGTTCCTGCTATTGTTGCACTGTTGTGCAAACTGAACTTTGAAGTCAGGAAAACTTTAAGCTTTTTATTATTATTTATTTTTATAGACCTATTCACATCAATAGGTTTAGTGAGCGTTTGAATAAGAATAGATCCATAGCAGCATTCATCTTTTGATGCAAACTGTGTTGTTTCTGATGTTTTTCTTCAATTTGGTACACCTCTTTTTTTTTCCTTTAAGATGCGTCTTCCTCATTCAGTCACCATTGTTCTGAAACCATGGACAAGGCATGCCATTGCCTTCTACCTGTAACTGTCCTTGTCATGCTAATTCCAGAACTCTCCATCACGCAGAAGACTAAAATTGTTTGGAATATGTACTGTTACTTGTTTGCAGGTATTTCTGACCCTTACTGGAAACTGTGTTAAAGCTCTCATTCACTAGATTTTATTTCACTGTTTGTTAAGTGTTTCTTTACGTTCCAAAGCCATGCTGTTCAGTAAAATACTAAAGTTAAAATTCCTGTCTGAAGGGGATATGCTAGTAATTCAGGCATAAATGTACTTAAATGGGTATACATCTCTTCCCAGTGGCAATATCTCCCATCCAAATGTTGTTAGAACAGACCTGTGTCTATGTTGTCCATGTACACTACATACAAAAGGTACGCAAGCTAAGGCAAACGCTAAAATGTATCAGGGAAATAAAAAATAATGATATGAAGAGACCTTGAAGTGATGCAATAACTTCTCTAGTCTGGGAAGTGATTTATAAGCATGGTAATATTCAACCGTACTAAAGGTGTGCCCTGGTTGTGTTTGAGTCAGATGATTGTGATTGCCCTTCCTCACTCATCTAGGAGCTTACCATTTATTAAATTCAGATGTCGGCATCAGGATACGTTTGCAAAACAGTTCAAAAATCTTGCTGTTACCTAGGAACAATCCTCTTTTTGTTTATGCGGTAGGCAAAAATATAAATATATATATAAGATAGCTTAGAAGTTAAAAAAACACATCCTGGATGAACCGTGGTGAACTCTCTCAGTTACTGTGCTGTGATTACAGTTCAAGTCTTGGGGAAAAAAAAAAAAAAAGTTATTTAAAGATCTTTGAAACACATGAGAGAGAATATGCATTGCTAAGAAAGTGACTAATAAAACAAGGGATGCAAGCAGCAATTTTCATAATCTTAGCCGAAATATTGGTATAGACTTCTGTCAGGTCGCAGTGTTATTCGTGCAACTTTCTAGGCTTCCCTGGCAGATTTTTTTTTTTTTTGTCGGTGAATCTCATTGTCTGATGGAGAGAAGACAATTTCAGCTTTCCTTCCCCTAATTTTATAAGCAGGGAGTTCTAATTCATGCTTGGTGTTTAGATACATCCACAGACTTCACAAAGAAGAAAGTGTTTGACAGTTTTAGTGAGAGAAGTTTGCCTGAGACTGTTATAAACTAGGCCACAGCATGTGTTTCAGTTAAAAGACCATCTTGGCATTTCAGTTATATTCTGTATTGATCTGTTTTCTGAGACGGTCAACACAGGGAGATAACTTTTCTTAAAAGGGTTGTAAAACTAAAATAGGTCTCTTTAAATTGTTATCATAGCATCCTTGATACCTTGAAACTTTTTGGGGCAATGTTCTACAGAACTAACTGGCAAAGACTCATGCTGAAGACTATGGAAAAGCTTGTTCGTGTTTGGGGGTAACTGCATAACTAATGCTGCTTTTTGACTGAGAGCTGTAAAACAGTCTGAGGTTTGGTTCAGTATGATCAGCTTGTACCCACCTGGTTTTCTGTATTCCACTGCTTTTACATTTATTCAGTGGAGAAATCTCTGTGAGCTAAAACAGTCTTTCCTGCATTTTTTTTCTCTTCCCTTTCCTTCTCTAGAGGCATGGTCTCCATGATTGTGTCCGTGGTGGTAAATAATACAGTGAACTGAGTGTTTTGATAGCCCCCAGTGCTGTGTTTGATTAGTTTGCTCCCAGGCTCTCTTTAGGTTGCTCAAGGAACTTGCTCTCTGAATAATCTGCTGGCGGAAGACATGGTCTTAAGCAGTGAGGACAGAAGCCAGTTGACCACATTTGATCTTGGTGTCAGGGATTAGTCTCAAGCTCTTTTGTTGAGCAGTAAACATGGGACAAAGTAGTTTTCTCCTTTCTCCAGGCAGTAATAAAAAATTATATCTGACTTACTGCCAGAACTCCAGGGAAGTGATTGACTTCGGTTGTGGGAATACCGTGGGAGGTAGTCAGTTGTAATTAATATGTTGTTGCTATTCGAAGTAACAGCACATAGGTAAAAGTACCACGAGTATTTGTAGGCAATTAGTGCAAAAAGGGGTAAAAAAAAGTACTGAACATGCATAAAGGATCATCTGAAAGGAAATTCTCATGAAATGGTAAAAGAAAATTTAGGACAATTATTAAGGTATTGATGCCAAAATCTATTTGTTGAAGAGTTTCTTTTTGAGAAGACAGATCAGTTTTACAGGCACAAGTGAATATTCTGCTGCATAGAAAAGAGATTTTCAGAGCCGTATGCTGCTGAGAAAAGCTTTGCGAGACAACACTATAAATAAAAAGTTACTCATTTTGAAAGACAACATTACATTTTTTTGTGGAAAAAAAATAGAAGGGAGAGGAAATACTGGATTTGCTGTGACTATGAGTAAGTGCCTATAGAGCATGTGTTGTTTTCCTTTTCTAGATCCCTCTTTAGCTTCCAGCCAACACTGGAAAACAAGGCTGCTTCTGTAGCTTGTGCAGTACAAGAGAGGCTTTTTGGTCAGCATTGTTTAATGAGTTATTTTTATCTTGCGTACTAGCTTCCAAGTGTCTCATTTTCAGTACTTGTTAGTAATGGCAGTATCAGGAAAGCCTACGTGAAATACAGTCCCTCCCTGGAGGAGTCAGTCACCTGAGTGCTGGGGAAAGCAGAAGAACAAGAAACTCCATCAGAGTATATTTTCAGATACAGTGAAAGCAATGGCTCTGTAACATGCTGCTGGAGGTATATTTTTTGACATGTTTTTTTAATTGCAAATGAAGAACGTGTTCCCAGCAGATGCATTTTGCATGGAAAGGGACCCTGCTCTTCCCAGGGTATCTCAGCAGGCTGAAATGAAGTGGTTGTTGTGAGGCTATTTTTTGGCTCTGTTGTGGATGCAAGCTTGATGTGTAACAAGACCCAAGACTGTAGCTTTTCGTATGGCACAAGTTATCTGCTTGGTTAGTGTTAGATTACGATATGCCTGCATATACAAATAGCATTTGCTCATGAAACCTTACTTGCAGTTAAGCAGAGCTTAATGTTACTTGGCATTTTCCATACCAGGGATGCTGGGCTTTACCTGTACTACTTGGTGTTTCCCATTTGTCAACACCAATCAATATCTAAAGCATTAAAAGTGCCTTTGCCTCTCTGACTCTCCCATTTGTGAAATGTTAATGCTAATGCTTTCACAAAATTGTTTTGAGTATTAATTTGGTTATGAATGACTTGGAGCTCCAACAGATAATACAAAATGTTGTGTGTATCATCTGAAGGAATAACTGAGTGTTTGTAACTCTAGAAGCTTGTGATTTGAGTGCAACTGGTTCAGTTGAATCAGCAGCAGAAAGTTTGCTTCAGTCAAAAAGTGTTTCTGGTGATTGATACAAGGATGGATTTTTCTGGAAGGAGGAAGGACCAGGGAATATGAAGAGGATGCATAAAACTGAGCTGAAGTTAAAACATTGCTCCTTGCCTTGTGTCTGTCATGTTAGCATCTCCTTACAGCATATCATGCTTCTGAGAACTCATCCAGAGTTCATGCTTTAGCTAGCAAAGGCCAAGCAATCCATGCTTTAGCTAGCAAAGGCCAAGCATCCTTCTTGCAGGCGTTACCATGAACTGTGTCTTGTCCAAGTGAGTAAGTGTCAATAAACAGAAAATACTTGGAGAGAGATTACTTCTCACCTGCAGTCTCCTGTAGTTAAAACGCTTTGTCCAGGCAGTTTCCAATTTCATGTTTATTGCATTTTTCTTTGAAGCTTTGCAAAATATCCTCCAGAAAGGTGTTCTGGAAATGATAGAAATGTGTTTTGGAGAAAAAAAAAAAAAAAAAAAGGTATTGAAGAGACCTGAATTATAATGCATGTATTTACACAGCTTAATAAGTAGCAGGGAGTTAAGCAACATTATGGTTGTGGTTACAAAGCCACTTTATAGCATTGGTAAGGACGTTTAACCTGAAGCATGCAATTTTTCTAATCTTTGGAAATACTACCCTGGTATTATAATCTGATGATGGTGAGATTTCACTTAAAAAAAAAAAAATCTACATAAGCCCCAGGTGGAATAAATTGTTGTTGGATGGGTACTAATGAAAATCGTAAAGTTCATGTTGGAAGAAAATGCCTGTGCTGAAATCATCAGCTGTTCTAACACTGATTTAGAATTTGCATTACAAATACTGAGAACTAGCATAAATTGTCTTGCTGTATGCACTGCAGTTTCCAGTAGCGTCGATGAGATGTTAGAAGTGTTTCATTGTGAGAAAACAATGCGTTTTAAAACTGTAGGAAGGATTCTAGGAAAGCTTTTGGATAGGGGAGAGTAAATTTGCACTTCTAGGAAGAAAGAGACTCTTATTAAGGTAGTTAAATTTCTTTTTTCTCTGCCCACAGGAAGGAGTTGAAGTGAGAGTTGCCAGAATATTCAATACCTTTGGTCCTCGAATGCATATGAATGATGGTAGAGTCGTCAGTAATTTTATCCTACAGGCTCTCCAGGGAGAACCACTAACAGTAAGTAATGACCTGTCAGTGACATGAAGAGTTGTATGTCTGTGTATTGTAAGCTTGTGTGCTGTGAGGGAGTCTGGATTTTGGAAAACATGGAGGTTACCTCACCCCCAAAGATACGCTTGAGCTTGATACATTGAAAAATTGTATAGAATTATACATGCAAGGATGTGCTCTGTATCGATGTTGCTTTCCCAGCAAGAAATGAGGCTACTAGCTGCAATCTGAGAAAGTATTTTAGTCATCCTGAGCTTGAATCTCTTGTATGTCACAACTCTTCCATGTGGTCAGGTTTAGAGAATCATGGTTTGTAATTCTTCCTGTTGAAGAACAGTATATGAACCATTTCTGGAAGTTAGGCATCAAAATGTCTTTTTGCAAGCTTGGATATCAGCCTAAATTTTCTATGAGTAATATAGCATCAAAGGCCTTCAAGCTACATCATCAAGAAAGCAGGCCAGAACAGGGTTTTGTTACCATTGGCAACTGGTGTGGTATAGATGGCCCGCATCTACAGAGGTAAATTTTCCTGCCTTCAAAACAAGTTTGCTACATCCAGACTGTTTGCTGGGAATGGTTCTTGGCTCTTGATAAGACTTACACGATCTCACAGCATTGTTTGGGAGAGCAAGAGCTGGCATGGGCCAGAACTCTGCCAGAGATGCTGTTGGTAGTTTAGCAATACGGACAGTGCCTGACCTATGTCAGGACATGGTTCAGTGGTAGGCTTACCAGTGCTAGGCTAACAGTTGGACTTGATGATTTTAGAGGACTTTTCCAACCTAAATGATACTATGTCCTAATCCTGTTTAGTTTATTATTATACACTATTAAACGTGTATAAAATAAATGTGAGGAGACATCCTGAAAGAGGGAGAAATAATTTGGAATCTGAGATTGGCTGTGAACTCAGGGAAACATTTACAGTGTGTGATGCACAACAGAATTTCATACTCATTTGTTAATGTTGCCTAGATTAGAAGAGTGAAGTGCCAGGAAACCACTCGAAGGCTTCTGGACTCTTGTTCTGATTAATGACTAAAAAGTACCTGCTAGCTGTTAAATAGCTGATAAATAACTAAAAAGTTGCTCCTCCAAAGGACAACTGTCTTGAGACAGAGATAGCATTCCTTCTGTTGGAGTCTGTAAAATCCACAGTTCAACCAGGACTTTCTCTAGGAATTTGAAGATGATCAAGGAGGGAAAGGATGAAAATTCTGTGACAACTCCCACTACTTTGATTCTTGCAGAGCAAAATCTGAAACCATCA
Organism: Stictonetta naevosa; assembly: GCA_011074415.1. Lineage (NCBI taxonomy): Eukaryota > Metazoa > Chordata > Aves > Anseriformes > Anatidae > Stictonetta > Stictonetta naevosa. The sequence continues at coordinate 136,784,066 of CM021697.1, read as the reverse complement.
TATAAGCATTTCTTAGAAGCCAGCACTGAGACTGCAGATGCCAGGGCTCAGTCTGGGGTAGGTGACAAACCTGTGAGCCAGCGTGGCTAGTCTGTACTGACAGGAGTCTTTTCAGCACTGAATAGGTTAATTGCACAACATGTTTAGTACGGGTGTTGGGGAAATGAGTCTGCCACATAAATTTATGCCCTACCTATTTGGAAATAAGCATTTGCCAATATAATTTCTGCTGTTTATGTTCTGGAACAGTGATCTTAAGCAATCAGAGGAGAAGGAGATGTTATTTGCTAATAGTAATCAAAAATAAGTAGTTAACACATATATTTTTTTTTAATTTGGCTGGAATTTTACGTTTTTTACTACTGAAAGCTCATGTCAAGAGACCAACCCTATGGGCTCTTCTTTGTGTGGAAAAACTGCACTAAAATATGATCTAAGATGTTTGAGTGTTGTGCATCAACAATAAATTCCAATCTCCCCCCCCAGCTCAGATCATGGCAAAAATGAAGTGAATTACGATACAGTGATATTCAATTTCCTGTTTGTACATTATTGTAATTTATTTGGGAATAAATGTTATTCCAGGCGGTAAATTTGCCTAGACTGAGGGTGCATATTAATTACTAAGCTTTGGGATCAGAGGATCTGTTAGCAAGGCTGTCAGTCTGGAAGAAATTATAGGGATGCTTCCCTTTTGTTTTTGCTTGCAGCATTCAAAATTTCATTCCTTGTGTCTCAGAAACAACTAGTTATTGATGAAAAATGCAAAGCTTTAACAGAAATACACTCTTCAAACATGAGTGTTGTGCTAGCCACTGTACAGCCAGGGTAACTAGTTGCCTGAAAACTGCTTTGTTCTTTCTATCTGTTTGATGGTGCCCTAGATTTGGGACTGATTTGTAATGCTTTGTGGGATAGGAGAAGTGTATGTAAAAGGCAAGTCCCTGAACCAGTCCTTTCCTGATGTGATCCTTCTGACATTACAGTGCAGCAGGCAGTCCATCAGACTGCCCACATCTATCACAGTAACTTAAACCAAAGCAATTGCACAGTAGAAAAATCCACATGGCATAATTTTTCCTCTCAAAACATCCAAAAAAATCCTGTAGAGAGTTTCATTTTCTTACCCACTCAGGCATCTCCCAGAAGCTGCAGGTTGAGGCTGGTTCTGTTTGTTGCAAGACAGCAAACAAATGGAAGCAGACAAGAAGATGGAGCTTCGTGCTTTGAGACTTTTGATTGTTGAAGGACTTGGTTGTATCAAAATATGTATGTGTAACCATATACTTATTTGCCAGTATTGTATGCTTCCAGGACACTATCCTGGGGCATAAAGTTTGAGCTACTAAATTATATTTAGAAAGCTTATCTAGCCTATAAAAGATCAGAAGGTACTTCCATCTGTTATGTTTGCTCCCCTAGTGCATGTATGTAGTGAGCTTTTGCTGTATTTGGCCTCTAAAACACTTTTTTTATCCAAGCTGCTCAAGTTTTATTGAAGGCAGTCCTGTAATATTTTATAACTAGACCTGAGTGAAAACACTACCTGGGAGTTTTGTGGAAATTTACTCCATTACTAAATATAGAGCAGTTATCATGTTTTAAAACATGCAACCCTTGGGATATCTCAGACCATCAGTAAGTCCAGAGTCAGTGCTGTTCTTTGGGAGGTATTTGTTTTTCTGTTGTAACTGCAAAGCTGTCTAGACTTTATCAAGAAGGTAATAGAGGATAAAATAAAGGATTTTGCCTAGCATAGGGAGTAACTATCTGCCATTAAAAATGATGGTACATGAGAAGAGAGCCAAGGGGAGAGTTGTTTAGCTAACCAAGTCAAATAAAATAAATTATCATCAAGGAGCAGTAGTTGAGACCAAAAAATGTGTGTACCCTTGTATTATCACAGAATTTGGCTGACAGGAATATCTAGTATTAACCTTTTCAGAAACCACATGTATTCAATCTCTTGGTTCAAAGTAGTTGTTCAAGTGGAGTAAATTGATATCACAAAGTGCAAACAGTCTTTTTAACTACCTGCCTTTAAGAAATTACAGCCTATGCAGACATGACCATCATTGCATTTTATTGTTGTAAGAGAAACTAAAAGGGGAAAACTACATCGTATTTTCCAGCCACTACCTGCATGTAGGAGAGGTAGCCGCGTTGGGTGACTTTGCACAAATCATGCACAAATGACTTAGTTGTGTCAAACTTATCCCATGAACCAAAACAAGGCGAACAGGAAGCTTTATACGTACATAAAATGTAATTCCTGTTTGCTTTGAGAGGCCACCAAGCTGTTGGTGTGTTCTCTTGCATGAATTATTAGGGAAATGCTTAAACCCCTGAGTCCTCAAGATCTCACCCAGAGCATACTGAAATGTGAATTCTTTGAACTTTGAATCTGCCTCAGACAGTGGACTTAACAAGCAACAAATGATGGCTTGTATACCAATTCTACTGTCTTTCCTGTCCCCTAAGAAAACAAACATGTTTTCAATTCTGTCCTTCCAAAAAGCTTTTCTCTTGTAGCAGTTTGGTGGTAAGATGTATGTGTCCTCACTTAATTTTAAGTGTTTTCCCCATTTAAGTGTGCCTGCCGATAGCATTCAGAATTTGTTATTTATGTTTAGTACTGCACACAAACTGTAAACAAAAAAAGTCTGATACTGTTATGTGCATTTTAAGTATGCTTTAATGTCTGTTTTGAACTTAAACAACTTTCTTGCTCCGAAGTGTTAATGCGTAATCAGAGAACACACACACACACACCATGATTTTGGGGAAAAAAAATAAAAATCCGTACAGATGATTTTGGGAGTCATATTTAACTAGAAATTATTTTGACTCTCATTTCCTAAGATAGTAATATTTAGAGAGCTGCATGATTTTTTTGGTGGTGTACTGATTCCTTGAAACACTTACTGCTATTTTTTTCTTTACTTTTTTTTTTTAAGGCCATGAATGCTTTGGTGGTCTCTTAGAAGTTGGCTGTTGTTAAAGAGCAAATAAAAATTGCTTGTCATAACCACATCTTAGTATTCTGAGGTTTTCTCTAAATATTTGGTGCTCTTTTCTGGTTGAGTGCATGCTACAGCCTCTTTCAACGTTCCAGGAGAGGACAAAGCATCACTCTGTCCTAAACTGCTAAGAATGTTTCCTACATGCAGAAGTCTACGTTAATGAGATACATAAGGATATATTTACCGGAGACGCTTCCAAGAACAAAAAGACCTTCAAAGAATTGATGCTTTGCCAAAAGACTCTGCAAACATGTCTTTTTCCATTTCTGTAACACAAAGCTTGTGTCTCAGGTGCTTTTCCTTTGGAGTTCTTACTAGGAAAAGATAATTGTTCTAGAGAGGACATTTATACTTCTGTAACTTCTCTAATTTTCATCTGATTTTAGGTCTATGGACCTGGAACTCAGACGAGAGCTTTCCAGTATGTCAGGTAAGCCTTTTTCATGCTGCCTGATATTTGTTTACTTCACTTGATGATTCTTTGGGCTTGCCTACGTAGTTTGCACTTCATTTTAAACAATAAAATAAATTATTTTCATTCTTAGGCAAACTTTACTTTTAGAAGGGAGGCGCTAAAGTTTTTTTTAAATATCAAGAAATAACACATAAGCTTTGAGTTAAAATGTTAATTTGTTCTTCCCTTAGAGGGACAGCAAGTACTTGGTAGGTAGGTTTTTAAGTCTTTAAGTCTGAGCAGTTTTTAAGTCCTAGGGTTTTAATGCAATGCTGCCACCTTGTGTTTTTCGGGGTGCTATATGTGTATTACATATGCTTGTATTATTCCCTTCTGCGGGAAGGAACAGGCTGAGGAGGTATTGCTGTAGATAATGTCTGTAGTGTAAGCAAGGCCAGAATGTACTTGAACTAATGAAAAGTGAATCTAGGCCTTAGAGTCTTCTATCTCACTAGCTGAATTTCAGGGCCAGGCTTCTGGGTTGCTTTCATCATGCTGCACTTGGTGGAAATGTTGTTCTTTCTCTCTGCTGAAAGTAATAACAGTGTTGATAGAAACTATGGAAACCCATATCAGTTCAAAGCATCCACTCCTTTCATGATTATAAGCTGTAATTAAAGATATCTGGACTTGTGTGTCCAGGAACAAGCTGATAAATTGCTGATAATCCAAAATAACTTTGGGTTATTTTTCTGGGGGAAGGTAACACCAAAAAATACTCCTTTTAAAAAAATTGTCTTAAAATTTTCTGGAAGTGAGAAGACAATTCAAAAAAACAACCTGCAAAACAGGTAGTGATGGTGTCATGTGCCTCTGTCTAACAACTTACTCTGTTTGAAATGGGCTTCTAATAAGTTTGGGTACTGGAGCGAAGAGAAGGTATTAATTGTTTCTGAGTAATGTAGTTTTCCTTGATTTTTCTTTCATGTGCTCAGAGGAATTGTAGCCATTATATCCCAGACATAATCACCCTTTAAAAATAACCTGTAATTCAGTGTATTTTACAACAGAGACTGTGGAATAAATAACGAAGGAAACGTGCACCCCTTGAAATATATGCTGTAAATCTGATTTCAGCATTTCTCGGCTGACTGATCTGCTTTACTGGAGCTCTGTGGAGGCAGCTCTCTTTTTAGACATGAACATTATTTATAGGGAAGTGGAAATTGCCTCAATCTGTTCTTCCCTTTTTATAGTGATCTTGTGAATGGGTTGGTGGCCTTGATGAACAGCAATGTCAGCAGTCCTGTCAACTTGGTGAGTATGAGATCTCCACTGTACTGTTTACACCATACAGGAGCCAACATCCTCTGTTTTCTTCCTTGTTACTGACGCTGATTTCAAGAAGAAATAAACAACGCAAAAAAATCTCTTTCCATTATGAATAATACCTGTGTTCTCTTTATAAATATGAAGAATGAGCACATAGGTGTTGAGATGTGATAGTTTCAAGAAGATGAGAAATTTGCTATATTGTTTTTTGGTTTAGCAAGAAAATGCACGTAATTAGAATACGAAAGAAAAAATAGAGCAGGATGCCAAATACAACCAAGAAAATAATTGAACTCTAAAAGCACTGAAGCTCTTATCTCTGAACAAATGGAAATCACTTCATACTAGATTTGATTGGAGGAAAATGGGATAGGATTTGATTGTGTAATTTTCTAATATTGATTAAGGTTGCTTAGAAATTATTATTTTTAAATAGGATGTTTGCTTTGTCCCATTTGTTATCACCTTATCCTCAGCAGTGGATATAACAGTAGAAAAAGGATGCATCTGCCAGATCACTTCTGTGTATGTCAACTTTTGCCAAATCAAGTACTCAACTCTGCAGGACAGTTGTTCACTTGATTTTTCTTTTTTTTTTTTTTTTTTTTAATTGTGGCTGTAAGTTCTGTATTTCTATCCAAATATTGATATTTTTTAGCCCCATCACATGTTCTTCCTTCAGAAAACTCAGCTTTTAGATCTGTATATAGCTAAATGTTCAGCTGTAGATCAAACAAGATATATGAAGAAGTATGTTAAAACAAGGAATGCTAGAGATGGAAGGAACTGAGTTTGAAGATGAGCTAATACTAACAGGAAGCTTTCAGTGTTTTATTCTGAAATGTTGAGATGTTTCTTATGTGCAGGTTAGTTGAAAAATAGTATGAGCATTAAGGGCAATATTATATAGGAAAGCAGGTAGCCCATCTACTTATTTTTATGCAAGATGCAGTAAATTCAGAAGCAATTGTTTGCAGTGAAATTGGCTGCTTTTTCCCATTTGGGTGAACTGAGAACTTGGCATTCTTCTTTAAATGAAGTCTTCATTATATTGTCTGTCCTCAACTCAGCAAAGTTCTTGAGTCGATACTTTGAACCAATGATGTGTTTGTGTGGGCTCCTGAATTGGGGCACGTGGCTTTACTGTAAGAGGTGCATTTGCCCATTTGTTACATACTGATTCTTGAGTACCTCCATACACACATTGAATTACCAATGAAAATGTGATGGAGGGCAGCTTTTCTAATGGATATTCAGCTTGTCAAAGTTAGAATAGAAATGAGTTATAATGTTGAGCTTTTTCATTTTAACATGACCGTTTTAGAACTGTCTAATATCAGAAATCTAACATGTCTTAAGGTGTTCAATTGCTGTTGTAATGAATATTCCTTCCATTTCTAGGGAAACCCAGAAGAGCACACTATCCTAGAGTTTGCCCAGTTAATTAAAAAGCTTGTTGGTGAGTATTTCTTTAATGAAGCTCATGAAGCACTCGTTAAGATTATTATTTCTTGATTAGTATGTGTAATATATGGATAATTTAATTGGTCTTTAGATTTCTTAATAACTTTATCAAAGTCAATTGTATCCTGACCATATAATTAAACACTAACTAGATAATCCAAATCTTCTCAACTGTATGTAAAAGACTGCATGAATAGTTGAACGAATACATTCTTTCTGTGTATCTGTGTGATCTGTGTCAGTAATTTTACATAATGTTTATGCAAGCTACTAGATAATTACCTAAAAGTGAAGGGTCTTCCTCACTGCATGCTGTGAAAACATCTTACATCCTAGCTGAAATATGGATACTTCAGCAAGGTGGTCCTTCACAATCGTGAAGGCTGTTCTCCCTCAATTACCATTAAAAAGCTTCATGCTGTGGTGACAGTCTTTCTCTACTCTTCTTTGATCTACCAGCGACTTGTGCAAGCACTGCCAGCTCCTCCCTTGTTTGTGGCTTGGAAGAAAATACTGTGGCTTTCCCTTCATACTTGCTCTGATATCTGTAGCAAATCAGAGCTCTCAAGAATGGAAGCAAATGTCTGTGTGCAGTCCTCTAATGTGGCTTCCTTGTGAGATGAAGCATGCTGGTGCCGTTAGCCAAGGGTTTTTAATCTGCAGACTCCACCAGTGCTTCTGAGGGACCTATAAAAGATGCCTGAAAAAGACAGGTTCAAACATGCAGTACAGAATCTGATGCATGTGATGTTTTTAATAGAGAACTATCCCCACTGGAAAACGTTTGAGTCCACAGATCAGGGAGGGAAATTGAAAATCACAGCACCAAACCCACCTGGCAGATGAAATAATCTTTACCTTGTCTGTTCACAAACAGCTTGACTTGTTTCAATCTGCCTGGAGAGGCAATTTAATTCTACATCTGTAAAATCTCACAGTAAAGTGGCATGTAAACTGTTTGCTAGATTTCATTATATAAATTGTCCTATATGCGTCTTGTCATGAGGAAAGACAAGTACTGTGGGTATTTAACAATCAGACTGAGAAGTATGGGCAAAGAACAAGTGAAGCCTTTTTGCAAGGCAAAAGCGCTCACAGCATCACAGAACAGTTGAGGTGTGTTAGGCCATCTACTCCAACCCCCCTGCTCAAGCAGAGCCACCTAGTGCAGGCTGCTCAGGACCATATCCAGGTGGTTTTGACGTCTTCCAGGGAGTGAGACTCCACATCCTCTTGGGGAAACTTGTTCCATTTATCAGTTACCCTCACAGTAAAAACGTGTTTCTTTATCCTCAGAAGGAACCACCTGTTTAAGTTTGTGCCTGTTGCCTCTCATCCTGTCTCAGAGCACTGCTGAGAAGGGTCTGGCGCTATCCTATTGACACCCTCAGATACTTAACCACATTGATCAGATTCTCCCCCATACAGGACTCTACACATCCCTTTGAGCTTTGTGAGGTTTCTGTCAGCCTGTTTCTAGTGTGTCAAGAATGCTGGACAACAGCACAGCCCTGGTATTGGTGTACCAGCCACTCAGTATTGACCCCTGGGGTACACCAGTAGTTACGGGCCTCCAACTAGACTTTGTGTCACTCACCAGCACCCTCTGGATCTGGCCTCTTAGCTGTATGTCAGCAGCCTGTCTAGAAGGATCTTACAGTATACAATGGCTAAAGCCTCACTGAGATCAAAGTGGATGCTCTCCCCTTACCTACAGAGGCAGTTACTTCATCAAAGAAGGTTATTCAAGTGATCGAGCATGACTTCTCTTTTGTGAATCCATGCTGAAATCTTTGTGAAATGTTTTTGTGAATCCGTGCTGTTGTAGGGCAGCTGGTTCACCCAGCTGTTGCATACAATGCAGCTGTGTCTGTGGAAGGCATTTCAGTGGTAGAATTGCGAAGCAGAAAACAGCAGGAAGACCTAACGTTTCAGTAGGCAGAAAAGACATAAATGCAAAGCATAGTGAATCGCAGATGATAATGCACAATCTATTGTTTGATAGGCAGTGGGAGTGAAATCCAGTTTCTCTCAGAAGCACAGGATGACCCTCAGAAACGAAAACCTGACATCAGAAAAGCAAAGTTATTGCTTGGCTGGGAACCTGTGGTATGTACAGCTGTATTACTGTTTTTGTGTGTGAAAACACAAGGAGGCATACCATGTGATAAGGATATCTTTCAGTTTTTAGAATATTTGCTTAATAAAATCTCCAGGACAGTTCTTAAAAGGCTGTACAGTGCCTACAGTCTATAATGAGTTGCCCTTGCTCATGATTAATGAACTGCTGGGTAAGATTGCGTGCCCTGTGCCATGCAGAAGAGTATATTAGTACTGGCATTTTTAACAGACTTAAGTAGGAACAGAATATCATAGGGATTTTAACTTTTTCACATGCATATTCTAAAGTGGCTGCCTCCTGTAAGCCAGACATATTCTTTGAAATATGTTGTACATAGTTATGAGAGTCTCATGAGTTTGCTGTTGCTGCCCTTATTCCTGTTTTCCTCTAGTAACATGCATTATGGAAGGAAAAGATTGCTTTTACCTTCATTAGAATATTTTAAGAAAATCTATGGAGTAAGATTCTTTTTAAGGTGATTGATAACAATATTGCAACCAAAATACTTGTTTGCATTAGTGGGGAGAAATACGAGAATCAGATGCTCTGTTTTGTTAGAGTTCATTTAAAGGGAACTATGTGAAACTCATACAAAGCAGAATATGTAATCAGAGAGAGCTGACGCTCTTTTTTTCTTCCTTATTGTTTTAAGTTCTGGTGGACAGAACTTAAACCAGAATAAGAAGCTCTTATTTTGGGCTACAGGTATCATGTGTAGAGATGTTCAGGGCTTGTTCTCATTGTAGATAAGCTTGGAACATGCTCAGGGTTAGTTGAACTTGTCTTACAATAAAATTTGTCTGTCCACCTCTGAAACTTGATTATTAGCCATCGGAGGTGGCCAAGATAGTGATTATTCTGCACAGCTGATACGTAAGAATTGCAAAATTCCCATGATCACTGTTACTTTCCTTCTCAGTCTTTCTGGTGAAGTTAATTGTGCAAATCTATAACAAAGCAGAGTTGATGATATTTAGCTCTGCTGAAAACAGCAGAGCTGTTTTGGTGGTGAGGTAAGGCCTATTCAATCCCTAGAAAGAGCATGACTTTGTTAGCCAGCTCCCCATTTTAGCATAATGGTTTGTAGGCTTTTTTGGATTTTTTTGCAGACAAAAATCTTTACAGGAAACCTGTGAACCCATCTAGTAAATACAAGACTATTAATAGAAAACCTCTGGACCCTTTTTGAAATTATTCAGAGACACCAGATGTTAATAGACTGTGCCTCAAATCACAAGGAGGGTGGAAGGTGTTATGATTGCAAAAGGCTTAGTAGTTGACCTTTATACTTCTGTCCTGTTTTTGGTGCAGTCAGTACCAACATTTACTCTGAAGTAGCAGCACAGTACTGGTACATCAAGTTGCAGGCACATAATTTTTGTGCTGCTTATTTATCCTACTGTATCAAAGATAGTATCAGCAAGCATGTCAGAGCATATGACTCTTGAGAAAAGTGGGTAATATTTCTGTTGTTCTGCTCTACAAATCATAGTGTTTAAATATAGGCATAGAATATGAAAAATTAAAATTATTTTAATAGGATTTAAGGATATCAAATGAGATACTGGATGATAATTTGTACCCCTTCTTTCTTTATATCAATGCAAACAACAAACCCTACCATCTTTATACCTTTCTGTGGTATATACCATTCTGTGAGATTCTGCAAAAGGTGATCCTTAATTAGTAAAAACAGAAGGGGCTTATATTTCTGTGTACTTCTCTCTTTTAATGTATAATGCTCAAATTCTGTAAATCTGTTTTAACACTAAAGAGGACAAACATAACTGTGTGATATAAGTTTGTTAGTTTTTTTCACTTATAACATCAGAAAATACATCCGATGTTTGAAAGCTGACAGATGCATTAGCAGTGCAGAGATGTAACCAGTGTGTGGTGCTGTTAATACTTATATTGGCAAGAATTAAAGGACTTTCTAGCAGTCTTGAATAGCTGTATTAAAGAAGGTGCTGTTGTGAACTGAGTAATAATGATTCTCTCATTTTTGGGAACAGGTCCCACTGGAAGAAGGGTTGAATAAAGCAATTCATTATTTCCGTAAAGAACTTGAATATCAGGCGAACAATCAGTATATTCCCAAACCAAAACCTGCAAGGATGAAAAAAGGAAGAACAAGACATAATTGAAGACTGTTGGTTGGACAGGAAATGCCCTGCTTGACATTTGACGGATGTAATTTTCTTTTCTTTTTTTTTTTGAAGAGACTTTGAAACAGGTATCATGAAGAACAAACTGGAATTTCATTCTGAAGCTTGCTTTAAAGAAGTGGATGTGCCTAAAAATAACAAACAAATATTCCCCTTCCCCTGCAAATCTTGCCTTGCACTTTTTAAATCTGTCTTTTTATGTAAAATAGAGTAGAAACATCTTTTAGTATCTTCAAGTTTTATATCTTGCTGTGAGATCATTTTGTTGTGACTGTCCTTGACAGTTTTATTTACTGGTTTCTTTGTGAAGCTGAAGATAAACACAAACGGGATGGAAAATGCCAATTTATTTATAAAATGGGTACTATAAAATATGAGATGTTACTATGCATAAGAAAAAAACTAGTGGTATTGTCAGATGAGAGACACTGACACCTAGTATAGAGGAGTTTAAGAGAATTCTGTATGAGAGCTTTATGTATTCTTTAAATGAGAGATTTTTTCAAAGGTTTAGTTTTAGTTGTACACTTGAATTTGAGATATTTTCATTGATTACCATGGATAAGGATATTTTGAATCACTACTGTGTTGTGCGTACTCTGGGAATAAAGTTAATGTATTATTGGTTACAGTGGTTGAATATGCTATTTTAATAAAATATTGAAACTTCTATATACTAGTTTGTGTTTCACTGTGGGCACATCTCTGGCATACACAATATATACACAGATGTGTAATTACTTAGAAAGTAACACTGCAAATAATTGGCTCAAGGTTAATAGCATTTTGTCTTGCATTGCTCATCTCCTAATAGCTACGTAGGAGAGGATGTGGGATGTTGAAATGGATAGGAAAACAAATCCTGATTTATTTAAATTCAGGCAGTTGATAGTGGTGCAGTAGTATAAGATTTTCTTTAAGCCGTGGATGCTAACTTCACCCTCCCTAATTGAGGAAATGTTTCTATTTTTGGCATTTATTGAATTGCCAGTAAATGCTTACAACTTCAATAACTATGCCTGTCATCCTAAAGAAATAAACTATAATTAAATTGTCCAGTTCCGCAGCACAACATACCGAAGGCTGAATACCTAGAAGGAAGAATTGGCAGAGGGCTTTTAAAAGGTATTTTGGCTTAGCGCTGCTCAAAATTGAAAATCCTAAATCTCATCAAGCAAAGTGACTTGACTTTATCTCGTTAAAACTTGATGTTTCGTTAGCTTTTGAGGAACAGCTCCTTTACGTTTTTGAGTTCTGCAGATTGATGCTCAAGGTGGGAACTACCTGCTGGCCTGACCTGGTGCTGGCCTGACCCAGGGAGAGCTCTGGGGGCAGTGTGGTATTGAGGTTCCCCTGTCTGAGCATGCCGTCCACCAGAGCTGGCCAAACCTCCTGGTGCTTGCAAGGCTTGGAGGGTCATCCAGGGTCTCTGACAAAGCTCCCCAGGACTCCAGAAACAATTTGGAGTGAAGGTGTTCTTTCTCCTCATATTTACTTCTCATTCAAATTGTGCTGTTGGATGCCAAAGCATCTATGAAGAGGTGGTGCACAAGGGTGCATCCAGCATTTAGAGCAGCCACTGAACAAGAAACAGGAGTTGTTGGGTACCAGCTGCTATTTCCAGGACTGCTTTTCATTTTATTCAGTGACTTTAGTGACAAATACCTAGACTGCACTGGAACAAACATGCTTCTGGAGACTGACATAAAATGTGCATTTTCAAAAAAATCCCTCAGTAAGTCTGAATGTTTGGATGCTACAGATCTGAATTTGAAAGCTTTTTACTTTACTTCACAGCCTGACCTCCTTCACAGAAGGGGCAAATTGGTCAGAGGGCAAATGGTACTGATACAACCCATTTGTCAGTATGTGCCTCCCGCTGGGACTGAGTGACAGACCATATTGATCTGTCACTTTTCTCGTTCTATTTCTAGCTTTTGTTGCAGCGGTTCCTGGTTCAGTTCCCATATTCTTTCTATATGCTGTCTTCTAGAAACAGCAGCTGAGGTGGCTGTTGCCCTTCGTGTTTGAAGCCAGTGGCTGGCTTTCTAGACAATTTGAAAAGCATGGATTGTGGGTGTTTCAGAGTCTGCTGGTGCTGAACACTGCACGTCTAAGATAATTTCAAGTTTCGTTTGGTCTGAGCCTTCGAGTAAACTGCGTAGGTTTGTGTGTTGGTGCTCTCTGTTCCCACCTGGTGCTACACATCCAAGGAGGAGGAGGTATCGGGTTTGCAGTGAACCACAGGTAAGAAACAGCTGCTGCCACTGGAGCAGAGCCACTTTTGACAGAGGACAGTGGAGTACAGGGGTAAGCCAAGCCATGTTCTCATCTCAGTGCCCAAACACAACGTGTTGCTTTTTTTTTTTTTTCAGGAAATTTGGGAGTTGGGATTTCCTGCTGTCACCTAGGCAAGCAGGCAGTGTTAAACTAACATGACCTATGTTATGTGGTCCTTAGTCGCAGTGAGCTGCACAAGAGGGCAGTTCAGACAGTGTTAGGTGAAGTTCTGCTGGCTCAGTAGGGAACACGCAGTGTTAGTAGAGGTGAACTGGATAGCTCGGTGCTGGCAAGTGAGGTCAGTTTTACAGAAGGAGAGGTGTGTAAGGCATCCAGGGTTGTGGGTTCCTTGAATCTCACCAGGAGGACCACCCTTGCTGCCTGGAAGTCCTCACAGTGTGATGTCCACGGTTGGACTTTTTTTTTTTTTCACACGGACAACTCCTATTTCTACACACAGGGCTGCTCAGAAGCTCCATAAACCACATTATTGGTCCACAAACAGCTACAGAGAGCCTTGCAGACAGTTGTTTTAAGTCAGTAGTCCTGTGAACATACAGTCTAGAGAAGCTTCATGTCTTTAGGTTAGATCTTCTGCTCTGGAGTCATCTAACCATCTTTTCTTGTGTCTGGGGCGCTTGCAGCTTCTCTAAGATTCTGGTTTAGCAACCATTGAGCTCACCTCCATCTGGTCATTTATGTATGTCTCTGTTATCCATTTTTTTCCAGAAATTTTTAGAAATATATGTATATATTTAAAGTTCACTTTTGTTGAATACGTTTGGAATTGTCTTTCAGAGTTTAAGCAGGGGAGGAGGGAAGACACAAACTCAATTGCATAAATTCATTACCCTTTGAGAACAGGCTAAAGAGGGCCAAACAGGGCTTTGATGAGTCTGATGGATTGAGCTGGTCCCCAGGCCTTCATTAGTATTGAGTTTAATGCTCCTCGAGGCCAAGAAGTCCCTGTAGGTTGTTAGAGGCTGATCAGAGAAGACTTGTCCACAGAAAAAGGATGCTTTGTTACTAGTGAGGGAAGTGTGTACTCAGCACTGCTACTTCCTAATATCCATACATCCTGCCCCTGAAATCAGTGGAAATGTAGCCAGCACAAATCCATAGTGGCTTTGTTCTAAACATTTCCCAGTGCTGGGATCACAAGTGGTGGGAGAAGAGTATGGCATGGAAAAGATCGGGACTGTGATAGCACTGTTGGCATGCAGACACTGTTCACGTGTGCCAGGGTGACCAAGATTTCCCTGTCTCCCCCTGAATCCCTTCAGTGGCATTGAGACCCTGTTTTTATGCCATACTTGTGAAAAAATCTCACGTTAAAGTTCTTATTTGGAGCTCTGACTCCTTAGAGCTACAACGAATGGCAGCAAAAGCTCTGGACCCAAGCAGTGCTCCTGTGTGGCAGGGGGCTCCCAAATGTGATGCTGCATCAACGGGGAGGTTTTTCTGAAATAACAATTCATCTTTCTTGCAAAAAAAACAAACTCTGGTTCCCTGCTCCTTTTCCCAGTCCCTTTCCTTCTCTTACTTACCTACCCATAATAGCAAATTTGTTAATTTTCTGCCCACTTTTTTAAATTATTTTTTTGATGCCATTTTACAGCTTTGGAACAAGCAGCAGCTGGTTCATTCTTGCAGTGTTCTCCCAAGGTTTTGACATGTTCTTGGTGAGGAGGGGATCTTCCGATTGTCTTGGTCCATGCCATGGCTGAAGCAGTTGGAAGGTCCAAAACATGAAGCCATGGGGAAACTTTTGGGGTGGCCATAGCTGCTGTCTTCCATCCAGGAAGCAGTCCTGGGACAGCAGTGTCCAGTTCTGAGTGACCGACATCCCCAGGGGACAACCACAAACCGGGGGGGGATGTGACACCACGTGGTCTTGAAACGGCGAGAGCTGGACCACGGCCAGTCTGGAGCTGTTCTGTAGGAAGCCACAATGAACAATACCCGCTCTTCTGTCCCGGTGAACTGACGCGATGTCAGCGCCGGGATGGCTGGGCATGATGCTGTGAAGTGCCCCGCAATGTCTGAGCAGCAGAATAGGAAAGCTGGGAGGGGGTGGGGACTTTTGTCTGGGTTTGGGGACAGAAATATTCAAAGGAAACAATTAACTTTACTAATGTACTTAACTTTGAAGCGCTCCGTGAATTGTTGACAAATTATTGTTGTTAATATTTTTCCTCCTTTTGCCTAAGCCAGATGGCTCATGCCTGCTTGCTTGCTTTGCAGCCTACTGCATGCACTTTTGCATCATTGCGAAAGTCATTCACGTCAGGTGGACCTGAAGGACCAAGAAGGACAGTGTTCTCCCCTCAGAGCTGCTGCTTGGGGGAAAAAAAGAATAAAAAATGTAGAGCAAAGATCGTGCACCATTTCTAAGATCCTGCACCAACTGATGCCCAGCTACCCTGGAAGACAAAAAGCCCCACTCCTGCCTCTTCCAGGGAGGTGGTGGAGTCCCCATCCCTGGGGGTGTTCAAGGAAAGGTTGGACGTGGTTTAGCCTGCCCCGTATGGGCACAATGTAATGGAAAAGATTATTTTATTTTTTGTCTTAGAGAATGCAGATCTTGCTGACTCTGTTGGGAGCATGAGAGATACAGAAAGCTGCTGGACTGAATCGGCCTGCAGGAATGGACATGGCTTGCAAAGGCCTAGGGAGGGATGGTATTTATTTGCAGCATTTTTTTAATACTTCTTACTCGGCAGGTCTGAATTCCCAGTTGTTTTAAATTCTGGGAAATGATGGAAATCATCAGCGGGGTTCAGACTTTGCCAAGTCCTTTGCACTTTTTTGATAGGACACAAACTGGAAGCGTTCTTCCAGGAATAGTTTTTTTCCAACTGGGCGAAGGAGTGCTTGACTCAGAACAGGATTGTTCCCTATTGGGAATAAGGGGTCTTCTGCCCTAGGAAACGAACCAGTTCAAACCGATTAAACTGGCAAGGATCCTGCTAAGTCTTCCAAGATCTAGGGGAATGCAGAGTTTCTGGAGCACGTTAGGCTAGGGGGTGTGTGTGTGTGCGCGCAGTGGAAAATTGACCAACGTGTTTGTTCAGTGGGGATCCCTTGGCAAAAAGCTGTCTGCCTAGCAATGCTCCTCCTGGTCGCTGGGCCATCCCCCAGCAGGGGCTTTGGAAACTTCTTGTAAGGCATCACGGACAGCATCACCCACCAAACTCCTCTGGAGGACTGTGACAGCTGAAGTGTCCTTCTTAGGCTCAGCCAGGTCTGCATAAGGTCGTTCTCTACTGTTACAAGAGAGAAAAATCAACGTAGCCAGGGATGGGGTGGCAGGAAAAAAAAAAAAAAAAAAAAAAAAAAAAAGTCTTATTTCTGAAATGCTGTCTCTGATGGACTTTGATGTTCAGCCTACTTTGCATGGAGTCCAGTCTGAATGGAGGCTGGCAGCAACATGGCAGGCAATTAGATCTGCAGGCCGTGTTGGATGCTATCAGATACTACCATCATTTTGAATAGCTTATCTAGCTATTTTGTTCCCATTTCAAGCTGGACTGAAAGCTTGCAGCTAAATGGAAAGGACACAATGGGGAGCATTCATCAAACATAGCTTTTGCCTGAGATGGTATGGGGCTTCTGCATCTCAGCTATTATTGCTGAAGTTGGGTTCTTCCTTAGAGCCCTGGTCCTGACGAAGCCTTTCCTTTCACAAGCTTTGGAGGCAAGCAGGCTTCTCTACGCTGTATTTATCCTTTGTGAACATCTTTCTCAGGGGAGATCCCAGCTGACTGGCGGCTAGCAAACGTGACGCCCATCTACAAGAAGGGCCGGAGGACTGACACGGGAAACTACAGGCCTGTCAGTTTGACCTCAGTGCCAGGGAAGCTCATGGAGCAGATTATCTTGAGAGTCATCACGCAGCACTTGCAGGGCAGCCAGGCGATCAGGCCCAGTCAGCATGGGTTTATGAAAGGCAGGTCCTGCTTGATGAACCTGATCTCCTTCTATGACAAGGTGACACGCTGGGTGGATGAGGGAAAGGCTGTGGATGTGGTCTACCTTGACTTCAGCAAGGCTTTTGACACCGTTTCCCACAGCATTCTCCTCAAGAAACTGGCTGCTCATGGCTTGGACTGGCGCACGCTTCATTGGGTTAGAAACTGGCTGGATAGCCGGGCCCAAAGAGTCGTGGTAAATGGAGTCAAATCCAGTTGGAGGCCGGTCACTAGTGGCGTTCCCCAGGGCTCAGTACTGGGGCCAGTCCTCTTTAATATCTTCATCGATGATCTGGATGAGGGGATCGAGTGCACCCTCAGTAAGTTTGCAGATGACACCAAGTTAGGTGCGTGTGTCGATCTGCTCGAGAGTAGGAAGGCTCTGCAGGAGGATCTGGATAGGCTGCACCGGTGGGCTGAGGTCAACTGCATGAAGTTCAACAAGGCCAAGTGCTGGGTCCTGCACCTGGGGCGCAACAACCCCAAGCAGAGCTACAGACTGGGAGATGTGTGGTTGGAGATCTGCCAGGCAGAGAAGGACCTGGGAGTGATGGTTGATAGTCAGCTGAATATGAGCCAGCAGTGTGCTCAGGTGGCCAAGAAGGCCAACAGCATCCTGGCCTGTATAAGAAACAGTGTGGCCAGCAGGACTAGGGAGGTGATCGTCCCCCTGTACTCGGCTCTGGTGAGGCCGCACCTCGAATACTGTGTTCAGTTTTGGGCCCCTCGCTACAAGAAGGACATGGAGGTGCTTGAGCGAGTCCAGAGAAGGGCGACGAAGCTGGTGAGGGGCCTGGAGAGCAAGTCCTACGAGGAGCGGCTGAGGGAGCTGGGCTTGTTCAGCCTGGAGAAGAGGAGGCTCAGGGGTGACCTTATCGCTCTCTACAGGTAGCTCAAAGGAGGCTGTAGCGAGGTGGGGGTTGGTCTGTTCTCCCACGTGCCTGGTGACAGGATGAGGGGGAATGGGCTTAAGTTGCGCCAGGGGAGGTTTAGGTTGGATCTTAGGAAGAACTTCTTTACTGAAGGGGTTGTTAGGTATTGGAATAGGCTGCCCAGGGAAGTGGTGGAGTCACCATCCCTGGAGGTCTTTAAAAGACGTTTAGATGTAGAGCTTAGTGATATGGTTTAGTGGGGACCGTTAGTGTTAGGTCAGAGGTTGGACTCGATGATCTTGAGGTCTCTTCCAACCTAGAAATTCTGTGATTCTGTGATTCTCCTTGCCCCAACAGGAGCTGTAAGAGTGCCATATCACACAAGTTTGTAAGGCTGTTGGCAGTATCTATGGAAATATCAGAGGAGGCAACATGGCAGCTTTCATTTGAGAGGGTTTCTTTTTTCTTTTCCCCTAGGAATAATTGGATTTACTTGTTCACACAAATGTGAATCAGCAAGCACATCTGATATGTATTGGCATATATTATATGCTCTATATGCCAAGCTAGATGACATAATGTGATTTTACAACTGAGTGTAGGAAAGCAAATGAAAAAGCCTTTTAAAAAGTAATATCTAGTAATACAGCTCAATGAAGCTCACTCTACTCAGCTCTACTAAATAATGGAAAATTGTTTATTTTATCAAAAAAAGCTTTATTTCTATAACACTTTATATATAGTGTACTACTAAGTAACAACAGTTAAAAAAAAAAAAGTCATATTTCTCTTTTCAAAATCTGGCAGCTCCTTGACACTTGCTGTTCTACACGAACAGCAGGGAAGCAGGGCCACTGTGACTCAGCCTTGCCCATCACAGCCCTAAGATACCAGCTGAGGGAGGATAAATGGCATCAGTAATCATCGTAGTTGACGCCCGCCCCATGCCTAAAGGTGTGGGGGTTCCGTGGGCCAATTGGTGAATCCTCATCGTAGTGGTGCTGGTAGTATCCACCGTAGTACTCATTGCCACCGCGCCCTAAGCTCGTCCAGTAGGACATGTCATCTTCAAATTTCTGCCAGAAAAATAAATAATAAATAAATATAAATACTTGTTATCCAAGAATAAAACTTTACAATGAAGAGAATAAAAGAAAACAAAAAGATTAAAGATTCTTTTTTTTTTCTTTTGTTCCTTCAGAAATTCAGATCCTTTGCATATTTGACAAAACTAAATCCCTACATCCAAGAGGTTTTTTGACTGCACCAACTTTCTCTATGGGACATATCTGGACCCTGATCTGGTCCTGATGTCCTGACCAGCCCCACCTGGGACCCACTACCCCACAGCCCTGCCCATTATGCAGTGCTTAACCTGAGAGCATCTGCCACTGGAACACATGCTGAGCACCTTTAATATTTCTGCTCCCTTTCCAAAAGCAGACTATAGAAACATTTTTAAGTTTTACACTTAAAAATCTGAAGATTTGTTTTTCTGCTCCCCTATGCCTTTAGTCACAAGGTCCCTGAGTGCAAAAAGGGTGAGAGAACCCTTTGCTTTTTGGTTCTGATGTCTCACTTACTTTATTTTTCACGTTTCATTTTTAATCAAACATACAGCTATAGGCATTAGGCTGTTCGATTCTGTACACGACAGCAGTGGAAAAACAGTAAAAAAGGATATCAAATACTTGCCAAGCCAAAGCCTTTCCATATGAATGACTCTTTGGAAATATTTTTGGCCAAGATTTGAAAAAAAGTTTTGCAAAATACACAATGGGTAAGTATGGCCTAAGTCCTTGCTAAAGCACGGCTGGAACAAACAGTTATTTCATTGTTAAAACTGTGTCTTAATACTCCAGAAAACCTCCTAAGTGGATTCATTGTGTCCCACAACAGGCCTCGTTTCATTTTTGTCAATGCACACAGCGACGTGCAGTGAGGAGTACATCTTATCTGCATGGCTTGTCCTTGCTACTTAACCTCTTGGGATTTGCACCCAGTCTCCAGTTTGGGATCCACAATGCCGCGTTTGTTATTTTTCTTATTGTGTAGGGGGGGTATAGCCATGCTGTTAAAAAGTAACTTGTATCTGCATAATGTCCAGGAGCAACAAAGAAACGTAGCCTTCATTACTGCAGTCCAAGCAAAGGATTGTTTTTAATTGTTCCAGCTTTGAAAATGAGTGCATTCATCTTCTAAGCAATCTACGTAACATGAAGGTCTAAAATGTACTCCAGCTTGCCTGTGCCCGTGCAGTCTCATTAAACACATTCATGCAGCTGACAGAAGCCAGGAATTCAATGTCTATATCTATTTTTACCTCTTCTTTATGTACAAATTATTCCACACGCGGGACTGCAAGTACATGCACGTTTTCCACTCTCTTTCAGTGTCTGTTGAGCGGGGCTTTGTGCAGCGTGCCTATCAGCTGGGAACTCTTGCTTCCACTCCAGTGTTTATACAAATTAACTGTTGTAGGGAAATATATCCTTATCATTTGAAGGGAGCACATTACCAGGCAGGTTTCCTTTCGCATTTAGAGTCAAGGCACAGCTGCCAGTGCTGGCGGGGGTTGGGAGCCATGCGAGAGGTAGGTGACGGTGGTGCCATTTCATCGTAGAACGCCACCCAGGACCCGCCTGGTGTGCCTTTCTCAGCGTGTTTAGAAGCAAATTGATTGAGTCAAGCCTGCCAAATTCATTTCCTGAAACACAATTGATTACCCCGTCTGGCCGTCTATTTCTCAAGGCAAACTTTGTCTGTAACCTGTTAAGCTTAAGTTCAGCAGGAGGCAGGAATTCCTGCCAGGATTTTAACGCTGTTTTGTCTATGAATAGAAGTACGTGGAAGTCTCTAACAAATACCGAGCTTATATTTCTGTGCAACGTTTGCTATTTAAAACAGACAAACAAAATCGCAGCATCCGACCTGTGACCAGGAGCAGGGCAGCCCCACTCCCAGTGGCTCACCCCGAGCCCTGACGTTTCTGGGGTGCCTCACTCACCGCCTCGTCGAAGCCCAGGTACAGGAACTGCTGGTACCACTGCTGCACGTCGGGCTGGCTGCGGTCCCACAGCTGCCGCTTGTGGCGTCTCAGGCTGCTCAGGAACTCCTTGGCCGCCCTCTCTTTCACCGACACCTCGGGCTTCACAGCGGCGGGGGCTGGAATTAATTCCCCCCCCCCCCCAGGAGACACGCCAGGAAATTTTTTAATCAGCCTGAGATGTACCCCACTCTAAACATTTCTTTCGGTGTGTTCATTACCTCTGTCCTTGGCAGTGCAGCGTATGTAGCGGCAATAAAAACAGGGACTGGCAATGCAGTACAGTTTCACAGCTATTCCTATTCTCTTGGATTTTGTAAAAGCTATTCTGAGCTTGAAGACATGTTAAGGGTGGAATTTAACTCAATAACCCAAACAGAGAAAAGGAGAATGGACTCTGTGTGCTGCAGCCACAGGGGAGGGAAGGAAGACAGGAGGTGAAGTTACAAAGCCAGAAGCATCTGGAGAAATGCATAGCTCAGGGGACGTGGGGGAATGCTCTCAACATGCCAGGCCTGCAAATAAGGGGTTTGCTGCTGCTGGAGGAACGCAGGTATGTCCAAAATGTGAAGCAGTGAGAGCCATCCAGCCCATGCCAAGTACAGTGGTGATCCTCCCATCAAAGCAGCACAGTGCCCCGTGATGGCTGGGTGGGTTTCCTGAGAAACCAGGAGTGTGCGTGGGGGTGGGAGGAACATCTCGCCTGCAAGGAGCTTCCCCCTGGGCTGTCCCTCTCACTGGGAGCCAGAGCAAAAGCCAAAAGACGCTGGGGTGCAGGAAAGGTTGCTGCTGCAAGCAGTCACTGCTATTTGCAGGTAACACGCAAGGACCTACATGATGCAGGGAGCCCGCAGGCAAAGAAAGCATCCCTGAGCTGGGAAAAGCCCACGGTGGGAAAGCCAGGTGCTGCGTCCTGCTGCACCACGGCCAGGCATGCAGAGCAAAGGGAAGGTGTCCCATGGGGACAGCAGCAGGACCCACAGGGACATGTGGGCACAGACACCATGACGCTGGCACTGTGCTCGCAGGAGTCACATCACACGTACTTGTGCACGGCCAGCTTTGGGCTAGGTGCTCATGCACCGCTCCTCTGGCTGCTCTCTTAGAGCTGCGAGGACACTTTTAGAGCTGTGATTGATGGCGGCTGAATCAGAGGGGAAAAAAAGAGGGAATGCAATTTCCTGTCTCTTTACCTTCTCGTTTTTGAAGCATCAGCTTAAGCTTATTTCCTCTCGAAACACCTGGAGAAGCAAAAATAAAACACGTACTTCAGCTACCCACTCTATTTAGCAAGAAGGAAATATCAACAACAAAACAGTCATATTGCAAAGAGCACACAGAGAGATGCCGTAACTCCCCTCTACCGAGGGAAAGGCTGGAGAAAGTTTCCACCAGTGCTCCCTCCCGTTTACGTGCCTTGGTGCAACACGAGCTACAGGGAAGCCTCCAACCCTCCGACACCCTTTCCCCAGCTGTTTTGGGGAGGAAGCCCCAATACCTCGTCCGCCTGTCACAAACTTTGCCTTTTCCAGCAGAAGGTCTCCGTGCAACGACAGAGCACCCTGGCTGGGACGATCAGCCTGGGGAACTGTCACCGAGCCATGTGTCCTCACGGCCAGCCCCAAAACCCTTAATGCACCCCAAAAGCAAGGCGCTGGTGGGAGATGCTCGTCCCGCACAAAGCTGGGGGGGATGCGGCAGGGGGATGCCCCCTGGGCGCTCACTCACCGGGGGCCGCGCAGAGCAGCGGGAGGAGGAGGAGGAGGAAGAGGAGGAAGGCCCCGGGCAGGGCCCCGCGGGGGCACGGAGGAGGCATAGCGGAGAGCGGCGTCCCCGCCGGGCCGGGACGAGACGGAGCGGAGCGAGGGGAGAGGGGGAGAGGCAGCGAGGGGAGGCAGCGCCCGGCCCACGCCGCGCCCACGCCCACGCCCCGGCACGGGGCCCCGCCGGCGGCCGAAAAGGAAAAGAAAAAGGAAAAAGAAAAAAAAAAAAAGAAAGAAAAAAAAAAAGGAAAAAAAAAAAAGGAAAAAAGAAATAGAAAAGAAAAGGAAAAAAAAAAGGCAAAGGCAAAAAAGAAAGAGAAAAAGAAAAAAGAAAGAAAAGAAAAAGAAAAAGAAAAAGAAAAAGAAAAAGAAAAAGAAAAAGAAAAATGGAGAAAGAAAAAGGATAAAAAAGAAAGAAAAAGAGGAGAGAAAAAGAAAGAAGGAAGAAAGAGAAAGAGAAAGAGAGAAAGACAAAGAAGGAAAGAAGGAAAGAAAGAAGGAAAGAAGGAAAGAGAGAAAGAAAGAAAAAGAAAGAAAGAAAGAAAGAAAGAAAGAAAGAAAGAAAGAAAGAAAAAGAAAGAAAGAGAGAAGGGAAGGCAAGGGAAGGGAAGGGAAGGAAAGATTAATTTAAAAAATAATGAATTTTTAACCAAAGCTACTCTGTCTGCAACACTTAGCACATCCTCCCCCAGCCGTACTCCAAGTTCCCCCTCAGACCATACTGAGCTGCCTGCCCTGTGTGCAGCAGGCTCTGTTCCAGCCTGTGCGAACAGCTGCTAGCCATAATTGAGGGCTTACGTGATTTTGTGTCTTTTGTGCTTGAACGTGTAGTTAACTGTGTTTCGGTAGCACAAGGCATGCACTCTTCTGTTTAGCTTTGCACAGCTTGCCAGTTTCCAGCCGCATTTATTTTTGTGGTTACATGTAATCCAGTATTAGCAGACAAAGACTTCTCAGCTATTCATACAGGTTTTTTGTTACAGTAGACATGAAAAAAAATGGCCGTAACATGTCATTTAACATTTCTTTACGTATTAAGTCAGTTTGTCAGTTGCCTCTAGTACTGGATGAAATTGAGAGCTTGTCTTTGTGGGAGAATGAATCAGAATTAACCAAAGGTTAAGCTTTTTTTTCTGCCTCCCCTCCTCTCCTGTCCCCCCTCCCTCCCTCCTCCCAGGTCCATGGAAGACTGCAGTGCATTTAAGCTGAGATGCTTTAAAAACCATTAGGATTTATTTTTCTGCAAATTGACAGGTTTAGCGTGTAATAAGAACTGGAGGTCCAAAATCCAAACTGACTAACTACAAGTCCCTGCTCAGCAAGACCAGATCTGTAATGGCTCCTAAGCTTACTGTGCATTTTCCCTTTTCAGGCTTAAGTTCCCCTCAGTGAATTCAGCTTCTCTCAGCGTCTTCCTTTGCAAGTGTCTGAAACACCCGATTAACCGTGGAGAAATCCTTGTCTGCCCTGGACAGAAACCTCTCTCTTGACTTGCAGCAGAGACCCACAGCTCTCAGGAGACCGTCACCGTCCTCTCACTGCCCGCTGAAGCCGTGCCAGGGTACAGCGAGGAATGAAGGAGGTTTTAGAGGAGAGGGTGAGCAAGCAGAGCAGGGCTAAAGCTCAGGCCCCCCGCTCATCCCGTTACCTCCGAGCAGCAATCCCAGTGACTGAGGGGCTGACACAGGAGCCAGGTCCCCTGGGCCACCTCCCGTGCAGCTGAGAACCAAAATTATTGTCCATTTTATCACTGCCTTTAAGTGTTTCTTCCCTGTTGCTGCATGTTTTGAGCCTTGGTGCTCTCAGTGTGTGACACCGTGTTGCAGCAAGTGCCCGTTCTTCAGCATCAATGTGCTCTTTCATTAGCTTAACTTTGATGGTCTCTTTACTAAAACCATTTGGCTTTTCTTGGAAAGCTGGCTGCAGAAAATAACTAGGAGCACCACAAGCAGAGTACATACGCAAGGCTGCATGAAATACACATGAAGTAGATAATTTATAAAAGCTGGGCAATAACTCACAAACATTTACAGCCCACTGCTATATTGATAATGGCAAACCACAATCTCGTCCAGCTGGTGAGTTTGCAACAAGTCTTATGTGTGAGCTGATTCTCTGCAGAATTTCAGGTACTTGGTGCATCTGAACCAAGGGAATATGATGCACTGAATCTCTTCTGTGCACTGGATATATCACCGTGGCTCAAGAAACTGCCCAGATGAAATGCTATCTTGTGAAACTTAGAGAATGTATTGACTTGAGTACGAGGTTATTGTAGAAAATCATTGCTCCATTGGTGGAAGAAATGTTTGACAGGAGAATATAATGCTCAAGGTTAAACCGAATGCTGCGTCTTTCCAGAAAAAGTCACTTTCTCAGTTCAGGGGATAGAAGTTTTCAACATTAAAAAAAAAAAGAAAAAAAGTTGTTAAGTTGTTAAAAATATAACACACTCTCTTTTCAAAGCCAGTGCTGAAAGGTGACCACTATTTTTCCAGTAGCAATCTTTATTTCTATCCCAGGTTGTTTTAAGGACTAACACATTGTTGCCCTGGTGTTGCAGTAAGACACACTTTTCTGCTGAATCAGACTGCATCATTACTGGAAGTGTGTACCTTCAAATGAGTACTCATGTTTATTGATATACCTGTGGTGCCCCTTTCTGGTATTTGCCATTTAAAAACAGAATCATCGTACATGCTACCTTGACAGTGCAGTGTTTTTCAGGGTTCTCTTCATTAACAACAGCACTGCTCTCTTTAAATTACCCTTTTCTTTGGCCCAGCTTAGGGTTTGGAGTCTGAGGAACTCCTGCCAGTTGCCTCCTGCCAGCTTGTCTCCTCTTCAGAGCCTGTGGCACACCGTGTACCTTTTTGGGAGGTAAGCAAATAAGACCCCATCTGTTTTTTTTTTTTTTTTTTTTTTTTATGGTTCTGCAACTCACTACAAGTCTGCCAAGTGTCTGAGTGACCTTGTTTCACCTCTGTGACCTCTGCATTTATGCTTACAGTTTTTAAACCCAGTGGCTTCTACCTAAAGTGACATGGGCATATCTCTGTAGTGAAGCATCACTGGGTTTTAAAGCATCTACATTCCTTTATTATTATTATTGTACATTTGGACTCAAATTAAGTATAGACAGATTCATGAATAGCAGAGAGTCACCCTAGCTTTTGTATCTCATCACAGCAGCTGTTGAGAGAACTTGTTATGTTCGTTAAAATGCAAGAGAGATCATCAGTATCGCCATTCAAGGATATCCTGAAATTCAATGCACAAAAAACATGTGAAAAGGTTGATCTTGGTTTCTTTCCTTTTTGCTTTATTAGGCTTCGTGCTTTCCAGATTTTCAACACAGTTATGTTTTTAGAAATAGTGTATTCTTTTATAATCAAAGGACACCTAAGTCTGGATTTGCAAGGAAGAAAAACAACAAATATAATGAGGCATGATAAAACGGTGAGACTTGGCTTCAGCATAACTAAGTAGGTAAATAGACAGGGTGGACACTGGCCAAGGACTGCAGGAGGCGATACTTCTCATGCAGAGAAGCACCACGAAGATTTTGATGGTCCACTGACAAGACTTGTTGGGTTGAGAACGTGGCAGAGCCAAAGTTTTCCAACACTGAGAAAATTGTTGTTTCCTGTTAATGAGTTTTTTACAAAACATCCCAAACATCTTGCCCTGGTAGCTAGCCTTAGGATGGAGGCACTTGGCACTCCAAATTGTTCCTGCAGCCTGTTCCAAGAAAACCACAGGAGTCGTGTTTTTTCTGTCAAACAGAAGGAAGAGCATTTAAGTCATCATCCAGTTACTCCCCAAACATGTTGAGTTTCTCACTACACTTTCTCCTGCTCCAGAGTCCTCCCAGCAGTGACAGAACCAGCCCCAAGTCCCAGGACAAACCCTTTCGCTTTAGGGAAATTTTGTTTGTCACTGACTACAGGTTTTGTTGGCCTTGATGCGTGGTCTGTGACTGTTAGGAACAAGAGCATTTCATCCATTGCAACTTGCTTGGTAGCAGCAGTACTTTGATCAATGTTATTAGTAAACGTTAACCTTTATATTTTCCATAGAAAATAGCTTAAAATACAGTTTTTTTCGGGGCCCCCCCCCCCCCCCCCCATCTTGGCTACTGCTGGTATTTTCTGCAGCTTCTGTCTGACCCTGTCAGATATGAGGTTGTGTCTGTCAGTCTGTGTGTCTTTCCCCCTTTACTGACAGTAAATTGCTGCCCTCACTATAGAATTAACCTTATTGCTCTCATGATGAGCACGGTGAGAAGCAGGTTAGTCCAGCAATGTTATCTGGCCACAACTACCTCCTTTTTTAGCTGACATACAATAGAGGGATACGAAAAAATGCTCTCCCTAAGAAATCCTTCTCCTTTTTCTCTTCCACTGCCTCCAGTACATTTTTGGAAGCATATAGCAAGTCGGCAAGTTGGGTCTAACAGGAAAGGAGAGGGACTGTAGTACATTAAAACGTGTATTCTTACCACAGACTGATCTCTTTCAAATCATTCTTTCTTTTACTGCTGTCTCTAAGGGCTCTTCTTTTAATGCTTTAGAATGTTTTTTTCTGAACTTATATTTCGGAGCTATTTTTGACTTATATTCGTTCCCTTCTTTTATTATACCCATCCAGAATGCACGTACACTGTTAAAAAAAGAGAGACTGCAAATCCTCAAAGATTAGTAAATGCAAAGTATTAGATATCTTAATTTTAGCAGTTTGCCTTTAGCATCCCCTTCCTACACAATATTGCTGTCTTAAAGGTTTGTACACCCTTCTGCTCTTTCCCCAGAACTCTGGACTTATTCATGGGGTGGGTGGTGCTCATATAATAATAATAATTATTATTATAATATAAATATATATATATATATAATAAAACAGCTATTTGATGTTGTGCTGTGCTGCCAGTTGACTGTTCATGGTAACCAAACCCTTCTCCACATAGCTACTCTGTCCCACCTGCTATGGTCTCCCTGTCCTCCCAGGTCCCCAGCCAAATCCTCATCACAAGGTCATTATTTCCTCCCTCGTGCTTCACCAGAAAGCTGGTCTGGGGGCACAGCACCATCACATCAGCAACACCTAGTCCAGGGGAAGCAGCAGAATGTGCTTCAGGCACCTTCAGGCCCTGGGGCAGGTCCCTGGCACGGAATATTTCTGCCCAAAGAGTAGAAATAAGGCAAAGTCACCTGCTGCTGAGAACAGGTGATTTCTGTCTCCTGGGTTTGAGCACGAGGTTTTGGGAGCCTTAACAGCAGCTGGAGCATCTCAGCTCTGAATACAACTCCAGGGTTATCAGAGTGGAAGCTGCAGTTGTCTTTCTGACGTTATCAAGTGTGACCTTACGCCCCCCTTGATTTGCTGTGCAGCCACTTTCACCAGCTCTGCTTTGTGTCTGTGCTCTCCAGTTTCACCAGCGCCCTGCCCAAGCCCTCCCTGTGACGGACGCTGTGCCTCTGCCCGTTTGATGCTGGATTACATTTCTGATTTACAGTTCAGTTTGTTTCCAGGAGAGTGCACCTTTTGTAGTCCTTGCATGCTGCTGCTGAGTAAGAGATCATGGCATCTTTAATCTTCCAGCATGAAATCCCGCTGCAGCAAGCCACGCTTGGATGCCAGGGGCTTCAAGTGCAATCTTCACCAAGCTGGCAGTGCAATGCTGCACCGCCACTGACTATGAGCATTTGAGGGGGCATTTTTGCCTGTTGTGATCATTTAAGTGCTTGTCCTGCAAACAGCCACACAGACATTCAATTTGAATCATAAGAGCAGTGTGGCATCCCATTCATCCCAGAAAGATTAAATTCCAGTCTGCTGCTGCTATGCCTGGGTCTTGCAAAGTGCTGTTGTACCGAAATGTATCTGCCATGTGAAGGCACGCATTTCATCCACGGCTCTGTGCTCTCCTGAGGTTGCACGGGGTATATGAATGTGTGCTAATAGGGCTGCACACCTTCTGGACTAAAGCTGGCTCTCATTCACCCAGGCAGAAGAACCTGCCCACATTTGTTCATGTAGACAAGCCTCTAAAGTCCCTGCTAGCTCCTCTAAGTACAGGCACGGTTGCTCTTATGTACCGGAGATATTGCCCTTGAGGATGGCTGCTGCTCTGAGGAGCTGCCATCCATCACCAGCATGTTGTTCCTTCTTGACCAAACATGCCCCCTTGAGAAAACAACCCCTTTTGGGGCCTGATCGTTCAGCTTTGGGCCAGATCAAATGCAGTTTAACCAGAAAGCTAATCTGCTTCAGAAATGGGAATTCTGGCACTGTAGTTCTTCAGGGTGGGGTGGCCAATTCAATAGCTTAGAGCGACCAAACACAACACCAAAATACTTTGCTTCCTCCTTTCTTAAGATCTGCTACTGTAAACCTTTATGTTCCCTTCCATTTCCTTCCTCCCTCCTCCCCTCCCCCCCCCAATTAAAACTGCCTCTTCTGTGAAACTGCACTAATATTTTCTTAGAAAACATCTTCTTCCTTTAACGTATCTCCTGGTTGCACATCCTGCACTGCGGATCTGTAATACCCTTCCTGACCAAAGGACGGTGGCTTCATTTTTCAGCAATACCCAGCCTCTGAGGCCCCATACCTTCCTCTAAATCCCATCTTTCTATTAGATAATGTTACCACCTAATGGTGGCCGCAGAAAAGTACTTTCACCTGGTAATTGCTACTAACGATGCAATGGCTGTAGCTCTAATACACATCGGCTGAAGTTTCCTGGGAGCTGGGGAGGACTTGAGCAGGGTATTTGTACACTGGTGTGGGAGAGGCTGTGCAGTAGGATGAGATTCATGGCATCGTAGAAAGGCTTGGGATGGAGGGAACACTGAAGGTCATTTAGTCCCAGATTATTTTCGTTCAAATTGTAGCTGGGATGAGAACATCTTCTCAAAGATGGTCAGTTAAAATTTTATTTTTGCTACTGATTAATGCAGAAGCAGTGACAGCAAGTTAGATGCAATGCAACTTTGTTGCTGGTAATCATCTTTTTATAGGAGACAGAAAGATAGGATGCTCCATGTCTTTTCTCAGTGAGGAGAAAAACAGGGGTGCACAGACCGTTCACGCTTTAAAGTGTGAAGCACCCAACATGGGAGCACAGTTTTCCCTGCGTGACACTGCTGAGCAAATTCTAGGCACCTGGTAAAGAATACAGGTCCTTTTGATTCAAATGCCCTTGGTTTTAACAAGGTCAACATTCTATCCTTGATCATTTTACATGAAATTTTTATTGTGTGGTTTGTGTTAGACCTTCCATGAGAAATTCTTCTACACTTTAGAAAATAAAAAAGAAAACCACAACAAGATATAAACAAATCACTGAACCATTACAAAGCCACTAAAAAAAAAAAATATGGAAATTTTTTTCATAGCAGTAATCTTTCTTGACTTATTATTTGTGCTTAAGACAAATCATACTGAAACTTTTGGAGAAGAAGGAGAGAAATAGATAGCAGAGGCCTTTTTATTTTCACCTGAAAAAAAAAAAAAAAGAAAGAAAAAAAAGAAAGAAAAAAAGTGTTTTTTGTAAGGCATACATTTTAGTAAAGAAGACAAAATCCACAAATCTCCACTACTGCCAGCTTTGCTGTGCAGTTCCCATCAAACCTGCAGTCTCAATATCTGAAACAATCAATCAGCCTCCTCTAGCCATGGAAAGTCCTTGCTGCCCAAGGCACAGATTAATTTACCTGTAAGAGCACAGACAGCTCTAGACTAGGATAAAAGAGAAAAAAAGTAACGGCCAACAGAATGCTTACATTTTGGATTCATTATGGACAAATTTCATCTCTTCACATTTCGTCAGAGGTTTCTCTCCCTTGTTTATCTCTGGTTTCCATTGAAATGTCATGTATTTTCATTTAAAAGTAGGCTGTCACATACAGAGATCTAAATTCTTCTCTCTATATATAAAAATACAAAATAGAAATATTATTCAAAGATCTAGCATATTCTCTTCATAACATTATATTGGAAAATATATCTGTCTTTTCCCTTCCCAGAATATGTGAACAGCTTTAGGAATAAATTATCTAAAATTATCTAAGGATTAGTTTGTGACAAGAACAATGACAGTTATGAAATATGTCAGGTTTTTTTTTTTTCCACTGATATTAGAATTCTGTGCACTGGTGAGGTATGTGCAGATGGAAAAGATACAATCTAAGTGGCTGTTTAATAGGTTCGGAGTCTAACTTCAGATTAAAAAATATCAGATGAGGGTTAAAAAGCATGTGGAAAGTATAAGGCATTTTTCTTGGCCAACACAGGAAGAACTTAAGAGGGATAGTGTTGGGGTAGGTAGGTCCTTCTTAATCAATGGGAGATTATTTTTCTTTCTAAAAGACAATCTCTGTCAGAAGTACTCTTCATGATCCTGAAAGATGTGTTTATACAGGGATGTCAGAGGATCTGAATTATGCAGGTGGTCAGATCAGATTTATGTCTTCCAGCCTTAAAATCAATGCGCCTCTCTCTGATGTGCAAGGAAAGAAAAGCCAGGTGGTAGCAAAGAGATTGTACATTTACAAATCACCCATGAAACTCTTTGTTCCAAATTTACACAGAAATGTCAGCTGAAACCAACTTTTCTTCCACCTAGCTGTTACCATTTTCCCATCGATTGCACAGCAGTGGCTTCAGGCATTATCTGAAAAAGGACAAATGGCTGATTACAGGGCTACACGGAACCGAGGGCCTGCAGGTAAGCAGCAGAGCAAAGAAAAGGGCAGAGCAGATCTTAAAGACAGAGGGGCAGGAGTAAGACACAATTGCATAAGGTCTTGACAAAGCACATTTTTTCCCCGAAGTAAAACACTTGTGCTTGTTCCCCCTGCTGAGGATGAACTCTGCATGGCAAGTGGTAAGAACAGCCTCTACAAAAAGAGCTAAGAAAAGTAAAATCGAGGTGAGTTTTCCCATTGCTATATTGAGATTCAAACATCAGTCTGGCTGACTGAGATGTACTGACATGAGGGCTTTTCCTTCCAGTAACTGAAAACCCACGCTCTGTTAACTGATCACTTCCACAGGCAGTTCCACACTCCGTGATCAATGCTTTCAAAGGCTATTGACACAGCTAAAGGAATCCCATCTGTGTCTGTCACAGGAGAGCTTCTCATCTCTATATATCACCATTAGGAAGAGGTCGGTCAAGAAGACTGGCATTAGCATTCACAAGGCATGAAGCTGTATTAAAACAAAAAGGCAGCGAGTATGAGATCTCTAAATAGGACCAGAATGGATTTATTACACAGTGCCAGTGTGCTGCAAAGTCTGAATGAATGTTTAGGAACAGACAACAGGGAGAAGCCCCAGAAAACATCAGATCCCACACAGTTTCTTTCAGACATCCCTTCTGTACATCATTGCGTCTTGCCTGCGGTAAGTCAAGTCAAACACAGCATGAAAACATTTCTGTATTTCAGCCTGTGCTAAATAAATGTTTCTGCCTATTGTTTTTTTAATGACAAATGTTTCCCTTTGGATCTTCATGCGCTGGCATAGGTTGTTCTGCTGGTGGATAAAAGTTCTGCCTGTGTGTTTGTGAACGTGTGTGGATAAATCGCAATGTTCAAGTGTGCAGACCAGTCAATAAATATACGCATTGCACATTTTTTAAATGGTGCCTGTCCACCACCATCCCCACTGACTGGGGATGGTTCTTATAAAGAAGTCAAGCTGGAGAGATGAACAAGTGCTGCACGAAGCAGCTATTTGCAGTGACAGGCTCCTGAAAAAGGAATTAGGAATAATACCTGACCCATATGCAAAGCTTTCCTGCCAGACTGCAGGGATGTACTCTCACTTAGATTCTTGCACCTCATCTTCACTTCAGTTAAGTCATGGCTAAAGTACAAGATGTTAGAGGCCAGCCATATAGCTGTGAGCATGTGGGTATTCCCCCACTAGAAGACACTACAAAAAGACTTTCAATTTTTTCAAATGCATTGAAATTTTAAATACCTGATGATCTATGTTTCACTGTCTATAGCTAGCAAAACTGCCAAAGGAGACCAGGATCTCCCTCCTCCTCAGGAACACTTGGATCTGACGATGGGTTTTACAGAAGCACTTCTCTCGAAGAGCTAGAGCTCTAAACATCATGTAAGGGCAGGGTGGAAGAGCAGGCTCTGTCCCTTAGCAAGCACAGGGCTAAAAGGCCGATGATCACCGGGCATGCAGAGGTCACGGAGAGCCAAGGCCATGCCCATCACAGTATTCTCCCATACAGCTGTGTCAGGAACAGTGTGGCCAGCAGCACTAGTGAAGTGATTGTCCCTCTGTACCTAGCTCTGGTGAGACTACATCTTGAGTGCTGCGTTCAGGTTTGGGCCCCTCAATACAAGAGTGACATCGAGGTGCTGGAGTGTGTCCAGAGACGGGATACAAAGCTGGTGAAAGGTCTAGAGAATAAGTCTTATGAGGGGTGGCTGGGGGAGCTGGAGTTGTTTAGTCTGGAGAAAAGGAGGATCAGGAGAGACCTTATTGCTCTCTACAACTACCTGAAAGGAGGTTGTAGGGAGGTGGGGACTGGGCTCTTCTGTGGTAAGTGATAAGATGAGGGGAAAGGGCCTTAAGAAGCACCGGAGGAGTTCTAGGTTGGGTATTGGGAAATATTTCTTCACTGATAGGGCTGTGAGGCATTGGAACAGGCTGCCAGGGAAGTGAATGGGTCACCATCTCTGGAGATCTTCAAGAAACGTGTAGATGTAGAGCTTAGTAACATGGTTTAATGGAGGACCTGACAATGCTAGGTAAAAGGTTGGACCAGACAATCTTACATGTCTTTTCCAACCTAAATGGTTCTATGATTCTATGACTATAAAGTTGAGCTACTTGATATTCAAGCTTTCTTTTGTTAAAAATACCTTCCTTTTATTCTCCAAACATGACATTGTTAATTGCACTTATAAATTGCTTTTGTGGCCCTTTTGTGTGGCAGCATGCAAGGCAAACCTTTAAGTCTAATCTGACAAATCTGTCGGAGTACCTAAACCATAGTGCATCTGTGCTACAGCCTGAAGTGGGATGGAATATGGGCCTTTCATTACAGTAGGGATTTCAAGTTGTTTCCTTGTTGGTCAGCTGAAATGGAGAAAATAATAAGAAACAAACAGTAGCATCACCAGAGACTCTGATAGTATTCCTCTGTGTCTACTCACTACTCTTTACTTGCATTATTTTTAGCCATTTCCTTGGCTACAGAGCGTGCATTCACACACCCATGCACACACACACACACGTGCATGCGCACACTGACAAAGAGCCTTCTTACGGCAAGGAAAATACCCTGTATGAGTCTGCAGACAACTGAAGGCTAAAACATTTCTTTATGACGCCCCACAGCTGTTGTCAGGGCAGAATTATACAGTACTCAAATAACTTTTTGTATGGTAATATCTAAAGTTATATTTTTGACATTCGTCCTGTTCCTTCGGCAAACCAATATTTTATCATTTTACCTTTAAAATAATATACTTCCTGTCTCCATCCCAAGTGCCTGGTCAGAAGAACAGACCTTTTATTTATTTCTGCCACAGAACAAGTTTCTCTTTATTTAATCATTTCCCGACTCCTGAAAGTAGGGCAAGAGGCGCCCAGGACGGTGAGCGCCAGGGTGGGCAGGCTGCTGGGGAAGCTGTGGGTGAAAGGCAGGCTTATTCTGCTCCTCACAGATCCTGGCCTCTCAGCTGCAAACATTGACCAAACTGTGGAGAATCACATTTCTGCTTCAGCAGGCCGGCTGGCTGGAGAAGGATGATCGCAAGCAGATGTACCCGTGTTCTCATGCGAAAGGAATTTGGTCTTTTGTGGAGGCTGCGCGACGCGCAATGGGCTCCCAGGAGTATTTCAGCCTCCCTTAATTCCTTGCAGGTGTTGGAGGCTGGTGTACCACAGGGCTGCAGAGCTGAGCCTCGCCATCCAGGATCTGTATGGAGGAGCTGCATGGTGAGGGCTAGCAGTAGGGCAGAGGGAGAAGAAATGGCCTGCAGGGCTAGGCAGGCTTGGTTATGGAGGGCTCTGTCTTGTAGAGATGTGAAGATGTGGCACTAAGGGACGTGGCTTAGTGGTGGGAGTCTGTTGGTCAACTTGATGGTTGGACTGGATGATCCTGAAGGTCTTTTTCAACCTTACTGATTCTGTGGTTCATACTCTTGGTTTATGCCAGGTGGGCTCCGAACATCACAAAGCTGTAGTAGAAGAGTATTTTATCCAATGCACAGTGTTTCTTCTTGCTATGGAAATCCAGGAGGAATAAACAAGATTGAAATAGTACTTTCAATATAATTTCTCTGAATCCATAACAAATCAAGGACAGGCAATGAACATGGCTCATAACATCTACGTGTTAAAAAATTCTGGCTTATAACGGGACATCCCAGTGGTATTGCAAATAGCCCAAGGAAATCACAGTCAGTTTAAAGAAGCTTTTGATGCAGTTACCGCTGTACTTTGGAGGTTTCCGATGCCGAACAGCTAAGACAAGACATGTACCCTGGGGTTTGATGGAAATGAATGTAGCCCTTGGATCACACCTCAGGATGCCGGGCCACACGAGGATGTATGTTTGCAGCCGTGGGCCATATCTGGACATACGGTGACTGTACGCAGCCCATAAGAGCCTGGGTACCCTGCACGTGGCTCACCTGAAGGCAGTCAGTGTCATCCACGTTCATACAGGCGTGCTGAGATGTGAGGCTGTACTTACTGCAGCCACTAGAATGTAACATGATTGTGCAGACCTCAGCAATGCCACTGCTGCAGCTCGTGTCCTGTGCAAAACCCAATCCACCTAGGGCAGGCTTCTAAAACTAAAGGAACAGGACCTGGAAGCCTCCAAAGGATTTGGTGGTGGTGGTGGTGGTTCTTTGCTGACTCCACAAGAAACATCAACACTTATTTTAAGAGATCTGCTCTCTCAGATAACTAAAATTGGGGTTCAAGTGAGGCTCTGATTGAGTGAATACCTTTTAACAGCATGATGAGCTAAGCAGTCCCTGCCCAGCTTTTTCTCCTCCTGTTGCGTCTGCCCACAGAGCTCTCCGTGGAGCCACACAGTGACCTGTACCAAGAAAGGGGCTTTAGGTCAAAGTACCCCAAGGGATTAAAAGGCAAACAATTCCTCCAGCACTTCACCTGGATCCACCTCCTGATCCACTCCATCACTGACCGAGTGATCCACCAGCAGAGGGGACTAAAGGGGAACCAGCAGGAATGGGGAACCTGTTAGATGAGACCGAGTCCTCTGATGGCTCACCACCACTGCGGACACCTCCCTCCTTCCCTCAGCCCTTCTGGGAGATGCTCTCACTGCACACCAGCTTCATGAGGTGAACACAGTGGAGCACCCAACATGCAAAAGACACAGGAAAAGGGAGGACATGGAAAAGAGCAGCTGAACTTGAGCAATGGGGTTATTCTTCTAGATTGTGCCAGCTACCTGGTAGGACATTGTTCTGAGCAGGAGAAGCAATTTGAGAAGTGTTGCCAGCCCGTGTGGCCATGTAGCCACAGCAGCAGTAGCTAATGACAGTGAAGTCAGCAGGCTGCTCCCATCCTTGAGCTAATTGCAGAGTGGCAGCAGCCAGATACTTTGTGATAAGGGCTGTACAGCACAACAAGGAGATGCGACGCCTCTGGCTTGTAGGTATTCTTTAAGAGACTCTCATGACTCTTCTGCTTTGCTGGCAAGAAAATGAAGAAGCCTCTGAAGAGACACCTACTCAAAAGCCACTTGATTTCACCCCCTTCATCATTTTGTCCTGCAAGGACTTGGAAATCTCTGGCCTTTTTCTTGCCCAAAGGTCTTGTACTTAGCAAGCGAGTCATTTCCCTGCAGCACGACGAGAGCTGTCAACCCGAGCTGTCCCAGGAGAGCTGATCCAGTCCTCAGGAGGCTTTGGGGCTGACAGGAGGGGAGGCAAACCTGCTGCTGCTGTCAGCCTTTCAGCAAAGGGGACAAAAAGGCACTCTGGTGGCTTAGTTGCTTTTTATCATCTTGCTAACTCAGGTAAGAAGATGGTGCATGTCCATTTGTGTCCCCAAGCACTAATCTTCATGCAGGTTTGCATCTAGTCTGCACTGCACACAGCTTGCACACAGCTTTCTGCATTGCAGTGTGCAGCTTGTGAGTGCAAGCAGTCCCTGCACATCCTCCCAGTCGGTCTCCTCCTGTGGGATGGGTCTCCCTGCCTGGTGCCTGAACTTTTGGCGTGTGGGTCATAGGACAAGTCGCACCTCAGACAGAAACCTAGTCCCTACCCTGAACGACAAAACACAGACAATACCTTCCGTGTTACAGAAACTGAAATTTCAGGTAAACAAGAATTCTATATGACTTTCATTTATGATTTTGATTTTAATTTATGGTTTTGTACTCGTCAGTCTTTCTTATAGTCTGTGACCATGTTCTGTGTTTTCATAAACAAATCTTGCTGTGCAGAACAACAGTTCTTAAGCATTGTTCCAGTTCAGAGGCACACATTTTTGAACACTAAAACCAGTTGCTCGCATTTATTTATTTATTTATTTTTGTAATAACTAATAAAATAAGGATTATGAGCACAGTCGTGAGACAAATCGAGTAAGACTGGGTGAGAATTTTGCCTCGGTATATAGCATCATGCTATTAAACCAGTAACTGGAGCAGAAACCTCCTTCTAGATAGATTCAGAAGGAAGGAAAAAAGGGGCTGACGAGTCATTAGTTTGAATTACTGGAAAACAGGCAGAAAACTGACAGGTAGCTTCCAGCAAATTTCCACGTAAAAGTTTAGCAGATCCTTTCCAAACAAAGCTTTGGGATGAGTTTCATTCCTGATCGCTACGATGGGCTTAGACATTAGCCCGAGGAAGCGCTGGTATTTAGAAATCTGATGAGGCAACTGCAATGGGGAAAACTCAGACGAATGGGACCGCTTCTGGCACCATGGGAGACGGGCAAGAAGGGAACGGACACGACTTCTGTTCATTGAGATATTTTATTTCATATTTCCTGACCCATATTGTTTAAATAACGTGTCACCCTAAACCAGAAAGAGAGACAGCTTATTTCTCACAGTTGTGATTTGGCTTTGTATTGCCCCTAATAGCTGTGCACAGATCCTACGTTTACTGAGCTATCCAGTAACTGAACAGGCTGTTCTGGGGAAATTCTTCCTGTTTGCCTGCAGCCACTGCCTCTTTTGGCTGCCCCCCTGCCTCCTCACATTCCAGTTGCAGATCTGTTTCTACCACTGCTTTTCACTCAGGCTGGAGCCCCTTTACACACCTTTCTCCCCTACACTTACACACCGTACTGTGAATACCCCTTCTGTGGAGACACTTGAGGGCTCCCGGAGCCAAGCAGTCTTTTTTTTGGGAAGAGATCAGCACACAGGTACACTGGTTCCAGCTTTATTTCCTAAATAACTACATCATACTTGTTTATTTATTTATTTGGGGGAGCTGCTACCCCCCTGTCTCAATTAAATGCCTGAATTCCATCAAAACCTTCCTCCCCTTCAGACTTCAATCTTTGTCTAAAACAGATGGCCCCATAAATAATACATCCTAGGCAACCTGATCAGCCATCCCCGGGATGCACTTGAGCTCCTGTCTCTCATAATACCATCAGTAGATTAGCTCTGGGAATTCCTTTAATTTAATCCTTTTAACAGGTCATGTGCACACGAAGCAGGGACTGAGAAATTAGACACGTTCAGCTGGGCTCAGTCGTCCCTCACCCGGCGCTGGCAGGTCCCTACTTGCTGCTTTCAGGGGCTCTGCGGGAGATACCCGCTGCCCTCTTTTAGAGCCACATCCTGGAGGAAAAATCATCATTGATATCTGGCCCTGGGCAGCTAACTGCCTCTGAAACGAGGAGGAGGCAAGGGAGCTGGGCTGGAGAGCCGAGCATGGAGAGATGGAGAAGGGCCAGGACACAGGGCATCTGAGCAGCACCGTCGCACCCGGCCTGAGGGATAGCAGGGAAGAGTGGGGCATCTGCTGGGTGCCTCTGGGGGCTGAAAGCATCACGTTTGTTTCAGGATAGAACACAAGTCCATAAATTCTTAAATTAATTAATTCTTAATTCATAAATGTCTTTAGTGCCCCCTGCTTTTCCGAATCACTGGCTTCTAGCAGGTGCTCGGTGATGCCTGGGGGGGGGAGGGGGGGGGGGGTTCTCAACCCACCCAATCTCACTCTGGGGACTAGGGCAGAAATACCACTCACAGGTGATGAGGTGGGTCCTTCTCACAGTTACCCCAGTGGTAACACTGGTCTCAGATCTTCCCATCCTCCTCCTCCTCCCCCTGTCCAGCTACAGCCTGAGCTCCAGACAAATTGGCAAAATGGGCATATGGGCAGCCCTGGTGGCCTTTGCAAGGTGAATTTCATCTCCCCAACCTCCACTGCACCACTGGGAAAGGTGTTTAGAGCATGGTTCTGTGAACAGCTTCACCCATATGACCCCAACATTAAAAAAAAAAAAAAAAGGAAAAAAAAATAAGCTTTCCTCAAACAAAACGAACAAATGAAACCTCCATTTTCTATTGTAAATATGTTACTTCTCAAGGCCTTGGTGCACAGAGCTGCCACCCATTTTTATCCCCACAGTGCAGGTGGCAGCAGCTGTCATTCAGGACATGATAACACTGAGCAAGACCTGAAAGATGGACCAGTGGGTTTGTTTTGAATGCTTTCCTTGCCAAGAAAATAGCATCGCAGACCTACATCCTCACACTGCACTGCAGGCGTGCAGCTTATGCTCTTACTATGGGACAAGTAAAAGGATCTGGATTAAAAATAAGCAGAAAGGCCGGCAGTCTTTTTCAATCCTGGGTCATTTTCCCTGACCGATGGAAATGTCCTCTGGCATTGACCTCGTTGGGTGCACATCACGGCGTGGGGCCGCAGCCTGTGCTGCGCTGTCTCATGGGCTGCAGCAGACAAAGAGCCATTTTCAAAGGGCTGCAAACTTCTCTGTTTCTTTAAAAAATGGGACTGGAAAGGAAAAGATGGGCTCAAGTCCTTATCTGGGAATGCCTTCAGGGTGCAAATATTTTAAAGTAGCACTGCTAAAATGGAATGGCTTTTAAATCATAACAAATCATCTCTTGCATTTCTGTCATGCTTTTCATCCTATTTTCTCTTTGCAAACATAAACACATTAAGTTCAACAACACATCTGGCAAAGCGTTGTGCCTTGCAGGAGCTTTTCGCATCCCAATTTGGTGGAAGAGCAAGCGCATGGGGACAGCAGGGACTCCCCACCCCACTTGAGATGGGCTCATTTTGGCAGCACTTGGACCACGACCAAGATCTCCTGACCACCAGTCTTCTGCTGGAGTGGAAAGTTGTCTTTCCTTGTGGCTCAGCTGATGTGTTTGTGAGGAGGCCGGATCATGGATCTGCTCTAATCAAAGATAAAATGCTGAGTGGGGGGAAAGACTGCAGGGGACGAAATAAGCACCACTTTCCCAGCTGTCTTCGTTAAGCTCTTCAGCGTCTACCCAACACATTTGCAATGCTGAGATGTCATCCCATTTGGATTCCTGTTCCATGCGTACCCACTTGGTATTGTACTGGAAACTGATTATCAAGAGACGCATTTACTGTGTGGTGAATCAGAATTTGTTATTATCACCACCCCATTAATTTCCACACACATCTGCTGGAGTACTTGTTTCTGCCTGTGTCTCACATTTATCTTCATCTAATCCACTTTTTACTGCCCTTGTCCTAGTGCCAGCAACTATCATTGGGAACTGTAAACACTCGTTAGTTAACCATTTATGATCGCCAGCCCTTCAGATCCCTCACTGTTGGGCTTTGAGGGGTTTTCTGCGACGCCACAAGTATTTAACTGCGTTAGGAAATAATTCATGAGCAGGTACAACCAGAGACAGCCCCCCCGCTCCCCAGCTGCAGGAGGGGTGAGGAGGTTTGGGATTGCCAAGGATGCCCGAGGCACTGAGGAGCTGGGAAGTGGCTGGTCTGAGCCCTAGGCCTGACCAGCCTTTCATCTATCCTTCGGCCACTGCACAATGTGTCCCCAGCGGGGAGGAAATGTTCCTGAGAAGACAACGCATCCCAGACGTGCCGGCTTCCCATCGGCCTGCGGGACACCTCCGGTTAAAATGTTTTCTGCCGAATCAAAAAGCATTCCTCCCATGCTACTTGACAGCCTCTTTTCCTCCGTCAAGCGTAATTAGCCTACTCTAATTAAAGGGCTGCAACCAGGCTCAGCAGGAAGCCCGAGGAGCTCTGTCCTTAACCAACAGCTTTTCATTTCTTTTCAGCTTTCTGGCAGCTGAAGGCCCAGGCCTGGTGCTACCCTTCAGGGCACTGAATCACCTTTGCCATCCCTTATTTTGAGCCGTGAACAAAGCCCAGGCTCCTGCATGTCAGGGGACATACAGCTGCCCCCTGGGGTGGGCACCAGGAGGCTGGCAGGGTGCCCAAAGGTTTCTCCTGGTTTAATTCAGGAGATGGGCCAGATGAACTGCCACTGGTGCAACACTGTGCCGCTGTTCTCCATACCATCTCCTGGCTTTGGTGTGTCGTGGTCCTTCCTTGGGCCCACTTGCAGTTATGTTTCTTCTTTCTGCCTTCATGTGAACTATCTATCTGTAGTCATACGTTGACAGGAAAAAATATATCCCTCCAGAGCCCCTTGGGCAACTGCGTGAAGCCTGGAGGCAGGGGGGTTCCTTCTGCTGACGGCTTGAGGAGCATGGGAGCTCACCCCAGCCCCTCTGTGGAGCAAGAGGGAGAGAGAAAATAGGCGTAATGTCACAGTTCTGTGGCTGCAGCCACCCACAGCAGTGCAAGTTGCATGCACGTGTCAGTGCCAGGACCTCCTCTGCCCCGATTCCTTCTCGGCACCCAATTCCCAATTTAGAGGGGACATTTGTTATCCTAAACTTAGAGAGGCACCTAGAGCAACTGTGAATGGGGCTACCCCCTCCCCTCTTCAGGAGACATCCCATTAACTTTAGCAGTAGGGAATTACACCTTGTGTCAAGGTTGAATTATTCTGACTTCAATTTCTACTCACCAGCTCCTGTTGTGCCCTTATCTGCAAGTTCATTTAGACTTATACTTTATACAGAGTGAAATATATGAAACAACATATAAGGATATTCTTTTTATGTATGTTTAGGAACATAAGTCACCTCTCAGCTCCCTCCTCAATAGAAAAGCCAGTCCATGTACCTACAGTCACACCTTTAAAGGCTTGGTGTCTCACTCTGGCCATCCTCCTGCAGACCCTGCCTGGTGTTTCCTCATCCTCCATGCAATGTGGGCCCCCAGACTGAGTGTCTGACTCCAGAAGGGGTTTTGCCAATGCTGCACGGGTGATGTGCCTGTGTCTGTGTGATGCACCCCTTCCATGCAACGGGGGCTTTCCATAGCCTCAGCTGGGGAGGTCGTGTCAAGAAGGTTACTCATAACAACTCTGGCAGCCTTTCTCCTGTCTTACAGGTAATCCTTATATTTTCTCAATCTGCAATATGCCTCTATTTTAGAAATATTTAAACATGTTTTGGATGGTGATTATTTAACCAGACATTATTCTTTCTCGGTAACCCGTCATTATCATCACAGTTTCATCCACTAACCTTCCCACAGCACATTTTATTTTGCAGCATGGTTGATTGTAACACTCTGTGATTTGAATATTAGATGAAATTTTGCTGATTAAGCTTCTTGATTTTTATTTCACAGGCCTTCTTGACTGCAGTTAAATATGAACCTCGTCTTCTTAAAATCTGCTTTTGGTGGTGGCTCGGTTTCTAATGCTGGCTGTCATAATGATGCCCCAGGCTCTTGTAGTGTGGAAGACGAGAAGACTGTTGATCTCCCTGCCAAAGGTAAATCCCAGCAGCTTATTTAGAAGCAATTTAGTTTCTAAAGTTAAAGTTTAATTACCGAAGTACCTGAACATTTACCAGGTTAATTAGACAGGATCAGCAAAATCTCATTCAGAAGTAGTGGTTTCCTTATTTCCATTTAGATATAGATCTATTTAGGCTTCAATGGATTCCACTGTGAACTTTCATATCCAAGTCAGCAAAAGTGCCTGCAGCCTTTTTTTCTTTTCTATTCTTGCTTGCCTTTATTTTTTTTCCTTTTCAATTTTTGTCGGTGTTGATTACATAGTGGCACTCTGCCTCACTCTAAATGCAGAGCCGTATTTGAAACTCATTGAAGCTGATGAAAGGCCTTCCACTGGTCTCAGAAGGCCTTGCTTGAGGCTCATAATCTATGCATTGCCTCGGCTGTAAGCATCTGAGATATGTAAAGAATATAATCTCTTTCTATCATGTCTTCTTTTTTGTTCCTATTTTTTAAACATGCCATACAAGCTGTTAATGGAACAAATGACATGGAAACATAATCTGTATTCTTGCAGGTTTTGTGGCTGTGCTTGCTGCTTATTCCTTATCATCCAAACTGATAAAGGCTTGTTGGTGATACCGTAATTGAGTTTAGTGGGAGTGATTTATCAGGTTGCTAACAGAGAATGAAAACTTTGGGGAGGGGGGAACAACAGCAAGAGAATATGAACTTTTCAGAAACAAGAGTCGTGGTTTTTATGCAAATAGCTCTGTTGACGAAAACCAAGGGGAAAAAATAATCACAACATTTTTGCTTACAGAGCAGATAGTTTATCTAAGGAAATGGGATTTCAAAGTTCTTCCTGAAATGTCACCTGGGTTTCATTATCTCTCTGGTAAGATCTAGTGTATAGAATCTGTGCTTTACT
Source organism: Stictonetta naevosa (assembly GCA_011074415.1). Lineage (NCBI taxonomy): Eukaryota > Metazoa > Chordata > Aves > Anseriformes > Anatidae > Stictonetta > Stictonetta naevosa. The sequence continues at coordinate 136,740,847 of CM021697.1, read as the reverse complement.
CTTTGCTGTTAACTCATTAGGAATAAGTCTGTAATTCTTCATTATGCAGAGAAAACATGGGATAGTCCCATAGTCTGACCACAAAAACAACAGCTAGCTTACTTACAGTTTTTCTTTCATGTGAAAATATAATTTTTCTAAAGAGCCAGACTGAAGTCCTAATGGGCTCAAAAGAAAGGCCCTACCAATTTCAACAGTTTGAACTAAGCTTTTATTTAGCTTATTTTCCTATTCTTACTTTAGGAATTGTTATCCTGTATTTGAGCTGTAGTAACACTCGTAAGCCTCCAGACAGGGATCTCACCATGCTGAACTCAGTACAAGCGTGCATGAACACATCAGGTTTTGTCAGCGAACACTCACCTACTGGTTGTAGGAGCCTGCAAAATGTCAGGTGTGATGTTCCTCATCAGCCACATGTGGGTGGCCTCAGCCCTGGTGGCTCTCACTCCACTGGGCCAAGGAGGAAAGCCACAGGGGCTGCTGCAGGGACTGGGACCACCAGGACATCCTGGGGGGAATGCCAACCTGCAAAGGGAGTGGATGGTCACATTTCCAGTACCTATGGCCACAAGTTCTGTGCAGACGCACCTCATCAGGGAGCCAACAAGTTTAGAAGTGAGAAGGTGCGTCATAGTGCTGCTGAGTGGCTTGGGATGAAATGCTGAGACCTGGCTTCAGTAATTTAATAACAGCATAGACTAAGACTTTCTAGGCACTGGTGTTTATGTATGGTGCTTTACTTCTGAGTTCACCAGCTTCCTTACCAATGCCAAGATAAATTCATTATTATGATGGGTTCAATCTTACTTGGCTGGGTAGACTTCTTTAAAAAAAAATAAATCTCTTTTTTGTTAAATTAATTGTTTTATTTTTCTCTCTACAGGTAGAGGAAATGTGAAACAGCCCTATCAAGAACTTCTGATTTTGATAAATTAATTGTGCCCCTATAGAGTGGTCAATTATAAGAGGCGCTGTGAAGCGTGCTTGCACGTTTCAGAATGCCTCAAATTCATTAGCTATTCCTCTTGAGCTGGGTTAGTGAGCCACACGAATAAAATGTTTTTGGAAAATCTCTTTGCAGCTCTCGTGTTTTTAAATAGGCAGCTAACAATTTACCATTCCCTCCTATTCAGCTGTTTGTTTTATTTCTCCTATGTAAGAACAGGCAATCAGCTTTCTATTAAATAAAAAGATGAGGATAAAGTTCCCATTGTTAAATCATGTCTGCTGGCATCTCCTTATCTCTTCATAACACTGGTTATTTTCTAAATCTTCTATTTCCCCTTATCCAGTGTGTATTTAGTTACTGCTTTTTCTATCAAGATTTCTGTAAGGCAGCCCCCTAAAACTGCTGTGACAACATTTTACCTTGTATTTTCTTCTCTTGTTTGGTAGGCAGGGCTGGCTTCCTTGCTTATAAATCATGCAAGAAGCCAAGTAAGGCTGTTCACCATGGGACCAGAGTGGATCTTTCTGTCTCCCTTAGGCCCTCTATGGAAACTCTCTGCTGTGAGAAGTCTGCAGCATGGTCCCCTGTGGTCTTGGTGTCAGAAAAGGCACTGAGCCCAGGTGGCCAGGTGGTGAGTCCTGGTCAGTGCTGCATTCAGACCATTCCATGTTGTGGATGGATCAATGGCAAGACCTTGCGGAGCCACCTGGGTACCCCTGCCTCAGCCCCAGTGTGTACTCTGGGTGTTTGCTTTCTGGTTCCCATTCCAGGGTAAAGACAGAAAGAGGCCAGACACAAGACGAGAAAGCAGAGAATTTTTTGACAGCTTGGTCAGGAGGGTGATGCAGCCATAAAGATTCATTAAAAGACTGTTGGGTGAGGATGTAACCATTTTGCTTCTCACACAGCTCCTGCACTTCCACTGCATGAGAGGCCACAATGTCCCACTCGGTGGAACAGATGAGACAAGCTTGAGGTGGAGTTGAGACACAAGAACTCTGTGGAGGCCTCCAAAACCCCAGAAGGAAAACAGGCGTGACAGAGTTGTCCTACAACAATTTCAGCCAAACTCTGCAGCAAACAGGTACACCAAATGAGGAGAGGACCTGGTCTGCAGGGTTGTGGTGGCTGCCAAGAGTCTTTCCTGTTGGATCTTGAACTATCGCTTGATTGTTAAAGCATCCAAAGGCCTCAGGCATGTTTAGGACTGTGATATGCAAAGGGACTCCATTGCTGCATGGAGAATGACAAAGCTTTTCTCCAAAAAAGCAAATTCAGAAGAAGAACACCAGATTCAAAGTCAAAAGTCTTCAGATAAATTAAGGCTGTGGACTTCAGACAGTAGAATACTCTCCTCAGCTACTTTCCCTGGGCCAACTCTCAACTTTCAGAGCTCATTACAAGAGCCCTACTCAACCCAGACCTAAATGCAAGTAAAGCAATGTCAGGGCAATAGTCCAGATTATCCTACAGGCTCAGCCTGAACAACCAGTATCAGCAATGCAACTGGAAGAAGCCAATAAATCCAGTCTTTGGCAGTCACAGGCAACCACATAATGAAAGGATCCGCAGCCTTGCCACAAAACATTTCATGAATCCATGACAAACTTAGGGTCTTTGGTGCAAAAATAAAACCTATGACAGCCAATTTAGACTACCACCAAGAGGGAGGAGGAGAGAAAAAAGGGTCTTAATGCCCCAGGACCATGCCAGATGAAGTCTGTCAGGGGGAAAGAAAAAAAAACACTAGATGATCTTCCACAGTGGACTGTACTTTATATTACCTTTGAAAGCAAAAGCCACTCTGTTTTTTCGTTTGATTTATATTTCTTACCTTGTGATCATCTCGGTTTTGAGTCTGAGGACCAGAAAGGCGACCCAGCCACTCAAGAGATGGCTTGGTCCTGCATGGAGAAGTTTGTCTTCCACCCCCATCATCCCCTCCTGCTGTAGCCAGTCTCTGACCTCCAGAAGGAGGAGAAACATTGAACATGGCCTTTTGTCCAAACCTTTCTTATTCCCCCCAGATAAGCCAAGTGTCAAGGGAAGCCACAATGTGCCCTGGGTCCTACAAAGGATAATAAGGAGCAGGAAATAAATTCATATTTATTCCAACTTGGCAGGAGTCATAATCAAAAGAACATTTAACCAGGGAATCTGTTGCTGAGGATCTAGTCACATTTTTGTAATTAACCCTGATTTGGAAGTGTAAGTCTTAAGCCATTTGTGATAATCTAAATTTTTAACCATGAAAGCTTTAAGAAGTCATACACGTTAGCAAGAGACAGAGTAGGTAGGAGGTCTATTGCTCACCAAATTAATTTATTGAGAGAAAAACAGTTTATATAAGATTTTAAAATCAGGGCACCTTTAAAAGTTTCTCAGTTCTTGTTGTTATTTTTGTGAATGATGTCATGTTCTTCTATTTTTGAAATGATAAACACTTCCAAAGCAATGATTTTGATGTCACAAAGAGAAAATAATGATTCCAGGAGAGAGAGAGAGAGAGAGAGAGATGAAGCAGGATCAGATTCTCTCTTTAAAATAATAATTAATAATTAATAATAATAATGATAAAATCTCCTTTCCTGAAAATACCTCTGGTAACAAAAAGCTAGAAGAGAAATACAGAAATGAAACGATATACAAGTCCCAGAACTGTCACTGAACACTTGGTTTGTTTTAAAGCCTCCAAACAAGACATAAGTGGGTCTTTTACCCTGCAGCTATCACTGCCTCAGCCCCTTCCAAAAAAAAACCACCACCAACAATAAAAAATGAAACACCACCAGCAACAACAAAAACACACCCAAACAATATTCCTCTTTCTACTGTGGAATTCTGACCCGCACATGTGGTGACTTAAACACCACATCAGTACAGTTCCCACAGAAGACAAGGTCAGAGTCTGACCCTTCACTTTATTTTTAAACACCCTTTTTTGCATTTGAACATGTAAGTAGTAATAGTTTAAAGAAAAAAAAAAAAAAAAAAAAAGCAGCAAGGAATCCATTGATTCCGCTTCATGTTGATGCATTCAATGTCCTTACTGTAGCTGTAAGACCACTGTAGTTTGCTTTCAGAGTGATGATTACACCCGAGTATTTCATTAGTGTGAAACATATGTCTCAGAAAATGGAAGAACTGGGGAAAAAAGAACACAAGTTATGAAATGAGGACAAATTTATGATTTGCCTCTAGTCAAGAGAATACATAAGATAAATCAGGGAGGATAGAAAGATCCTATGTGGAGTTTTGAAGGTGGGCAAAAGAGGACTTTCATTGAAGTGCCTTGAAAGAAAAGGAGACTTTGGGAAGAAAAGCTTCTTAAACATCAAAAGATAAAGGGCACAAATCAGGCTTAGTGAGCGAGTCTTTGAAAAAATGGTACCAACTTCCAAGTCAGCAAAACATGTATAGATTTAAATATAACAGCACAATCTTCTCTCATACTTCTGAAAAGTTACTTTCACAAATGAGACCGCAAGCCACTATTAGCAAAATTCCCTTTTCTGCAGTGTGCATTTCTAAAAATAAACCAGTAAAGCAGAAAATCCTAATGTCGAGAGAAAGCCAGAGGACTTTGCCTCAGCTGCCTATTAAAAATCTTTTCCGAGGTTGGACACATCCGCTTGCTTACATATGCTGGTGCACACCTAATTGCTGCAGAGGACGACCCGATTCCAGGACGTAATTCGGATGCAGGTGCAGTTTAGGTGATCTGTTCTCAACAGTGGGCACTGTACGAAACGCCACTGAGCTTGTCAGCCTCGGATGAAGTGCACGAGGCTGAACGCAGAGCACCTTTCCTTCAATTCCCCGACAGGAGGGTGTTTTAGGGCCAATTTAGAGCCTGGTTAGAAGGGCAGGGGCAGGACAGACGCAGTGCTGGTTGTCTTGCTCAGCTTCTTCAGGAGCAATGCATTTTACACCACCACACCCAGCCAGCACATACACGTCTGCGTTATTGGCTTCCACGAGATAAACGGAGAGATAGAAAGCACAGTTTCACATCCAGCTTGCGAGGGATGATTGCAGGGAACTTTGAGAACAGTTAGGCTCACTGAAGTGATGAAGCACGCTTCCCAAAGTGATGAAGCATGTTTGCCAAAGGTGCTGCAATACAGCCAGCAGAAAGCACACTGAACTTTGCATGAGCTGGACACAACGCAATGGTATGTATTGTAGAATAAGTATGCTATTTCTTAAATGCAATTTCTGGGGGACTTACCCCACACTCAGGAACGATGTAGGACAAAAGTGAGCTGAGGAAAGAGGGGAAAAATGGCCTGTGGGCCCACTGTTCTCCTTGCTTATGCCGAAGGATTGGGGCACCACGGTTGGCAGCCCCAGCTCGCTTCTCCTGCAGTCCCCTGACCCCTCACCACTTCTGATTTCCACCACACCAGGGCGGCCAGGAGCAGCTTCCTCCAGCAGCACCCGGGGATTGGAAGAGCACGGCCACCTTCCCCCTCTGGGGAGATGTTCATGGAAACCGTCCACACATCCGAGGGGGCCAGGGAGGGAGGCTCGCTGTCTTTCCTGCTTCAGAAAGAAAATGCTATTGTCATTTTGTTCTGCTCCCTCTGAGGAAGCGTGAATGAGGGAGAGGCGGAAGGAAGATATTTGCCTATTAAAAATAAATGATTCAGACATGAGTTTTTGAGACTTGAAACATATGGCTGGAAAATTTCTCAGGAAAAAAAAAAAAAATTCTCCTGAAACTGAATTTCCTTTTGATCGGAATTTGAGCAAGGGTGTGCTCACTGGGGGCCTTTACGAGTCCCTGTCAAAGCAGATGTGCGACTGCTCACTGGTGGCGAGGACACCTGGCTCTTCCTTTCATCTGTGATTTGGTTTAGGTCTCCAGGATCAGGGAAAGCCTCTGCCTTCCACCGGCACGCTAGGGGACACGCCGTACACTCACTGCAGAGGGTGAGAAGGTGGGCTTCTGGGAGAGAAGTGGGTCTGGCCACCTGGCACTTGTAAGGAATGGATTTACAGCCTGCAATGGACAAGGTCTTGTGGTTTCTAACTGATATGTCATTTTTCCTTCAATCCCAAAACATCGGGATCCTGCTCAGGCAAAGGGACCGCATGAGAGAAAGGCACCTCTGTGGGGAGGTGGCCGCCTGGGACCAGCATGGAGGAAGAGGATGAAGCCCCTGCGTTTCAGTGGTGCGGGAGGGGACACAGGGTGCCCCAGCAGCTGTAGCAAGTTAATGATTTTCCAAACAGCAGAGCGCAGGGGAAATGAGGGCAGCATAAAGCCCTCCGGCTGCACGAGCTGGTTAGGCCACGAATCTTTAAAAAGCAAAGATAGATGAGAGGTCGTATCCCGGGTCAAACTAGCATGACACGATCTCTGGGGAATGACAATTAATCTGTAATTGGTGCACACACACTAAGAGAAAAAAAGCCCCGGGGAGGAGGAGGATGGGAGGACATCAGCCCTGCGTCACACTCCCTGTCCCCAGCTGTGTGACATCCAGCAGCACCGGATGACAAGCAGCCCTCCCATGGCTGCTTTCTGGGGGGAGCTGTTTTGGGGCCAAGCATCTCTGCCCCAAGAGCCTGGGACAGAGGTGGCTGGGGGTATGGCAAGTCCCCATGTCCTGGGGCGCAGGCACAGCCTCAGGGGATGTGGACACATGGGAGGAGAGGGGCACGGGTGCTTTGCTCACGTGAAGCCTTTTTCCACAAGAAGCCCTCCTGGCAGCAGCCACATCCCCTCGTGCAGTGCTCAGCTTTCTCCTGCTACCCCAAAATCCCCATCTTGCCATTACTCCCAGCAGCGGAGAAGGCAGCTGCTGGCCGTGAAGCCACCTCAGCCCCGGTGGCTTCGTTGAGCAGGTGGTGGCAGTCGTGGGGCTGTCACCACCTGCTCCCCGCGCCGAAGATGGAGATGTCGATACCCCAGCTCCTCCAGGGCCTGCCCTGTCCGTGCCTGAGCATCCCGCAGGTGACACTTCCCATTTCCTTCTGCTGCTGTCAGCAGAAACCTTAGTGCTGCTTTTGCTGTTCCTTTCCCTCACTCAGCTCTGCCTTCCTGCCAATTCCTCTTTGCTGCTCAGAGCTCTCCCCCTCCCCGAAACGGCAAACTACATTTTAGTGCAAACCCGAGTGCTGCAAAATCCGTCACAAGGACTTCTGTACTCACCCCCACTATTGCAGGGATTAACCAGGCACCCAGCGGTGCTGGGCTGTGCAGAAGGATCACTGCTTCGTTTTGCACTCGCTCTTTCTCCCGTGTGAATTTTGTGTCGCAGCAGCCACACGCCGAACTCCCACCCGTGTCCTTGGGCGCTTGGCTTTTCAGCAGGGGTGTCCAGCGAGCCAGAAGCCAAATTGGAAATCCTCCTTCGCTGCGACATCTGGTAAACATTATCAGCTAGAGGTCTCCGGGCTTTGATTCAGGTCAGCTGGCATCAAAGGGGAATCAGGAGTGTTTGCTTTCAATTCCAGCGGCGAACAAAATAATCTATTTTAAAGCTCCGGCCTTCACCTGCCCTTGATCGGAGGTCGTTTCTCACAGGAGGAAACACCAGAGGGAAGAAATGTGCTGGGCGAAAGCCTCTGCTTTGTTCTTGTGTGTTATGGCTGGCACCAGCAGGCCTCTGAGAGAGGGAGGTAACCACCCTGCCACTTGTTCAAATATTATGAATAATAGAGATGTTATTTTAATAAATCTCCAGGGGCAAGAGCCGCCTGAGTTCAGCGTTTTCCCCTTTGAACCTCGAGTGGCCGAGACCGACGTTTAGCGATCTCGGAGCGAGGGCAAGAGGAGAGCAGGACCAGGATTCAGCTTCCGTGAGAGGTTTCTTTTGGTTTTACTTTTGGCTGTAAGAGCCACTGCTGCCAATTGTTTCCCATCCGCTCCCTCCTCAAATCCAGGGTGGTGGCGTGCGAAGATAGGAAAACTTTCACCCCCAGTGCTGTCCCAGCTCAGTGTCTGCCGCAGCCCAACCACTTACCTTCCTGAGCAGGCAACTTCTGTGCCTGAAAACGCCCATCATTTCCAGCACCTTTTCATATTATTCCCTGCCCGTCGTTTCCCTACATTTGAAACTCGTGTTGTACAAAAGGGATTGTTTACAGGATGTGAGCAGATGGTCTGCAGTTGCACCAGGGGAGGTTTAGATCAGATATAGGGAGGAACTTCTTCATGGAGAGGGTGGTCAAGCATTGGAGCGGGCTGCCCAGGGAGGTGGTGGCGTCCCCATCCCTGGAGGTATTTGAGAGACGTGGGGACGTGGCGCTAAGGGATGCGGTTTAGTGATGGGGCTCAGCAGGTCGGGTTGGTGGTTGGACTGGGTGATGCTGAAGGTCTTTCCCAGCCTCGATGATGCTGTGATTCTGTGAGCAGCAGCTTTGCTCTCTCCCAGGCAGGGCTGGACAGGCTCTCCCCATTCATTTCTATTTCTGACGGAGAGGAAGAAGAAGGGTGTTGGGGGACCCTTTGCTGTCGAGCTATCAAATCCCCTGCTCCCTCAGGGGAAAAAAAGTGATCAGCAAAGCAGTTGGATGTCAGCGTGACCCCTGCAGCTGTCGGTGGTTGCAATGCTGCTGCTGTGAAACCAAAAGTGGAGCACCTTTGACAGGGAGGTGAGAGAGATGCACCCGGGGAGCCCTGGCTAGGGAGGAGGCAACGAGCCCACCTTCCCAGCAGGGCGGCTGGGCAAATGCGTTCAATCCAGAGCCAGGGCTGTGAAGCAGAGTGTGACACTTCCTTGTAACCTGGGTGAAGGCAGCAGGATGTAAAATGTGGCCTATCCTCCAGCACGTCTCATTTTGGGGGCTCCTTGCTCTCTGTGTTGCAGGGGGGACCCTGAATACCCTGCTACTGGCCCCACTGGGGAACAAGGGCATGCAACGTGGTGCGGCCACGGCATGAAGTGAGAGCACCACTTTGACAGGCTGTGGAAACCCGATGGTTACCATATTTTCAGCTTGTAGTATCAGTGGTGGTCATCAGTCCTTCATGCCTCCTGCCGGAAGTGCAATTTATAAGCTTTTTAACAAGTCAAAGTAGTACAGCAGGACCTCTGGACATACATGACTTCTGCACTGACAACGGGCTTGTTGCTTGCTGTGGGTATATAAGCCACTGTCCTCAGCCTTTTTCCTGTTCTAGACAAAATGTTCCTCAGCTGATTTGGTCCAATGAGTAGGCTGTGATCTTCTGTGAGCATTTGCAAATGCTGATAACTGAAATGTGTCGTGCCAACTCTTAGTAAATTGTTATTCCTGCTGCGGCCTCATCTATTTCTCTCTCCTCTGTGTGACCGCTTACTCAGGTTTGACAATGCCATGGGTTTACTGGCAATAACAGCTGAAGCTCCCACCCCAGCCTGCCCGTTCACACCATCTCAACATCCATAAAAGAAACACTCATTTTATTCCCTTCCCTTCCCTTCCCTTCCCTTCCCTTCCCTTCCCGGACCCACCCGGCCCCGCCCGGCCCGGCCCGGACCCACCCGGCACCCCCCGGGCCCGCCCGGACCGCTTATGAAAAAAAAAAAACAAT
>CM021697.1:136719231-136731268 GCA_011074415.1 Stictonetta naevosa | reverse complement strand
TTCCTTTCCTTTCCTTTCCTTTCCTTTCCTTTCCTTTCCTTTTTCCTTCCTTTCCTTTTCCTTCCCTTCCCTTCCCTTCCCTTCCCTTCCCTTCCCTTCCCTTCCCTTCCCTTCTCTTCCCTTCCCTTCCCCCCCAGCTGCTCCTTCCCAGCTCTCACCCTCGAAGGCAGGGACAGGAGAACCTAGTCCCTGGATGAAATCACCACTTCACCAGATCACAGCCTGCTTGTTAATTCACTTATATCACACCCAAAAGTGTTTTGGCTGTGGTGAAAGGATTAGGAGTAAAAATTGTGTCTTGCTCCAACGTGTTATTCCTATTATAACACAGCACATTGCAGGATGCAACCACCTGATAGATAAGCCTGTCACCATCGACCTAGCGAGCAAATGAAACAGTCAGACATGTGCCGGGGCTGAAGATTTACTGCTTTCCAGTACCCTGCTGGCTGCTCTACCTGCACGCCTGCTCCATCACACATTGGTCCCCTCCCTGCCTTTCCCATTGCTGCCTCTTACAGCCAGCCCTGCAGCACCTCCGGCCTCTTCCATCCCTGCCTTGCACCCTACTCCTCTCCCACGGCGTGTGGGACTGCACGGCAGCTCAGCAATGGGCATGGCTTTGGCTATTTCACTGCGAGCTCATCCCACCTTTTCCCTCTCCTGCTATGTGTGGATCCACGCATCGGTCTGGTTCTTGGCTCCGAGGAGCTGAAAAGATTAAAAAATGCAGCAAAACAAGGATTTATTTATTTATGTATTTTTCTCAAACCGTGATACATGGGTTGTTTGTGTTTGCTTTTTTGTTTTAACAGCTTTCCTACCTTTGGGTAGGGAGTCGTGATTTACTGCCGGTGTCATCGCAACGGTACAAGCCTTCGTGCGGGTTGTAGCTGGATCAGCTGGGAGCTGTTCGTGTCCGTGTAGCTTTCTCTGCTAGGCACATGGGAACTGGGTGCTGCCTGTGTGACTGCAGCCGTGCCAGAGGGCTGTCCTGCTTCATTTATAACTGATGTATGTAAGGCACTTCCAAAACCACTTAGGCAAGCCCTTGTGTGCCAAGTGAAAGTGCAGCAGGGCTCTCCCTGCTGCATGAGAGCGCTCCGTGTAGTCTATTAATTTCCACCCCACAATAGCCCACGAGTGAGGCGTGGGCACGTACCGTTCATTAGCACTTGACCTGGTATTTGCCTACAGGAACCCTTAACGCAGCAGTTTTCTTTCACAGCAGTGCGTTTTTTCCATTTTTTCCTCCACCTTTCAGATTCATTTCCCCTTCCTAGCCTCACACCCTCAAAATTTCTGAAACGGCAGTTGCAGTAGGCTTACATTGATTTCCATTGCGTTGGTCTAGGTGCAGTCCTCAAGCCTTGCGTCATGGCTCAGATTAGGGACTCAGAGCCTTAAATACAGCTGGGCAGATCTGGAAAACCAGGTTTCCTTGTTTTGATAAGGATCTGAGAAGCCACAGGAGATAACCCTTACTTGGAGAAACATGAAACAATTATCTCCACCGGGCACACCAACAGGGCAAGGGTTTGTTAACATTTGCTGTTCCACTTTCTACACGTGTTGCATTCACTCTCCTGATGGAAACTAATTATCTTAACGCTTGCTTTTGCCTTCTGGCTGCCCACCACCATCTCCTGGGTTCCCTTTTTTCAGAATAACAGGTAACTCACGGCCCCACAGTTTCATCCTGGAAAGGGATGACTTTGATTGCAGAAGTATCTAGGATTTTGTGATTTGTTTGCACAGATGAGAAGACCTCTGTGGTTGTGGTGGGGCAGCGTGGAGGAAAGCAGCCATCTCATCTGGTGACAGGGATCTCACAGCTCATAAGTAGACCTCAAAAAGGCCCAAACTTCTCCACGGCCCTGTTACTGATGGGCAGAGGGGAGATTTGGGTGTTTGTTCATGGATGACTCACTAGTGTCACCTGCTACCAGTCCTCCCATGTGGCTACCATGCCAGGGCTGAGGCTTCAGTACGTAGTATTGGGATGGATGATGCTTTCCCAACATTAAAACACGACAGAGGAAATAGTGAGCTCGATCTAGAGGCCCCCTGTGCCTTGAGTGTGTTGGAACATGTACCAGGAGCTGCAGAGAACAATTATTCTCACCAAATATGGGAAGCCTTCTCCTTTATTATTATTATTATTATTTTAAGTTACTTTCCAACATGGGCACACAGAGTCGAAGAGGGAGAAAGGGAAATTGATCTCAGGATTCAGATGGCAGGGATCCATGGCTTGCTCCAGCTGATGGGTGGGAGACACCACGTGTAAATAAACAGGCTGTCTTCCTCTCGGCTCTAACAGTAGGAACAACGAGAGACGGATAAAAAAGGACACGGAGCTGGTTAGATCCTTCTGTTCTGCCCAGCTGGATGCCAGGAGAGGGTCTCTGAGAGGGGTGAATGGTGCTTGCCCTGCACCTGAACAGACAGGATGATCCTTGCTACCTGGTCTTCCATCCTCCCTATAATTAATCACAGACACAACAGTGCTACCTGGCAGATGACATTTGTTCTTTCTTTCTTTTTAATTAGAGAGAATGAACCATAAACAGCAGTCACAAAAGCACTGCCAACACATATCTACATTAATAACCTATAACTTTTATAGCATAGGTGTGGTACTAAAACAGAGTCAAAGGGAAGACAGGCCTTAAAATGTAAAAGAGTGACACCTCATAACTAGGATGAAGGCAAGAAATTGTCAATATCCCAGAACTAGAATAGCCTGGTTATTCTCTGAATACCCCAATTTAGGGATAGGGTTAAAGTCAAAATTTGGGTTACCGTAACACTAATGATTTGGAGACGATGAAGCCTATAGATCCAGTTGGTGTTGGATTGTCAAAGGAATGTGTAGGCTTGAAAAAAAAAAAAAAAAAAAAAAAAAGTATCCCCTGACTACTTTTTCATCTGGGCCATGGATGCAGGCCTTTGGCTGTAGATAAGCTCAGATAAGAGCATGGGGTAGGAGTAGGTTTGGGAGAGGAGCTCCAGTTAGCATGGGGCTGTCATGGGGCTTCTAAAGTAAGGAGCAGGCAACAAAAATATTTCTGTCCTGCCATTTCTTTTCATTTAAATGAAGGCTCATTCCATGTCTAGTGTTAGGGTTAAGGTATGAGTTAGACATCTAAAAGACTGTATCTGACATCTTCATCATGACCGTGGTTGGTTGTCCTAGCTACAGTTAAATCACAGTCAGGCTTTTGCTTCAGGAGAGAGAAACCCTAAAACTTCAGATGATGTTGGGTTTTTCACAGGCTGCCAAAAGAAGCGGTATTCTTCCAAAAGGTTCTTCCATTCTTTGACAGCTTGGTTTGGGCCCTTGGCAAAGGACTCATCCCCACAGCATTAGAGTTGGGTTAAAGACTGGGAAAGGGACAATGCTTAAAGCTCCATTTAGCTCAGCAATGCAAAAGGGCTTTTGAAGGCCAGAGCAAAAAGACATCCTCTGATCGCTCTTTCATCTGGAACTTTGTCTTGGGGTCCCTGGCTACGGATCAGCCATGCTCTGGCTTTAGGGCCAGAATGGGGCTAGGGATGGGAGAGGAACAAAGTCTAGAGCTCCAGCTGGCATGGCAAATGTTTGGAAAAGGTTGGATTGAACAGTGAGGAACTTACTTGTCTGGTAAATTTTTGCCTGTTATGTCTGAGCACTCACATCTACAGAGCAGCCCACACCTCATTTTAGGGTTAGTGCGGGGACACCTGCAAGATCTACAGCTCCAGTTAGCGTGGGATTGTCAACGCACCTCAGAAGGAAGGGGGAGGCTGCAAAGAGCTTTCTCCGCTGACGACTTCTTTATCCTAGCAATGGCTTGGTCTCCTCAGCAAATGCTCAGATTTGGGGTTAATTTGGGAACCAGGTGAAAGCCTAAAGCTCCATGTGGCGTGGGGTGCCAAGGCACTTCCTCAGGGGGAGGGACTGGCTTCAGTAGGATTTTGTCACTGGCAATTCTTTCACCTCTGCTGTGGCTTGCCTTCCTCAATGACATTGAGGGCAAGGTCAGCATTTAGGGTTAGGGTTAGGAGAGAAACAAATCCTAGAACTCCAGTTGGGTCAGGGCTGAAGAGGGAGGCTGCAAGAATATTTCCCCCTGACAGCTTCTTGATTTGGGTTATAGCTCACAGCACTCCAGGGGCAGTCATATGTGCAAGACATTCAACCAAACAGGCTGTGTACATGTACTCGAGCAGGTCGTGAGAAGCCTTCCACTTTTTTCTTTCATTGGGGTTCAATAGCCCTGAAACCTAAACAATATTTACTGCGTGTTCAAGCAGAGAGTGGAAGGAAGTAAAATAATTAATAGCAAGCTCTTGCAGTCTGGCTCTGCTGTGAAGGTGGTGAGGAGGGGCAGGGCTTACTTTGAGGAGCTGTAATTTGAGTACTGCAAGAAATCTGAAAAGCAATTGAAGCTAAATAAATCGTCGTTGGCAGAAAATTTTGGAATAAGGAGAAATGAGGGAATAATAGGAAGGGTGAAATTATTAGGAACAGAATCAGTAATGGGAAACAATAAGGCCAAGGGCTCTTGTTTAAGGAAAGGGATAGTAATTAGCTATCTCCACGGTGCCTTCCAACCCAAAGCTTTCTATGATACTATGATTAGAGCGGGTGAGAGACAGAGACCCCTCAGAACCACCGCTGCTTCTCACCTGCATCTGCAGTAGGAAAGGGGTTAAAGAATGAGTCTCCCAAGCTAATGGCAAATGGGTCAGGAGTGTGAGTGGTCTAGTAGGACAAGAAAGGATGCTCATGTCTGGCACTTACCTGAGGCAGGCTGGAGGCAAAAATAGGTTTGGTAACTCCTATGGGTTTGAAGATATCTAAGCCACTGGGTAACAACTTGCCAGGTTTTCATGGCAGATAACAGGTCCATGACTTCTTTATCAGAAATTGCACGCTCCGAGCATTTAGAAGGCTGAGCACAACCAATGTTAAAATTCATTCAGAAACCTGTAGCATCCTTTATCCTCACCATACCACTGCAGTATCTCACGCACACACCTACATAAGGTCAGCAACTGCCTACATAATCCTCCTAGGTAACAGGAAAAATGTGATTAATAGGAAACCCTGTAAAATATATATATATATATATTCACCCTCATCTAGCTTTTCATGGATGGCAGTCTCCAAGTCACCACCACCTGTGCCTGCCGCTGACAACCTCCACAATGTGGATCACCAATGGTGCAAGCATCGCAGGTGGCCTTGCATGACCAGCCCAACTGTGCTTGGACAGCCATGCTCATGGCATGGTGAGGCCCAGGAACAGGTCTGCCTCCTGTAGCACCCGGTAAAACCATTCTCATGGAGAAAGCCAAAGTGCCGTGGGTGATTCCCAACAGCCAAAACCACCTTCAGATGTCAGAGGTAGCACTGTAGGGACTCGTACCTTAAATTAGTACTTCCTTGTTTGTCTTTTTGAGTGTGGTGCTTTGGGAAGATGTTCACAGCTCAGCACTAAAAATAGGCTGGGACTGGCAGGGGCAGGTGGGCACAGGGGTTGTTTTGTAGGTTGTTTTTCATTGGAAACACAGTTCATTACACAGTAAAGTGTGCTAGTAATCCCATCATGTACTTGCACCTGCGTGCACTTAAACGGTTTGTTGGATCGAGGCCACAAGGAAAACATTCACTGGGATGGGAGAGGAGGAGGAGAAGCAGGTGATCAAAGCGAGGCATTTGGCACTTGCAGGGTTAGCACTGAGCATGTTTTGCAGCCACACAACCCCAGCTTTTCCCCAAAGCACGCAGAATGGGTGCATCCCACGCAGGGAGCGACCTGTCTCGGGTTGTACTGCAATCATCGGGGCCGCCAGCAGGTACCAAACCAAGAGGTGTTTCTTAGAAGCTCGGAGGTAAAGACAACTTGAGCTGGAGGTCTGTCGGTTATGCCCTTGCTCAAAAACACAATGTTGGGATCCTATTCAGAATTAGCCCCACAGAATCAAGCAAACTTAATAGCTCATATCAGAGCTGGCCTCGCTTCAGGAAAATTTCTTTCGCCTTTGTAAACACAGCTGAGTCTCCACTTTCCTCCTTCCTATTGGCAACATCCTCCACTTGCTAAATAAAGATATCTAAACAGTCCCTCTTTGTACAATAACTTTTATGCTTTCCCCATCGGTCTACTTCAGTTACCCCTACTCCACGCAGCATACTGCAGTGCAGTGTGCAGAGCATGCATTAAAAATGTTTGGGTTCTTGGTCAAGATACTTGCTGGGAAAAAAAAAAAATAATAATCTGGGTGTAAATCCAAGGTGAGAGAAAGCCCCTCCTTCACTGGGGTCTCTAAGGGATAATGTCCTGATATTGATTCCGTTACAAAAATCTCATTTTCTGAACAAAACAGATGGTATAAATTTATTTCAGCATAAAGTCTTGCACTCAGAATCTTTCAAAAATCTTTCATTGCACAAAATAATTCATTCTTCTAGTTTATATCCTAAAAACACTGTTGCTCAAAAGACGTTAGTTACGTCTGTAACAAAAATGTTTACTTCACAATGAAATTGCTTTTATTTTGCCTTCCCTTGGAACCCCCTATAACTAGTTTTCATTCGCCCTCTCTCCCAGGGGGGAGTTGCCCTAGACAAAAATACCTGCTTGAGGACAACTGGAGACTGATAGCTTTCTGCGCCGTCATGTTAGACTTTACATCAATGAACAGAAATTACTCTTCAGCTGACCACCGCTGACTTAAACAGGCTCTTGTTGAGAGCAATCCCAAAAGCCGTCACTCCAGAGCTTCCCATCCAGGTGGCACAAGTGCACGAGGGAGCAGCAACCACCTCCCTGCACCTCCAGCTGCAATCAATGGTGTTGCTGCACCCAGCCTGCAGCATATGCCAGATATTGATCCTAAAAAGCAACAGCAGCACTAGCTTTGATGGCTAGACGGGCTAGGCCAGACCCTAGTCTAGTAGTTTCCCCTCTGTCAATCCAACCCCAGCTTTTCTCTGAATGTCCTCATCAGATAAATGGAAACCTCTGTGAAACAAATTATCATGCTGCTGGTGTAACCTAGTCCATATTAAAACAAAATGGAGGTGACGATGACAGGAGCACACATCACTGGGTCAAGAGGGATGAAACCTGTACGCCTACCATGGTGCCATCTGAACAGCAGCTCTGTGACTGATAGGGGACATTTTAGGCACGCACGAGGCACTACACGCTTCAGGGAAACAGCAGCTCCTCTGAGACTGGGGAAAAAGGATTTACTTGCCTCCCTGCGCCTCAGCTTACAAGTGCACTCCATTAATTCGGTTTTAAATGACTCTGAAGACAGCACACGGTTCCTGCCTAATCTGATCAAACACATGCTTTGGGTTAAAAAAGAAAAAAAAAAAATCTGTTGTCATTTCTGCCTGAGAGCCAGGTCTGTTCCCTGCAGCCCCCTGCTCAGGGACTCAGCACACTTCCAGTGGGCAGCACAGGGGGGCTGCCAGGGACCCGGCAAGGAGGCGGTGGGCAGGGGGACCCCACGCAGCATGCCTGCCTGGAGACTACCTACCCTTGGGATGGGGAGCAGAGAGACCGTGCTGGTCTCTTCTAGCTCCAGGTTTCCTTAAATGAGGCTTTTTTTTTTTTTTTCCCTCCTCTTGTCTAGACCAAGATTTCTGCACGTGACCCAGTGCCAGCTGGTACCCAGGTGTGGCAGGACTTGAGGCCTGCACTTAGAAACCTTGGTCCTCATGCATGCCACTGTCCCCATGTTCTGGCACAGAAGATGGCCAGCTTCAGGACAGAAAAGACGTAAGGTCTGCCTGATTTTTCCATCATGCTCAGCTTCAGATGGACTCTGGAAAGATTTTCTTTTCCCCCATGGGAAGATAGAAAGAGACTAGAAATAAATACTGATTATTGGCCCTATTTGTACACTTATTGCTGGAAATAATTTTGCATTATAAATGTAGTTAAAGCAGAATGTGCTTGAACAGAAGCAGCACCACCCATGGAATGGCTCAAAAGGACAAGGTTTGGTTTAGCCCCCAAGTTACACTCACAGCTTAAACATTTCTGTTAGGATCCAAGAGTATTATTATTATTATTATTATCATCATTATCATTATTATTATTATTATTATTATTCTCCTTCTACTCCTTCTTCTCCTTCTCCTTCTTCCTTCTTCTTCTCTTCTTCTTTTTCTCTGCCTTCTCTTTTTTAATGCCAAAAATAAAAAATGCATAAAATGCATGAGCCTTAAGAATGTGAAAATTTTGTGTTGTCTAATTCTCATGTGTTACTGAAGCAAGATCAAGAAAGTTAGAAAACTGCTCTGAACAGGGGTATAGAAGCATGTTTTTATGACCAGCAACTGATGGAAAGAGAGCAATGCTACCAGTTAGTTCGCTTCAGTCAGCTGCACAACTTCTGCTTCATAAAAGTTCATGCTCACGCTGAAAGCACAATTGCTAACATCCTCCGCTGACATGAAGGTTTCTTTGGATCAGGGGAGAGATGCTAAAGTGAAATTAAACTGGCAGTTCAATTCTGCTACTGTACTGTGCCTGTGTTACAAACAGACAGCATCTAAATCGGGAACTGTCAATCTGAAACCTTTAATTTACTTCAGAACTGAAAGGAAAAAATTTATAAGAGAAAAAAAAAAAGGTGTAGAATGCCTCACATTACAGACACGTATCTACAAAATTATAATAAGAATGCCTCAATCACACCATTTTACACAATAGCAGACTAGCTCCAGAAATGAAACAGAAATGAAAGACACCTTTTTTGGTCTTTTCTTTCTGCCTGCTTTAGTTGCATTAGACATGCAAACTACCTGCAAAACACATTTGTTTTTTCAAATGGACACAGGGAAGACGATGAAGTAATCCTGCCTGTGGCAGATGCTGGGTGCCCACTTGACTCCTTCGTATTGAGGCAGGAAGGAGAAAGCCCTCAGATTTCCCAGAGCATTTCAGTTTCAAGACTAATGAAAGAAGAAACAGCCCCAGAAAGGGAATCAATACAAGCACATCAGCAATTTTTGCCTTAAACGGTTTGTTTCAAATGCTCTGTGTAATAAAAAAAGCTGGTTTTAGAAACCCTTCCCAAGGGGGTGGTTAATACCTCAGCAAGAAGCTCTCTGCTCGTGAGCCTACCCCATGGGTGTATGGAGCGGATCCATCCACAGCTTTCAGCAAATGTGCTCTCAAAGGGGGCACTCTCTCCTTCCTCTCCAAAAGCCTCTCCAGCAGCACTCAGTCACGTCATACAGGCCTGTTAAGAGACACCGAAACAATTACACATGTTCATACTTCAAAACCGTGCTTGCAGAATGACTTAATTCCCGTTATTGGCACTTGACACAGGCGGTTTCTCTCAACGTGACCGTGGCTCCTCTCCACTCCAAGGGCCATGATCCTGAGCTGCTTCAGGAGCTCACCCACATCGGGGCAAGCTGGCTCTCGCCTCCAGAAGGATCAGTATTGGTGCCTGAAAGATGCAGGGCGTGTGGCACCATACAGCATCCCTGAGGCTAGCCAGCTCCAGAAGCCGTCGCCGCTGCTCTGTTTGCCCATCGCTCGTGTTAGCTGCCTTGCTGCTGACTGCTGGCACGGTCCAACTCTAAAAGGCTTCCCTGCTACGCTACGCATCTTAAATTATACAAAGGGAGCTCTGCGACAGGAGAAGAGCAATCAAAATGATTTATTTCTGGGTGAGCAGAAAGCATCCCCCTTGTCTCAAAACAGTAATTACCGCAGGCCACATTCCACGACTGTCCTTATTCATGTCAGAAATGCCTGGAGTAGAGATCATTTAGGGAGTGAGGTATTTCTTAACAGGTATCAGGATATAGGTTTTCAGCCCTAAAGCATCTAAGTTAAATACCATGTCTTTAACTATTTCAATTTATCTTTAATCAAAATGCGTAACTGTAGTGCCTTCCTTTCTCTTTGCTGATAGCTGTTCCCTTAGATACATAGAAAAGCAATTAATTAGTGCAAATTTTAGAACAGAAATAGCTATGCAGATATCTGGGAAGATGCTAAAAATGTCAGGAGAGAAGCTAGATAAATGTCGATGTTATTAAAAATAAATGTCTACTTAATGCAACATTTACCTAAATGTTTGCCAGGAAAACAACAAATACAGAGTTGAAATCCTGCTGTAGCACCATTACACACACAGGCTCAAAGGATAAACTCCACCCCTGCACTGAGAGGCAGCCTAAGATGAAAATCTCATTCAAAACCTAGATGTTATCTGCGCTAGTCCTCTGCACAAAAGTGGATTTTATCCAACGTGCAGTGGCTCTGTAAACAATCGACTTCCTTATACCAGGACTGTGCTGAGCTTTCTAATGGTTCCCTCCACATCTGCAACTGTGCCTTATCAAACGCTACGCGTTGGTGAAGCATCAGGATTTATATCCTTTTTCTATGTCAGGATTCCCCAGTCACTCCTCTCCAGGACCAAAGCCCTGGGCCCCAGAAGACCTGCTGCCCTGATCGCTAAATACGAGCCCCTTTCCTGGGCAAACCATCAATGAGCCCTTTCTGCATTCTCCCAGTTTATCGAATAATCCAGATGGCTCCTCAGCAAGCCGAGTTATTTGTTACCTCAGCAGTCTCCAGCCTGTGTGCACATCTGCAAGCATTACCGGTAATGGCTTTGTTTTCGAGTGAGCTATCGATGCAAGTGTTAAATAGTGAAATGCCAACAAATGACCCCTAGGGACCCCTGCTAAACACACACCAGCTTGGAGATGATTCCCTCCATCCATCTCCGCGTGGTGACCTGTCGATGTCGAAACCACTTTCTGTTGTTCATTTTGTCTCTTGATCAAGATGCAAAGGAGTCATGCCCCAACTCTACCACGCCTTTTATCAGGAAAGCTTGCAATCTCGGTAAAAAGGCACCAAGCTGTTTGACAAAATCTCTTCTCCTCAAACTCAGGTAGATCGACATTAACCAAGTGGTCCTCCTTTAGCTCTTTATTAAAGAGTCTTATATGTTGTTCCATTATTTTGCTTTGGATCAATGTCAAGACTTTTATCGACTGCCATCACTCCATTTTCATAAAATGTTAACAAAAAGCTTTTTTCCACTCGGTAACTAAAAAGCAGGGTTCAGAGCTCCAAAAAGCTCCTCTCTCCAGCTCCTTAATACGAATTCCTTGCATTTGATGACTCTAAAACGTTAGACAGCAGCTGCCCGGTGTAACCTTCTCTAGTTGCTGTCTCGATGCAAAAATACTTGACTTTCTTCTTCTGTGTTACAGCTCCATCTCCTATTTTCTAGAGCGTACAAAGCCCTGTACATTAGCGTTGGCTTGAATGTGAGTCTCAAGAGCAGTCCCTAAGGGTTTGTTCAACATTTCCACCTGAAAGGTTCCTGGGAGATGGGTTTTGGTCCTGCCCAAATTCATCCCCTCAGCTCCGCAGAAATAACTGCTGGTTGAGAAAAGCTGAAAGCTTTTCTGGCTGAGCTATATACATTTCTTTGACACCTGCATGACAGAATAGGAGGGAGCTTAGAGGGCTTTGTGCCAAAGAGAGTTAAACCCCTTCTAAATTAGACCAAAATAAAAGCTTTGTTTTACTTGATTTGGGTTACGAGCAAGACCTTAGATCACTTTCTAATTTGAGCAGGCTGATTTATTCACTCCCAAAAAGCCTTGCTGGCAGCGATCACTGTGACACTGGGGTAATGCTCAGCTTCACACACACCCCAAGAATCGTGGCAGAAAGCAGCAAATGTCCTCACATGCACTGGCAGCTCCTAACCCTGCAGGGGTTTCGCTGCCTGACAGGACCTTGACACTGCTCAGACTAATAAGCACATGCTCGACTGAGATGTAGAAAGCATTTGCAATTGCCATCTGCATTATTCACCTCCGCCATGGTAAGAAGAGTGGCAGGCCCACGTTTCTGGAATATCAGGGGAGGAAATTCAAGATGCTCTTTGCAGGTTGAGGGTCAGGGCAAGCTGTAAAAACCCCTTCCCTTCCCTTCCCTTCCCTTCCCTTCCCTTCCCTTCCCTTCCCTTCCCTTCCCTT
>CM021697.1:136708596-136719221 GCA_011074415.1 Stictonetta naevosa | reverse complement strand
TTCCCTTCCCTTCCCTTCCCTTCCCTTCCCTTCCCTTCCCTTCCCTTGTGCCATACAGAAGGGAGCTGAAGGAAAGGCGTGGTTCTGCTGAAGGAGAAGCTCACATTGCCAAAACTCTCGGAGAAAAGCTCCCCCCCTCTTCCCCCATAACATTTTAAAGTCGGCTGCAGACTTCACTGGAACTGCTGGCAGTGCCAGAAAGCACGCCGCCGGTGTAAAAGAGGGAACTGCAATTTAACGCAGGGTGAATGCCCGCTTTTGTGCGAGCAGGCTGTCCTAGAAAGCTACACAAACACGCTCCCAAACAACAGCTCTTTTGTTTGGCCGTGACGCTGCCCTCGTGGTGTTCGATCCAGCTAAGCAGACGAGGCGAGCCCGTGTCAGTACGGATGATCTCAGAGAAAAGCAGCTCCGGGGAAGTTTTCCTGCAGAGGAGGCTTCAGCCACGAGCCCCGATGCCGGCTGCCGAGGAGGGGTGTTTGCTCAGCACATTCCCGCGGTTTCTGGGATGAAGCCAGCATTCCCGGGACTCGAGATAATCAAGCGGGTGAAGTCATGCTGTCCGGGTGCTTCAGGAGGGAAAATGGATGGTTCCAGTAGGGAGGGGAGGAGGAATGCGTTCAGCGTTACCACACGGAAAAGGAGGGGGAAAAACCTTCCCCTTTGAATGATCCTACACACGAACACCACAGCTGGCGCTGCTGACTTGAAGGGACGAGCCATTTAACACAGGAGGACCCAGACCCGCAGGCCAAACACAGGCCCTGTAACGGGGTAGCCAGGCCTACCCGCTCTTCCCAAAGGACAGCAATCTTGGTGGCTACGAGGGACGCTATCTCCTTTGACACCACGTCGAAATAAGAGGGGAATCGATATGGTCACAGCCCCTCCTGCTTCGGAGCCTGCTCTAGGAGGGGACCGGGGCAGAGGAGCGAGGCCTAGGCTGGCAAGCAGGCCAGGAAGAGGTATCGACAACCACAAAGCAGTTTCAAAAGCAACTCAGATCTCCAGCCCCCTTGGGTTTTGGAGTTCAACTCCAAGTGCTTAAAGGAGATAGATTTTCAGCCCTTTCTAGAAAATCCTACATTACTTGCTTAAAAGCTGGGAGCTCTGCGCTGACCTGCCCCTGAACTCCTGCACCTCCCTTTTTACATTCGTCTCTGCCGGCACTCTCTCCGGGGAGGGATCTGACCTTCCAGCACAGCACATTTCTGGGGCTTACAGTGCAATTATTATAATGGACAGCTTTCTGTTCAGGCTGGGGGAGGCTTTGGTGAAAACCCTTTCCACTTGCATGTGTTTCCAATCATTTTTTTCCTCCTTCTTACACACATCTCTTTCCAGTTCGAAAATACATCATTTCCCTGCAGATAGCACAGCTGGAGGGGTACAGCTCATTACTTTCTCAGAAGTTTATTTTCTTCCAAATTTCTTATTTTTTAACTCTTGCTTTGTTCTTTCTTCCATCTGTGCATGGATCTGGGACACAGTCTCTCATGCTGGAAGCTGAATAGATGAGTAGTATATTCCAGCTATCCACTGCACATTATATACAGCCACCTCTGGATAAAGGGGAAAAATGCAGAGGGAGTGTGTTTTGGAAATAAAACCCATACCGCGTACCATTCCAGAGATTCTCTCTGTATAAAACAAGCAGCTCCAGCGGTGCGTAATTCACTCGTATTTCCAGTGTTCCCATGCATCAGAGGAAATGGCAGCATGGCATTTCATCAGCAAAAATGGTTTAGGCTTCGGCATCCCAGCCCCAGATAAAGCACACCTAGCATCTCTGTTGTCAAACAGCCTGCTGCCTCTCACCACAGTGATTTTATTCCATGCTGAGTCTCGTGGCAAAATCCCAGCACTAATGAAGCTAATGGGAGTCTCACCCTTGGATGCTGCGGGGTTGGGATTTCACTCAGACTCTGCAGCCATCAAATTACTTCTGCTCACCTCTGAGCAGAAAGGATGCGCCCGCTACGCCCAGCATGGAGGATGGGGATTGAGCCAACAGCCGTTTCAGTCAGTGGAAAGGCTCCCACCAACTTTAATGAGGGCTGAGATAGATGGCTAGCGGATGGGAACATTTTATTTGACAGAGCAAAAAATACACTAGGAAAAAAAAAAATCTGCCTTACTATAGTTGAGAATATGGCACAGCCTCAGTTATGTACTCTGCATTAAACAACCTCTCAGCATTAACGTCGCAGCTGCATCAAAAGCGTTGGTTTCCCCTTATTCTTATCCCATGCTCTGCTCTTCAAATACTATTCTACAAGGCACCTCCTTCAAAGGAGGTATCACTTGTATCGTTTACTACTGCTGATTTACTTCCAATCCCAATCCTAAAACTGGGAGGGCAATTTCTTTCATTCTGGATGATGCAAGACACAAGAAAAGGGATTGTGTTGATCATCCAAGTAAAACGAGGCGTAACCCAGCTCTCTGAAACTGTGGTGCAACCCTGGATGGAGAACTGGATGACACCAAAGCCCATAGGACCTTCAGACAAATCTTCATTGTGCATTTCCTCCAACTGTCCAAGTGGAATAGGGCTTTTCTGTTTGTCACCTCTTATTTTCACCACTCTCTTTAAGCCCTATCTTTATATTGTAGTATACTTGAAAATGGGGTGTAAGGTACTAGGTGGGTTTGATCTGCCCCAAGCACAGGGCTGAAATGGCAGTAACCATTACCTGAAGCATCAGCTAAGGGTTTTTAATTCCGTGCCATTGGGGGGAAAAGCAATTCAGTCTTGACTTTCCTACCTTCAAGCTCCCACATTCCCATTATTATTTTGGGATTCTGAGGGTGATCTCTGAGCATTGTATTCAAATAGAAATGAATAATCATCAGCTTAACAAAAGTCATTAATCCCCTGTAAGCACACTTCTGCACAGATCTATTAATTCTCATTTCCAAGTTTTCAGAATTAAAGCATTTGATACAGTACATGCTACGTATTCTCTTTAATTAAAAAACCTCCCACTGTAGAAGTGGGTAAAATATTTAATCAGTCAACAGCACACACAGTTGTCATGGAGAAAATTTCTGGGTTTGTCTAGCACACAATAAAACACTGAACATCAGCCGAAGTTTCTCAGTTCGCACTAAATCCAGTTTGTGCCAGAAGCAGCAAGGGAATTAATCCCTTGCATCTTTTACAGTATGCACCTAAAGAGAGAACTGCACAGTTCAGATTCATCTTGAATAGCCTTTGCATCCTTCTTCACCTTTTAAAGTGGGGCTCAGATCAGCAGCAAAACCAAGTGATTAATAGCTCTGCTAATTAACTGAATGACGGCAAATCAGCAACCTATATGAAACAATTCTGCATCGGTGCAATTTCAAGTCCATTCCCTATTGCAATTCATCACTTTGAAGGCCACTCTTGCAATGGAGGAATACACCAGCTATGCAGTGGTGAAAAACAGAGACCAGCAGTATCAGTACTTCGTGCTGCAAAACGTGGATGAAATGCAAGCTCTAACAGCAGGTAGCAGAAGATACAGAGTGCCACTTATTTTTCTAATTCCATTTTTAATTTTTGCTTTTTTTGGGGGGGGGGGGGGGGGGGGGAGGGGGACCGGGGGACCTATAAGAAGGTTATACAGTGTGCAGAAATAATCTTGGATATTTTTATTCATTATCATAACTAATGGAAACACACCACTGTCAAGAAGGTGAGTGTTCATGTATCTGAGGCAAGCACAAGTCTGTTTTTAATGATATCTCACACACAGGCCCCCAAAACTGTGCTTTTTGTCCAACATGCTGTCTAGAAACCTCCCACTTTAAGCCCACAGACACTAGAGAAGGCCATATCGGAAGCATCAGGGGTGGTGCGGACATTTGAGGTTATCTGACACAAATGCCCGTTCCAAACAGGATGGTGAAAGAGGAAGCATCAAGCTCATGCACAGGCAAGCAGAGCTGCAGAGCACGGGTCGAGGCGACATGTCCAGAAGAGCCTGGGCATGTAACAGCAGTGCTCTAGTAACTCGTGTTTTGGGGCCCAGAACTGACAACCAATGATTGCTTTGAGACTTCTGAGTTTTTAGGTCACTTTGAACAAGCTTCTCTTAAGTGTGTGCAACTCCAGCCATTCCCCAGAGACCCAGAGGCCTGACACCAGTGCCTCACTGGAATTGGATTACAAGGAAAACTTGGGTCATCAAGGAACATCATCTAATAACAAAGCCATCTCTGGCAGTCCCAGTAGACTTCAGTGTAGGAGGCTGTGAGTCACTGAAGACGTGGGAAAGTAGCAGCAAAAGGAAGGAAAAAGAAGACTGGTTTGCAACAAATAAACAGGTGTAAACCAGCTAGGTCCTTCTGCAAGCTGTCACCAGAACCTGATCCCTGCACAAAAAACTCATTGTTATACTCTTTAAGTAGCCAAGCTCTGATACTAAAAATCCTATAATGAATTCTGGAATAATTACTGCAATATTAAGGTGTGAATCCAGTCAGACCCAACCAGCAGAGAAGAAAAGAGCATTGCTAAGCAGCAAGAACTGTGAAGGGGAAACAAAGAGAAACCCAGAGGGACAACCCTGAAACTGCCAAACTTCATCTAAGCTTTATGCTCTATCACTAGCTCATAACAAAGATAAAAATCAAAACCCAGGAGATAAACAAATTGAAACCCATCACTCATAATCTGCTTTTGTAGTTGATTCACATATCCATGAAGTTTTCACTACAGTAATGTAACAAGTGTCTACCTCGAACACAAGGCCTGAAACTGGGACTGTCTGCTGTATAATTCCAGAAGACTGATGGAAATAGCTTTCTTTACCTTTTATTTATTTATTTTAATGCTTCCTTTTTATAGGTGAGTGAAATGTGCAATTTCCCTATGGGATGTGAATGTAAGGTCCAAGAGCACAAGCATGACAACACACAGGCATTCCTTCATTTGAAAGTTGAAATAAATAAAACACGAAAGCAATAGCATCCTTTTTTTCTCCCGTCTGAGGTCTGTATGTCCAGAAGTCTGATATTCTTTAAATTTTTACTGGGAAGAAGGTTTTGGCTGATAAAATCATATCTATCATTTAGAACACTCTCCTCTGGAAAGGATAAAATAGCATTAGGAAAGGGAGCTCTGGAGCTGGAGGGCTGAATTTTAATACCTGGAAAATGTGGAAAAGGCCATAGTGATTCTACAGCAGAAAACCCAGAAAGTCAGGTTCAGTTAAAGAACACTGCAACAGTTTATAGCAAAGTAAGCATGAAATCCTCTTTCACGGGACATTTTCTTTGCCTGGTTGGCACTGTCTCCACTTTTTACCCTTTCTGCCCCATTGATAAAGTAAATATACTTCCTGTATAATAGTTTAGAAAACACAAACGTGATTCAGATTCTCTGGAACAGAAGTTTACATTTCTGATGGCCTCTATCCCCTAAAATTAGGCCTCTTAAAATCATAAAGCTAAATGCCTTAGTACTTTCTGATATCAAACAGAAGCCAGTAAGAAACAAAGTGTACTGGAGTTTGATCCCACGCCAACTGTAGTCCCTTTATCTTTCCATTAAATTTCAGCCTGCCTTGGTGTAAGTCCTTGGAAAACACGCAAAGTGAATGCTGGTGCTCTCCGTGGTTACCACATGAATGTTGTGATTCTCTTCACAAATTGTTTTCTGTTTTTGCGTCTCAGTTCACGTCCACTGCCTATTAAAACTAAAACAATACCAATGTTTTAGTACCAGATAAAGGATATGTCCTTGCGGATGCAGGAACGTGCATGCAGTACCTAGGTCTGTAAAACAGCGACACACACAAAGGTTCAGGTAGAAGTCTATAAAAACACACCAAAGATTAAGTAAACACTGTCATGTTCTAACACCTGAAAGAAAAGCGTTCAGAAAATATATGCAGAGGCACCTGTGTGCGTACCAGCGTAGACAGCATCACTGGGGGTTAGCAGTTTTGTGTCTGTGCTTGAATGGCTGTACAAGAGTCTTGCTGATGTTAACAAGTTTGCATATTCAATACACGCAGTGAGTGTAAATTGGAAGCATTTACCTTAAGACTGTAGCAGGACCAGCCTGTTTCCTGAGCTCTGGGGCACGAAGTAAGGAGAAGAGCACAGAAACTGCCCTGTGAATTGGAAAGGCCAGCAGCGCAGGGCCTGGGAACGGCTCTGTTTGGAGCAGCATGCTGGAAGCTCACAACTCACCTCTACGTGACGGGCCTGGGAGGAGGTGGGCCACGTGGAGAAGTCAGAAGGCCCCAGGAGAACTGATGGGGAACCGCCAAAAAGACAGGTTCGGTCAATACGGGTAAAAAGAAAGGTGTATTTAGGTCCAGAAGTGAAGATGATAAACAGAAGGAAAAAAAAAAAAAAAAGAAATCCAACCTACTGAAGGTAAGAAGATTCACTATTATATTCTCCAGCTTTACAAAAAGCACCACATTGAATTTTTGTGCTTTTCAGGCATCACATCGCATGTCTACCTGGTTACAGCAGTGGAAAACCAGGTTCTGTGGCTGGCACGTGTATGACTACAAAGCCGGTAATTTTCCATATCAAGTGGGAAAGGCTGGCGTGAAGAGAAGCAGAATCAAGGTTTACTTCCAAGCATCAGACTTAAAAGTTGGAATAAATTTGGACAAGCAGCAGGGCTGCCAAGCAGATCAGAGAAGCCGAAGGGATATGCTTCCCGAAGCAACCAGGGTGGTGGGGAAGGTGGAAGAACAGAGGACTTTGAAGGCAATTGTGGGCAGAACTGCAATTGTTCCAACGCTGGCCCTCCCTTCAGAGAGCACTGAGCTCATCCAGAATTAGTCACCACTCTGCAGCCCCGGGCAAGTCTGCACACATGTTCAAATGCAATCAAACCTTTCCCCAGCGATCACACTGCTGCAGAAAGGTGTGTACGGACTCTGAAAGGATAAGCAAGTTAATTCTGGAACGATTCAAATTTGAAGACGGCTTTTAAATGGACGAAAAGTAAGCCCGTGTGCACGCATCTATCTGGGACAAAGGGGATTTCTTAGATGTCTTCATTTCCTGCTGCAGAAGCAGAGACTGATTGCTTATTCAAGCCTGCTGTTGTTTATAGCCAGTCTCTGCATCTCAAGAGAGAAAGCAAGAACCGCTTCAGAACAAAACTGCATTTCCTCCTGCACGGGCCCGCGGCGTCTGTTCTCTTAGCAAACGCCTTGTGCAATCGCTCTCAGCTTCCCTCCTGCTCTCCGGTGCCAACGCATGTATCATCGCGTTCGTGTGGGCCAGCGCGCTCCTCACAGCGTTGTCTGTCACCAGTCCTTTATGATACTTCATCTCCGTGGCTCCTCGGTGTATGCTCTTTGTCTGCTTTCCATCATTATTATACAGTACGCTGCAATTATTTTGGCTGCTCTCTTCAGTTTGAGTTGTTCCTTCCTTTTGCATGTGGGCTGAGGGCATTTTTTTTTCCTTTTTTTTTTTTTTAATTAAAGGGTTTTGTTTTCCGTATATGGTTCTTGAATGAGGATTTATAGCAGGCCCCATAATTATAATCGTCCCAATGAACGGCACAAACTATCATTTACAGCTACAACACAGTGTTAAAAGTTATTTATATGCCAGTATAACATCTCCACTATGTCAGACTAACCATGCATCAATGCACTTCAAGCAAACCGGATCTCACAAAACCAGCTACTGCTGAATTGCAGCTCTTTTGCAGGACTCCTTTGCATTTCCTCTCTTCAGTGCCAGCAAATACCATCCAGTAGGTTAGGGAGAAGCAGCTTAGGCAAGCAGGAAAGGAGGGATGGGCACTAAATTCCTTTCTTTACAACAAACCGAATGTAGCTGTACTCCTCCTCCCCTAAAATACCAGCGTAACGCCAGAATTTCACAGCCTGTTTTGATGAGCATGATGTGAGACTTTTGGGGTGGATACACAAATCCTGACCATGCCTTCTTCCCCTCCCTGTTGCAGAGCTGCAGCCACTTGGCCCGTTTCAGCACCAAGTGATCCACGCTGCCAACACACGCACTGAAGCCCTCAAGCCAGGTCGCTGATTTAGGCTGGGATTACCATGTCCAACGAACCACCCCTGTGAATGACGAGAACAATACAGTTGCTTGGTGACCCACTGCTTGCTGTGCCCACAACACAAACACACCTCTACCCAGGGATGTGTGGGCCTGCTTCCTTACAACCTTCACGTAAAAAGAACAAACGTGGAGAGCAGAGCAATCTTTCCTGTCTGTTCAGTAGGCTCTGAATATTACGGTTGAAAATGGAGGGATAGTCCATAGTAAAAACGGAAGGAGCTCAAAAACTTGAGAAACCTTAGGGCAAAGGAGATTAGAGGGAAGAAGAAAAGGTGGTCTCGGAGACCACGTGCAAATGGGGCAGGAAGTCAGTACAGAAGAGACAAGCACGGGAGAAGCGGGATACCTGGAAACTCAACCACTTGAATGGGAGTCCACACGGAACTGCATTAGAAAACACACAAACAAAATCATTCATCCGACTAATCATAAACTCACTGCACTAACCAAAAAATAAGTAAAACATTAAGCTAGGAGACTGCGCGCTATCCTGTCCTCAAAGGTTCAGAATTGTATTTCTTATGCACAGCTTGGTTTTAGACGTGTTTCTGTAGGTGGTTGGTTTTATTTTTCAAAGTCCTACAGGTATTGAAGAATTAACGTCCTGCTAATGCTGAAGAAAGCAGTCTCCTCCTTCCCTTGGTAAAGTAGTTGCAGACACTGCAGTGCCATAGAATCATTTAGGCTGGAAAAGACCTCTGAGATCATTGAGTCCAACCTAAACCTCCCCTGGAGCAACTGGATGCCATTTCCTCTTGCCGCGTTGCTTGTTGCTTGGGAGAAGGGACTAACCCCTACCTCGCTACAGCCTCCTCTGAGGTATTTAGCAAGCTTCTCCATTTTTACAGTTTTAAAACTAATCACATGCATTTAAAAGTGATTTGATTTAAACTGGAACTGAACCCGTTCCTTTTTTAAGAAAAAAAAAATGGCCAGAGTTCATTCCATTAGCATGAAGTCCTTCAAAGGACTAGCATTTAGTAGGAAAGCACTGCCAGTTCTTACTTGCCTCACCAGAGGATCGTGCCATTCAGCAAAAATGGCATTACTTCTCATTAAGCCAACATTCAGTGAAAACTCCATCACTGCAGGTGGTTTACAAAGTTTCAGAACTGACAAGACGACTTTCCAGGAAGCAGGAGGAATGCCAAAGACAAGCACACATGCATTTTCAAGGAAAAAGCCTCGGGGGGGGTGGGGAGGGTAAGGAAGAAAGAGGAATGAAGAGGAAACAGAATAGGAAGAAAAAAACAAATCTAATGTTAATTTAGAGACACAAATCTCCAAGATCACAGTTAAAAACAGGAGATATTATTACCATCAAAGGGACTGTGACTGGCACTCTGACAAACATTCACCACACGGCAAAGGACTGAGCTGAGACGGCTAACTTCTGAAACACGTTCAGGCCTCTCCCTTTTGCAGAAGAAGTGAGACCAAACAGCATCAGAAGGCTGACAACGTAGGTGCGTGATATACTGTATCCAAAACGACGAGTTAAAAAAGTAATGACAGTTTTTTAAAACCTGTCCTGAACTTCAGGACATTACAGTTTCTCAGAGAGAAGCCAGAAAAGTGGCACAGCTGATCAAAGCTACCTATTAGCATAAGAAACTACTCAGTGCCTATTAACACAGAACAGTCAAACACTGACAGTGTTGGATAACTTGCTCAGTGAGCCAGGGTAAAGGACTGAAGAGTAACCGCATTAAGACTCCTCCACGGTACCCACCTATTACCGACGAACACTCATTTACCAGCTTGCTCTTCACCTTAACTCTGTGCCTAGCCAGTTGTACAAGCGCCTCGACTGCATTACGGCAATCTGCTCTAAGACAATCACTTTGTCTTAATGGAGACAGGTTATGCCAGCACAAGGTCAGGCTGACACTGGTGCAAAGTCAGGTAAACGCTAAGTATCCCGCTTTTTACTGGGATAAAAACCTAAAAGGATTTTCGGTAGGAAAGCTGACACAAAAAAATCGGCACTCGTATTCACTTTCATGTATTAGCTGTGCATATTCAGATGGAAGTAAACGTTCTGCAGAAACCTTCAGATACTTGCTTCGTGATCCCAGGAGCCTGTTCACACTGCCTGTCTGCTGGTGCCCTTACCCTTGACTCCTTCTTTGCTGTATTATCATCATCTACAGACTTAGTATTCTAAACATACCAGCCACCACAACTGAAGGACTTCTTTGCATTACAAATTGTAATTGCTCTGAATGCACTACTGGTTCTGCAACATACAAAGGAACAAAAAAAATAATCATTACCAAGCTTATTTCAACTTTACGGAGTTGAACTCAGGTGAAAAGCTAAGTCAGTAACCCATGGTATCCACTGATCAATTACCATATAGATTTATGTATCCTATCTGATGGAAATCCAAAAAGTAACCCATTATTCACTACCACAGTTTCAATTACAGTCGGGAGGCTAATTCAGTTAAGTTGTTATCTGTGGACTGGCTCACACCCAGAGAGATGCTTCTCAGAAAGCATCAGGAAATTTGTTCAGAAGCAAAATTTGTCTTGAAAATTGAAGCAAAACACATCTTCATAGGC